>OW026298.1:35806143-37056143 GCA_932273695.1 Apotomis betuletana
TCTAAAATAAGACATAAATAATAACATTATATCTACACGGACAAGAAACAAGAAAGACTATAAAATACCAGACTGACAACTCAAGAACAAAATACATTTAAACATACTGAATGAAGTGAAAGTCAACTATACTTACTACACTACGGTTATTAACAAACGGAAATATGGATAAAACAAAAATGACGCCAACACAAATGGGACATAAAACTCAGGTACATATTATTATTAACATAGAATTTTTACACATTAAAAAATATAGCAAATAAGGTAGATGCTATCATTAAAAACAGCTCGTATCTAGTCTCAAAGTTCCTTGTTTTAGTTGATGTTCAAAAATAAATTTCGTAAGCTTAAGTTTAAATTTAGTGTAATTTTGCAGGTTCCTTATTGGCGGAGGGATGTTATTCCAACATTTAGTGGCGACATATCGGAAACTACCTTTGAAAGCAGCTGAAGCATGTTGCGGAGTCATTAGCTGCAAGCTACATTGGCGGGTTCCACGAGTTCTGTGGCTGGAGAACCATGACAACTTCCCATACATATATAATGGCGCTTTGTGCTGTATTACTCCAAAGAGCAAACATGCCAAGTGGAGTTTACGACGGTGTTGCATTTTAAGAATATTGTGATCATTCAGAAATGGTGTGACATGGGCCCTCAATGGGATTTTAAAACAGTAACGAGAGCAAGCATTTTGGACACGCTGGATGAGCCTCTTTGTTTTTGCAAGAAGACGTGGACCAATCACTGTATCCATATAGTTTAATTTAGATAATACAAGTGATTCAACCAGTTGGACACGTAACCTTTCACTTATAAAAGGCCTAATTTTGTATAATATTTTAAGTTTATAGAAGCAACTTCTAACAGTGCTTGCCACATGTTTCTCATATCTTAGATCACAGTCCATTATGAGACCTAGGTTTCGTGCTTCATATACCCGCTCTATAGGTTCATCCATCATTTTTATTTCATAGGATGAACTGAGACTGTTCAACATATGGTTAGTACCGAAAATAAGATACTTGGTTTTGGCAGGATTTAGCAATAGACTGTTGTTAGTAGCCCAAGTGGATATGTTAGACAGATCATAGTTTAGCTTATGTACAGCATATTCAATTTCAGATGGTTTGCAAGAGATATAGATTTGGATATCATCAGCATAAATATGGTATTTGCAGTGTGTAATGTGTGATCTAATGTCTGCTGAGTACAAAATAAAAAGGATTGGACCGAGGATCGATCCCTGCGGCACCCCTCTAGTGACTTCCATCTTCTCTGAGACCTGGGTGGAGCCATCATTCAGGCTCAGCTTGACATACTGGTAACGATTACTAAGGTAGCTGGCAAACCAATTTAATGCAGCATTGTCGAAACCATAGTAGCTTAGCTTAGATAATAATAAGTCGGTATTAATACAGTCAAATGCCCTAGAAAAATCAAGCAGTACAAGCAATGTACACATTCCTTTATCCTGAGAACACAAAATGTTGTCAGTAACATCGAGCAGAGCAGTTGTGGTACTTCGTCCCTTTCTAAAACCTGACTGGACATCAGGTAAAATGTTGTTATTCTCAAGGTATTGAGTTAATTGTAAGCATACTGCTTTCTCAAGTATCTTAGACAAACATGGCAATATACTTATGGGTCTAAGATCCTTTAGCTCAGTTGGATTTGTGTTTTTAGGAAATGGTCGCACTATAGCCCAGTTTCCAAAGATCAGGAAATGCGGAGGTTGTAATGGAGGTGTTTATTAAATCCATTATAATGTCTAATGTTTGTGGGAAAGTCATAATTAACATATCTAAACTAATACTGTCGCCACCTTCTGCATTTGATTTTAGACCTCTAATAATTTTTAACATTTTATCCATGCCAATTGGCTCAATATGAAATACAGAATTGCCAAACCTATGAAATTCAAAATATGTTAATTGAGAAATGGTAACTTGCAAATTGATGGGTAAGCTTAAAAAGTGCTGATTGATAACATTGGGATCATTAAAACTGGTGGGCAATTCTTTATTATTATCAGGCAAAAGGGTAGATTTTAGATTTTTCCATAAAAGTTTAGGGTTGTTAACTTTATTATTGATGTTATATTTGAAATAGGCAGATTTTTCACTGTATATGGCTTTATTTACCGTAGATTTTAAGTCTTTGTAATAAAGTTTTTTAGTATCAGACCCGGTTTTGTGGTAATCTGCGGCGGCTTTGTCGCGCAACCTCATCATTTGTTTAACTGTATCCGTTATCCAAGGATAGGATGGGCCTCGGACTACAGTTTTTTGTGTTGGGGCATGCAAGTCGAATAAATAGACTATGTGCTTGGTAAACGCTTCAACCTCATCGTTAACGCTCGAAAAAGCCGGGAGCAGATCCCACCGTACAGTCAGCGTTAAAAGTTGAAATTTCAATGTTTTTAAGGGGTCTGTGTGTTATAGTGTAAGGTTTTGGTTTATCCTTTCTTATATTGTACTCGCAGACAACAAGACAGTGACCATAAAGAGTGCCCACCTGTGCAATATGTGTATTTTTAGCTTGCATGTCAGTGCAAACTACAGTAGCGATCAAAAGTATTTTGACAACGGCAAAAGCTTTGATATTATATGCGATATGTTAGTTTTTCCAACTTAATTCTTGATAAAGTATTTCATGGCTTAAAAGCTTCTCGAAACAAGTAAAAAGTTTAGTTTCATTGAATTAAAATATAAACATAGCCACAAAAAATATTTATATTCCGGTTCAAAAATATTTTGACAATGTCTTTTTTCCAATTTAACTGAGAAATGGGGCTGCAGAATTTAAATACTTTGTAGGAACTACAACTTGAGGCTTTTCTTAGCATGTCTCGACATAAATAATATTCGGAAGATTTTAAGTAACCCGTTGCGGCTGCATTTAAGAAGGGTAAGTCGCAAGCTGAGATTTCGTGAAGTTTTGGTATATCACGGCAATTCATTAGTGTCTGGAATAAGCAGTTCAAGGCTCGAAACAGCGTCACAAATAAGCCTGAAAACAGTCGTCCTCGAAAAACGACTTGTACAACTGATTGTGTAATAAAAAAGTTAGACGTAGAAACCCCACGGAATAATGCAATACCAATTAAAGATGAGCTAACAAAAAACTACAACACAAATGTTTATATTTTTACTATTAAACGACGCCTAATAGACCATGGATCACATGGTCGACGCCCATTAAAAAAAACTAAAATGTTCAGCAAATAATAAGGCATCCCGATTAGCATTTGCGATTCGTCACAAATCATGAACAAGTGCCGATTGGTCAAAAATTGTATGGAGTGACGCGAGCAAGTTAAATTTAATCTCGTGGGATGGTATCAAGATGTGCGTCGTCCTCATAATAAAAGACACGATGTCTGATACTTGGTACCCACACTCAAGCATGGTGGCGGCAACGTAATGGTGCGGGGATATTTTCCTCGCCATGGCGTCGGGCCTCTCGTATGAATTGACGGGATAATAGGATCGATATGTGTACGAAAATATACTTTATACACATACGATACCCTATGAAAATAAATAAAGAAAAATATGCCACCTCGTTGGGTTTTTCAGCACCATAATGACCTCAGACACAATTCTAAAAATTTACAGGCTTTCTTAAAGAGTAAAAAAGTCAAGGTTTTTGAGGGGCCTAGTCAAAATGCTGACCTGAATCCTATTGAGCATCTACGAGAAGAGTTGGATCGTCGAGTGAGGTGCAGAAATTACTCCAAGGGGCTTTTTTTCAAGCACTTCAGTCAGAAAGGACGAACATACCTTACGAACGTATATATAGAAGTTAGTGGACTATATGACGGCTCCTTGTACAGCTGTTAGGAAGGGCAGAGGATATGCAACTAAATATTCATGAAACGTCTTATTTAACCCCGTTGCAAGTTCAGCAAAATAATTTTATGTAAGTGTCAAAATACTTTTGACCTACCTGAAGCGTGTATTATCAGTTTTTATTCTAAGTCCATTGTTAAGTTTTAGTTATCTAAGTGGAAACGTAACAAGAAAAGGGCCATAAGATGTTATCGTAACGTAATTAATAATAATAATAATAATAATAAAGCCCGTTTATTTCCAATCTGCAATTGTTACATGCTTTTTTTATATATATATATTACAAATAAAAAAAAAAAAAAAAAAAAAACGTAACGTAATTATTAAATATATATTCAATTCATCAACATCTTGAAAAAAAACAATTTGTCAAAATACTTTTGATCGCTACTGTACGTCAAGCAATGTTTTACTATTGTTCGTGAAATGTGTAGGCTTTGAAACTAATTGTGTTAACTTGAAGGTAAACAAAAATTGGTTAAATTTTGCTACTTTTGTGCTAGTTGCCTGTAGCATGTCAATGTTTAGGTCACCCAGCAAAATCAGGTGATCGTATATTGGTATCGAACTAATCGAGCCCGAAATGGCGTCAAAAAATAAGTCAATATCCATCCAAGGCGGCCTGTACGCTACTCCTATCACTAGTTTTTTCCCATTGAGGATTATATTGATCCACATCTGTTCCACCGACTACTACTATTACGCCCTAGGGCGGTAAGTAATTTTGGTATTGACTACTATTTATTACTTTTGTTTTATTTCCTCCAAAGTGTGATGAAAAACGTCGTACGTGACTCTGGTGGTAGAGGAATTCCAAACCTGTGTCATTAAAGCCCCCTCCTTCGGCTTCGGGCTTCTAATAGACACTCGTTTGTAATTCCTCGTTTACCACCCTTGTTACGTAATGTACTATTATAAACAAACATACGGTGAGTTCGTTTTCTTGAAAGCACTGAGATTATTTCTTGTTGCATTATCTTCATCCGATTCTTCTTCCATTAACATATTTAATAATACTAATTCACGAGACATGATACAGCAATCACGTGAGTATTACACTGCGAACTTAACAGCACTACATCTACGTCCAAGCCTACAATCTACGGCGCGGCGGTCGCGCGATGATGTCAACCGCGAGCTCGGGTAGGCACGCGAGGACTCGCGCGGGCCGCAATTCTCGCCCCGCCACGCCCCGCCTCTCCACGCCAGTGGGAAACCACCTTAAGACACACAAGGCGATAAAAGAGCTTATGTTACTCGCTCACGTAAGCCGTTACGATGCTTAACATAAAACACTAAATTTTTTACGATCCGAGTACATAAGGTCATTTACCGCCTTAAGTACATAAGTGAGCAACGATCCATAAGTATATAACAGTAGACCTGAACCCTCCGTAAAGGAAACATATCATTTGAACCCCTGCATGAAGCAAATGTAAATAAGAATCGCCATTAACAATCTTGCAAGATTCTTATTTACAAAAGTTGCTCACTATTCTTACCACATAGTTGAACCCTGTAATCTGAACCCTAAGGTTCAGATAGAATCTAAGAGAGCTAATCGAACCCCGTCAAACGGGATATAAATATTGTAAATCGGACCGTAATTAGCCGAGATATATCAAAACAAGTACGATTGTAATAAAGCGAGGAGCAGGTTTTAGAACACTTGGAATTAAAAATTAACGCGCTTGACCAAAGGGGGCGTTCCCGAGGGGAAAGGAACGCTCACTCGTCTCTGATTGGTTCCAATAACTAAGATTATTCTTACTGACGAATGTAACGTCTCATGGAACGAACCTAAATTTTATAAAAGAAAACAGAACAAAATAAATTTATCCACTACCGAAGAACCAGTCTTTCTTTACACATCAAGAATCTGCCTACCTACAAGTTTCCAGAGATCTTGCCTGCACGTCGGTCCAAGTTATTCGTCGAGGTCCTGTCCGTACAGTTGAGCTCCGAATACTTGGACGCGTTCATCACTGCGCCGTATCGCGTTACGTCGCGTCTACGTTACGATTAACGTATTTTCTACGTCGAGACTACGGCCGATCTACGTTGCGGTTACGTCGCGCCCCGTGCATCACGCGTCCGTACTCCGCGCCCGAACCACGTCGCGTTCACGTATACACTACGTCGCTTACGTGTGTACTACGCCGCGGCCCGTTTACGTCGCGAACAGAACCGAGCCGAGCCGAACCGACCCCGAGCCTGCGATCAGATCAAGAACGACCCGAGCATACAGTCCATTACGAGCTGAATCGAAGACGTTCTGTTGAGACCTGTACTCAACACGCCTGTTGCCAAAAATCTGAAAAATTATTAATGTTTCAGATGTCACTGTGAAGAATAGGTGGAGAAATTTAAAAGATAATTTTTCACGTTATATCGGATCTACAAAAACAGACTGTTCAAGCAGGTAAAACTAAAAAAAAATTGGTGTGGGCTGATCAAATCTAATTTTTGCGGCCATACATATAGTTTGCCAACACCGAGTCAAATGTTAGTGACATAGAAGAATCAGCAAGTAATGATGATCAAGAAAACTCCGGCACATCCTCGGCTTTAGATACAGCTGGTGGCCAAGAAAGCCACCCAACATCTTCTGCGATAATCATCAAGCAATTCTTTCCCAATTGTAATTATGCCTAAATTGAAGAATAAACTACTTTGACTTTGACCCCAAAAAACCATTTCAAATGCTTACAAATTAACCAAGGGCAAGGCAGAAACGCTGAACAGGAGATTAAAGTTTTCCTGATTATTAAAGTTTACCTAGGTTATGATTTTGTTTTCGTTACTGAACCATACATAACTAACAATGGCACAGCGATTAAACCTCCTACACCCGGATTCACCACCTATCAGTTCCCGACAAAGGACAAGCCTTGCAGAGCCGCACTTCTCATCAAGAATAACAACATAAGCACCCTCGGCCATGCCAGGCACTCGGGACCCATTCTGTGTATTGTACAGAAAAATCCCTTTGTTCTTAAATCAGACGGGAAAATTTTCCTGGTCTCCATATACATTGAGCCACGGCAGGATCCTAACAACACTATGCCAACATTTAAGCCTTTCTTCGGGAATTTTCTGGTGCTACACACATCATTGGCGGGGGCCTGAACGGATGGCACAGTTTCTGGGGATGCACTAAACGGTCATTCTCCAGACGTACATTTTCCCTTGTCTTGCCTTGTCACTCTTTAAAAATATGAAATTGTAGATTTAATTATATCTTATATTTTTGATCGTAGAAGGTATTCGTATTGGACTGTACATGAATTTTCAAGAACATATTTAAAACCCCTCCCATAAAAAAACTTACAGTCCTATTCTTCTAATTGACACGTCGCGTCCCACTACGCAAATTACTTACATACCAATTTCTCCTTACGATATACGAGTACATGAGGAAAAACCAGGAAAAACAGCCAGTCGTGCCCAAAGCCCCGTGCTTGGTTGTGTCAGTTGTGTACGGGCTGCGGACTACGAACGTAAGTATCTAATTCACGCGTTTTGGTTCTTGAAATTTCTAATTTAACACGTTCATGTTTTAAAAATCAACCAGTAACTCTATTGCTGAGAATTATAGTATACATTAAAGGCCACATTATTTAATAGATACTAGATTCTGTAGGTTATTACATGTACCTATAAAAAGTTATTTTGTGTGTTTTCAAGAATCCCTAATTCACGAGTCTAATTCACGCATGAAAAATTAACGCGTTAATTAGAATTTTACCATGCATGCGGTCGTAACCATCAGTTAGGTTTTTTTTTTTAATATTTGTATACCTATAATATATAGTAGTAAGCACGCCTCTAGAACAGGTCAATAAGCAAAAATATTTGGGCCTTGTAATAGACAATCGCCTGAACTGGGGCGACCACATAGATGCTGTCTGCACCAGGCTTCGTGCCGTTATGGCAAAATTATATATCATACGAAACAGAATTCCTTATAAAATTAGGTTAGATATGTATAATGCACTCGTAGAAAGTATAATTTCTTATGGTTTAAGTAGTTACGGTCGTACCTTTAAGTCCTATCTGGACAAAATATATAACTTGCAAGTCAGAATACTAAAGATAATTGTACCTTATAATATTAAAAAGAATTTAAAATATGATCACGAGCTATTTAATATATGCAAAGTCTTGCCCATACATGTTAAATTTAGATGCCAAATTTTGAAAGAACAATACTTCAGAACCGAAATTCAGCATTTAACATCACACCCAAAAATTACACGGCGAGTAATTAACCACGTACTACAGAAACCTAAATTTCATAACTATTACGGACGTAGAACATCAGAGTACATAATACCAGATTTAATAAACAAACTCCCAACTGAATGCAAGGACAAAATAACACCAACAAATATAGCCAACGTTCTCAAAAAACAAATGTTAGAACAATTTGTTAGTCAATCTTTATAATATCATTGCATCGCTTATGGAGCATCCTGTACAGTGGGCGCGCGGACCGGTTATTGCAGCGCGCTGGCTGATAACGCTCAGTGCAATTCTGTTTAGGTACTATAAGATGTGTTTAAGGAATTAGTTTATAATGTATTATTATTTATTGCGGAATGTAGCATCGAGACAAACCAAATTGGTTTAACGATGCCGTTATAATAAAATGTAATTTTGTTTGTACTTACTTATGAAATAAATAAAATAAATAAAAAAGCGAAGCGCGAGCTGGTACATGTATAAATTATTTAAAATAATACTTACTATAATAATTTAACTACATACCTACCTATTAACTCTAACGGCCTGTGTGTTTATTCAAAAGTACCTAGGTACTTTCATATTATTTAAAACATAGCTTATTATCTTATAACTATGACCATTACCAGTCATATATGAGTCCCGATTTGTCAAATGAGCTACAGCTACAGCTTTGAGCCACAATGTGGATCCAATTTCTATGCAAAGGTTTGCTGATTATCTATCCTCTTAATGCTTTCCTTAACCGTAAATCTGACCATAAAAATCAAATGACATTTCACACTTAAACTTAAAAACCATTAGTGAAATAAATTAATACAATAATCTTGGTAAAAAAGTGCTTCCGTTTCAGCATGGGAAAATCAAAAAGTGAAGATGCTCTTCAGAAAAAAAGAGAAAGAGATCGTAAAGACGGGAAAAAAGTAAAAATGATCCTGAGTTGTATAGAAAATTTAGGGAAAAAGAACGAGCGAGGTATCAAAAAAGAAAACAAAAAAAAAAGGCTTTGCCAATAAGTGAACAACCACCTCATAAACAAAAAAATATTAAGGCAAATAAATAGAGAAGATTTTCGTGCCTATTATCAGAGGCTAAAAGCAAAAAAATTGGAGACGATTGAGGAAGTAGAAGCTGACCCAGAGATCACGTTACCAGAACTAAACGAACAATCCCGTAAAAACAACGATCACTTAACATCATCGCCTGCGCCAGAGACTTCCAGATATAGTCTTCGTTCGGGTGGTTATCGTACAAGACGTCGTCGCGACAGTACTAAAACGACTAATTCTACAGACACACGGGGATCTCCAAATATATTGAAAAGCAATATTTCCAATGAACATTTGCTTTCTGAGAGTCCATTGACATTTAAAGACTAAAAATTACTTCTTCGACTCCCCTGCCGACGTCAAGCACACCAATCGAAGCTTTTGGTAACCTAGAGAAGTATTCGGACAATTTTACCAGTGAAAATGAGTTAGCCAACGTTCGTTCAACCACTTCAACGCCCAAATCATGTTCTGGGACATCAATTTCAAAGTTGAGTCTACGCGCGCGAGAAGTGGCAAAAAAATTAAGCGAAATAAAAAACTATTTTTTTTTTCATGCAAGTTCAAGGATATGAATGTCTGTGAAAATATGCATTATGAAACCCATCCTATGCTCTATAATTCTGAATTTATTTGGTTCCTCTCGTTTGCTTGGTTTACCTAAAATAACAGTTTAAAAATTACCTTGATATTTTGACATTTTCGTGAATAAGTCTGAAACAAAAGAAGATCGAAGGCTGATATTACGCATACAGTGTCATTAGGTCCTGCCACTACTGCACCTCAAATTACAACCAAATTCCTTGCGGGGGCCATTCTTCTTAGCTTAGCCTGCTAGACCCTTTGTATTACGGTATTACTTTGCTCCGTGAGCATTTTATCCCCAAAATCCGGTGCAAAATAAACCCAAATATGAAAATTGCGTGTCCTGACTAAATTAATAAAGCAAATCAAGTAATATTTTTGTCCACAACTATTTGATAAAATGAGGGAAGTAGTGTCACAACGTGCAAATTTTGGTATCGGATGAATTCACTTGGCTCAGATGTAGTATACGTAAAACTAAGCTAATTTAGCCCGGTAGCCATCCACTACCCTCTGGCGAGTAGAAGGGGGGGGGGGGGTTGTTAAAATTTACACGCCACCGCGCTTTAGGAAACAAATCATATCGGCTTTTATTTACCTACCGCCTCAAGTTTGGTGTCATTTCCTGATAAATTAAAGATGTGGCTTTAATTTTTAGTACAAATAATACAAGTAATACAACCATTCATGTACATTTTCCAAGTTTCAGCAGACAATACTTTTAAAAATATGTACTACATCGTATTTATAAAAATATAGTCCAATTCATGCAGATTTCATATATATACAATTGATTTGAGACATCATCATTCGCTTGCCCTTATTCCATTTAGGGTTGTCGTATAGGTAGTTCTGGCTAATGTATGATAATATAGATATGACATCATTGGAGCGCTAGGAAAGTACGGACGTACGTTTATGACTTATGACGTTGGCTGTACCTAATCAATAACCAGTCTCCTTGATTATTCGTGATTAAGAAATCAACACGAGTAGTTTCAGCGCCATCTAGTTAAGAACTATACAGATACCACGCTGTCTCTTTTTGGTATCGACTTTAAGGGGCGATGTTGGCGATTCCCCAGTGGACCAAGACATGGATGAGCAGGGCGAAGATAGGGTCGAGGGTACCCCACCCAATTTTGCCACCAAACGCAACAGCAAGAGGCCGCGGGAGAGCCCAGGGGCAGATTTTGAAAAGTTTAAGGAAGAAATTAAGGCGATGATCAGCGGGTTCATGGTTTCTCACGATAGAGACCTAAAAATTATCACACCCACTCTGCTCCAAATAAAAGAATCGAATGCCAACATAGAGAACTACGTTGCGTTTCTTGCTGCGCAAACTGACGAGCTTAAGAAGCAAGTGGACAAGTTGGAGGCCGACAAAAAGGAGGACAGGGAGCATATAAATTTGTTAGAAGAGAGGAATGAGGACCTGCAAAGAGAAATCCGTAAGAAAAACTTAGAAATTAAGAATGTACCAAAAATAGAGAACGAAACTCGCGCTGATTTAATTAATATGGTAGTGCAACTCTCTGAAGTAATTGATTACAAAATCACACCTATGAACATCTCCGACATATACAGGATTAAGAGCAAGAAGGATGAAAACCGAATTGGGCCCATCATAGTGGAGATGTCAACAGTCCTGCTGAAGATCGACTTCCTACAAAAATGTAAGCAGCACAACCTTAATAAACCAAGTGATAAGCTTTGTGCCAAACACCTTGGTTTCACCAGTAATGAGACCTCGCCAGTGTATGTCTCGGAGCAGTTGACTGCTAAAGCGGCCCGCCTGCGCTTCTTAGCGCGGGACCTGGCAAAATCTAAGAACTACACTTTCTGTTGGACATCTTTCGGAAGAGTCTTTGTTCGAAAAGACGACTCTTCGAGGAAAATTTACATACACAGTGAATCTCAAATACAAAGGTTACTGCAAGAAACATGACTAACAATAACTCTTACGCTTGGAATACTTGTATACTGCTACTTTAAAATAGGTACAAAGTTATGTTCTCGAACCTGTGTATACCTCTGTTTATTAGTATATCTATATTATTTACTCATTGTATTGGAAAGCTTAACTAAATCACACATTCAAAACATCTTGCTCACACTCATACACAACACAAATAACACACACATACACTCAAATAATTTTACAATGGAATATGTAACAAACATAATTATGCATTCACCAAGGCCAGCCTACCACCAGGTAGCTGACTTTTTTTCGACTACAACTGAATTTTACCCTATACTGCTTATTACCATTAAGTAATGGATAGTTCTATTACTACTCTAAACCAATTAGACGATATAGACATTGCCGAATCTACTAGTTGCAAAATCGAAGACCTTACACACTATACTAACTTTCAGTACTCTGACTTTACAATTATCTCTCAAAATATTAGAAGTGTATACAGCAATATGGGCGACCTCCTCTCAACCCTCACCCAACTCAAATTTAATATTGATGTTATTATACTAAGTGAATGTAGACTAAGCTCTGAAAAACCGATTCCCACGATAGATAATTATATAACCTTCAGTACTACCAATCACCTTAACCAAAATGATGGGGTGGTAGCTTATGTTAAAAACACTCACAAAATCAAAGTTCGTGAAATAAAATTAGTACACGCCTCATGTCTAGAAATTACGGTCCTAAACTTAAAGATACTGGGTATATATCGCTCGCCATCAAATAAAAACGCTGACAACTTTATTGACTCTATAAGCTCTCACTTAGACACCATCAAATCATTTAAGACTATTATCTTGACAGGAGACATCAACATTAACATTACGCAAAAAGACACTGAAAATCCCTATGAAAAATCAAACAGGCTAAACTACTTAAATACGCTTGCAATGTATGGTTTAATGCCTGGACACCTATTACCTACGAGGGACAAATCTTGCCTAGACCATTTCATGTTAAAAACAAATAAAATCAGATCGGAGGTGTGTATCTTTGTCTTAGATACAACTATAACTGACCATGCCACTACATTACTAAAACTAGGTAGTACTAAAAAATCTAAATCTCTGCAAAAAACTAAAACTAAAATTGACTTCGATAAGGCATTATGTGACCTGTCAAATGATAATATATCGGATCTTTTCTCTATTTTGGATCCCAATCTGCTAACCGATCTCCTAATAAGTAAAATAAGGAAATGCATAATAGAAAACACTATACAGGTTTTAATTCCTAGAAATGAACGTATTATTAAACCATGGATAACCATAGGTATACTACGCTGTATAAGAAATAGAAATGATATGCAGAGAAAGCTACGATCGGATCCTGACAATTGCATACTACGTATAACTTATAGAAGGTATAGAAACCATTGTAATGGTCTAATAAAAAAGCTTAAACGCAAATATGATAAGGAACAGCTAGAAAAGGCAGGAAAGAACTCTAAAAAACTATGGAATACTATTAACAAAATAACATATCGTAAAGAAAACAATAGTGACAGCAAGGAATTATTAGATGTTAAAAGCTCACCCCTAGAGTCTGTGGATGCGGTGAATAAGTACTTCTGTAATGTTGGTAAATCCTTAGCGGAAACTATCTTAGCTAGTGACGCTCCTCCTTGCTCACAGCCTAACAACTCCTCGATCTCTTGGTTGTCTTCTTTTGCGTTGTTTGACGTAGAACAAAACGAAGTGCTCACGATCCTGGCAAATTTAAAATCTAGCAGCGCCGCAGGCTGGGACAAAATTCCGACAACATTTCTAAAACTCGCCAGTGAAATAATAGTCCCAATAGTAACGTATCTAGCTAACCTTTGTTTTAAAACTGGAATCTTTCCAAATGCTCTAAAATTAGCTGTTATCACCCCGGTGTACAAGGGAGGGAACAGAGACAACATGTCGGACTACAGACCCATATCTGTATTGCCAGTAATTGCTAAAATCCTTGAAAAATTAATAAATACAAGATTGATAAATTATTTAAACAAGTTTAATATCTTATCTGAAGGTCAATATGGGTTTCGGCAGGGTCGCTCCACTGAAGATGCTGTCGAAGCCCTCTCTTCTCTAATTGTAAACAAAATAGACTCAAAAAAAAAATGCCTAACCATATTTTTAGATTTAAAAAAAGCATTCGACACTGTCTCTGTTCCAACCCTTGTACAGTCGATGGAGCGTATGGGCATCAGAGGACTCCCCCTTAAACTGCTCAAAAACTACCTTAGTGATAGGAAACAAAAGGTTAAAATATGTGAATACATAAGTGATGAGTGTGACATTACTTATGGAGTCCCGCAGGGGAGTGTTCTTGGACCCACCTTATTCCTCATATATATTAATAGCCTTTGTAACATGCAATTGGTAGGGGGTAGCATTTTCACGTATGCAGATGATACTGCCGTTGTTTTCTCTGGTGACACCTGGGAGGAGGTTCGTGGTCACGCTGAGGCGGCACTAGTAGAGATAGCTCACTGGTTAAATTCTAATCTGTTAACATTAAATATCAGTAAGACTAACTATATCTGTTTCACAAATAACATAACTACTCAACCAGACGAAAGTTTTAATATTAGGATACACACGTGTCAAGACCCCTCGCAGCATGATTGTTCTTGTGAAACCATAGAAAAGGTCAATTGTACGAAATATCTAGGGGTGATGATGGATCAGCGACTTACCTGGCATACACATGTTGAACTGGTCATGACTAGAATTAGAAAAATGATCTGGATCTTTAAAAACTTAAGACATGTTGCTCCTCAAAAACTATTGAACCAGATTTACACATCACTTGCTCAATCAGTTATGGTATACTGTATCCCAATATGGGGTGGGGCTACTAAAACCAACTTTATTCAATTGGAAAGAGCTCAGCGGGCTCTGCTTAAAGTAATGTACCTTAAGCCGCGAAGATTCCCGACCTCAGACTTATATGTAGTTTGTGACTTGTTGTCTGTGCGCAAGCTGTATATACTAAATGCGGTCCTGAGAAGACATAAATCCACTGTATACGAACCAATAGACAAGCTGAAAAGGAGGAAAAGGATAAATGTCATCTCAACTCCGATTGTGAAGACGGCCTTTTCGCGCAGGCAACAAGCCACACTATCTGGCAAACTTTATAACATGATAAATAAAGAAATTGACATCTACCCTATCACGGTACATGAATGTAAAATCAGGGTAACGGCATGGCTGAAAACAAAAACATACGATGATATAGAAAGTACTATTCTAAAAACTTACAAGCACTTGTAAATGCATAATTAAATTTGATAAACACCTTTCGACACTCAACTTGCATACATATTCACATACCTACAAACACACACACACACACACACACACTCACACACACACACACACACACACACACACACACACACACACACGCACACACACACACACACACACACACACACACACACACACACACACACACACACACACACACACACACACACACACACACACAAGCTTTCCAACTATTTTCAGATTCCTTAAATTAAATTAAATTATACTTGTATCGACTTAGCTACTATTTAACTTTTCTGTAATGTGATATTACTGCACGCACACAGCGCACATATGACTGTTTATGAGTGCGTATGCGCGTCTGCGTGTATGTGTGTGGGTATATATATATATGTATGTAGATGTATATACACACATACCTATACGCGGTGAGCTAGACTCTAGATTTAGACTATATAATTTAACCTATAACCTTGTCTTACCTCTTTTCTCCTACACAACTGTACTAATTGTTACCTTCATATGGAAGAGCGGTTCCCCTTAGCACAGGTATTATTTTTACTTAAAAAGGGGACACCAGCACATGTAAAATAATGTACATCTTAGGAAAGAAATAAAACATTTTTCATTTTTCATTTTTTCAACGCTCAGCGACAATGACATCTATTATGAGTTTTAATAAAACATTGCGTATCTACGTCTTATAATCAGCGCCATCTAGAAATAAGACGTATTTGAGAAGTCTAATATTAGCTTTGAGGAGTGGCGTTTAGAGATGCTGAATAGTATACCACAATTAAAGTATTGGGACACAGTTCTCCAAATGGAGTGCGTTCAACTCGGACAGGTGGCTTTGGTACTTACGCGAATTCCTTGCGTTAAAGACTTGTACCATGGATTTTCGCTTAAGACCACAATAATTACGTACGCTGGCTCTCAATACATATCAGAGATCTAGCAAATTTAAAAGAAAGTCATCCGGATATTCAAGAACGCTTTGAAGTTGGTCAATTTATAGCCAGGCGTTGTAATAAACCTTTCTCTGCAATGGCACTTGATCAGGCTCACGAGCAAATGAACGCACTTATAAAAGGAGATGACGGTAAGCATATATTTTAAATAAATGACTTATTTTGTAAAAAAAAAGTAAAGCAAATATTTTCCTTAGGTATGATCGGGCTCACTGAGAAACCGGATACTCTTCGTAAATAGCTTATTGCAGGACCTGAGATAGCAGCCATGGTGGAAGCTTTTGAGAGTGAAATATTGCAAATAGACAATAATGCAAACACTGACCAAAATATTGAGAACCACCACCATTCTGATACAGTTGCATTTCAAAATAAATTCGTCAAAATGGTAAAATCTCTAGAACAGACAATAAATGATATGAGTAACCCATTCCTTGAACCAACGCAAGATCTTTTCAATATTGATTCGAAAAAAATGTCTGGTGAGGATTTTATCAACACCTTGTTTAATGTTGAAAAGAATGGTGAACAGCAGTATATACAATTCTGTAAGGAGAGACGACATCTTTAGAAGAACCCATGAAGCTGAATAAATATACCCTTTTTTCAACAAGTGCTGGTAAGACCAACAAAACCAAAGCGAAAATTGCTGGACTAAAGAACGATTGCAGTTTATTCAGCAAGCTGTATATTGCTATATCTGAACGTAGACGAGGAGATTTGGTCATTTTTTTGCGCATGAGAATCAACCTTACCTGCCAGCTTTATCTAATTCGGGTTCTCTAAGATCTTGTACTAAATCGGATCTCTTGAAATGTCTAACAAACTCTTGCGTCAAATCAACAGCACAGACTGCTCCTCCAGTCACTGAAAAAGTCCTTGATGGACCGGCGATAGTCCCTTTTTGATATACTCTTTTCTAGTTGACATTTGTTGCGTTCGTAAAAATTTCTGAAGGTGTAGCGAACGCCACGTAATGTTTCGCGATTATTCCGAACTCTTTGTATCGGAACGTTTTGGAGACCGGCCGCTACGCGCGACTTTTAAAAAGTTCGAGAGTGTCACTCTTGACGGCTCTATTATTATCGGTTGGCAATTGCTTATGAAATGTTATTTTATGTTATTTTTGTTACCTAATTATTGTGACAAATAAATATAGTTAATTCATTACATATGTTGTTTGTACAACTTCGTATTTCTACAGTGGTGACCCCAAGTTTTATTGAACACAGCGTGCAGTGAAATATAAGACATAAACAATGTCGGAAACAGATAGTGCACATACAGAAAATAAGTGTGAATCGGCTATTTATCGTGTTGCTATTAAAATTCCACCATTTTGCCCAGATAAACCTTTACTATGGTTTGCTCAGTTAGAAGGACAATTTTTGCTATCTGGAATTTCTGTGGACGCTACAAAATATTACCCTGTGATATCGGTGTTGGACCCTAAATACGCGACAGAAGTTGAAGATATCATTGTGGCTCCACCTGAGGTGGACAAGTACGTGACTTTAAAACGGGAACTCATCGCTCGATTATCGGCCTCACGCGGTGAGCAACTGAAGCAGCTCATGACAGTTGAAGAGTTGGGTGATAGAAAACCTAGTCAGTTTCTTCGGCATATCCGTTGTCTTGCTGGCACTGGTTATCCTGACGAATTCATCCGATCGGTGTGGTCGAACCGTCGGCCGCCAATGTTGCAGATTATGATTGCGATGCAAGATGATAGCGTACCGTTAGATAAA
Organism: Apotomis betuletana; assembly: GCA_932273695.1. Taxonomy (NCBI): domain Eukaryota; kingdom Metazoa; phylum Arthropoda; class Insecta; order Lepidoptera; family Tortricidae; genus Apotomis; species Apotomis betuletana. The sequence goes on from OW026298.1 coordinate 35,823,843, forward strand.
TAGCTGATAAAGTCTACGAAAGCACATCGCACACCATTACACCAAACGTATCCGTTGCTTCAACATCAGCTATGCCGCCTTCATCAGTAGATGAATTGAACAAAAAATCGACGCCCTAACTGTGAGACTCGATGCTATCGGGTAGTCAGCGGAACGCCGCCGAAAGTCCAAAGATCGCAACCGTTCCCGAAGCAGTTCTCGTGCTCGCGGCCGCCGGCCATACTGCTGGTATCACTACACGTTTGCGGACAGAGCAGCTAAGTGTATCTCGCCTTGTAGCTATCCAAAAAACTAAATAGGCAGTCGCTTGAAGCGACTAATACTAATACAAGTGGTAGTGCTAGGGTAGTCTAAGAGTGACGAGTGTAATTCGGTGTCTAGTCGATTTTTCGTCACTGATTTTAAATCTAAAGTACAATTTTTAGTTGACACTGGGTCAGATTTGTGTGTTTATCCTTTAATTTATTTACGCACGCAGAATCGTCACAAGACTGATTATGAACTTTTTGCTGCGAATAATAGTGTTATTGCTACTTATGATTATTTGAGCTTAGCTCTTGATTTTAATTTGAACCGCACGTTTGCATGGCGTTTTGTTATTGCAAATGTAAGCAAGCCGATAATAGGAGTGAATTTCCTATCTTACTATAATTTATTAGTAGATGTACGAAACTCACGTTTAAGGGGCTACCCGCTCTCAAAGACCTTCGATCTGTTGCGATAGATTTTCCCATATTATAAATAGCTAATCATAATAACATAGTTTTTCCACAACAAAATACCGTATCAAGTACCTTTCACATGTCACTGACTTTGAGATACAGGCCGTCAAAGTTTACGATTTTTTCGGGGAAAAAGTTGTGAAAACGGTTTTTTGCGTTTTTCTTGAAAAGTATTGAGAAAAATAGAAAAAGCTTCACAACAAATTTTGTGGAATATGGTTTAGAACAATAAAATGTAAGATATTTTCTACATATACACCGGGGATAAAAGTAGAAACGAGATTAGTGTATTTTTGGTCCTTCACCGAATATTTTTTTATAAAATACACAGTCGTGAAATCAAAATTCGGGTCACTACAAAGTGTTAAGCATAGACCATACTACAATATATATTAAATAGGACATTATAACTCTATAATCCACAAACTAGATACGATGTAAAAATCATCAAATTGGCTGATTTCTGCAGGGAGCCCCTTAATAGACAAAACGACTTCGCTTACATCAGCCGCCGCTGTTGCCTCGGCTTGCACGTGCCCACAAATTAAAGTAGTTTCAGGCAAATCATCCTATCATAAATTGCTAGAGGAATATCCTGATATAGTTCGGCCACTTGGTAGCTCGCAAGAACGCACATGTAAGCACACACTACACAGCATTATATCAGGACAACCCCTGGCCCGCCTGTATTTGCACGACCCAGGCGACTAGCACCGGATCGTTTAAAAATAGCGCGGCAGGAATTTGAAGACATGGAGCGTACGGGTATAGCCAGGAGGTCCGAGAGTGCTTGGTCATCTCCTCTGCATTTAGTACCTAAAAAGGATAGGGGCTGGCGTCCTTGTGGTGATTACGAGCACTTAATGCGCGCACAGTTCTAGACCGATACCCAGTACGACACATTGGTGATTTTTCGCACAACTTGTTTAATTGTACAGTTTTCAGCAAATTAGATTTAGTACGTGCGTACCATCAAATTCCTGTTGCACCAGAGGACATCCCTAAAACAGCTATCACGACACCGTTTGGAATGTTCGAGTTCCCGTTCATGAGCTTTGGTCTGCGAAATGCAGCTCAAACATTTCAACGGTTCATGGACGAGGTGTTGCGGGGTCTTGATTGTTGTTTTCCATACATCGATGACGTCTTAGTGGCTTCGGTGAGCGACGAGGAACACGAGAAACATTTGCGGATGGTGTTTGAGCGTTTTAGCGATCACGGTATTTTATTAAATCCTAACAAATGTGTGTTTGCCGTACCGGAAATTGAATTCCTGGGCTACAAAATTTCATCAAAGGGCACAAAACCTATTGGAGACAAAGTCAAGGCCATTCAAAACTTTTCTCAGCCTAAAACAATCAAAGATCTTAGACGATTTCTAGGTGCCATTAATTTCTACCGGCGCTTTATTACTGATGCTGCCAAATTACAAGCACCTCTCCATGCACTGCTTAGTGGACCTTCTGTAAAAAGTAATAGCGTTATAGACTGGACTCCAGAAGGAAGACCTGTCAGCATCAACAGCGGAGTTGGTTTATGGAGAACCACTTAAGCTTCCCGGCGATTTCTTTAATCTGACACCTAACAGACCAACTGACTACATAGTTTTTACGGCTAGGTTGAGACATCATAATTAAGAAATTACAGCCTTCGTCTGTAGCACGTCATGGCACTCACAAGGTTTGTCTTTAAAGATCTTTCGACGGTGACACACGTGTTCTTACGGCAAGATTTTGTGCGTAGATCACTGCAACCACCTTATGCAGGTCCGTTTAAGGTATTAGAGAAAAACGATAAATATTTTAAAATAGATATAGCCGGTAATACCGTTTCAGTTTCAATCGACAGACTGAAGCCGGCGTTTATCCTTGCAGATGAATCGTGTACTTCAAAACAATCGTCCGTTCCGGATACGGTAACAACGCCAGTTGTAATTCCTGTAGCTCCTGTTCCTCCTATCGTTGAGCCTAGATGAACTCGTTCTGGTCGTCAGATATGGTTACCTGGACGTTATCGACACTAAAGGTCTCGGGGGAGGCTGATGTAGCGAACGCCACGTAATGTTTCGCGAGTATTCCGAACCCCTTGTATCGGAACGTTTTGGTGACTGGCCGCTGCGCGCGACTTTAAAAAAGTTCGAGAGTGTCACTCTTGACGGCTCTATTATTATCGGTTGGCAATTGTTTATGAAATGTTATTTTATGTTATTTTTGTTACCTAATTATTGTGACAAATAAATATAGTTAATTCATTACATATGTTGTTTGTTCAACTTCGTATTTCTACAAAGGTATTCTGAATTTTGATCTTGTACATCTTTGATCTGCTTGAACTTGTACATCGATTCTCTTTCCTTACATGATATCCTCTCCTTCGGATTCCGATGTATTAAAAGCAATGGCTTCAAATAGAGATTTTGCTAAGGCCGATTCAACTAATTTGCCGAAATTGGAAAATATAATGATACTCGCCTATATGGGTGACAGTAATAAACACAATGCAGCTGAAATAAGAGGTGCTTAAGCACTTATGCAAGTATTAACATTTTTAATTTATGTGCTGAACTTATTTATATAGTTTTAATAGTCCCCTAAGTAGCCTAGGAGTGTTGTGGATTTTTATCTTAACGGCCGTTAACGACCCTCCTAGGTCTCCCGTAATATCAGTTTATCTTATTTCAGGTCATCGAGATCTTCGTATCTCGAAACATGCATTGGTTACGGTCAGAAGATCGGCTAACATAATATGTACGGTGCGAACAAAAGTGGCCCCAGAACACCGTATACGTAATAAACCATACTCCGTTTCTGTATCGATAAATGAATATATTGACGAGATTGTGGACGCTGAATGTGACGGATGTGCAGCTGCTCTTGGAGGCTGCAAACATTCACTTCTAATTTTATTTTGGCTCGCAAAACGGACCGACGAACCAGCATGTACCTCTGTGACATGCTATTGGAAAAAACCAAAATTATTTGATACACAACTTGAGCCAGTTGAAAGCACAAATATATATCATAATAAAGGAAAAAATATTACTCTTAAACCGAAGGATAAAAATGTTTTTAAGGAGCATCCCCTGACGGTATAAGCCAAAATTTTGTGAGGGAAATAAAGTGTCCAACCTCAGTCAAAACTTCAATAATTATGTTAAAAATAAAATAGTAAAACCCAAATATAAAGCACAAATATATCTCCTAATGCTTGCAGCCAAAAATACCAAAGGTTTGTTTTGTAATACGGTGAATAGAGACTAAAGTACTATGTGTGACCTTACAAACGGTCCGGTAGTTTTGAATTTTTGATATGTTGTCTAGGATGGTTAGTCAGTGCTTAAAATGCAAAATGCACAATTCCCCCCCTCCGCGCCCGCCGCCATATTGAAAAAACCGGCACTTTCTTCATATTTTTGCTCATATCTTCCTTTAGAAGCATTTTAGCTAGAAGAAAGCTTAGACAATGTTATAGAAAGTAAAATTGACTACATTCTCCATTTTATATTTTTTTTCTAGGACAGATAGTTACGGAAATATCCACATTTAAAAAAACGTAAAAAATCGCAATTTCCTACTGAAAAACAAACTTCTGGATTATATCTTCGTTTAGGAGCATTTTAGCTACATCAAAGCTTGGGCAATGTTGTAGAGAATTAAATTTACTATAATTTACACGTCAAATTTTGTTTCAAGGACGGTTAGTAACGGAGATATGCACATTTATAAAACAGGAAAAAGTCGATTTTTTTTTAAATTCTTGGTGTATCATTATATCATTCAGTTACGGACTAGTCTAGGACAAATTAAAACATGTAGGAAATATAATTGCTTATAAAACTCATGTCCATTTTTACATACATTTTCGGAAAATGTGACTTTATTTTTTACATATCTCCGTAATTATCTGTCCTAGAAACAAAATTTGAAATGTAAATTATAGTAAATTTAATTCTCTACAAAATTGCCCAAGCACTGTTCTAGCTAAAATGCTCCTAAACGAAGATATAATCAAGAAGTTTGTTTTTGAGTTGGAAATTGCAATTTCTTAAGTTTTTTTAAATGTGCATATCTCCGTAACTATCTGTCCTAGAAACAAAATATAAAATCGAAAATGTAGTAAATTTAACTCTCTATAACATTGTCGAAGATTTCTTCTAGCTAAAATGCTCATAAAGGAAGATATGAGCAAAAATATGAAGAGAGTGCCGGTTTTTTCAATATGGCGGCGGGCGCGGAGGGGGGGGAATTGTGCATTTTGCATTTTAAACACTGACTAACCATCCTAGACAACATATCAAAAATTCAAAACTACCGGACCGTTTGTAAGGTCAAAATCCTTTATTCACTGAATTATTGCGTAGCAGGTCCGAAATTTGAAATCAATAAAAAAGTTCACAAGTTTTGGATCGATTTGGACAGGCACTTTATAGAAGATATTATCAAAAAAAAGCCACCCATTTCTGGGAAAAATATATCTACCCGAAGATGTTTCACACTGCTAAATTTTAAAAAGTAATAAATCAACAATACTTATTACTTATTGCCCCTCTAGTTTATAGGTCGAAAACATCTAAACTTTATTGATGCTTTAAAATTGTTTTCAGCTGATTTCAGTGTCATTTTTTCTATAATTATTACTGTAAACATTGATTCGGGGAATCTTGTACAGTATCTCCAACATGTATCATCAATTACCTAGTTATAATATAATTGTAATAGTTTTAAAGTTTAATACGAAAAAATGGCTTACTGTTGAGTTTCTTTCGGCTTTCTTCTCAACAGCGCTCTCCTCTTGTGAAATGCCGGTAGATTCAGATTTGGACATGTGAAAGTGCCCTTGTGGCCTACTTAAGAATAAACGTTTTGATCTTGAATGTACAGGGTTGGGCAGATTAAGTGTCCTACTTTAAAATATCCATAAAATTAAAACAACTCTCCAGATTAAAAAAGTATTTATGTATTTACTTTAAACATAGACCACAAATTATAAAATTAATTCATAAGTTCAAATCTCTGTCCATTTGCTTTAATTATCTTACGCATTCTCCCATAGAAGGAATTACACGCGGCACGCACTACCTCATCTGGAATATCGTCCCATATCTTCTCCAACCGATGCTTGAATGAATTTAAATTCATGCCCTGCGTGCTCCCAATCTTACTCAGCATAAATACCCATATTGAAAAATCCAACGGATTCAAGTCGGGTGAAGATGAGGGCCATTCTTGCCAAGGTATAAAATCTGTCAAATTCATTCGACACCAGTCAATGCGTTTGGCTTTGTGAGATGGGGCACTGTCTTGCTGGAAACAAAAATAATCAATGCCATATAACTTTCGGGCATTTTCCAGCAAGTGACCCTGCAATACGTTCTGAATATAGTACTCTTGGTTGATTTTGACTCCTCGATCAATGAACAGCAGTGGTAACTTGCCTCTAGGCGATATCGCACCCCACACCATGACAGCAGACGCACTTTGAAGTCGTTGTACAGCTAATTTGTCCACTGGTATGTCCCTCAACGATACGCCATACACACGATCATTCTGTTGATTGTGGCTATCCTGTAATTGAAACATTTTTTCATCGGAAAAAATTATGTCATCGCCCTCGTGCCATGCTAGTATCTCCTTACATTTGTTCACTCTAGCTTTTTTCTGGGCTTCCGTTAATCCGTGATTTTTTTGTTTCTTGTAGGCCTTCAATCCAAGATCATGTCACGACTCATTGATCGTCGGGATATTTTCATATCTTTCGCGAGTTTAGTGGGCTGGATTACGCCTAATACGCTCACGAACATTTTTGTTTACTTTTTTGACGCGAACAGATGGTTTACGTCCAGGTTTGGGCCTGATTCGTGAAGAACCTGTTTCCTTGAATCGCTTGATGGTCCGCGATATGAACCTTACATTGATATTTAAATGTTTCAGTTTCCTTAATATCTCGCACGGGCGAAATTTTTTCTTGTGTAAATCGACAACGAGCTCACGTTTCGCGTCCATTGTTGAAAACAAAACAAAAACGAAAAAAATCAAGATCAAGTGTAGAAATCATAAAAAAGAATAAATTCTTTATTTAAAAACATATATACACGGTAAAAAAGGTCCATTACGTTAGAAAAAAATAAGATGTACGACTAGGGCACTTAATGTGCCCAACCCTGTAGGTACAGTATATGAGTATCGACGATTAAAAATAGTACTTTTTGATACAAGTGTGGAAAGTATGTCATTTTGAACGAGTCCCGAGGAGTCTTGGCCTGAGCCGCAAGGCGAGGGTCAAGACTCGGGACGAGTTAAAATGACACTTCCACACGTGTACCAAACAACGTTTTTTAATACATTTGCGAAAAATTGCAATAATACAAATTTAAAACAGTAATTGAAAGGGGCAATTATATTTATTTCAGTCTGATAAAAATTAAGAGTATCTATAGGTACCTACTATGTTTAGAGCAATTGTGAAGGGTCGCATTTAAGGCCTTTGCTGGTAAGTTTAAAGTTTTATTCAAGTTGTTATTAATTCTCTTTATCTCGTTTCCAGCTAATAAAAAGTTCATAGACGGCAATGTAATTTTTCTTTCGATTTTGCGGGTAAAATACTCTCACTTGCAATTTTTGCCTTGGCTCGTATATAGAGCGGTGTTAAATCTATTCTGGTAACATCAGAATCCATCATTTTCTATTAAAAACTCTTATTTTATTAATTAAAACAATCTTGAATGAAAAAGAAAGTTTTAATTTTAATTGTAATATTTTTTTTCAAGATGGCGTCGGCTGTCATTCAGCCAAATCAAGAGAAATAGTTTTAATATTTCAGAAGAGATATGATAATGTTACACAGTAATTTAATTGATTCCAAACAATAAACATCGTGAATCTGGTTTTATAAATTTATGAAACATGTAATGTCTCATTTTGTTTTACTCGTAATGTGGGTACACCACAATTTGTATTTAAACTACGAATACAAAGATCAAAGCTTAAAGAAAAATTTAAAAAGGAGCTGGTGGAAGGGACCGGGAATCGAACCCGGTACCTCTGGATTACCGGTCCAGCGCGTTATAGCCACTTCGCTACCCTCGCTCCACGTAGACCTGACGAATGTTTCCTTATGCTTTGTGTGTCGATCTTTGCATTGTTTATTTGAAAGGTTTTTACACCTTAGCGACCTCTATGTGAATACGTTAATATTCACATCTTACCGCACCACTTTACAGTGGTGAACGAGCAAGCGAGAGAGGGCGCTGTTAGTTTTATAAATTTATGAAACATTTAATGTCTCATTTTGTTTTAAAGTGGGTACACCACACTTTTTATTTAAACTACGAATACAAAGATCAAAGCTTAAAGAAAAATTGAAAAAAGAGCTACCTGGTGGAAGGGACCGGGAATCGAACCCCAATTTCAAATCCCGGTCCCTTCCTTTTTCAATTTTTCTTTAAGCTTTGATCTTTGTATTCGTATTTTAAATCTGGTTTTAGTTCTTTACATTTCATATAGTTGTAAATAAATATATTATTTAATACACAAATTATATTCATAATAAAATTATAATGAATTTATAAAGCAGCGCGTGGGTCACGCTTAATTCTGTATTTTCTAATCTGTGACAATACTTTTCTTTTTAATTTTTATAGGTCACGCATAATACTCATTTGCTCATTAAATAAAAGTCACTCAGACAAATTATTAAAACCGTTTTTGAATATTTTTAATAGATATGATGATTGATCCAATATGCAATTAAAATATTTTAAGCATAATTATAAGATATATACTTGCAATGCTGTATGACGTAATAAATAAAATTGGAAAGTGATTGACCTTTGTTTGGATGTATGAGACATGACGTGTTAGTACAACAGAAAATAAAAAAAATTTGAAAAGTAAAAAGCACTAGTTCGAAATATCCAACTTTTCGCACGATTTGCAGCTACGAAAAGTGCCACTTTTTGAGCAACTGTATTAAAATAGTTCATTTTACAACTAGTGTGAAAAGAATGTTTTTTTACCACTAGTACCGAGGTATCTTGCCACGAGCTGAAAGCGAGTGGCAAGACTCGGTACGAGTAGTAAAAAGACATTTCACACGTGTTGTAAACGACGTTTTTTAATGCAATTGCGAAAAAATAATAAATTAATATATAATTGCGATAAAATATGCTTGCTTCGAAGTTATTTTTGAACGAACCCATACTTTACAAATGACACTGACAGTGACAACATACTATTGGTATCAGCGCCATCGGCCTCGAGTTGAGAAACTAAATTGACACTTGGCAGTTGACACTGACAGTATTTATAAGGATAATATTTAGCTTGCCCACAGCCCAATGCAGATAATTATAATACTGAAACGACATTAATTAGAACCTTTAACATTATCAAAACAGAAGTACAAGACATTACAGTATCAACAAACAGAAACAGATCATGCAACAAGAGTTTTAGTGCCAAATTTGTGATCTGCGACATGTGACACGACACGTTTACAACTAAAATATCATGAATTGTTTGAATATTTGAAGACTATCAAGGATAATTAGAGGTAAAAGAAACATTAAATCACATTATTAGTTATGTTTAAGGTTATTTTTTTGAACAAGAAGCTGGTGAAATCTATAAATGTTACTAAATTATTAACATTTTGCAGGTCCCTAACAAATTGGCGGAAGGATAATATTCACTCAAAGCGGCTCCTAGGAAGTCAACCAGTCAATTACTATTTACCTACAACTGCTGCTCAAGTGCCACGTTGATGACCATGTTTAGAAGAAATGATGATTATGTTTAACATTACGAAAAGACAACTATATCAAATGAGGTCTAAGAAGAATTACTTGCTTTTGTGATTAAATGAGAATAAAAAATATATATATTTGTATTAAAACAAGGTTGATATCAGAAATATTTCATTTTTAGTAATAATTATAGTTAATGGTACAATTAGTGCAGTTCATAGTTATGTTGTGAGTTCTTCCATGTAAATTAAGTGTCTGACTACACTCCGGATTTTAATTAGGCGAACTAACTTGACAGTTCATTGCACACGAATGTTGCCACAGTTTCGCTAGTGTTGTTAATATCGATAATTATGTTAAGAAGAAGGTTGATAACGTGAGCATGGACTCATTGTCTATGCTATACTTCTTTTTATATCTCTGCTATTTGTTTCCTAGCAACTGTTGTTTTTATAATCTTTATACTAATATATATTGTCGTGAACGAATCACACGCTTTTCCTTGCTAATTTAAAGAATTAAAAAAAAACAGTTCCTACCAGAGGTTTAGTTAAACAGCATTAAAAAAAAATAGACATTACGTATTTCATAAATTTTGAATTATTGTGTTTGAAATCTAACTAATAATTTTATTACACGAATCAATAATAAAAAAAACGATTGCTATTAAAATACTTACATCGAACGAACTTTATTTTAGGACATCGCTAAGAACGCTGTCCGCCTTTTTGTTTTCTTGACAGTTCCATAGTACTATCGAATACACTGACAACTGTACATTTTTAAACGAATATAAACCGTATTACAACATAATTAAGTGTCTATGGATGTATTGTTAAGGTTATATCGACATATTTGTATCGACATAAACCAATCACTATTTTTTTTTTCTATTCCTGACAACACTTTGAGCTGTCAAGTTAGTTCGCCTAATTAAAATCCGGAGTGTAGTCAGGCATGGTGTATTTTCAGGTTCCTGCTGTTGTGATAATTCCTGTGGGTCAAAGTTAGAGGGGCTATGTGTAATCCAAGTGTTGTTGGCACGTGACGGTCCTGGTTGGTTAACAGGGCTGGGTGTAACCAAAGTGTTGTTAGCATGTGACGGTCCTGGTTGAGGTTCAGTATTAACAGGTACATTAAGACCAGATTGGAATGTGGATGACGAAAATTCTGTGGACTCTTGCGACTTTACATTAATTGATTTTGCAATTTGTTTTCCAATTTTTAATTTGTTATCAATGGAGTTTTCTATGTATCCTTCTGCTACATTACTTGACCGCCAACCTCCATGCCACTTCAAAGTTGTTATGTCAGCTCCTGAGTCGGCAAGTAATGTAGCAGAGGTTCTCCTAAATGCATGTCCGGTGTAAAGATTTGCATCAGGCAAATTTAAGTACTGAGCGATATCTCTCGGCATATTCCCAAACTTGTTTAAGCCTATTACCTGGGCAGTGCACCTTCCTCTTTGAAAATTCTGAAAGAATCGGTCACTTTTGCCCTTAGAAGACCGCAGACTCTGATATTTCTTGACTATTTCTGCAAATGGGCCGTCAATAGTGAAGGACCTGGGAATTTTATTTTTGTATTTGGTATTTTGACAAGAAGTATGTCCCCATGTGTTTCTATATCTTTTACTGATACATTTGTGAGCTCTTCGCGTCTGCATGCGCCACAGACTCCAAATATAAGAGCAACCTATGAACAAAGTTACATATTTATTATATATTGTAAGACAATTGTTTATTTCATTCTATTTTTTTTAACTTCCTACTTTATTTTTAGAGTTAATTTACTTAAATTGTGTACATATTTTATTAGATTTATATTTAAATAAGTTTATACCTTTGTAGCTAGATGTTGCTGATCTGAAGCTTCATTAATAAACGTCTCAATTTGTTCAGCTGTTAGTACCTTCGATTTTTTACTCTGAAATCCTGCACTTTGCCTTTTTAAGAAAGCAGTCAATCTGGTGTAAGTTTTTTGTAAATTACTTAATATCAGATTAACGTAACCACAAGTTTTGGCCAAAGTTGAACAAAAGTCATTAATGTAAGACTCATCGGTAAATAAATGACTCTTACATTACTCAATTTATAGCACTTTATTACCTATTGACTGTTACGTTAGCTTCAAAGCTAGATAAAAATAATAAAATGGTTCTTACATTAAATGGGTTATACTTTTAGTTTATGAATCAAATCATGTAAATAATAAGGTACATAAATGATTTACTTGCTCAGATTAGATAGGTAAAAAAAAATTAAACGAGATTATAAGAAAGCAACCATTCAAAGTCAATTATAGTCTTATCTTGTCACAAATTGTGCTTACTGCAAGCTGGGTGAATATATAATTTAGTCAGTAACATTAAAGTTGTCGTAGTTTTTAAAGCAATTAATGCCTCTTACATTATTATTTGTCTTCCCAAGCCTCGAGTGATGACGGTTACATTAAAATTATGGACTTAATTTAGACGGACCTGGTGCTTACGTTATTTTGGTTACCAGGAACTTTGCAACCATCTCTTTCCTTTGCAGTGTCAATAGGGCAGTCATTGAAGCATTATAGCTCCGAATTTTTTTACTGTGAACCGAATTGCATACAATTTTGGAATTAGGTTCATCTTACCCTTAACTTCAAAAGTGAAAATGATTTGAACTCCGTAACCACCCTGGGGGTGGTTGCCACCCCTTCTCGGGGGTGAATTATTTTTTTTTCAAAATAAGCTCGGATATCGATAGAAGGCCTAATTTTAAGCAAAAATCGATTATAAGTTTTTCAAAAAATCCAATACTTTTCAAGTTATTGGCAATTGAAAATTCGCAATTTTTTCACGTTTTTCATCGGTTTTTTGCAAATATCTCCAAAAATATACGTTTTATCGAAAATTTTATAAAGAACAAAATTGTAGCAGGTAAAACAATGAACAATTTGGTTTTTTATAAAGTATTCTAAGTGCAATATTAAGCTAGATATTAAAGATCAAAGTCGTTTTTTATTTTGTCTGAAATTTAATCGATGTGGTCAATGCCATCTAGCGGCAAGCAGATGCATTTTATGCATTCTAATACAAAAGGGTTTTGTAGTGCTTGAAATAAGCTTTAAAATGAGCACTATTAAAAGTCTTTTGCATGTAAAATATGTGAGCTGTATTGCAAATAAGGGGAGCATCTAATGTTTTTTCTTTTAAATCAATGGGTTTCATAAGTGCCATTTCCACCAAAATTAAAATTAATCGTATTCCGCCTAGAATTAACTTTATTATGAAGAGTTTGATAGATAGTATCAGTTTGGCTGCTTCAGGACACATATTTTTCAAAAAAGTCACGATTATTAAAAAAAACAAAATTTCAAATTTATAAAGAACCCACTTTTTTTTCATAAATCTCAAAAATGACGACAGATACGTATAAAAGTGTACGGATTAAAAATTTAGGTATTTTTCTGACAAGCAATTTGGTTTTTTTGTTTTTTCTGTCAAACAAAAATTTACGGAGATATGATTGTTTAAAGAGCGCGTGGCAGCGCAATCACAGCCTCTCTTAAGCCCTTTAACCCTTCACCGTTTTAGAAAAAGGTTTTTTACTATATATTGCAATAAAGGATGTTGTAGCTCTCTTAATTACCTTTACAATGGTTTTTTATAAATTGTGATAGCATGAAAATTGAAGGAGTTATGGTCCAAAAACTTATCATATTTTTTTCTACTTAGTAACTGAAAATTTCGGAGTGTGAATATTTGGAGCAATGTGAAAGTACGCAGTATAATAGAGACCCACAACTATTGTAATGTGTAAATATATACATAATATGGCTCATATATTTTGGAAACGTAGGCATGAATACATACCAACGTTCTTATATGTATATATAACACATTTGAGTGAAGGGGCCAACGAAAAGCCATGTGATCAGCTGTGCGTGCTCCGTTTATTCGTTATAATGTGACCAGTATATTTCTGTCTGCAAAGGAAGCTGACGAACTAATTTTTGATACAGCAGTATCATTTAGTACTGACTTGACAAAAATAATTGTTGCAGAAGATGTTGACATTTTAGTGATTTTAACTGCCCGGGCTACAGAAGACGAAGAAATTTTATTTTTAAAATTAGGCAAACAAAGAGTGCAAACAGTAATATATTCATCGAAAAGTTTGGAAATAAAATACCCAAATAGTTCGAAATTTATTATTTTTGCACATTCATTTACTGGGTGTGACTCAACTTCGGCGGCATATAATAAAGGCAAAAAAAAATTTATGGATCTTTTGGAACGAAGGCAAGATTTGAGAAGTAAGGCAGAGATATTTTTGAATAATACATCTGAACTCGAAGATATTTTAGAGGCAGGTAGATATTGCATGGTATGTTTTTATGGACTTGCTAAAGATACACAACAAAATAAGCTGAGTCGAGTAGAAAGCTTATCAGAATATCTCGAAAAGATGCGCTGTGAAAGTTTTCTCAAAGCTGCTACGAAAAACACTGCCGTAAAATTATCATCCTTAGTTCCAACCGTTGGTGCCATAAATGAGCATACTAAGAGGGTTTATCTTCAAACCCAGATTTGGCTTGGCAACAAAAACATTCATCCAACGGATTGGGGGTGGGTCATGAATGACGGTTTATTAAATCCACTTAAGTCTGTAGACCCACCCGCACCACAAGAACTGCTGAAAATGATTTTTCGCAACTGCAAAAAAGGATGTGGAGCGTCTTGCGGATGCAGAAAAGTTGGTCTGTTTTGTAATAGTACCTGTGGAACGTGCAGTGGAGATAACTGCCAAAATAGCCCTCCAATTCAGCCAGAAGATGTTGAATGTGACAGCGACTCCGACATTGAGTCATGAATAATAATATTATATTTTAATAATAATAGTACAATTTTATATAATTTGTAAATATTTTATTCAATAAATGGCAATTTTTTACTCTAAATGAAATTATTTTTAAATATGTAATCATATATATTTACTGTTTTAATTTAGGGGTAGTTTTAAGGGTAGAAAAGCTTAAGAATATGATAATCATGTTCGAGAGTGTGGAATTATATTTAAATCCTTTTCATTTTATCAAAAAAAAAAATTTAACAATTTTTTATCAAGGGGTAGTTTTCAAGGGTTGAAAGGGGGTTAAAAATTTGATAATTATTATAGAGAATATAAAATATTACTTACTCTATACTTACATCTTTTTATGTCATACCAAAGTATTTTTTTGTGATTTTTTCAATTTAGGGGTTGTTTGCAAGGGTTGTAAGATTTTCAAAGGGTTGAAAATGATTTTAATATGAGGTAATTATGTTAGAAAATACTTTACAATTTCACCACTTACTATTAGACATGTTTTCTAGCGATAAAATGGCTCAATGTCAATTTTTCCATTAAGGGGTTGTTTACACCCCTTAAAAATAATAGGCGGAGTTCAGATCATTTTCACTTTTGAAGTTAAGGGTAAGATGAGCCTAATTCCAAAATTTCATGCAAATCGGTTCACAGTAAAAAAATTCTGAGGTAAGACCGTATTTTTCGCTTCAATGACTGCACTACAATGAGTAGATACCGGTGAGACGACCATAAATTTGCCTGTAGGAAGCAATTACAAACACTACCGCGTGCGTCTGTTTACGATTTGGTGTTGTGATGGATATGATAGCAACTTTAGATTGTACCGACCAGCGATCGGATGCCGGTATTCGACTCCATAATACCGGTATTGAATTTTGGTATTTCGCTTATTATTACACATTTCTTTATTTTACTGAGCTAATTTCAGTTCTGTACCAATACTTTAATTATTTATGTAATGGCATTTGAAATAAAATCTCTAATATTTTTTTTTAATTTTTATGAATACCGGTAGTGATCCCTGGTTCCAACAATTCGTGATAAGGACAGTATTGTGCCATTGCGTTGTTATACATCAATAAGTACAGTTAAAATTACGAGTTAAGTACATTAATCGCTTTACATCAGGCGATCCGTTTGCTCGTTTGCCCTCTACGACATAAAAAATAAATAAATAATAATATTACACAAAAAAAACATAAAAATAAAGGGAAATTTGAAAAAGATAAGTACTAAGTAAGTACTATAGAAATTGTAATCACCTCAAAAGGGAGTCGTATTTCTAAGGCGGAATGAAGTTCGTCGGGATTTCCAGTATCAAATAGAAATTCATGTTTTAAACTTTTTAAAGTTAAGTTATTTATTAATTAGCTATTATGCCTATTTATACCATGTCTAATTCTCAAATTGGACATGGTACTTTTAATTGAAACAATGAGGCTTAATGCATTTCGTTTTTAGGGAATCTCTTAAATGTTAGGTTAAACGGACTGTGAAAACTTTTTCTGTGAAAATCAACAGTGTGTAGCAACATGTAGGCATAATAAAATGTATATACTTGTATATTATTTTTAGACAACAAGAGACAGGAATGCATGATGTTAGTAATAGTGATATGGTGGTGGAGGTTAGGGACATTGAGATACTCCCAATCATTTTTTTCAGTAGCCTACGTATCCAACGTAATGTCATTGTATTGATGCGATGATTCAATAAAATACGTTAAGTATTGCCCCTTGACCATTATTTTTTTCAGCCAGAGAAAGGCGTTGAGCTGGGCCATACTTTCTACTAATAACGGGACACCAATGATGCTTCAAATAAGTAGTTCGCGAGAAAACAGCAGCTTACAAGATATAAGAAAATCTCTAAATCCGTTTCAGCTCTATAAGAAAGATGTCCAAGCCCAATAGCGAAGGTATTCGAAGCATTTCAGTCGTAAATTTACCCCTTGACGTTCAAGTTCATAAAGTGATGTGAGAGTGAGTTACTAATTATGTGACGAAACATTTAGTCACCAGTTTGCCAAGAAATGGTCAAATTACTAATGAAGAATCAAATAAAGATCATTCGGCTAGTTTCAGACAGGGACAAGCCTTACACTGAAAATAGGACTTAGGCTTTGTAAAGACAAAATTGATTATTTAAACGAAATTATACAACGTAAAGCTGAAGTTTAAACTTAAGTCACTAAAATCAAAAGGAGGTAGTTGATGAATGGAACAGAAAGAAGGTAATAAATACGAAGAAAGCTAGCGAAGAAAGAAATAAAAAGAAAGAGAAAAAGGGAAAGCAGAATGTGCAGTAAAAGTCGTAGGTAAAAAAGGTACATAAATATTGTAGGAAAGGGAGAAAGAAAAGCAAAGTGAGGAAAAACAGTACGGAAAAGTATCAGATTGGAAAGAAAATTAAGTGTTTTTTTAATACTCTTTAAATCTAAAGGTGCCTTTACCAATTTTGGTTTTTATAAACAAAAAAGAAACTGTTTCCCACTTATAAACCGGTTTTTATCACGACTTACTATCCTGCCACTAATTAACTGAGAAACTTAATTAACTCTACATTAAACCTTATTACAATTGGATAAGTTTAATAATTCCATAGCTGAATTCCGCTAATGTAAGTCCACGTTTTGAAAATGTGTGTCCCTTACGTTAGATTTTTTACCTTTTTGTGACTTACTTTAAATAGTACTTCATTTTTTGAAATCAATGTTGTGTTGTGTTAACGTAACTCCTTATTTTTGGAAAAAAATTAACGTAAGAGCCACGCTATTTTCTAAACTATAATAGCAGCCTTTCTGAGACCATTATCAACTGAAAGATCTTACAAAATTAAGCTATAACTACTATACATCATTTTAATCGGATTAGGAAATAAAATTTTACTGCACTTTTTTATTTTGCAATTTCGTTTTTGGCTTATCCTGAAAAATGAGTTGAGTGAATGAGTTTCGTGTTCGTAAAGTAAGTAAATCATTTTTAGGCCAATGTATTCATTTTTATAACAAGTTACCTGATCATGTTTTAAAATTAGCCTTTCCATCTCTCAAAAATTATTTAAAAAAATCTCTAATGTTAAAAGCATATTATACAGTAGAGGACTATCTGACAGACAAAAATGCATGGCCTGAACCAGAAACCGCGTAGCTGACTCCTTCTTAGATTGTACCTAACTAGTTTAAGGGACACAGTTCTAATAAGAAAGCATATCAAACGTACATAAATTGTGATAAACCGTCCGGCTTTCTTGTAGTTTCTATTTTATTCTTACACTTTTCCTCACTTATGTCTTAAAATACACTTTTAATATGTTTTCTTGTAGAACTACGTATAGTTAAGTTCATATCATTGTAATAGTTAAGTACTTATGCTTTCTGAAAAAATGACTGACTGTTGAGTTTCTTTCGGCGTTTCTTCTCAACAGTGGTCTCCTCTTGTGAAATGCCGGTAGACTCAGACATGTAAAAGTGCCCTTGTGGCCTACTTGCAGAATAAAGTTCATTATTTCATTATTTCATTATAAATCGTCATTTGGCGGTTACCTTAATTCATATTACAAGTGACGATATTGTATTTTCGTAAAAAGCACAAAATGCGCATGTTCCGTGTTATACACCGTATGAGTGAAAGGGACGGCACGCGGTGGCGGTCAGTTGTAAGGTATGACTATCCTAACATTCCCTCAGACACACGCGGCCTGGATGTCATAGTGACAGCAGGCCGCCACCGCAGGCCGCTGATGTGTGCTTGGCTTTAATAATATTGTTGAATAACGACATGCATACTTGACCGCTCGACGTTCTTGACATACTTGACGTTCAAGTTTGCACGTTATTGAACAATTTTAATAAAGTCCGTCACTTTCACTCTCGTGTACACACTATATGAGTGAAAAGGTCGGCACGATACGAAGTTCGGAGTAGGCCATTAGATAGTTTACCGGACGCCGCTTCAAGCATCATGCAGGCTTGACGGCGGGCTTGATCGTGTATGGCCTGCATTATCCTTACTTTATGCAGGCATCCGAAATGTCGAATTTCAAAATGACAAAAGGATAATATAATATTCTATATTCTGTTACCACCGCAATTTTAACTGGGAGTATACTAAACACATTATCAATTACAACAATGCCTCCAATTGTAAGTTATTTAGATAAGTCTAATACATTGCAGTATTTAAACCCGCGACTTGTTAGGCAACATTTATCAATTTGTTCTTTTATAATTACAGAAACAAGTGGCACTAATGGCAAAACATTGCCACAATTGTGGCGCAAGTATGCCCCGAAGGGCATTACGCAAGGACCGGGACTGTGAGGTCTGCAAAGGGCTCATCGCAGTGAGAAACTGCGATTTTTCTTAACACAAAGTTTTACGGTGCCGGGAGTGCGACTCTTTAATGTTAGAAAAATTTAATTATTGTGAAATATGCGGGCTAAAAACCTTGTTCTTCAAAAATCGCAATGCTCGTATAGCAAAAGCAGAGATATTGCAAAAAAAATTCAAAAACAAGTCGTCTTCATCTATTGCTGTTGTTGATGAAGCATCTTCATTAACAACAACAGTCGATCAAGACGATCTTTTCTCCGAATTAGATATGTCGGTGTACAGTAGTGGAACGGAAGACAAAAAACTCCAAGAAAAAACAATATCTGATATTTCATTTAATGCAGAGGCAGCATTAGATGGAATATCTGATATTGTTAAAAATGAATAATGATTTCGGCATTTAGTATAGTGATACTAAATGCCGAAATCATTATTGGCTAAACTGGTTCTCTGCCTTTTCGACGAATTATGTTTCGTCAAACGTCTCATTTCGTCAAATGTTTCATTTCGCCAAAAGCATTTTTCACTGAAACTGTAAACTATTTCGATTTGCCTAAGACTTGTTGTTAAATTTTAAATTAACTTTTAAGTTATTGGATCTACTTAGTCATGCCGTCTTCGAGAAAGAGGTTAATCGACGAATTCAACTCGGCTGGGCAGCGTTCGGGAAGCTACGTCATATCTTCTCGTCGAAAATTCCCCAGTGCCTGAAGACGAAAGTCTTCGAACAGTGCGTGTTGCCAGTGATGACTTACGGAACTGAGACATGGTCGTTCACAATGGGACTCATGAGGCGGCTAAGAGTCACGCAACGTGCAATGGAAAGGGCAATGCTCGGAGTTTCTTTGCGCGATAGAATCAGAAATGAGGATATCCGCAGAAGAACCAAGGTAACCGACATAGTGCACAGGATTGCCCGGTTGAAGTGGCAATGGGCAGGCCATGTAGCCCGGAGAACGGATGGCCGTTGGGGCAGCAAAGTCCTAGAGTGGCGACCACGTATAGGAAAGCGCAGCGTGGGTCGGCCCCCGACTAGATGGACGGATGACCTCGTGAGCGAGAGCCAAGAGCATGTCGGGCCACGCTCAGTGTAGGGTTCCGTAGTTGCCCATCCTTCACAATAGACGTAAATTACGAGACAGGTTTCAAGCTCTATAAAAAGGTCGTAAACGCCAAAGTAACAGATTTTACTTATTACCTTCTGGAAGTTATCGATATACGCGCCAGATTGAGCGAAATATATAGTATATAGCACTTAACCAATATGTGTAACGTTCGAAGTGTAGCGACGCCGCGCGGCACTTACGTCATTTTAAAGAAAATTATGAATTTTTGCGATAACTCAAAAACGGCTCAACCGATTTTATTCAATATAGTTTTCATTGAAAGTACTTATAAAGCCTCATTTTCATGAATTTTTTCATAATTTTTTGACCCGTGGTTAAAAAGTTAGAGGGGGGGGGGGGCACTTATTTTTGTAGGTAAATGTGTCAATACAAATTTATGAATGCATCTAGAACTAAAAACTTAAACTATATGTTACTGAAAATTCAGGGTTCTAACTTTAGCCAACACAAATTTAATTTTAAAAATTAACAAGGCCTGAATCACTTGAAGAAAAGGATGCCTCTTTGTTTTGCTCAACTTGTCAACAGTATATTATTGTTAAAATGTGTGGTATTGTTAAGTAGTATTGTTAAATTATGCCTTATTGCCTGACTGAAATTATAAAAAGAAATAAATTAAATTGTGTTTATTTAACCTTATCAACCCGCGTAGGTAAATGTGTCAATACAAATTTATTAATGCATCTAGAACTAAAAACTTTTCATATATGTAGGAACTACAAAATATAACTTTGTATTGTATGTATTTGTATAGGATTACAAACTTACTTACGCAGTTTGTATATCTCTGAGAATTGACTGTTTTACATAAAAAAATAAATAAAAAAATTATAAATTAATAAAATGTAATGATACAGTGATATCACGGTCTGATTATTTGATGTTGACTGAAACGTGGATGCGTGACAATTGTGATCCAGTTTCAATCAATGATTATGAGTGTGTAATCCGGCAGAATAATCGATCGGATTCTAATACAAACGCAGCTGGCGGAGTAGCAATTTATCGAAAATTATCATCGACATCCACGGACAAAGTTCTCCACGTTGAATCGTCGGACACAACTCGTCTCATCAAAAACACGGGCGACGTGTGCTTGGCTGAAATTACATGCTTCACTGCTAATACAACGTTTAAAATTGTACTTTGCGCTGTGTATATTCATCCTGGAGCAAGTATCTCGAACATTAGTGTATTGCTGCACCAAGCACTTTTTCCGTATGTGCACAACAGCCAGTATGTGCATCCGATCATACAAGTTGATACCAATATACCAATTCTTCTTTGTGGAGACTTTAACATAAACGTGAAAAATGATGAAGCATTCCTCAAATTCATGAAAGATATGTACAATCTCGAATGCGCATCAGATGTTAATAAGTCAACAACGCTGAGAGGAACAACCATCGATTTGACTTTTTCGAGGCACATTAAACTTGAAACACTCCCATTCGTTTCCTACTTTTCCTATCATCGTCCTATCCTTAACAGAATAACACAGATTGGAAGAAGTTAAATAGCAAACATATATAAAAATTATAGTTAAAATAATCTGTTCGTTAAAGTAATGAACATATGCCTTTTTTAACACTTTGTGACACTTTTTTTCTTAGAGTCGCGGATAACGAATAGTACTCGTGATCAGATTTCATACTGTTTGTATTAAAATATCGAACACAGTTCGTGATCCGCTTAATAGCAACGTGTAGAAGAACGTTTAAGCTACCCGCACACATACAATTTATTAACGTGAGGGTTGGGGGAACGGCATGACGATGCGTCGCCCGCGCTGTCTCGTCAGTGCGCTGCGCGGGCTACCTAACAAATCCATGTTAGAGTTTTTATTTTTTCATAAAACGAGTTCTTTTCAGCGACAGTTTTAAAATAAAATAAATATCATAAACACATTGTTTTATTTTTATCATTATAAAATACTAAAACACCTCTTAAATAAAAAATAAATTATTCCTGTATCTACGCTAATTATTATTTTATAAATCTTAGAATATCACCGAAAATCGCCGGCGAACCATAGGTGGCGCCGTAAAAAATGCGCGGCGTTCTTGGGAAAAAGAGCATCACGAGTGGTGCCCGTGATCAGCTGTTGGAGCGCGGTACCGATTATAACTTACGGCGTGTAAAGTGTTAAGGTTTCCTTGTCGATTGCCGCGTAATATGTAAATGTTGTAGATACTAACCTTAGTTGTGTCTAGACTTTATAATAATTAGGTTTTTTTATAGTTATGTCATAATTATTTTAAATTTACGGTTACACTTTCGAATATACATTTTAACCGTCAACAACTTTTCTAATTTCTTTTTACCAAAATCCTTAAACATACTCTTCAAGGCTCTATCCCCTCGTATTCCAACACGTTATCAGGACGAAGATGCAGAAGAGTAAAAGGAGTATGTACAAATTGTGAAATGGTTGTGTTTTTTTTCTTGAGACTGTAAATAGTATATAGTAGTAGAAATGTCACATGAAACTAAAGATGCGACGTGTTTGTAAGTTGAATTCTACTTTGTTGAGCTCATCATCAATAAAAACATGATGGGACAAAAAGATGGTATTGATTTTGTGTAAGTATAAGATGAGAAATTACCTTATACACGAGGACGTATGGGAAGCAGCAGTAATTGGTTATCCTGATGATGACACGATCCCCTGATCTGAATCTGATCAAGGTATGCAACGAAGAATAAACTCTATCACTCACGTCAGATGTGCCAAAACTGCAGCCGAAGCATGGAATTCTTTGCAGAAAGCTTTTGAGAATAAGGGAATGGGTAGAAGACTAGCTTTAGAGCGTACGCTTTACAGACTAAGCTTGTCAGATTTTGATACCATCGAATTTTACATAAATGCAATTATGTCAACCGCACAGGATCTTGTGGGCATAGAGTCATAGAGACATCGATTGCCGCAATACTTGTGGGAGGGCTCACCCCAAAATATAAACTTCTCATTATGGCTTTAGAAAATTGTAATATCGACGTGACCACTGACTTGGTGAAGACTAAACTGCTGAACGAAATGACGCAGCTATACCTGGAGATTCCGTTTAACATACCAAGAAGTCTAAATCTAAGAAGAAAGCAATAGTGTGTTATTAATTCAAGGTGCCTAGACTGGACATAAAAGGCCAGACTGTCCTTTGAGGAAGAAGAAGAAGGCCGATCCGGTAACAGTTAAAGATACCACATTTACAGCCTTAAATACTTCAGGAAGCTCAAATGACAAATGGTATGTCGATTAAGGCTGTACAAAACATATGACGTCGAGACGTGATTGGTTTCAAGATATTACGGCTCTCAATAATGGTAGCGTTACTGTCGCTAATGGTAAACAAATTAAATGCTGCGTGATTGGAGATATTTCACTAAACACACCCAAAAATGTTATCAACAAGATAAGTGATGTTGCTTTTGTACCTGATTTCAAAACTAACTTGATTTCTGTAAAGAAAGCTGTTAATACGAGGGTAAATCAAAAAGTTCTTAGAATAAGGGTGAAAAACAAAAGAAAATTGTTTTTCTATCTTTTATTTTTCTACATTGTCTCCTTGTTATTCTATACACTTTAAGTACTGTTTTAATTTTTTTTTTATTCCATCATAAAATAAGATTTTCCTTGGGACTCGAAAAACTCCTCTACAGCACCCACTATGGCATTATCATCTCGGAATTTTATTCCGCGGATGTGCTTTTAATTTCGGGAATATGTGAAAATGATTTCCTAGTCATAGTCCGGAGAATATGGCGGGTGGTCGAACAGCTTGAAGCCAGCTTGGCGGATCGCAGTGATTGCCAATTGTGAGCGATGAGCTGGGCCGTTGTCGTGGTGAAACAGTGCGCCTGTAGACCATTTTCCCCGGCGATTTTCTATGATCACTTGCCGCACTTTCGGGATTAATTCTTTATAATAGGGACCTGTAATAGTTTTTCCTTTCGGCAGGTAGTCAATAAACAGGATTCCTTCCGCATCCTAGAATATAGATTCCCTAATTTTGCCCGCCGTCGGAAAATCTCGAAATTTTTTATCAGCTGAAGAAGATGGTCGTTTCCAGGACATGCTTTGTTTTTTTGCTTCGGGATCAAAATGGTGGAGCCATGTTTCGTCCTGGGTTACAAATCGGCGATAAAACGCATCCGGGTCACGTTCGATGATTTCGAGATTCCGCTTCGAAACATCCGCACGCTGTTCTTTGTTTACCTCAGTTAACATTCGCGGAACCCATCTTAGCGAAACTTTTTTAAACCCCAAAACGTCCGTCAATATTGATTGCACGCTGTCAAAAGAAATGTGTAGGATCTCTGCTAACTGTTTGATGCTAATTCTTCTATCTTCTAATACCAATTTTTTGATTCTCGCCACGTTGTCTCTAATTTACAAAATATATAAAAATATATAAATATATAAATATATACAAAATGGCGGTCGGGAGTTGCGAGGTTTTCTATTTTGCTTTTTAAACGTAAACGGTTTATTTTTGGTATTTAAGAGTTTTGCCGTTAGGTGCGTTCAGAATAGTAGTATCCAAAAGTGTCAAAACATGATTTTCAAAAAAAATGGAGTTACGAGGTATGCGATTTAGGCCGACGATATTTGAATTAATGAGTGGGAATAAAAGTAAATTTATCAATTAAATTGTAGATTTCATTCCACTCCTTCTTTGTATCCATACAAAATAGTGATAATTCAATAAAAATGATTCAATTTAATTCATTAAAGTATGCAATCATTTCATCAATGTTTTATTATGACGTTGTCACGTTAAACCATCGTCCGTAAACCGACTTTACAGACAACCAATTTTTTGATCTAAATGTTACTTCGTATGTTAAGGTCAACAAAATGATTACAGTTGGTTTGGTGAAAGTGTCTTCAGTAGGTAAATTTAGGACGTCTTTGCAAATAGATGGATGTAGTTATGATGGGGCCGAAAAGTGCTCGAGTGGAGACCTCGGACCAGCAAGCGCAGCGTAGGACGTCCACCTACAAGATGGACAGATGACCTTATAAAGGTCGCCGGAAGGCGCTGGATGCAGGTCGCTTCCAACCGGTATATATGGAAGTCCAAAGGGGAGGCCTATGTTCAGCAGTGGACGTCCTATGGCTGAGATGATGATGATGATGAATAAAACAATAGTGTAGTTTGTCATATTTAAGCAATACAAGAGGGTAATTTGCCTTAATGGATAAGGTTTATCTCAAGAACCTTTTGCCTTTACAATTGCATTCTGTACCTAAATACAATTAATACCTTTCAATTACATTAACCACTTCGTGCCAAAAAGGGTCCATTCGTTGAGATGGTATTTTCATTAACATTTTCCGTAATGCCCGGGCTACACGAGGCTAGTTTTCAGGCTAGGATAGCAAGCTAGTTTTTTACCAAACTGTCCTGGCTTGCTGACCTAGCTTGGAGCATGCTAGTTCTGTTTACATGAGGCTAGATTTTTTTAAGCTAGTACTTACTGGAGTGCTGAGGTGACCACTCGTCCAAAATGAACTGCATACGAAATAAAAACTATTTGACAAAAACAGTTACTTCGAAAACTGTGCCAATTCGCACTAGACGAACTAGAAGATGAACTACAAAAACGGGTGTGGACAAGACCGTGCATTTTAAGAAGAGATAAACGTGGATCATGTTTTACTTTTGGAAGAATTTCGCAAAGAAGATTTGGGAGAGTATAAGAGTATTTTGCGAATGACGCCTGATTTGTTTGATATTTAAAATCTCAAAAACTCGTCGCGGTAGAAAAACAAACCAAAGGTGTTCCTGTTTACTAGCCAACTGCAAACTAGCTTCGCCGGTCACATGAAGCTAGTAAACAAGCCAGGATAGTAAAATTAGTGGTGGGGGGACGCTACTAGCCTGAAAATAGAAATCCATCCTATTAAAAACTGTCCTGGCTTGTAAACTAGCTTACTAGCTTACAAATGAAGATAGTTTTGTCTACACGAAGCTAGAAGTACTAGCTTGCTAGCTTACTAACACTAGCTTGCTATCCTAGCTTGTAAAACTTGCCTCGTGTAGCCCGGGCATAACTCTGATGTTGGGTTATTGCATGTGCAATACAATCCATCTTTTGGCCATTCGTTTTCACTCGTCATAAGTTTTCTGAATACTCCGACCACTTCATCTCAGCAATCGTCATATTTATACGTATTAATTAGGAATATTAGGCATCTTTCCTTACGCATTTGCATAATTTAATTTTATCATATCTGTAGGATAAATAAATAAAGTTTTATTACAAAAAAATCATCAATAACTTGCACAGTTTTAGTAAAATTACGAATCATTTTTTCCGCGTTGCATTCGGTTTATTTCCATGTTTGCCATTAGCTCCATTTTAAACTGAGAAAATTCAGCACGAATATCTAGGAATTTTTTATTTTTACTGAACATAAAATTAAGTATTTATTGAGACAAATTGAAAAAGCAAAAGATTCTTCGAAAGAGATATGGAAGATCGTCCATAAGCATCGCGGTAAGGTTGCATCACAAATCACAGATAATTTGTACCTGAAAGTCGATCAAGAAAACGGGACACAAAAATTGGTAGATGACCCTGAGGAGGTATGTGCCACCCTTTTAGAAAGATTCAATCATAGTGATAAAATCGATTCCTCTAAAGACGCTTTACCTCTGTTTCAGGCTCATGTCACGAGGATCGAAAACGACATGGTTCTTGACCCAGTCAATGAGGCTGAGCTTGTATTTATGTTAAAACAGTTAAAACCCAAAACATCTTGTGGATACGACGAGATCCCTATTACTGTTATCAAAGACAATATAGATGTACTTGCTGGTCCATTGGTCTATCTCTTTAATGAATGTTTTAAGATGGGTACTTTCCCGGACCAGTTTAAGGTAGCCAAGGTATTGCCTATCCATAAAAAAGGATCAAAAACTGACCCTTTAAACTATCGACCTATATCTCTTCTGCCAACGTTGTCCAAACTTCTGGAAAGACTTATGAAGGACAGACTTGTAAGGCATCTTAATCTCAATAACATACTAAACGAGAGGCAGTATGGGTACCAAAAAAGTAGAAGTACAAATGACGCAATCAGTACCTTGATTGAAGACGTTGTTCTTCAACTAAATAGCAAAAAGAAAGTGGCAGGTCTATTTCTAGATCTGAGCTCTGCGTTTGACACAGTTGACCATGGAGTACTGTTGGCAAAGTTGGAACATTACGGGGTAAGAGGTATAATGTTAAAGCTTTTTCAATCTTACCTCGCTAATAGAAAACAGTTCGTGGAAGTTAAGTGGGTCCAAGACAGCAAAGAAAGCATCCACAGATCAAGGGTTAGTAAGTTGACAAGGGGCGTCCCACAAGGATCTATTTTAGGTCCAATCTTCTTTATCGTCTTTATAAACGATTTAATAACATTTATGAAGAGAACCGTTCAGGACACAAAACTTGTTATTTTCGCTGATGACACTAACGCCATAATATCAGCGGAGAATATGTCACAGCTGAATGACAAAGTTAATTTTGCCTTGGAGGCCCTGCATGCCTGGTTTACCAGAAACAACTTGACGCTAAACTGTTCCAAGACCAATGCATTACTTTTTCGAACCACCTCGAGAAATAAAGACACATTAGAAATTTTATCCCATGGAGTGAAAATCAACCAGGTAGATTCAGTTAAATTTCTTGGTGTCTGGATTGACTCGAATCTTAATTGGAAGGATGAACTGTCGTCTCTAGTGAAATCCATTAGCTCGGCCTGCTACGCACTGAGAAGCCTCAGGGAAGAGTTATCACTGTCTCAGCTAAAAACGGTGTATTTCGCTTTGGTAGAATCCAAACTGAGATATAGTATTAAGTTCTGGGGCAACAGTTTCCAATACAATATCCAATCTGCATTCGTGAGTCAGAAACGAGCGATCAGAACAATGGCCAGAATACCTCAAACAACATCCTGTAAAAGTTACTTTTCTGAGTTTGAAATCCTTACAGTTCCTAGTCTGTACATTCTCATAGTCCTGAGTGATTTAATAAAGAATCTGAACTGTATTGAAACTTTGGAAGAGAGGCAAAAGCGACTGGCAACCAGAAGGATGGATTTACCTCAAACGATAAACTCTAAACTCAGAATTGTCAAGCACTCTGCGAGCTACCAGGCAATTGCTCTCTTTAATAGGTTACCCGTTGAGTTTAAGTCAGTTACGAGTCTAAACAAGTTTAAAACGAATTTGAAGGCATTTTTGTTAAGGAAGTGTTTTTATTCAGTGGACGAGTTTTATCAAGCAGGACATTCAGTGTAGTAGAATCATTGTGAATAATTAATTAAATAATTTGATTTTGAATTGTAGATTATTAAATAAATTGACATGAATTTTGATTTTTGAATGTGTGGTAATTATTATTATTATTATTATTATTTTATTGTATATTATTGAGTAAAATTTGACAAGAAAATAGATTTTAGAATGTGTATAATTAATATAGGACTAAATAATAGTATAATCAATTATTAAGTATAAATAGTCTAATATAAGCTAGATTGTTAAAGTGTACCTGATTTGTGTTTTAATGTAAATATTCAAACGCAATGTATATTGTTTACTGAATAAATAACTATGAACTATGAACTATGACATCAAACATATTTTGACAAATAAATGTTAATTTAATATATAGAGTTCAACAGCCGAATGAAACCTTTTTAATAGCTGGGTTGATAATGCACGCTGTTGTATGGGAACCTTGCACTTTGTGACTATGCGCTGAAACTTGGCACAGATGATCCTTAGGTGGTCTTGAGTGAATTCAGACCAGTAGACATCGAGAACCACGGCGCGTTTAGTGGGGGGGAGGGGGGGAAGTTTGACGCTGCCGCGCTTTAATTAATGCAACGTTTCTCTAAAACTATACATAATATGGCATGTGACATATCATTTTCGGATAAATTAAGGATGAGGAATCTATTTTTTTGACAAAAGTAATGCACTTTCTAACAAAAAACATTGAAAAAGTAGCAAAAACTGAAAAACGTAATTTGTGATTTTTTATAGAATTGCCAATTATTTTAGAAGTATAACAGTAATCTCAAAACAAAAAATATAATCGTAAAGCTAGACTTATGCAGTTTTTAAAAATATATAGTTTTTTATATATATCTGTTGATACATGGGAGATAATAAATAATATCAAGCGTAAGTCAGGGCGATCTCAATGCATGATCGTCCGTGAAGTAGGGTTTAGGTACTGTGTTAAGCAATATTTCTCTAAAACTATACATAATAGGGCGTGTGATTTATAATTTTTGGTTAAATGAAGGATGAGGAATCTATTTTTTTGACAAAAGTAATGCACTTTCTAACAAAAAACATTGAAAAAGTAGAAAAAACTGAAAAACGTAATTTGTGATTTTTTATAGAATTGCCAATTATTTTAGAAGTATAACAGTAATCTCAAAACAAAAAATATAATCGTAAAGCTAGACTTATGCAGTTTTTAAAAATATATAGTTTTTTATATATATCTGTTGATACATGGGAGATAATAAATAATATTGACCGTAGGTCAGGGTGATCTCAATCACACAAAAAGTGCATATATTTTATTGTTTATGTCTTAGTATTTTAAATGAAACTACGCAATTGAAATTAATTTATTGCAAGTCTGTCCATGTAGGCTCCCAGTTGTTGTTGACCTTCGTCCAACCCCAAGCAGTTACCCCAAGTGCGTGATAACTGACCCCCAAACGCCCACCTCTTGATAAATGCTGATACAAAGTGGCTTTGGTCGGTGGGAGGTGTTCTATCTGCTGGTCTATCTTAGTAAAAATATATATATCGCACCGTTAGAATGAAACTGACCCAACGCAAAAACGCAACTTTTTGGGAATACGGAGAATAAGACTAGCGGTTGTGACATTTTCGGGTTCATTGTCTAATTACTCCTTAAAAAATGATTTTAGTTTATTTATTTGCTTTAGGTAGGAAAGGTAAACTAATAACCTTTGCAATTCAACATTAATTTTGTTCAGTATATTATTTATATAATTAAAAAAAAACTATTTACAAAAAGTAGTAACTATAGGGTCACCTTTTGACTGAAATATTTTAATATCATTTGGCCAAATTGTTATTAAGTCGCCTTCAGTTTAAGCTGTATCTAAAAGTAAGGTCAACCGGGATAATGGCGTCACTGTTTTTTTTTGATATTTTATACTCTCATTTAACCCCAAGTTATGAAATATTTAATTAGTGTATAGAAATATTCTTACGCGCTGTGCTTCCTGTGGCTTTTTTCCAAGAACATTCGTGTAGTAACGTTTTTGGCTTGCGATGATTAAACGATATACAGATGTTTTTTTAAAAAACGGAAATTTAGACGCATTTGTCCCAGTTGGGATAATTGCGTCTTTTTTAAGCCATTCACGATCAATTACGAAGAGGCTTTCAAAAATTCATGAAACATGTTTGCAATACAGTATTCTAGAAGATAAAGCTAAATACAAGGGATCAAAAACAGTTATAACGACCTCAGATAGAAAATAGTATAATCTGGGTAAACGCGTCTACAATATGTGGACGCTTGGATAAATCAAACCTAATTTCCAGATGTTGTAAACCTTTTAGTCGGTCAAAAGTCTTAGATCTAGAAATGTTCCGAGAGCTTTAATTTTTATCTTTGTCACTGACCTATTTAATGAGTGAAATTTTATAGTGGAGATTTTATCCAGATGAGGAGTTTTGTTAAAGATATTTAAGGTCAATACTTTCTTCTATGTACTTACCCATATTTTACATTATTTAAAACAAAATAAAATTTGTTTTGAAGTTTCGTCTAAGTACTTACATGTAAGTAAAACAATTTAAGAATATAAGCGTTTCTTAAATAACTATATACTATCTCGAAAACAAAAAGTTTTTGTAGAATAACCCCTTTATTCATAAAACTTTACGAACCTGAATTAGTTAAGTTATGTTTTATCCCTTTCTTATACAAGTTTATAAGTCCAGCCGACAGATAAAAAAACAAACGATGCATGGCTAATGCAGGGTTGTAATGCACTTATGTAGGCAGGTCTCTACAAACTGAGCTAACCGCGTCATCAAATATAGATATAACATGAATACTCTTATACAAATATGTAACCTTTGCCCGCAAGTTCGTCTGCATATTAATGATTTCCGTGATAAAAAACTATTCCACTTTCTTCTGTGGGACTTACTATCTCAATAACAAAGTTTTTAAGCGTTAATAAATAACAGGCAAGCTGAGATATTTATAAGCGTGAATAAATAACAGGATAGACGTTTCGTATTTATATACATTAGTGCAAAATTAAATGAATATTTGTGAATTTTGGAGTTTAAATTACTTTTAAATAAGTAATTTTGTTATAATACAGAGTGCCTACCGCGGACCACGAAGGAACTCTTGCGTCTTTGTCGAATACGTAAGTACTAAATCACATTTGCGGCAGAGGCAAAACTTTGTTCACGATTTGCAGCAGGCCCTCTGGCGTTGATTTAAAAAAAAATTGGGAGTTTATCAGTAGATGAAATTCCGCCTAGGTTCTTACTGTTTTACACTAAAACTAAATAAAATGCATTAATTCTGGTAAAAATTAGCTCGAAAATGTTCTATATACTGTTAAAACCAAGTATCAAGAAAAAGGTTGTCGACACCTGACATTGGGGAAAATGCGATACACAGACGCAATTACCTCAAAGTATTAGACGCATTTTGCCAAATTTAAAAAATAACCTCCAAGAATTTGACATCGATTTTTTCCAAACCCAAAGCATTATCAACAAAAATAGTGGTTCGAACATATCGTCGTACTAATAGTAGTCACATTTATTACAAATAATTATCAAATATCTAAAGAAAATCAGGGATGTAAACATATTTTGTTGACTTACCTCATGCAACGTGTAAATCTAGCACGACACTAAATTT
Organism: Apotomis betuletana; assembly: GCA_932273695.1. Lineage (NCBI taxonomy): Eukaryota > Metazoa > Arthropoda > Insecta > Lepidoptera > Tortricidae > Apotomis > Apotomis betuletana. The sequence continues at coordinate 35,855,561 of OW026298.1, forward strand.
CAAAATGGTCGACCTCTTGACCACGATACGCCAAAACGCCCTCTATGTTACGTGTTGCCCTCTAAGTAGTTTATTCCTATATCACTAAATGGCAGAAGTTGTAGTAACTAACGTCGTTTAAAAAGTAACTGAAATAGACGCAATAACCCCAAAGTGGCAATTACCCCCGTTGACCTTACTTGACTCTATCACGATTAGGTCTACTTTTAATTAAATAAGTTGTAACTTTAGCTGCAATTAAAACAATAAAAGTCACACGCTTTGTTATTAAATCTCTTTATTAAATTATTTCAAATAAAACTTCTAACAATTTGGCTTAGTTCTTGGGTACATTCCAAATATGGTATACTTAATACTGACACGTTCTTAATAGCTCAAAAATACATACTAACAAAATAATAGCCTTGTTTGTGGCACTTACAACCTTAATGTCACCTATATTTAATAACAAAAAGCAGTCTTCTAAAAATTACACATTGAGATCTGTTCTTTTATGGTATATGGTTATGGGCTCCGCTTTCCGCACTTAGCCTGTGTATGTTCGGGCCGTTGTGCGTACAGATTTGCCAGCTAATAGGCTAGCCAGCCTAACTCCGTCCATAATCGCAGGATTCTCCTGGTGTAATAGGAACGATGTAAGGCGTATCGGCCTGTATGACTTTGGCTGCGTATAATCACTCTTACCTGGTTTGGGTATAAATACCACCTTAATTTCTCTCCATTTCTTGGGATTATATCGGTGTCTTAGGCCGGCCTGGTATATTTGGACTAGGTGTGGCGCGATGGTGTTCTTGCACCACTGCATAAGTCCCGGAAATATACCATCTAATCCTGCCGGTTTTTTGTACAGAGATTGGGTTTGCTTGTAGGCATCCCCATCCGAGACCTTCCTTGTGTTGCTTGCTCTGTTAAACAGCTTGCGTAGTTTGCGCTGCATTTTCTCGAGATCCGGCCCCACCAGCTATTGCGGTTAGAGACCTTTGTCAGGGGCGTTATTTCTGGACAGGTTCTTGTAAATGAGTTGATTAAAGTCTGCGTCAGTTCATTAACGTGTCTCTCTATGGTCAAAAGGTCCTTCATATTCTTTAAATGTCGCTTGTGGAGCTAGATTAGCGGACATCAATTGACTGAATCTGGCGCGGTCTGTCCGTCGGGGGTTGCGCCACAATTCCTGTTTTTTAGAGTCGACGTTTTGTTTGTATCTTACCCATCTATGGTCGGAGCACGACAAGTCCTTCGACACGTGCCAGTCGGAGATTATCTGCGATACCTGTTCCGTAGTGAGTGTGATGTCTATAATAGTTTGGAATCTGGAGGTAACAAAAGTGGGTTCTGACCCCGTTTATAAGCTTGAGATTGGTTGAGAATAGAAAGGTTACACAATCCTCACCTCGTTTGTTAGTAGATTCGCTGCCCCACAGTATGTGGTGCGCGTTGGCATCCGCCGAGATGATCAGCTCGAGCCTTTTTTCCTCGCCGTGCAGTTATTGTAAGAAATTCCCTTGTTTTGCAACAAAGCTTAATGTTGTAACAAAAAAGTTACAAAATACATACGTACTAACCTCAGACTTATTCTGCTTATCATCATTATTCATTCATTTTCAATTATAATGTGCGCCCTCCACTTCATGTTAGCATCTCACAAATTAAGACCTACAATAAAAACTTCGTTAATATTTTATAATGAAAACGACATATAAACTAAACGGCTTTAACCGAATGCGGTTGTATAAATACGAAAGAGACGTATTGTTTAATATGACTTTAAACATAACTAACAGTTTTGTATAATACAGGTTTAACACATAATAAGTCACACTATCCACAATTCTTTTTATTGATAAAGGGGCATGAACCCTAATAAGTCTTCTATTACAAGCAAACATTCAGGAGAAAATTGACATAATAACGAATGGGTCAATTTCATTTTGAAATTTAAATATGATGCTTACCTTAAGTTTCGGAACTAAATCGACTCAATCACTATTAAGTCACTTTCGCGTCGACAGCGTGGCGTGCTATTATGACAGGAGCTAGCGGAACACTGAATGCGGCGGTATCGCACCGAAGTGGGGGAGGAATGCCTACCGTGGAAAAGAGACCGTGAAACAGAGTTTGTCCTGTTTCAGCATAAACTCGCCGGTTTTCGACTAACAAACATATTTAAGGCATGGTTTTAAGTCGTTTTACGGGTGGAACTAAAAATTGCAGATTTTTTAATTAGGTCACTTTCATTCTAACGGTGCGATATATGGGGCTCATTCACTGAAGTACATGAAGCTTTGAGATCCTATTATTCTATTATATCAGTTTCAAAGCAGAAAACTGACCTATCATATGATGTTAAGACCTATTTTTCGATGGAAGCCATTACCTCCTCAATGCGTCGCTTGATCACTAACTCGAAACCTACAGTAGGTCAGGAAAGGCTTCCATGCTTGAAAAGCACTTCTCTTTCCTTTACCATTGAACCAAGATACCGTATCACATCCTGTGAATGCGTGAAAGAGGGTATCTTAATACTCTTGCTCTCTGTGGCCCTGTAAATAAACAAATATGTATAAAATACCCGTATTTTCTTAATTGACTATGATCGAGGCTTCACGACTCATGATACTGTGGATACTGATGTGTTGGTACTGACAGTTATACACATAATATGCAAGCTTTACCTCAGCTTGAGGAGCTTTGGGTGCATATAGGAACAAGATAACATCACCAATATCTGTGCTATCATGATATAGCCACCACGATAGGTAAAAATGGTATATCTGGTCATAGTAAATTAAGAAAATACAGGTGTTTTGTACAGATTTGTTTATTTACAGGGCCACAGAGAGTAAAATTATTACCCCTCTTTTTATACGCATTTACAGGATGTGACACGGTATCTTTGTACAATGGTAAAGGAAAGAGAAGTGCTTTTGAAGCTTGGGAAACCTTTCCTCCATGACCTCTTCTTCTTCGTTGGTTTCACTCTTGGCGGAGTGGTCGTGGTCATCATTTCAGATATTGGTGATAGGCTTCACAACACGCCGCCATTCTTACCCGATAGCCGCCTTCTTCGTGCATTCGTGTAGTAACGATGATGCATTTATTGCAGCTTTTATTTAGTTTGTTCATAACATAGGTGATCTTCTTCGTGGCCTGGTACCCTCAACCTTTCCGTGGACCAGAAGCGCTCAATAGCATCCACCCCCCGGCGGCATACGTGGCCAATGAAGGTGAAGGTACGAGACTGTACTAAAGACGATAAACGCTGCTTGATGCCAAGTTTTCGAAGTATATAGAATCGCTGGTACGGAATTCAGTCCATAATACTCCAAGCATTCTCGTCCAACACCACATCTCTAGGGCGTCTATCTTCTTCTCCTCAACTTCCTGCAGGGTCGACGTTTCTGCGGCGTACAGGAATATGGGGAATACAAGTGCCCGAACGAGCTGGTTTTTTGTGTCTTCGTGTTTGTTGCGATTCCTTCATTTAGTATAAATATGTAATTTGTTTGTTGTTAATTGTGCAATAAAAAAAATCTTATCTATCTTATACATATATTCCAGACCTAACTGTAGGTTTCGAGTAAGCAATCGAGGGCCGTATTGCGGAGGTAATAGCTGTTATCTAAAAATATGTCGTAACATTATATGATAGGTCAGTTTTTCTGCTTTTGAAAATAATATAATAGGATCTCAAAACTTAAACCAGAATATTGTATATCATAATTATTATTTCAGATCAGCTTCGCGTACTTCAGTGAATGAGTGCCGTATAGCCCACTTTTAATATTAATGTTAAAAAAGTGCATTATTTTTGTTCAAAAAATAGATTCATCATCCTTCATTTAACCGAAAATTATAAATCACATGCCCTATTATGTATAGTTTTACAGAAATGTTGCAAAACACAGTACCTAAACCCTACTTCACGGACGATCATGCATTGAGATCACACTGACCTACGCTCAATATTATTTATTATCTCCCGTGTATCAACAGATATATATTTTTAGAAACTGCATAAGTTTAGCTTTATGTTTATATTATTTGTTTTGAGATTTCTGTTATACTTTTAAAATGATTGGAAAGTATGTAAAAAACACAAATGTAATTTTTCAGTTTAGCCCACTTTTTTATACCTTTTTTGTTAAAAAAGTGCATTATTTTTGTAAAAAAAAATAGATTTCTCATCCTTCATTTAACCGAAAATTATAAATTGCATGCCCTATTATGTATAGTTTTAGAGAAATGTTGCTTAACACAGTACCTAAACCCTACTTCACGGACGATCACGCATTGAGATCGCCCTGACTTACGCTTGATATTATTTATTATCTCCCATGTATCAACAGATATATATAATAAACTATATATTTTTAAAAATTACATAAGTCTAGCTTTACGACTATATTTTTTGTTTTGAGATTACTGTTATACTTTTAAAATAATTGGCAACTATATAAATAAAAAATTGGGCAAGTGCGAGCCCGACTCGCGCATGAAGGGTTCCGTACCTATACATATATATATATATATATATATATATGTATATATATATATATATATATATATATATATATATATATATATATATATATATATATAATCTATAACAAGTTTGTTGTATGGGAGCCCCCCTTAAATATTTATTTTATTTTATTTTTAGTATTTGTTGTTATAGCGGCAATAGAAATACATCATCTGTGAAAATTTCAACTGTCTAGCTATCACCATTGTTGAGATACAGCCTGGTGACAGACGGACGGACGGACGGACGGCCGGACGGACGGACGGACGGACGGACGGACGGACGGACGGACGGACGGACAGCGAAGTCTCAGTAATAGGGTCCCGTTTTTACCCTTTGGGTACGGAACCCTAAAAAACACATATAACGTTTTTCAGTTTTTTCTACTTTATAATTCTTTTTTAGTCAGAAAGTGCATTATTTTTGTCCAAAAAATAGATTCCTCATCCTTAATTTATCCGAAAATGATATATCACATGCCGCATTATGTATAGTTTTAGAGAAATGTTGCATTAATTAAAGCGCGGCAGCGTCGAACTTACCCCCCTCCCCCCCACTAAACGCGCGGTGTCTATCGACGTCTACCGGTCTGAATTCACTCAAGACCACCTAAGGATCAACTGTGCCAAGTTTCAGCGCATAGTCACAAAGTGCAAGGTGTCGTGCACTAACACCCCAGCTATTAAAGGCAATTGGCTTCAATAGAGCCTGGCTAGCCAAATAATGTTGACAGATATTTCCTTGTGGTATCACCAATTGACTATGATTTAAAAAAAATGGTAGGTGGGTCCTCTAAAATAATTTTGATACTTTATGTACTTGTTCTAACATTCCGATCGAGTTGAAATTTGGCATAGTATTTATGTAATTTTTTTGGTGATGAATTTATATGGTATTATCGAGCTAGGTCTTATGAACATGAACATGAACATTGGCACCACACCCAGCCAGGTCGTAGCCTGACCCGGACAAGCCGGATACACCAGGGGGCACAGATTTATAAGGAGTGACACGCTCTGGGATGGGATAGGACGGCCGACTAGCCGCAACCGGTCGACCACAATCAGCCGATTATGCAACCTTGAGCCAATATTGGAAGTTAGGTGAGGTGGGGTAGAGCATCGGGGATGAGCGTTGGTGAGTTGTCGCGTGCTCTCGTTGGCGTCTTTGCTTGTCGTGTGTTCACCGGATAGCCGTCGGGGTATCACGTTTCCTGTTCGTTGGTCTGACCTTCATCCTCCGATTCGCTGTCGGTTTCTTGTAATTGGTAGTTTTTTTTCTTGGTATTTGTTCTTGTCTGATGCAAGTTCTGCCCACTCGGAGGGGTTCTTGTCGTAGTATTGCATATCCTGATGCAACGAGTTTTTCCATGTAAAGCTGGGTCGGCTAACTTTGAGTTTTTGCGCTTTGTGCCGGTACGCGGAATGCAGCAAGTGGGGTCTAGGGCGTCGCGGGATGTGTCCGTAATAGCATATATATAGTTATTGTTTTTCCCTCCAGTAGGTCGTGTATTTTGATTGGTCCCGGCTTTGATCCTGCGTTGTTTCGAATATGGCCTTCGCGTATATCTCATTTAGTTGTTGGAGGCCGTTCGATACAATAATCACGTCGTCCGCAAAAGCTAAGATAAATCGGTAACTGTATTTCCTCGTCTTGGTTGAGTTTTACGAAGGGCAGTTCTTCTTCTAGTGTTCTGAACACGTCGTCCATTACGATGGTGAATAGTCGCGGTGAGAGAGGGCAACCCTGCTTGACGCCTTTGCCTTTATTGATCTACCTGGTTTGTTGTCCAAACCACTTGATGCAGGTAGATTCGTTAATCGCGGCGCGGCTTTAACTATACGATTGGTTAGCGCCTTGTTTGTTCAGTGCATAATATGTCCCTCATGGCGTTGAGATCATTTGTGTCGACTGCTTTTTCTAGGTCGACTGCTAAGACAAAAGTTTTCTTTCCTGCTCTCCATTCCTCGTCTAGAATTCGGAGTAGAGTAAACATGCGGTCGTCAGTAGATTTGTTTTTCAGAAATGCTGCCTGGTAGCTTCCGAGGTCGTCAATGGTTTCATCCAGTCTCAGTAGTAGTAGATTAGCGTAGATCCTGTATCCCGTGCTGCAGATAGAGATTCGTCTGTAGTCATTTATAGATTTTGGGTTCGTTGTTTTTGGTAGCGGTACTTGGATTGGTTGTGTCCAAGTCTCCGGCAGGGTATTCGTTGTCCACGCTGCCCGAATTTGAGTTAATATTTGGTTGGTGAGTTCGTCTGGATTTGCTTTAAATAGCTCAGTCACCGTTTGATCTATTCGAGGGGCCGTACCATTACGCATCTTTTTAATGATATCCTTTATTTCATCTAGTGTGGGCTCCGGTTCTAGGGCTCTTGTGTCTTCGTCGCTTTCTTGCTCAATGCCTGAGACCTCTGACTTAGCAAGCTCTTCTTCCCATTTGGATATTGGAATAAACGTGTTTTTGATTTTTGTCATGCCTTGAGCTTGTGTCTTCTGTAGAAGTCGTAGGTGATTTTCATGCTCTTTGGCGGATGGGTATTTGCTAGCCCCTTAAAGAATATTCTGCATTCCCTTTCGTCTTCTGTTGATTCGATTATTTGTAGATTTCGTCTGCATTCTCTGAGGTTGTTGATTCGTGTTACGTTGCTTGGGCGTAGATTTTTCCTGAATTTGGCTTGTTGCAGTTTTTATAGCGCTACTCTGCCGTCTTTTGAGTACTTTGGATGAAATTTGATTGTTCTTTTCGCTGAGATTTTCATTATGTCCGTGAATTCTTGCCATTGGACTGGGATTTCTTTTGTACGTTTCTGTACCATTGCCAGTTCTTGTGCGATGTTTTGATATTTATTTTTTGTAGTTTTATCTTGGAGCATGTTGTAGTCTTATGTCTTGTAGTTGAAGGATTGTGATTCGTCTGAGGTTTTATCTCGGGAGGTTTTGTTTATGTTGGTCTTATTCGATTTTTGTGGTTTCAGTTCGCCCCATATGATTTTATGATCTGATAACGGCGTGTGCTGGCCTTTGATGAAGCTAAAGTGGGATGAGCTCTTGTTTTGGGTCATTATGTTGTCTATTTGTGACTTTCTACTGCCTGATTGCCAGGTTACTTTAGAGCTACTTCGACCGAATGACGTTTCCAATCGGAATTGCTCAGTTCTTATTAGGTCAGTGAGTATTTCCCCATTACTGTTGCTGTTTGGGTGGTATAGGTTTTTACCCATTTGGTGATGGTGGCGTCTTTTGCATCTTTATACCCGATGTGTGCATTGAAGTCACCTAGAACGATTAGGGTCGAGTTTTCTGGCTTGAGCTTTATTAATCGGAGTAGGCGTGACAGGGCGTTTGTGGCTGCTGATGTTACGTTTGATCAGTGTGTTGTGATGACGAGTAATGTTGTTTTGTTATCAACGTCGATTGACGCTGCCATGTTGTTCAAATTGGTTTTTGTCCAGTGAATTTTAAGCCCACCGTTTTTCCTAATAAGGATGGCCAGACCTCTGTTGGAGTTATTTCCGCTTAAACTCCATTTGTAGGTATCGGATTCGTGAGTTTCGGTTTTCAGGTGAGTTTCTTGTTAGCATGCGATGTGTATTGATTTCGATTCTAGTAACGTATCAATGTCTGATTTTTTCTTAGGTTTAGCTGCTCCTGTAACGTTCCATTTTGCCACGTTAGTTCTATATATTGGGTTGTGAACCGGGTGGTGCGGCCTAGGTCGTGACAGTCGGTATCAAGTTGCGTCTGCTATCTCCTCTGGCGTTCCGGTATTTAGGTTTATTTCTGCTCGCGTGAGTTGTGTGTATTAGTCGTGTTTACACCCCGGTGGTTTTCAAAACAATCGTAGTGGTTGTGACTGTAGACCAGGCCTATGGTGCCTACCGCGTCGCTGGGTGTTTTAGGGGTAAAGTGTATTATTTCTTTTAGTGGGGGTGCCTTGAAATACTTTTACATTGACGCCGTAGTATTCTGCTGCAGATATAAGTATATCGGCTCCACCCCACACCCCATCTTGGTGTTGCAAAGTCAAGTATTGCTTAATTTGTTCATGTTGTATTATCGAGCTAGGTCTTATTTACACTAAATTTAATTTTTCGAGTTGTGTATCGTTAGATCGTGTAAACATATGTGTTTGCCGTTGACTGTACTGTACATAGTGGTAGAAATTACGTGAGCTGACTATGAGTGCACGTCAACATATATTTAACTTATTACCTTAGGTGGACATATAAAATCAAAATATGTTCTAGTATCAAAACTATAATTCCTACTACGAAAAGTGTGCCCAGCCGCAGATTTTTTAAATTCCCGCCATGAGTAATATTTCGTTAGCCAAACTATACCTATGAATAAAATAAGTAGGTAGATTGTTTTTTTATCAAATAAAGCGTGGATATGAAAAAATCTGGTCGGTTTGAATTCGATCTCTTAGCGTTCATTTGTTTTTAATATTAATAATTTTTTGTCAAGCAGTGCTGCCAAAATTCTATTTTATCAAGATGTATCGGAATTTTCATGATTTTCGATATATTAAAGAAATGCCATCCAAAAATACTTCAAATACTAAGAAAAATCGTGAACATTTTTCATGATAATCGGGGTATTTCACAAAACGACATTGCTAAGTGCTTTAAAGTCAATAAATCGACGGAACAATCTGTACTTTCTAAGTACAAAAGGGACCTGACTGTGGAATGGAAGCAAGGAAGTGGTAGGAAAAGTGGACCTGTGGACAAAAAAAGGCTAAAAAGGTAATAGTGTTTTACATGAAATTCGTGCATATCTATCAGAGATGTTGCAAAAAAGTTGAAAGTGTCCAAATCGTACGTACAAAAAATTGCGAAGGCTTAAAGACATGAAGTTTTAATCAGACCTAACAGATCGGAAAAACAAGAAAATTCTGTCTAATACGCTGTAGAAAATTGTACGACCAGTTTCTGACAAAATATGATTGCCCAGTCATGCATGACGAAACATACGTCAAAGCAGATTTTAATCAGTTACCTGGGCACCAATTTTATATGGCAAAATATAAGGAGACTATTCCTGATAAATATAAAAATACAAAATTATCAAAATTTCCAAATCGTCACGTGGTTTGGCAAGCGATATGCTCTTGCGGTAAGTGGAGCAAAGCTTTTGTCGCTTCGGGGACAGTCAATGGAAAAGTTTACAAGAAAAAGTGTCTGCAAAAGACATTGCTGCCTTTCATCCAACAACACACGGGTTCTGTATTGTTTTGGCCGGATTTAGCTACGACGTGCCGTTATAGTGAGACTGTCAAGGACTGGTACAAACTAAAACAGGGAAATCCTCCTAATTGCCCAGAACTGAGACCCATAGAGAAATATTGGCCCACAGTGAAAAAATACCTACAAAAATATAGAACAGATTGCAAAGACGTAAAAACCTTTAAGGCGAAGTGGCAAAAAGCTAGTAAAGAAGTGTCTGATTATGTTGTTCAGCAAATGATGAAGAAGGTGAAGTCTAAAGTACGGAATGTCATACATACACATAAACTATTCCTAAGACTATGTTTTTGTTTGTCCCGTACGTTATTAGTATCATTCACACTTTGTCTTTAGTCGCATTCATTATTCGTCTCTCTTATTTCGGCATTATTGGCAATTCGTCTCATTCTTTTTTTGGGCACGTTCGCTCTCGTCTCGTTTGATACACGTTTTATTCGCCATTCATATCTCTTTTGACTTGATCGGTTATTCATAATTAACCAAATTAAAATTTTGGACTTTTCGCCCACTGAGCATGAAACTCACATATGAACGTTTAAAGATAAAGCTCCTAGTGACATTACAGCTACATACAATGAAAGTTATTTCAAATGTAGTGATGGATGTAGCGCCAACTTTACTTGTGAAAGTTTATTTTTAAACTTTGAGGCAACTTATATTCGTAAACTTATTGTAACGTATATTAATAACATGGCTGCAATATAATTCTTATTACATTGCAGATGAAACGTTCGTTTTTGTTGTATACACTCTTCATAAATTTGTGTTACAGGCTTATATTCAACTCTGCATCTAGATTTATTTCTCGTATATTCATTGCGACGTCGATTTTATTTCTCGTGAAATCGGGGAAACTTGTATGTTGACTTTCATGTATAATTGTTACCGAACCCGAAGACAATGTAACTGTCCCGTTGCATATTTTTCTGTTGGTGCATCTTCATTTTGCGAGTTCTTATTTTGTACAGCAAATGCGTATTGAAACCTATCTCTTTGTACTTTTTTAAGATCTCGCTTACTTTCAATTTCAAACTCGAGCGGAATTATCATCGAGTGGCCAGTAATATAGGGATGGAGGTTGTATGAATATATATATATTTTTAATTGATCAATTACGATCTTAATCCTATTATTAAACGAGCTAATCTTGGATATACATATACAGCGTGCATTGTTGATACAAACATGAAATAAGCTTGTTTAGTATTGTTGTTTACTTATTTCTGTTAAATAATTCATCGATGTGATTAATATGACTACTCAACAGACAGATTTAGGTATGTACTTTAATATTAAAAAATATTCTTTCATTCGATATAAAAAATACTTTCCTGCTAGAAATTCATACAATTTTATAAATGTGTATAATTAATTAAGTATGCATATAAGACTATTAGTCTTCCATTTATAAGGATTGAACGTAGAAAGAAAGAAACCAACGGGTTGGTTGCTCTGTAAACAAAGTTTTATTTTCATAAAGTGTATCTTTAAACTAACTACAATATAAACACTAACAACTAAAAACCTACCTGTTCTACAAAGAAACGATATTTAAAGTTAATTCTTCCTTTCGTCAATCTCTTATTATCTTTAAATTATAATTCACTCTTCAAGTTTTTCTTAACATCTAAAATACTCGGCATTGACTTACAGATCGAAGCCCTGTCATATCGACATTACCGCGCGGCGCGCGCTGCTTTTCAAACTGAGCAAGCAGGTCACATGTATAAAAAAAAAATAAAGCGATTTATTTTGATTACAACTCCACCGCTACTAGAAAGTTTATTCTATAAATTTTTTACTCTCTCAGCAGGCTCCTCTAGCCGTCTTTACTGGAGGAATTGAAATGAGCTTCGTTTTATGAAAGAGGTTTGACTCTGATTTTCTGTGTTCTGTATCTAACCGGTATATTGAGTTCGATATTTTTTCAACAATTTCGAACGGGCCGATTTTCGGTTCCTCTAATTTGTTTCTGTTTAGTTTATTTCCATTTTCCACATATACCATATCTCCTACTCCTACCTTAAATTCATAGTATTGTCGGTTATGTGATCTAATTGTATTCTCAAATGCTGTTTTTATATCTGTCCTCCAACCACTTTGGGACTTTTCCTGTTTTAATTTACTCGGCACAACCGTAACATCTGTACCATAAGATAACTTGGCGAAAAACTGGTGACAGAATGACTTCTTTTATTGTATCTTTTGACGCATTCATGAGCTATTGCCATCCATGATCTTTTTTCCTTTGTCTCATTTATCTTGCATCGTATTTTGTTTACTATAGTTGGGTTCAGGCGTTCATTTAGGCCATTTGAGAATGCTGCGTTAACAGCCGTAAACACTATAGGTATACCCTTTCATCTAAAAACTTCTTAAATTGTTTTGAATTAATTCCCGGTGAGAAGCATGCAATAACTTCAGTTTCTGATAAATTCTTCACAAGTTTAATAAAGTCATCTGCACGCTTGAGTTTTTGACGTTAGAATATATGCGTATCTAGAAAAGTAATCTACTAATAGTATCCAATTGTGTCTATAGATATTATTTCAAAAGGCTGTGTGGCCCAGCAACAGCTGGGCCTAGCTGTGACATGAATCCAAAGGCCATGCCAGGATAAGCTAAGTGAATCTGCCCCCAGCGAGTTTTGGCTTGTAATTTTTTTTATTCATTTGTCTTTTTATTAGTGTCGTTTATGCCAAATTACAGCTACCCAAACCTTACCGTTTTTCTTAAAAAAAAAAACGAAATCTGATCTTTCTTCGATATTTTTTTTTCTAGCCGGCCGATTTTTACGTGAGTCACGTATATTGTGCTTATAATAAAGACAATTATATGGTATTAATTTTAATACATATTGCCATACAAAAACTTGAAAAAAAAAATTAGAATTTATTTTTGATAAGTTTTTTTTAGCATTATCTCGATAGCGACACCTCCAGATTTTTCACCAAAACTAGCCTCTTTAATAAGCTACAAAATGAATGTATTAACTTAATTTTATTTGTGGTATAACGGGTTGTTTTTTTTAATTGAATTCATCACCATACATTTTCTTTACCCGCTCATTATTAAAATTAATCGATTAAAAACTGTTTAAAGAAACGTGTATGTTTATAATGAACACTGGCCACTTACAAAAAAAAAAGTATTGATTCCTTCGGCGCCGGTTATTCACATAAACTTCGAATATTTATCGGAAAAACTTTTAGTTAAAAATGGATTGCAGGAAAATAATAAAGAAGTGCTTTAAAAAAAACGTTAAAAAGCTATACAATATAGCAATGGAGTCTGTGCAGGGACGTATTTACCCTAGGGCCATCCGGGCTATAGCCCGGGGCGCCAAACCGACAGGGGCGGCGTAGACTATTTTAGTTTTTTTCTTTTTTATTTGTGCAAATAGTGGCCGATCAATTTCACATGAAAAGTACTCCTGAATATGTGATATTAAAATGGCTGCGATAGCTCGTGGGATCTCGAAGACATATCAACTTTGGTTTTGATAAAAATAGCATCGTGTAGGGCATGTTATTTAGGGCCTAGCCGTAGGGTAGGGTATGATATTTTTCAGTCAAAAATATTTGACTGAATACTAATAATTTTAATAATTTTTTTGACACCCACATATGATTACCCTTGTGTATAAATCAATATTTTAAATTGGACATTAGTTTATATTAGTAACCGTCGCTTCGCCCGTGTTACTGCGAATTAGGTATCCTAATTATGTTTTAATTGCTGAACTGATCTAAGTATATCTGTGCCTAGTTTCATATTAACGGTAAATTATTCAATGTACCCATATTTTATACCCAAATTTTCATTATGTGCCCGGTATTGGATAGAAAATAAATACTAAAATATTCACTAATAAAGAAATTAGGTAAGTACATACGTGATAAAAATCCGTTTATAGAAAGTATGTTCTGCAATCTTAACTACAGGTATAGAAAAAAATCCCATCCAATTATAAATCTACTTTGACATTATTTCGTATGATGGATACTAAAATAGATTGGTTCTTTAAATTTACACAGACAGATTGCTGCAAAAATACTATTGAAATATAAAATGGTATTAAAAATTACTGACAATTATCTTATTCTTTGCGTGAGACCCGTTTATAAGTCCACTGCTCCGTAAGCTATTTGAGTTCGTTCTATATCCACGATTGGCGATTCGGTAAGAATTTTATAAATTCACGTTTTATAATTAAGGGCTGTTTTTCCTTACAACCATCGCCTCTTTTTTTTCCTAAATAATGCTACTAGAGCAATTTCGGAAATCCATACAACTGCCAGCGATTTCATTCTTTATTGTTAGGTTTCCGCAGCATATCTCTCTTTCTCCACACAGACGAGACATAGGTATGTCTCAGGTTTACGCGTCCGAAGTTCTATTTACGTATGGAGGCCGTAAGCTGAAAGCGAGGCCCCATGGAGCTATCACAAAATAGCCATGAAGACAATTCGCCTCTACAGGAATATATCCAAGCTGCTGACGGGAGTCTGTCTATATCACACCAAGAACACGAGGTTACTGATGTTGATGATGGTGCCTCAACTAGTGCACCGCTTACTCAGTGTGGACACACTGAGGAAAATAGCAGCCTGCAAGATAAAGGTTCGACAAGGCTTGACATATTTAAACTTTTAAAAGACAAAGATCCTGTGTCACTCTCTGGCTGAGTTTTGACAATCCTCGATAGTTTTGGAAGTAATTATGAGCTTTCCATTTCAAGGGACGAACTAATTCAATTATTACCTAGGAGGATGAGCAAGTGTCGTTCGAAATATTAGGAATATAAACCGATGTAGGTATGGTTTATTTTGAAAAGAAAAATAAGGATTGGTTGAATCAGTTATTTATATCCAAAGAAATTAAAAATAATATCATACATGATTCTCCGGTCACACTGTCACCTGATACTAAATATTATAGTTTAAGTGGTCGTCAGCAGCTAAGATTACGCCGTAATCTTGAGTTGAGTCTAGAAAACGAACCACAGAAAAAGAAAATAAAGGCTTTCGTGAACACGGTAAGAGTTGAAGGTCAACACATGTCTTCTAAAACCACAAAAGATTTGGAAACTCTTATCAACTTATGCCTAGAATCCGTTCAAAAAAACGCGCGACTTTTAACAGCGGAAGAAGCTCTGGCTGTGCTAATCGATCAAAAACTAACAGTCGAAAATTATTGTACTATTCGATTAAATTTACAAGATAAAGGTCACGTTGCTTTGCCACCCTACTACTTAGTGAAAAATGCTAGAACGGTATGTTACCCAAATGAAATAACGGTATCAGAAAGGGTGGCACCTGTACCCATCCATCAGTTACTGCAACACAGTTTTAAAAGGATTGTTCAGTTACACGATGAATATTTTTTGGAATATTGCCAACGAACATCAAGTCAATTACTATGTAGATTGTGTGCTTGAAAGTTCTTGGGGTTTCGACGGTTCTACAGGTCAGGGGCTTTATAAACAAAAATTTATCGATACGGAAAATGCAAACGAAAACAGCCTTTTTGCCACAACTTTCACAAATAACAACAAAAGCCAGTGGACTAATAGCACCCCACAGTCGTATAGATTTTGTCGGCCTATACACATCCAATACCGCAAAGAGACTAAAGAGGTAATACTAAACGAACAAAAAAAAATCGAGAACGAAATTAAGAATCTAACGCCACTTGAAGCCTATACAAGCAAAGGTCACGAAATAAGGGCAACATGCGTATTGTATCTAACTGCCGTTGACGGTAAAGTGTTGAATATAATACTGAACACATCATCGCAGCTTCGGTGCCCTTATTGTCGTTTGACGGCTACACACTTCAATGACCTGGATAAAGTGTTTTCGGAATCAATCAATCCGGAAACCTTAAAACATGGTATAAGCTCCTTGCATGCGTGGACCAGGGTACCTACTGGAATTTCTTTTGCATCTAGGTCAGAAAATGGATGTTATAAAGTGGCGTGTAGGACCTCAATCGGAAGATGGCCAACTTGTCAAGAACCGAAAAAAAGATATACAAAATAAAATTCGAGACAAGTTGGGTCTTCTGGTTGACATAGTCAAACCAAATTCTGGTACAACCAACGATGGCAACACGGCACGTACCGCATTATCGGACAAGAATAGCCTTGACTTGGCTAATATTCTCAATGTAGAATACTGGCTAAGTAGTAGACGGCTTGTACACAATTTTGACGGTGGTGTCTAGTGGTTTGCCGATAGATGATCATAATTTTCACGTATTCTGCAAGTCCCTAGCCGAAAAATACGTAACTAAATACTCGTGGCATCCCATGACTGGTACGATTCACAAAATACTGGTGCATGGGTCCCAAATAATAAAATCTACAAATCTAGCAGTGGGAATTCTTTCAGAACAAGCGGCGGAGTCTCGCTATAAGTTTTGGAGTCTGTCAAAAGTACATAAATATACTATGCCAAATTTCAACTCGATCGGAATGTTAGAACAAGTACTATCGGCTGCAAAATTGCATGGACCCCCTGGAGGCGATAATGGCTTGAACGGTTGTAGGCAAGGTTTGCAATTAACAAACTAGATGGCGTCTTTGTGTCCAAAGTTGTCGATTTTAATGGCATAATTGAATATAATAGGCCTATAGTCAATAAAAATCTTCTACTATATAATAATCTAACCGGACAAATTAAAATCTACATTTATCATCAAATTAAAAATAGCTTACACCGAAACCGTCCGTCCACCCGTCTTTTTAACTGGTAACCCAGTTCGTTTTTAACTATGTTGCCCTTCAAAAACCGCTTGCGTTATTTCAAAGAAACCCATCGTTACAGATTCTTTTGACGCCATTTTATACAAAGTAACTTCGTAATTATAAAATTACGAATGTTTTTATCCACGGTTTTATAAACATATGCCAAAAAATTATCTGGAATGAATATGAAGTTTACGTAGAAATCTAATTATGTAGGCAATATGCGGGGTTATCGTAAGAGTAAGTTATGTTTATTATTATTCTTGTCTTTAAGAAAACGAGGACATGAGTATTATAGACATTAATTCGTGTCATTTATTTGTATAAAGCTTTCAAACCAAATAGTACCTACCAGTTTCATGGTTATGAGTTTTTTATCAAAAAGAAAACATAGGCTCTCAAATTAAACATATAGGTAATATATAAATGTGCTTAAGATGTTTGGAACACTACAATTGGAATAATACAAATGTGGAAATCAAAGTGTTACGAGGGTGAATTGAAAAGTTTTGAGCCTGAGGTTGATAATGAAATTAAAAAGAAAAAATTGGGCAAGTGCGAGTCCGACTCGCGCATGAAGGGTTCCGTACCTATATATATATATATATTATATAATCTATAACAAGTTTGTTGTATGGGAGCCCCCCTTAAATATTTATTTTATTTTATTTTTAGTATTTGTTGTTATAGCGGCAATAGAAATACATCATCTGTGAAAATTTCAAGTGTCTAGCTATCACCGTTCTTGAGATACAGCCTGGTGACAGACGGACGGACGGACGGACGGACGGACAGCGAAGTCTCAGTAATAGGGTCCCGTTTTTACCCTTTGGGTACGGAACCCTAAAAATACTGGCACGTAAGACTTGCATATTTTTTTATCATAATGCACTATCTTTTGTTTTTCTTCTGTCACAATTGCAAATTTTGTGATCGAATTACTATAAGAGGTTCGCGATTTTCTTTAGAATGGATAAAATTGAGCACCGTTCTGTAATGAAATACTTACAAAAAAAGGACTTAACGCCAAAGCAAATCTTTGAAGACATGTGCCAGACTTTAGGGGAATCCGCTCCATCATATGCCACTGTAAAACTATGGGTAGCAGATTTAAAACATGGCAGAGAATCAGTTGAAGATGAACCTAGGAGTGGCAGACCAATAACGGCTTCTATAGATGAAAATATCAATAAAATACTAGATATGATTATGAATGACAGGCGGTTGAAAGTTGCAGAGATAGAGCAGACAATTGGTATTTCCTATGAGCGAGCGCATAACATAATCACTAAGGATCTAGGTTTTTCTAAGGTTTCTGCAAGGTGGGTACCTAGACTGCTTTCAGCTGAAAATAAACGCCCCCGCCATACAATGTCACAGGATTGTTTGGATCTGTTTCAATGTGACCCACAAGATTTTCTTGGTCGTTTTATAACTATGGACGAGACTTGGGTCCACCACAATACACCGGAGTCAAAAGTGCAATCCAAACAATGGAAAAGGTCAGGGTTTCCACCTCCTAAAAAAGCTAAGGCCATTTTATCGGCGAAGAAGGTAATGGCTTCAGTTTTTTGGGATTGCAAAGGGGTCATCATGGTTGATTATATTGAAAAGGGTTAAACCATAAATGCTGATTACTATTGCATCCTCTTACAACGTCTGCATGAAGAAATTAAAATAAAAAGACCTGGTATGATTTCTAAAAAAGTGTTGTTCCACCAAGACAATGCTCCTGTCCATACTGCAGCGAAATCTATCGCACAAATACATAATTGTGGGTTTGAATTGTTGCCACATCCACCCTATTCGCCGGACTTGGCCCCTTCTGATTATCATCGTTTCCCGAACCTAAAAAAACACTTGGCAGGACGGAAATTTTCGACAGATATTGAGGTGCAAGAAGCTGCGACTGAATATTTCAATCACCTTGAAGATTCATTTTTTTTACAAGGAATAATGAAGTTAGAAGCAAGGTGGCAAAAGTGTATAGATCGTTTTGGAGACAGTGTACAGAAATAAAATTGATATAAAAACTCAAGTCTTTATTTTAAAGGTTAGGCTGAAAACTTTTCAATTCTCGTAATTAGCGTCAAGTTTCTAATAGCGATTTGCCGACCGTTTTCAGTGTTGTGTTCGCATCGGGACCGGCGCGAGCTACGGCGCTTGCTTTGTCCGGCCCGTTTCTTTGCCTGCTTCGCGCGCAGCTTGCTGGCTAGCTGGGTGCTCGGCCGGAGCAGTCGTCTGTGTCGAGCAAATTGCAACTGCGACTGGATTTAACTGGTTTGAGATTTTATTTACCTATTTCATTGGTTGTCAGTGCCTTATTAGTTTGTTTTGTTTATAACCATGTCAAAAACTGAGGGGCCTATTAAGGTTGATGATCCTGCCGAATTATCTAAGCTTATTAAACAGCGGGGCATTATTAAAGGCCGGTTAACTAAGTTTGGTGATTATTTAAATTGCCTGCAAAAGTCAAAACCTGCCATAAGCACTTCCACTAAGTACAAAGAGTTGGAATTAAAGTTAAACAAATTACAATCGGTGTTGAATGAATTTGATGATATTCAAGGTCAGATTGATTTGCTACACAGCGATTCCGTTGAGCAAGTTAAGGAACGGGATGATATTGAAAATCAGTTCATGTCCTTTTTAGCTGTCGGGCAGGATCTTTTAGACTCATCGTCTTTCGAAAATAAAAATCAGTCTAACAAGGAGTCCAAGGATGATCAGGTATCCATGGTCAGTTGTCAATCGAATTCATTTAACGCCATAAAACTTCCAACGATAAAATTACCGAATTTTGGAGGAAACTATTTGTTTTGGCTCGAGTTCAGGGACAGTTTTGAATCTATGATACACAATAATGCTAATATCCCAGATATAAATAAATTCCATTATTTACGCTCATCTCTAGAGGGAAGCGCAAGTACAGTCATAAAATCAATTGAGTTCAGTGCAAATAATTATAAACTTGCGTGGGATCTCTTATGCGATCGATACAACAATAGGAACATTTTAATTAACAATCATCTAAAAGCAATATTTGATTTTGACAGTATGTCAAAGGAATCTTACAAAGCTTTGCGTTACGTTGTGGATCATTTTTCAAAACATTTACGAGCTCTCGTAACCCTAGGCCAGCCTACAAATCAATGGGATGCGCTAATTATATTTATGATTTCTAAATTTTTCTGTGGTAATTGCATATTACCACTAGTCAAAAGTGGGAAGAATTCAAATGTAATCTTAAGGAATTACCTACTTTGGAGGATTTTTATTCTTTCTTACGTAGTCGTGCTGACGTATTGGAAACGTCCTACAGTAATCATTCCGACAAAAGTGATCACAAATTTGTATCACGGGAGCACAAGCCTAAGCAAAATAATAACCAATATAAAAGTTTTATGGTCTCTGTTGATAAAAATCTAACAACATGTGTGAATTGTGTAATCAGGACCATCGTTTGTACAATTGTTCTACATTAAAAGAAATGAATGTCGAAGACCAAATTAACGAAGTTTCTAAACTGCGAGTATGTAAAAATTGTTTTCGTAAAGGTCACAATTCATTTAACTGTAATCTAAGGGGTTGTTGTCGTATTTGTAAGAAAGAGCACAACACTTTGCTACATAAACAAACAGTAGGAGCAGAAAGTACTGCACTTCCCAGTTCTTCTTCCCCAGTGTCATTGTCTGTCGTGTCTACAAGTCAAGTTTTGTTATGTACCGCATTAGTCAATATAGTTCATAATGACACGACATACACTGCGCGCGTTCTCCTGGACTCGGGGAGCCAGTCTTCATTTGTGACTAATAATCTAAAGAAAAAGTTGGGTTTGACAGGAGACAACATAAATTCCATTAATATTTGCGGCATAAATAATGCAACTACTAATATAACAGAGGAGTGTCTACTCAAAATAAGCTCTCGGGTTCTCCCTTAAAATGTAAGCGTAAAATGTTTAATAATTCCACAAATCACTAACATTCTACCTAACGTGCAAATCGATGTTACGGGATTACAATTACCGATGGATATTGAGCTAGCGGACCCGAGATTTTATTCTCCTTCTGAGATAGACATTCTGCCTGGGATCACATAACAGTAAAATCCATTCACAAATTTCTATTAGACAGTTGCCTTACTGCGACCGAGCGGGCCCGCCTACTGGCAGTATCCGAGCCGGAGTCGGGACATTGGCTGCATGCCCTGCCTTCACGCAACATCGGTTCCGTCTTAGATCTGAGCTTAGAATCGCAATCTGCCTCCGTCTCGGTATAAAAATTTGTGAGCCACACCCTTGCTGCCGTTGCGGAGGCTCTGCTGACACCCTCGGACGACACGGCCTCTATTGCCAGTCAAGCGCTGGTCGTTTTTATAGACACGGGGCACTTAACGACCTCGTTCGCCGGGCCCTTGGCACAGCATCCGTTCCAGCAACTCTGGAGCCTGTGGGACTTTCCGCTGCAGACGGGAAGAGACCGGATGGCTGCACACTGGTGCCATGGCATCTCGGGCGGCCTTTGGCATGGGATGTTACATGTGTGAACACTCTAGCCCCGTCCCATGTCCAACGTTCCGCCAGAAAACCGGGGATGGCCGCAGAAGATGCCCAAATCGTCAAGCACCGCAAATATGCCTTCTTAAATAAAAATTACGAATTTGCGGCACTGGCGGTGGAAACATTTGGCCCGTGGTCTTCGGATGCCAAAAAAATTGTAAAAGAAATCTCACAAAAATTAATCGGAGTATCGGGTAACATCAGAGCGGGGTCCTTTTTCGCTCAAAGACTGAGCCTCGCCATCCAAAGGGGAAACGCGGCGAGCGTGCTGGGGACGATGCCTCAGACGGCTTCAGTACTGGGGGATTCTTTTTAATTTTAAGTTTTATAGTATGTATATTTTTAATTTATTTTCCATTGTAATAAATATAAATATTCTGTTGGGAGCAAACGTTTATTGGGACATAATGAAACCTAATATTATGAAGTTAGGTACTAATAAACCGGTTTTGCAGGATTCCCAACTGCGATGGTTAGTAGCTGGCCCTGTCGCTGGAGCTCAGCCTGCAGCAAATGTTGCGTGCAATTTTAGTCAGGAAATTCGTGACTCTCTTGAGAAATTCTGGTTAATTGACGATCTACCCTCCGCGAAAACCTATTCTCCAGAAGAGCAACTGTGTGAACAACATTTTGTTGATAATTTTTCTCGTTTGCCTAATGGTAGATTTTCTGTTCAAATCCCTTTTAAGGAGGAACCGGTGGAGGCACTCGGTCAGAATTATTACACAGCTAAAAAATGCTTGGAGAACTTAGAAAAAAGGTTTGCTAGGTCTCCAAATCTAAAACAAAAGTATCCAGAGTTTTTGAAGGAATATGAAGAGCTGGGTCACCTGGCAAAAGTTGAGCGACCTGAATTTGGGTTTTATTTACCTCACCATGCTGTAGTGCGTGAGAAGAGTGAGACTACTAAGCTTAGAGTTGTTTTTAATGCATCTTGTAAAACGTCTTCTGGAAAGTCACTCAACGATATTCAACGAATTGGCCCTATTGTGCAAAGTGATTTGATGTCTCTTTTGTTGCGTTTTCGTCAGCATAAGTTTATATTAATTGCAGATATCGAAAAAATGTACCGACAAATTGAAGTGCACCCATCTCAGCGCCATCTACAATTAATTCTTTGGCGTGACAATTGAAATCAACCTATAGAGGTCCTGAGACTAAATACGATTACGTACGGAACTTCGTCAGCTCCTTTTTTAAGCACGCGCTGTCTTATGCAGTTAGCACTAGACTGTCCTGATAATATTGTGTCGAATGTAATAAAAAATGATTTTTACGTAGACGATTTAAATACTGGAGCGGATACAGTTGAAGAATTGAAACATATAGCTGATGGAGTTGTTAAAGTTTTAGATTCTGCGCGTTGCGGAAATTTTGCACGAGCTGTACTAGTTTGTTTGAAAATGACAGAAACGCATCAACATCTTTAGATTTAAATAAAGAATCAAGCGTTCTTGGTCTAAACTATTCCCCAAAATTTGATACATTGCAATTTTCAAGAGACCAAGAGCCTGCTTCTATTTGTACGAAAAGGTCAGTTATTTCGACCACTTGTAAAATTTTTGATCCGCTCGGATTAATGTGCGCCTCCACGATTATCGCTAAAGTTTTACTTCAGAAATTGTGGTGTGCTAAACTAGATTGGGATGATCCGGTACCCGAGGAATTTACGAAGGATTGGGCTAGGCTCGTTAAAGATTTCTCCTTTTTGTCTGAAATAAAGGTACCGAGGCGTGTATTAGGTGACAACCCTGACTATATTGAACTGCATTGTTTTGTAGATGCTTCTCAGATGGCTTATGCTACGTGTGTGTATCTGCGATCAGTACACAGTGATGGTGAAGTCACTATCAATTTATTATGTGCTAAAGCTCGCGTGGCACCGATTAAGCCAACTACGATCCCGCGACTAGAGTTATGTGGGATGTTATTAGGAGCACGTTTATGTGATAAAGTTAGTCAATCATTGCGTTGTGATATAAAAAGTAAATTTATATGGACTGACTCCACTGTAGTATTAGGATGGTTAAAAACACAGTCTAAAGATTTGAAAGCGTTCGTTTGTAACCGCGACAACGAAATACACGAGTTAACACCGGGTTATACTTTCAATCATGTGCCTACTGATAAGAATCCCGCTGATATTGCTTCCAGGGGTGTCGATCCCATGTCCTTGCTTTCCTGTTCACTTTGGTGGAAAGGGCCGTCTTTCCTTCAGTTGAACGCCAGTGATTGGCCAGAACAAAAACACGTCAAAATACCTATTACTAACTTACCTGAAAGTAAAATAACCCAAGATCTCAATTCTATAAAATGTCACGTCGAAGTTGATAATAATAAATCTGTCCAGTTTGATAAATTTTCTAATTTTAATAGGCTAAAGAGAACATATGCGTATGTGTTGCGTTTTATAAATAATTGTCAAGCCAACAAGGCAAAACTGTCTGGACAGTTAGATATTACTGAACTAAATAATTCTTTGCAAGTTTTGATAAAAGCCTGTCAATTTGAATCCTTCGAGAACGACTTAAATAATATTTCGAAAAGTAAATCTATTCCTCGTCGATCGAAATTATTGCCATTGACACCTTTCATAGATTCGGAAGGAATTCTACGAGTTGGAGGTCGACTCCAAAACTCACAATTCGAGTACGATAAAAAGCACCCTATTGTATTGGATGCCAAGCATCATTTCACAAAGTTAATAATGAGACACGAGCACATACAATTATTTCATGCTGGCCCTCAGCTTCTTTTAGCAGCTGTTAGAGAACGCTTCTGGCCTATAGGAGGTAGGAACGTAGCACGTAGTACTGCTAGGCAGTGCTTGATTTGTACACGACTTCGAGGCAAAACCTTACAACCTATCATGGGCAATGTGCCTGGCGAAAGAATTAACTCTTCCTACGTGTTCAACACGTGTGGAATCGATATGGCCGGACCATTTATGATTTCTAGTAGGAAGGGAAGGGGAAGTAGCACTTCAAAATGTTACCTGTGCCTTTTTGTATGTCTCGCTACTAAAGCAATACATCTCGAGCTGGTCAGCGACCTTAGTACGGAAGCATTTATTCTTGCCTTACGGCGGTTTGTGTTGTTATAATTTCAGCAGTCGGAAGTGGAGATTCAAGTATAAACGTAGTAAATTCATGAAAATAAAGCTTTAAATATTTTTCTTGTATTTCAATCTTGACGTGACAAAAATCCTAGAGACATTACGTTTTTTCTATTAAAGAATATAAAAACATCGGAACGCTTAAGAAAGAGGTTTGAATACATAAACTGCAACACTTTCCCTTATTCAATACTTCTGCATTCCGAGGCAACCCTTTCGTTAGGATATCAGCCAGCTGGTCCGTTGTGCCGATTCTCTTCACCTCTATTGCACCTTCAGCAACTTGCTCTCGAACATAAAAATGTCGAATACGAGAATGCTTCGTTCTCTTGTGAAACTCCGGATTATGTGCCAAACGAACAGCTGCTTCGTTGTCGACAAATAATGCAGGAGTAT
This sequence comes from Apotomis betuletana, assembly GCA_932273695.1. Lineage (NCBI taxonomy): Eukaryota > Metazoa > Arthropoda > Insecta > Lepidoptera > Tortricidae > Apotomis > Apotomis betuletana. The sequence goes on from OW026298.1 coordinate 35,880,159, forward strand.
TCTTGAGGTCACTCAATTCTCCACTATCGTTCCGATTCATCGCATCAGCAAAATTCGACGGGTATGTCTCTGCTATGCATAGCATACGTAGTCGTTGAATCTCTCGGGCCGTCGTATTTCGTTGCGATTGCGCATATTGTAGCGCGGCGGTTCAGCGTCATAGAACTCGTCTGCCTCTCGATTTTCAGGATGTGGTTCTGGTTCATGGACGTGGTCTTGGTCTTCTTGGACTGCTTCTGGTTCCAAAATATCTCCCTCGAGGCCACGTTCATGATCATCAGAGACTGAGAGCGGATCATCTTCACGGTCTCTTTCGGGTTCGGGAACTGGATCATGATGAACATCGATATGTTGAGCCGGTTCCTCGTTCCTGATGGCGTTGTCCATCGGCAATCGCAATGTGTACTCCCTCGTATTTGCGTCGTTCTTTACACAGTCAGGGTGAACATCGCTGTTAGGAAGCGGTTTTTCATCAAATGTGACATCACGGGAACGGACGAGCCTGTTGCTGTTTCCGTCGGTGATCCAGATGCGGTAGCCATCTTCATCATAGCCGATAAGTCTTCCTTTGATGGCTTTCTTATTCATCTTCTTCCGTTTCTGCTTTGGTATGTGGACGTAGGCATTGCATCCTATAATTCGAAGATGTTTGATAGCCGGTTTCTTTCCATTCCAAAGTTCGTACGGTGACTTGTCTTTGTTGTTTGTCGGACCAGTTCTATTGAGGATGTATACGGCGGTGTTTATAAGTTCTGCCCAGAGTTCTTGTGGCATCACTTCGTGTGCATACATCATAGATCTCGCTGTTTCAACCAAAGTTCGATTCTCGCGTTCGCTGACACCATTTTGTTCCGGTGTGTATGGCATTACCAGTCGTTGTTGAATTCCATGGGAGTCTAGTAGTTCTCGAATGGACTTGTTGTCAAATTCGCCACCGTTGTCGCTTAGCAGGCATTTTATGGTATGTCCTTCGGTCTTTGTCTGAGCTAACATTAAGGCGAGCTTATCCTTAACCTCTGACTTGTGTCTCAGAAAGTATACCATGCGGTAGCCTGTGTAGACGTCTTTGAACAACACGTAATACTGGAATTTTGAATAACTTGGTTGAAAGGGTCCACAAACGTCTGTATGTACGATTTCCCCTGGTGCGGTAGCTCGGGTCCTCGTACCGAATTTAAGTCTGTGAGCTTTTCCGTATATACAGCCTTCGCACAACTCCTTGTCAAGAGGGAGGTCTAAGTCCAGTTCGCGTTTAACTGTAGCTTTCACGTGCCTCTTGTTTTGATGCGCAAACCTCTCGTGGTACAGTTGCATAGTATCGGATGTCGCATAGACTTCGGCGGGATTCGCAGGATGTACGACTCTGACGTCTAGTCTGTACAATCCACCTTCTTTCTGACGTTTTCCTACTAAGCAGGCTTCTCCGTTGACATAGACGGTGCATTCTTTTGTCGTCGATGAGAATTGACTGCTCGGAATCTTGTCATGTACTGCTAGTACCGAGAATAGATTTTTCGTAATGGCTGGGACGTACCAAACATCTTGCAGGGTTACTCGTTGTAGCTGCCCTCTTACATTTGCTTCGAGTATTACTGAACCTTTGCCTTTAGCACAAATCGAATTGCCATTAGCCGTTGTTACAGTACTGATCTCGTCAAAGCGTTGAAAATGTTGGTATATATCCGCCCGGTTCGTCACGTGGCTCGTGGCGCCGTTATCCACGTACCAGTTTTCTGTGTCAGGATCGATTGAAAATATTTCTGTGCTCTCTATAGACATCAGGATCATGTTCGCGGATTTGGAGGAAGAAGGTGTCGCTTGCGAATTACTGCTTTTCGGAGGCTTGCCGTCTTTGATCCACTTCTGACAGTTTCTCACTCGATGGCCGATAGCTTGGCAGTAGTTGCATTTCAACTTCCTGTCCTTCTTCTCTGTAGACGTGGTGCCGGAATTTGAAACGAGGGCTTCCTGTTGAAGTACGTTGTTACTCTGCAGTGCTCGTTCAAATGCACACAGATGGCTTGTGAGACTTTCTATATTTCGCTGGGATTTCGGTAGCAATAGCCAGCTGCTTCTGAAGGAGAAGTAGGTCTCGTCGAGTGTATCCAGGATCTTGCATAGAAGTAGCAGTTCTGGTAGCTCACCGGTTTTGTCCTTACTTAACTCCTGATTAAGCTGCGTCCAAATGTTTTTCAACTTTGACATGTGTGTGGCTATGTCATCTGCTGGATCCTTTCTAAAGCCAAAGAAGCTCATGCATAGATTGTAAGACTTATCTTCGTCGGTACCGTCGAATAGTCTATGCAGCTCAAGCCATACGTCTCTTACGTTCGTGTATCTCATGACCTTCCTTAGTGTCTCTTCATTCATATTGGTTGTTATTATGAGAAGAGCAGTTGCGTCTGCTTTTACAAACCGTTCTAAGTTCGCTTTATAAGTAGCAACTGCAGGTTCTCCTGCGCCAGGACCTGGTTCGACTGGTCTCATGAACGAGCCTTCTGCTACTTCCAGCGCGTGCGGGACGGTGCGTAGCAAACTTACGGCTTCGTATTTCCATGTATCCCAGTTCGATTTTCCTTGTAACAAACCAATTTGTAATTTCGTTACACTCTCCATCTCGTCGTGGGGTGGGACCGATAACCTGTTATAATTTCAGCAGTCGGAAGTGGAGATTCAAGTATAAACGTAGTAAATTAATGAAAATAAAGCTTTAAATATTTTTCTTGTATTTCAATCTTGACGTGACAAATATCCTAGAGACATTACGTTTTTTCTATTAAAGAATATAAAAACATCGGAACGCTTAAGAAAGAGGTTTGAATACATAAACTGCAACATGTGTCTCGTAGAGGCAGACCCAATATAATTTATTGTGATAATGGTTCAAACTTTAAGGGCGCAAGCAATGAACTAGGTAGATTAATTAAGTCCAGTCGTCAGGCTATAACTGATTTTTCTAACGAAAGAGAAATTAAATTTATGTTCTCTCCTGCTTATTCTCCCCACTTTGGTGGCATATGGGAGGCTGGCGTAAAGTCAGCTAAATATCACCTTCGCCGCATTGCCGGTAAAGCTTCCCTGACGTTTGAGGAGTTAGCAACCTTATTCACACAAATTGAAGCCATTCTAAATTCCCGACCACTCACTCCTCTTTCGTCATGCCCTACTGATCCCTCTCCTTTGACTCCAGGGCACTTTCTTATCGGCCGACCTCTCACATCGGTACCGTCTCAGCAAATTACTACAAAGTACCCCAACAGATATGAGCGCATAGAGCAACTGAGGCAACACTTCTGGGAGAGGTGGCGGCGAGAGTTCATTGCAGAGCTACAACAACGCACGAAGTGGCAAACGCGACAACGCGAACTTCGGGTTGGAGACCTCGTGATCCTGAAAGAAGATCAACTACCTCCTCTTCAGTGGCGACTCGCACGAATCCAACGCCTTTATCCAGGACCAGACGGAGTCAATCGTGTAGCTGATGTAATTACTAATCGGGGCACGATAAGGAGAGCAATCAATAAAATGTGTATTATCCCTTCTACAGATGCTGTCGAAGGGACGAATGCTGTACATACCCAGTAAAGGCAGCACATATGAATACTGTAGAAGGGACGCAAGTTGCGTCACGCAACGATTTCATTCTAACGTGTATTATTCCTTCTACAGACGCTGTCGAAGGGACGAATGCTTTACATACCCAGTAAAGGCAGCACATATGAATACTGTAGAAGGAATTAATTGTTCCAGTGTATATATAATTAAGTGAGACCGATGGAGCATTCTTCTTGAAAGCTGAGCTTTCAACGCCGGGAGGATGAACACGCATCATCGGACGATAGAAGGGCAGGCGCAGCGCGGGGCGCGGGCGCCGCCGTGACGTCAGTCGGCGATAGTGTTCCAAAGGACTCGAGCCCTTTAGCTCTTTTATTTAAGGCTGGCCTATATTTTGACGCCTAATAGGGCTAAAAGCCTATAAAGCTCTTTAGCCCCCAAGCCACCAGCCTAGACTCTCAGAGCTCGTAACCTTATTAAAAGGCTATAAGTTTAAAGGGCTAAACTGCCTAAAAGACTTGTAAAAATAATGAGACTTTAAAATATTTTGGCCTCCGAACTTCAACAGGCCGACTCGGCGACCAACAGTCAGAGCAGACGCACGCTGCTCGGTGTCAAAACCTTGTATATATCATATGTTAAGTTGTAAATATTAAACCCTATTTTGAATATCAAGATTTCTTATTGTCCGCCCGGACAATAACAAAAAATAATTAGGAGGTTTTTAGACCTCTTACAGCACTGAATTTGAGGTACATTTGTATTTACTTCTAGTGATGTTCCCGATAAAAAGGCAATTTATCGATAAATCATACAACTTCATCATACACTGTAAGTAAATTACATGTGACTGTAATAGAAACATTTAAGACACAGTGGGTTGTTACAATCACGGCAGTAAGATTTAATCGACCAATGATTCAGCTATGTTGGTACACATTCAATTATAATTGTTAATATTACTCACTAACCTACAACACTCTTGGGTATTTATTTACTACACATCAACTGATACACGAAACACAATTGACGCTTATTACTTAGTATGTACGTATTTTGACTCAACCTTTTTGCAAAAGAAATACATTTACATGCATTGCTTATGACGCGTGCACATCACTGGGCCATAGTTCAACTATCATAGACACAAACAGGTGCGGGAGGGGGCGGATAAGCCCGTACTTCCTACACGAGGTCTTTAGACCCCCTATCCGCACTGGACGCACACTTTGCACTCTCAGTGCGATGAGAGGCCTTAAGACCTCCTGCGTGTTTTAAAGTGCAAAAAAAAATCTACGTTATGGTAGGAATCGAACCATATATTGGACTCTTTTCTACCTATACAATTCTATAAGCTACGAGCTCCGCTCCAGAGCGAAACCACAATATTTTTACCCGCACAGCCCGAGAGTACTGGCAGGTCTTTAATTAGACCTCCTATCGCAGCGAACGTGTTAAGTTAAAAAGAACGTTTGATTCCTGTATCTATACAGAAATCACTTTCAGGCGTTCTTTTTCAAATACTAGTAATATTGTGAAAACAACGTAATATACTTGTATGCCTTTATTCCATGTAATTACCTAACTACAGCGTAAAATAAAAATAAAGTTACTGAAAATTAACAATTAAGTTCCCCATTTGCAAGGACTCATTAAGTACGCAAATAAAAAACAACACCCTAACAGTTTCGGACCCCCCCATAATTCAACATATTTACCGGCAAAACCTGGCTTCTAAAATAACAGCAATAGAAAACAAGATCTCCGAAGGAAATGTGAGTGGAGCTGCTCGCCTCCTCTTCTCCAGTGATGACTTGGCTGCGCACTCAGCTGAGACCTATGCTGCTTTGAAGGACAAACACCCATTTCCTCCCACCTCAGCTGAGCTACCAATCCCCCCCACGCCTAACAACGACTGTATTACCGTCACTGAAGACGCGGTGCAGCAAGCCCTGTGGTCGTTCCCTAACGGCTCTGCCGGTGGGTTAGACGGTCTGTCCCCGCAACATCTTAAATACTTGATTTCAGTGCCTACGGGGGATGCAGGAACGGCGTTGCTGAAATCTTTAACCAAGCTTTTAAACCTCATGCTTGCAGGCCGTGTAAACACTAAAATCATTCCTCTACTCTACGGTGCCAATCTGGTAGCTCTGGCCAAGAAGGATGGTGGTATTCGCCCGATTGCCGTTGGAAGCACTTTAAGGCGCTTGGCTTCGAAGCTTTGTTGTCGTAAGTTCCACCAGAAGCTGACAAACACTTTCAAGCCTCGACAGCTGGGCTTCGGAGTCAAGGGCGGTTGTGAGGCAGCGGTACACGCAGCGCGCACGTTTTTAAACCGTCCGGACTACGAGGTTTTTATTAAAATTGACGTCAAAAATGCTTTTAATTCGGTTGATCGTGGTGCCCTTCTAGCAGAAGTCCAAAATGTACTCCCAGAGTCTTTCCGGTATTTATGGCAATGTTATGGGGCACCTTCAAAATTACTTTTTGGCGATAAAATTATCCTTTCAAGCGTGGGCTGTCAACAGGGAGACCCGCTTGGACCCGCTATTTTTAGTTTGGCAATTCACCCAATAATTACAAAACTAAATTCAAAATTTAATCTGTGGTATCTCGACGACGGCTCATTAGGCGGAGACGCTTTGACCGTCCTCGAGGATTTGCAGTTGATAATCAATAAATTCTCAGATATCGGTCTTTCACTAAATTTTACCAAATGTGAAATATTTTTACCCGAACACCTTTCTCCTGAAAAGAAGATTGAAATTCTCACGAACTTTCATGCAGTTGTTCCCAATATTTCAGTTCATACAAAAACATCTCTGACACTTTTAGGTTCACCAATTTTCGACGACGCAATCAGTCCCATTATCAACTGCAAATTAAGCCTTTTTAAAAGTATTTCTCCTTTTCAAAATTAACCCCCACATGGCTCTCTTTGTCATCCGTTTTTGTCTTTTCACACCGAAATTTATGTATTTGCTCCGTAGCAGTCCTGTTTGGAAATTACCGCCCATTTTGTCATCTATAGACGACTGTCTACAAACAACACTTTCAAAAATTTTAAATATTAATTTCGACAGTAGTTCATGGGATCAAGCGGTTCTCCCCATAAGACTCGGTGGTCTAGGTGTTCGCTCCTCGTCTAGGGTGGCACTACCGGTGTTTCTTTCCTCTGCCTATAGCTCGTTATCTCTCGTCAGTGTAATTCTTAACTCCCCTCAGCTACCTGACGTTGAGATGGCGAGTTTGGCGGAGGCCAGGGACGCTTGGTGTGCCTCGTGCCCTGGTGCGGACATCCCGATTACAAGAGCTGCCCAAAAGGCATGGGACAACCCTAGGCTTAAGGCAACCCACGCTTCCCTATTAGAAAATAGTCCGAACGATTTGGAGCGTGCTCGTGTCTTGGCCGTTTCCGCGAGCGAGTCTGGCCACTGGCTGCACGCCCTTCCCTCGCGTAATATCGGCACTGTTCTAGATCCCAATTGCTTAAGGATAGCAACTTGTTTAAGACTCGGAGCTAGAATATGTATCGATCATACGTGCGCCTGTGGTAAAAGCGTAGATCAGCTGGGACGTCATGGGCTTTCTTACGCAAGAAGTGCCGGCCGCTTGTACCGCCATGGCACATTAAACGATCTGTTCCGCCGTTCACTTGCCACTGCCTCTGTGCCTGCCATCCTAGAACCCATTTTGATGGCGAGAGACGACGGCAAGCGTCCGGATGGAGCAACGTTGGTGCCATGGAAGCTTGGGAAAACCTTAGTGTGGGATGCGACATGCGTCGACACGTTTGCCGCATCGCACATTCAGGTAACTCGCACACAGGCTGGTGCGGCGGCTGACCAGGCCCAGATCCTGAAGCGCCGAAAATACTCATGCCTTTTAAAGGATCATGTGTTTGCGGCGCTGGCAGTAGAAACTTTAGGACCTTGGTCAGCCGACATGAAAAGCTTCTTGAAGGCCCTGTCGTCGCGGTTGGTCGACGCCACGGGGGATCCAAAAGCTGGCGCTTACCTCTCGCAAAGGATCAGCCTTGCAGTTCAGAGAGGTAACGCCGCCAGTGTAATGGGGACCATGCCACAGGCAGAGCTGCTGGAGGGGGTGTTCTTTTTATAATCCTATTATTTTTAATTTAGTATTAGTAGTTTATTTAGTATTTATCAACTCTTTTACCACTTATAATTTGTATATTGTAAATATGTTTTTTATTGTATGTGTTTATTTTAAAATAAACTATTGAAGCAAGTTTGTTTTTAAAATGGGATAACAAATGGACTGATAATTTCGAGACAGTGTCCGACACTAATTTTGTTTTCATTTAAAGTTTTTATCGCTAACGCAATTTCCTCATCGATCTCCTCGTACTCCTTCTTTTTTTTAGGCGGTTTTTTTTTTTAATCATAGCATGTGGCCATAGATTCTAAAACATCGAGTAGATGTGCCAGCGTTGGATTTTTCTTACCAATAAAACTGTTGATCTTTCTATGCCAACCCTCTATGTTGTTGTTGGTCTAAATTGTTCGGTTTCACAACAACAAGATTCAGACAAGAAATCTTTTTTAATCCACTGCTTCTGGAAATATTTATTAAATATATTGATTTCCTCACCGACAGGACTTTTTGCCATTACATAACCATATCCTTCTTTTATGTATTTTTTTGGTAAGCGAGCAATTCCAATACATCTCGCCACATGCCTTTTTTTAACTCCTGTTTTTATTTGTAAGGCCTTCGCCTTTTTCCATAATGCATGGTTGAAGTGATAGTAACATCCCTTAAAAAGTATATCAGGAAATATTTCTTTAAAGGCATTAATTGCCGCAATTTCAAATTCCAATGTAATTTTTTTAGGACTCCAGGTAGGAATTTGAGACTTAATTATACTTAACAAAATTGTATATGTTTTATTTCTTTTATCGGGAAGAAGTGCGAAAAATAATGGAGTTATGATATGGTTAATTTCATCATAGCCATGAATGGTATATAACTGTTTAAAGGCTTTTGGGCAACTTCTGAAAGTGCCATCAGCAAATAAATGTTTGAAATTACTCATTTTTGTTGTCACATCACGAATACAAAATACAAGGATTCTGAAATCTCCATCTTCATATTCACAAAGATATAAATGTTAGTACTTCATTGGTATTTCAACGTCCGTAGCATTAGAGAAAGGCATTTTTGTGGTACCAACTACTTTGTTACGCCCATTGTAAAGGTCACTTTTAATTCAGTGAATAAAGGATTTTGACCTTACAAACGGTCCGGTAGTTTTGAATTTTTGATATGTTGTCTAGGATGGTTAGTCAGTGTTTAAAATGCAAAATGCACAATTCCCCCCCCTCCGCGCCCGCCGCCATATTGAAAAAACCAGCACTCTCTTCATATTTTTGCTCATATCTTCCTTTAGGAGCATTTTATCTAGAAGAAAGCTTCGACAATGTTATAGAGAGTTAAATTTACTACATTTTCCATTTTATATTTTGTTTCTAGGACAGATAGTTACGGAGATATGCACATTTAAAAAAACTTAAGAAATTGCAATTTCCAACTCAAAAACAAACTTCTGGATTATATCTTCGTTTAGGAGCATTTTAGCTAGAACAGTGCTTGGGCAATTTTGTAAAGAATTAAATTTACTATAATTTACATTTAAAATTTTGTTTCTAGGACAGATAATTACGGAGATATGTAAAAAATAAAGTCCCATTTTCCGAAAATGTATGTAAAAATGGACATGAGTTTTATAACCAATTATATTTCCTACATGTTTTAATTTGTCCTAGACTAGTCCGTAACTGAATGACAGCGTTCTAAACCAAGAATTTTGAGAAATTTTCGGAAAATTCGACTTTTCCTGTTTTTTAAATGGGCATATCTCCGTAACTAACTGTCCTTGAAACAAAATTTGAAATGTAAATTATAGTAAATTTAATTCTCTACAACATTGCTCAAGCTTTGTTGTAGCTAAAATGCTCCTAAACGAAGATATAATCCAGAAGTTTGTTTTTCAGTAGGAAATTGCGATTTTTTACGTTTTTTTAAATGTGGATATCTCCGTAACTATCTGTCCTAGAAAAAAAATATAAAATGGAAAATGTAGTAAATTTAACTCTCTATAACATTGTGGAAGCGTTTTTCTAGCTAAATTGCTCCTAAAGGAAGATATGAGCAAAAATATGAAGAAAGTGCCGGTTTTTTCAATATGGTGGCGGGCGCGGAGGGGGGGGAATTGTGCATTTTGCATTTTAAAACTGACTAAACATCCTATACAACATATCAAAAATTCAAAACTACCGGACCGTTTGTAAGGTCACACATAGTACTTTAGTCTCTATTCACCGTGTTATTTTCACACTGCTGAACTTTGGTATATCGCCGACGAAATGATGTCCATCATTTTTTAATTCGCGAACCATATTGTCGTATTGTTTAGGGATTGATTTGAAATTGCAACTACTCTTTCTCTTCAGATCATCCAATTTTTTCAAAAATATAGTTTTCGCTAAATCACGTCTGCAATCGTGTTCGTGTGCCCTTTGCATTATTATTTCATTACGCGTATTTAAAGTGATATTACCTCTGCATCCTTTTGTTACACTACATTTCCAAAATGAGTTTTCATTTACATATATTTTTTTACGGCTGTAACGCCTACCATCGTACAACATAGAAACACCTCTTCTTGAACTAATGAATTCAATTTTAGATGTATTTGGGTATACATTTGAAGTAGACATGTTGATGTCTCCGGAAACGACTGATTACTGGTCTTAAATCGTACACATACTCGTACAATAAATACAGTAATTTATAGTTTTAATAGTTTTTCGGCAACTGGTTGCGAAACTGCAAAGGTAAAATATTATAGGTGTGTATCAAGAATCGACCTTCGTTTTTGGCAACTAGTTGAGTAACAAGAATACCCAATACTTTTTAGCAACTGGTTGCCAAACTCAGTTGCCATCACGGCCGGAGGGGAAATTTTTTATTTGAACCCAGTCTACTTGTATTCGTTTCGTCAAGGAGACAATCTTTACATTCAGGGCAATTTTTAAAAATTCTTCTGTTTTTTTTTAATTCCATTTGTGCTTGTACTTGGGATTTTTAATTTTTTCTTTATAATTTACCACGATGTGGTCACCTAAATGCTCAAAGTCCATTTCTGTGGTACGATTTGATAATCTTTTAAATGATTTAAAAGCAAAACACGAATCTTTTTCACAATTGGATCCCACCGATTGTACGGAAGTTAAATTATTGATCAACAATGTAGCAAAGGTCCCTTCAAATCCAGCACTGGTTGGGTTAGTATATCGTAACCCGGCCGATCTATTGGATCCAAAAAAAAACTAAAGGGTCTTGATTAAAATTTCTCAGCCAAATGGATTTGAAATCGTGCCGAAATATTTGCTGTTTAAAATACATGAAATTATTTATAGTATGCAACCAGTTAGTTATAAATAGTTGGTATAACTGTGGTTTTACCGTCTTTTGTACAAAATTTCAATGACTGCAATATTGGTTTTGCCTTTTCCCAATTTTTATGCCCCGCTTTGATAAATCTCTATTTGCTCTATTGGTCGGCAGAAAATGCTATGTAGCTTTGCGTCCGCACTTTGCACTTATTTTGTATAGTGCAATGAATTTTAAATGAATATATGAATCTGATAATAAAATCTATTAAGCGTTAGTAAGTAACCTGGAATGAGTTAAGAAAACATTTGCTATTAAAATGACATCCATAGCGTTACATAATTTCGTACCTACTTTAGAATAATAAAAAAAGAACCGACTTCAAATAAAACTGAAAAGTGGAAAATAATCCCATCAATTACAGATTACATTTGAATCACCTTATAAGGTCGGTGCCAAACCACTCAATTATTACTATGAAAACGGATGCCGCGCAAGTTTGCGTGAGGATTGCCACCGACTTCAAAAGGTGGTTATTTTTCCTTCGACCGTTTTGGCAACCAAGTTTCGCAACCAGTTGTTAAAAAAGAAAAAATATTCTTGCTACGCAACTAGTTCCTCAAAAAGAAAATTTATTACTGTCCCGTAACCAGTGTCGATGACAGCTGAGTTTCGCAACCAGTTGCCAAAAAAGAAAAAAAAATCTTTGTGTACATCTGGTTACCAAATAAGATTCTCAATCCCCATTTAATAGCTAGCATAGCGATACCATGTGACACCTATAAACTCGTAAAATCAAACGGACTTTTTAAACGATAGTTAACTTTACTTAGATAACTAGGTAGTTACCTTCTTCTTTAGTTGTCAAATTTGACATACTATTCATTACAAATACTCGTTTTATTCTGCAGTGATGCACATAAGGTTATCAAGCATTTATTGCGATTACACTGATCATTACATTACATATACATTTCGGCTGTTCAGTAGATATTCATTATGTCTACTTCAAATGTATACCCTACGAGTAATATTCACTTCATCAGTACTAAAAGGGGAGTGTCAATGCTGTACGATGACCGGCAATATCACCGTAAAAAAATATATGTAAATGGGAATTCGTTCTGGAAATGTTTCACCACAAAAGGGTGCAAAGGTAATATTACCTTAAATTGCCGTAATGAAATACTGAAACAAATTGGGTGATTGTTAAAAAAAATTATTAAAAAGAAATTGGACGCTCTTAAACAGAAAACAAGCTGCAATTTTGAGTCAATTCCGAAACATGATTCGTGACCTTAGAAATAGTGGATTAAACTTAATATCTCAGGTGCCAAAGTTTAACAGCGTGAAAAGTGGTTTATATGGTGGAAGAAACCAAATAGTTGGTGCTAAAAGATAACGCTTTACACTTGCACTTGACGTAATCGTGCCGTCGAAGTTCGAAAAAATGCTTCTTTGTGATTACATTGACGAAAGTAAGAATTTAAGAATAATTGTATTTTGTAATACTAATATAAAAACGAAAATTGAAAATTATTGTAACTTTTTGCTGATGGCACTTTTAGGAGTTGCCCAAAAGGGTTTTATCAGTTGTATACAATACACGGTTATGATGATCAAAACCACATAGTAACTCCTATATTTTTTACACTTTTACCCAATAAGAGAAAAGAAACATATCAATTGTTATTGATGTTGATTAAGTCCCAGATTCCTGCTTGGAAGCCAGATAAAATTACACTGGATTTTGAAATAGCCGCTATAAATGCTTTCAAGAAAATATTTCCTCAAATATTATTCAAAGTCTGCTACTATCATTTCAACCGCTGTTTATGGAGAAAAGCTAAATCTCTGAAAATAACTACAAGGGTAATGAAAAGACACGTATCAAGGTGCTCGTTTGCCAACAAAGTACATTAATGAAGGCTATATTATTATTGTTATGGGAAGAAGCCCTAATAAACGAAAAAATCGAGAAACAATAAATATTTTCAAAATCAGTGGCTCATAAAAAATGAATTTAACAAAACTTGTTCTTGTGCAAATGAATTATTCAGAACCAATAACAACATTGAAGGTTGGCACCGAAAAATTAACAGTTTCACTGGCCGAAAAAATCCTACTTTAGCACACATTCGGAAGCGTCATATTATGATTTAAAAAAAAACACCCACAAAAAAGAAGGAATACAAGGAGATAGATCAAGAAATTGAATTGGCGTTAAACGATTTAAAAGAAAAACTCATTTCTGTTGGACACTGCATAGAAATTATAAGCCGTTTTGACGTACCCTGGTAAATCAAAAGGATTGAATATACATTTTTTTGTCATGGATTTGTTTGCGTTCTACTTGGGTACTATTTTTGGCGCACCTAAGTGTATAGTGTTTTGTACTAAAATAAACCAGGTAATTTTTCTGTTACTTTAAAATTATATGTTTTAGTTTTTACTTTTTTCAACTAAATAAATGATTTGTTTTAATGAACTGTACATTTTACTACATAGAAATAATATTTTTAAATAGAATCTTTTATCGATTCTGTTTTAATGTGAAAACACCACATTTTTTATTTTTATAAATATTTACACCAAAGAATATAAGTACTCAAGAGAAGAATGCTAACTGGCATACAAGCAAATGCGACAAACCCTCACACGCACACGCGTACACGTAAATACCCCCTACAGCGCCTCAACGTCAGCCTAGTGAAAACACAAAACCAGAACCGGAAATTTAAATAAATAAATAATAAATAAATATCAGACAGCATCACACAAATCGAACTAGTCCCAAATTAAGCTCAAGAAGGCTTGTGTTATGGGTACTAAATAGACGACGATATACATACTTAGATAGATAAATATATACTTAAATACATAGAACAACCATGACCCAAGCACAAATATTCGAGTTCATCACCAAGTTTTTGCCCTGGCCAGGATTCGAACCCGGGACCGCCGGGACGACTGCTTACAAACTGAGCCAACCGCGTCGTCCGAAATTTAAATAGTGCCATCATACAGAAATTGACAGTTCAAAATGCGCGGGGAATTCGCAATTCCAAATACTTAACTGTTGTTATGGCATTTCTAATAGTAGCCATTTCATGATTACCATCAGTTAAGTATCTGGAAGTGCGAATACCCGCGCATTTCGAACTGCCGTGTCACTTTCTTTCCTTACAGCTTTGGCATTAACGTATATTGTAATCGTTGGCTTGTCGGTGAGATAAAACTAAATCATGCTGAAATCAATATTATTTATTCAAAGTAAGGGGAGCTAGTCCACATGACAATTTGAATAAACCACCTATTATTCGACTTTTCATATACAGATAGATGATATTACGAGTGGATCAGCTTTCACGGGTGTGACAGCTTCGTCCTGAAACGAAATATTGAAATTTAATAGGATGCCGGATCAAACTCAAAGGATACAATCTTGAGAATTAAAAAATGGGACACTTATTGCCGGGACAAATTGTTATATCAATAAAGCTGTAGACATTTGAAAGACGGCCTCAGGGTAAGGTTGTCGGGAACGATCGCACGCATTTTGAGCTCGTCTGGAGTTCTTCATCAGGGTCTTATCCATATCGATCCGCGGTGGACAGAATGGCTGTCCCTTTCCTAATCAGCTTTCGATTATTATTTTCTGTTTTCTTGTTAATTTCTTTGAAAGACATTTTTGGGTTGACATTTAGGTACGTTGACGTTAACTTTTTAAATATTTAACATAAATTATTTTGTGCCAGTTGGCAAAGTAGAATTACAAACAATTGGAATGGAACGGAGGCGGTTAGTTATCAATGTTGTCATATTTTTCTACTTCGTGTTTATAGTTTCATACATGTAAACCAACCTCTATTTAAGCCTAGACTCACACTAACAAAAAACCTTGGTCAACGTTATTAGTTCTTCAGTTGAGCACCCTTGATTTACAGTTACACAAAGGTAAATTATGAAAGAAATGTAAACGCACATTCTAGGATATGGCTAATACGCATAAGCATTTTAAACGGGTTACTATGTTTTACCAAAATATGTTTGCCAAATTATCGCTTTCAAAAACTTTTTCGTAGAATTTCATTTGCCAAATAATCGTTTGCCAAATTAACTTTTCGCATACAATTGTTACGCAAGCCTAATGTTTGGCACATTAACGTTTAGGCGATGACTCGCTTGCTAACTGGTGCTCTGACCAAATTTCATTTGGCATAAGCATAACATATGTTAGGGAAAATACAATTAGGCAAATAATTGTGTCAGTGCATCTGGAAAGGTACCTAGTCACGACATCTAGTTACCGAGTTACATGAGTTTTTGTGGAAGCTGGTGAAAAAGTGCCAAAATGGGTTTGTGTTATAATTGGGTTATTTACATCCTAAGGAACACGTGTGTACAAGAATATCAGTAAAATTATGTTTTTTTAGTATATTTCTTCGACTATAAAGTTTAGTAGTCAGGGTACCTTGTCACGCCATGTCTTAAAAGCCTTTAAATTTTGAATAATTTTGTCGATATTTCCATCGCGGGTAGTCAACTACCTCTTTCTAAGATAAGGTATAGGATCGGTCTATAGCAAAATAATTTTTTGTCAAAAAAAAAATACTTAATGTTTTTTATAAGAAAACATTCAACTTGCATGATTCTTGTATGAAATAACTATTTATAATTATAATTAGGTGCAGTTATGTACACAATTGAGTTATTTTTTCTAGTTACTCCATTTATGTAAGATAATGACTTAGCGTGACAAGGTACCCAGTTTAGTAAAATGCTAAACTTGATGTCTTACACGACTAAAACAGAAGTTTTTATAAATAAGAATACATTGATTTCCGCTATAATTATCCTAAATAACATTCTGTTACAGATATTTCTTGCATTATAGGTACTAAAATAGTGATCTTCGAGTTTAAGTTTATTACTAAAGTTTAGTAAATGACGTGACAAGGTACCCTAGTTACGTTTCCATACAAAAGTTTCGACCGAGTCACTAAACTTGAATGTTAAAAAAAACTGCTTTAACACGATTTCTATTATACCACTTGATCTTGTGATATAGCATGAATATACAAATTGTTTTGTTGGTTTTTAATATTATAAATGATCTTTTTTGTAACTGTTAAAAATGCGGTAATTATTAAATTTCTTTATGATTATGGAGTTTTCTTTCATTCAATTGTCCCAAAATGCCATAGAATATGTAACTATGATGAGAAACTAACAGTTTTAATCTCGTTATTTTATGTATTGGGTATAATTAACACTTTCGTGTTTCTTCCACCCTGGCATGTTCAACCTAAGAAATCAGAATAATTAACATGTATTTTTAGACAATTCACCTTTATTATAATTCTTTAACATTCAAAGATTATGATTATACCCTTCACTATGTAACTTCGAAGTAGAAGTGTGTTTTTTGCCACTATAAACTTTAAATGCAATTTTCTCAACTTGTGCATTTCGGAAGTTGAAAATTCAAAAATTTATATAAAAATAGTGGTTCCACCTAGAGTCATTATTTTTTTTTGTATTGATAGCAAATTTAATCTACTTTTTGGAACTATGCATAACTCAATACCTGAAACAAGGTACCTTTCCAGATACACTGACACAATTTGTATCGTCAAACTTTTGTGAATGTTAGACTTACTGGACACAAGCTTTTTTTTATGATGTTATCGTATAGAATACGCTAAAATAAGCGTGTTTTGTATAAATACGCTAAAATAACCATAACCATAACTTTTTTTTTAACAAATCTGACTCCGTCGTAGCGCCTGCGCTGCGGGGAGAGCAGCTCTCGCCCGCTGTGACAAAGCTCGGGAGTACGGGCGACCGTGCTTGGTCACGCAAGGGCGAAGGGCTTAAGCGAAGGGGATAAAAAGCTCGGTTCAGGCGTTTTTCTTTAAAATCGGACTTCACACTTTGTTTTGCCTTATCAAGCATTTGCTTGAAGACCAAATGCTTATGTAATTTTTCGGAGTAATATTTTGCTGAATGAAAATTTTAAGAAATGAAAATTTGCGTAATTGAAATAATGCTAATGATTGGCAAAAACACGCTTTCTAAAATTTGTTTTGGTAGTGAAAGACGAAAATAATTTTGGCAGAACGGGAGATTCAGGCATCAACTCGTCACACCAAAAGTTTGCGGCTGCTGCCAAAAGCAATAATATTTGTTTCAACCCGTCACGAGTAAATTTAGTTCTATTAGGTCACGTAGTATTTTTGTAGCGTTTGGTCACACTGAAAATCTGTTCCTATTCGTCATCCCGTCAATAAGTTCTAACTGGTCACAAGGAGAATAGGTACCTAGATTTCGCTACCCGCCAATATTGTGATACAAAGCGGTGGCTATGGCGAAAATCATATCCCGTTACGTTTTACAGTCAGCAACAAATATATAAATACCAGCAGCAGAAGTATGCAAATTAATAAAAGTTACTTAAAATATTGATATTACAGTCGTGTACATATATTTTTTTGCACGTTGGCTGTAGTCATATCTTTGTTGCTGACTGTACCTATACAACATAGGGATTAACACGTGATATGCAAACTATTTCTTGTCTTCGTTTCCGTTACTGGCCATTAGTAATGTAATCTAATCTACATGACATTGACCCTTTTATGTCATATGGTTATAGATTGCATTTCTTTGGAAAGTCTGAATGTAATTCACTAATACTTATTTAATAATGTCTGATTTAAATTTTATAGACAATGAAAGAAATTGTAAACTTTTACTTTGCGACGGCTATAGGTACCGATTTCATAGAACCAACATAAAAGGTGAAATATCTATTTGGAGATTTGCAAATCGTAAAATTTGTAGTGCAATTATTAAATTAGGTAAAGGCGATGTAATAATTAATAAAACTTCACATGACTGTGCCGCTAATAGTGCAAAAAACGAAGTATTGTTATGTTTACAGAAAATAAAAGACAGTGTGAAAGAAAATTTTGAACCAATACAGCAAATATACGAAAACTGTATAACTCCATTAATACAAAGAGGTATAAATCTTATAGAAGATATTTCAGATTAAACCAAAGTTATACAGATGGAGACTGAAAGAAAATAATTTGACGACGACAAGATTTTGTCATACTGCTGACGTCATAATTCCCGGGAGGCTAAGAAGTAATTTATTTTATGAAGATTTGCTAGAAGACGATAAAATTATAATATTTATGTCCTCTGCAGCAAGATCGGAGATAAATAAATGTCATACATTCTTTGGCGATGGAACATTTTCAAGACCTCCTGCCCCCTATCCTCAATTGTATACTTTCCATTGTGACACTAGAGGAGCTGAAAGCAGTACCAATATAATTCCAATTATTTTCGCTCTTCTGCCCAACAAGGAAGCAGAAACCTATATTCGTTTTTTGTCTATCCTTAAGAAAAAACTTCCGTTATGGAAACCAACTAATTTCAAAATTGATTTCGAAATATCAATGTTTAAAGCTATTGAAACAGTTTTTCCTACCGCTAGAATAATTGGATGTTATTTCCACTATTCCCAAGCAATAATGAAATATGCAAAAAAACTGAAGCTACGTGAAAACTCTGAATACAAAAAGTTTGTATTCTTATGTTTACAACTGCCTTATTTACCGTCTGTATTTATACCTGAAGGATGGCTCTCTATATCTGTAAACCTTACAGAAAGCATAAATATCAACAAATTTAAGAATTACTTCACCAATTGGTGGCTGTCTAATAAATTGATTAGAACTATTTCATGTTATGGTGACAAACACCTGACAAATAACCCAGTAGAGGGTTGGCACAGTCGGATTAATAAAAAAGTGGCCAAGAAACCAAATATTACGAATTTTATACAAAAAAATAATAATGAAATCGCTGTACAAGACTTTAAATTACATAAAATGAAATATCATAATTTAGTGAAAACCAGATCGAAAACATACCTCTTAAAACAATATAAAATAAACATATTGGTAGAAAAATGCCCTTCATGGTCAACTGATCCCACATAAAATTCATCCCGCGGGCTGAATGGCCCCATTTGATTTTTTTCGTGGGTGACTCGAGCATTTTTGTTTAAGTTTTGTATACGAAAGTATGTTTTGTATGGCGTGCAGTTAGAGAGGCCTATGTCCAGCAGTGGACAAGAATAGGCTGATGATGATGATACGAAAGTAAGAATATATTTATGTATTGTTAAAATTAAAATAAATACATTATTAATTATGTTGTTTTTGATTTATTACATTGTTTTTATGGTGATGGTTTAGTGGTGTGCGTGTGGATTGAGTGAGCACCCTTCAAAAATGAAAAAAAATGTGCTGATCATTTAGTAAAAGTTCTAAAACAATTGTAAAACTAATTGATGAATTTGTAAAACGATAAATAAAAAGAATACATTCATTAACGTATGCTCACTCAGTTCTCACAAGCAACCAACGAAATCTGTGAATGTGTTTGTTTAACATATAATATTTATATCCTAATTTTTAGTAAAAATTATGCTTAAGGTAGGTAATAATTTGTAGATCACCTGGTTACGTATTTAAAGTTTTACAAATTATTTCGTATGCTCACTCAATCCGCACACTTTTGAAAACCCAATTTCTGATAGAAAAACTGCAGATTGAAACTTCTATATATATGTATAATTTAGTAAAACTCATAAGGGAATTTGTAAAATACAAAACAAACCGCTAACGTGACAGATTTTTGGATAATAAATTTTTGTAAGTGCTCACTCAGTCCACACATTATTCGTAAGTTAAAAATGTAAATATCTTAAGATTTTTAGTATCTAGGAAAGTACAAAGTAGTTCAACTTTTAGTAAAAAATTTTACTAAATATCCACCATCTAAAATGTCATATTCGTTGTCTGCTTTTAAAGATATTCAAATTTCATTTTAAAATACAATCTAAGATACAGTCCACATTTTAGATCACACTCCACTTCTTAAAATACAATCTAAAATGTGGACTGTATCTTAGATTGTATTTTAAAATGAAATTTGAATATCTTTAAAAGCAGACAACGAATATGACATTTTAGATGGTGGATATTTAGTAAATTTTTTTACTAAAAGTTGAACTACTTTGTACTTTCCTAGATACTAAAAATCTTAAGATATTTACATTTTTAACTTACGAATAATGTGTGGACTGAGTGAGCACTTACAAACATTTATTATCCAAAAATCTGTCACGTTAGCGGTTTGTTTTGTATTTTACAAATTCCCTTATGAGTTTTACTAAATTATACATATATATAGAAGTTTCAATCTGCAGTTTTTCTATCAGAAATTGGGTTTTCAAAAGTGTGCGGATTGAGTGAGCATACGAAATAATTTGTAAAACTTTAAATACGTAACCAGGTGATCTACAAATTATTACCTACCTTAAGCATAATTTTTACTAAAAATTAGGATATAAATATTATATGTTAAACAAACACATTCACAGATTTCGTTGGTTGCTTGTGAGAACTGAGTGAGCATACGTTAATGAATGTATTCTTTTTATTTATCGTTTTACAAATTCATCAATTAGTTTTACAATTGTTTTAGAACTTTTACTAAATGATCAGCACATTTTTTTTCATTTTTGAAGGGTGCTCACTCAATCCACACGCACACGTTTAGTGGGCCAATACGGACCACAAGCTTTCTTTTAAGAAATAATAATAAAAATAAAAAATAAAACTAGAAATTAGGATTAACTTTTTTATTAACGCAATTATATAGATAAATTATAATACAAAAGTAAAAATAAATCTTTAGGCCTGGCTAAGGTGTAAAGCTAATGTAACGCAGAAGAAACAGTAAGTAAAACGTGTTCTAATACACTTTTGAATGTATTGACGACATCCTGAGTAAGGTCGTCGTCAATAACTTGTGTAGTTATTGCAGCGGATGAAATTAAATAATCCCAATCTTCGGTATCCAAGTGATCAACACATAATTTTGCGTTAGGCGGTAAATATAATTTGAATTTGCTCAACAACATCGCCTTATGGAAATCCGAAGGCCGGTGGAGATTCACTTCATAGGTAGCAGCTATTTACGATACATTTATTTTCTTGCACCATTACTCTATTCAACAGATATTCGTTTTCCATTTTATACTAAATTCACGCACAACACACAAGCTTTCTGACGTCTAAGTGATGTTCTTATTTCTTTGAATTGAATGTGAAAACCATAGCTATAAGCTACCTACCTGACTGTTATTTATATCCATGAATGAGTTTCAAAAGAAGATTTATATTCTCCTTGTGACCAGTTAGAACTTATTGACGGGATGACGAATAAGAACAGATTTTCAGTGTGACCAAATGCTACAAAAATACTACGTGACCTAATAGAACTAAATTTACTCGTGACGGGTTGAAACAAATATTATTGCTTTTGGCCTTCAGGTACACGAGGTCCACTTTCCTAAATGGACCACTTTCCCAAATGGTCCACTTTACCGAATGGTCCACTTGATTTTCCCATTTGGTCCACTTTCCCATGTGGTCCACTTTCCCATTTGGTCAACTTTCCCATATGGTCCATTTTCCCATTTGGTCCACTTTCCCATTTGGTCCGTTTTCCCATTTGGTCCACATTCCCGCATGGTCCACTTGCCCATTTGGTCTACTATCCCGTAGGTAGTAATATACGTTTTTCAGGTGCTCTGGAGACATCCAAATAATTTTACCAGCTTATTCCTATTTCCTATGATCATTAGAAGCAATGAATAAATATTTGTTTGAATGTGAAAATATTTGGATTTTTAAGGGAAACTGGATATATTACAAAAATCCAAGTCTAATGTTGTGTCAAAATCATTGTTTTCTTTGACAAATGGTGGACGTTCCGAATACACCAGAAATGCTGGGTCCATCGTCACGCCAGCCGTTGACCACCTATATGGAAAGTGGAGGAAGAATACACTGATTAACGTGTTTTCTTCCGGGATCGAAATTATTTTTCTTAAAATATATCTGCGTCTGCAACCCCGCGGTCTATGCTACTACCTTTCGATCCTGATACCTCAGATACAGATATAGGATAATCAACATATATAAATAATCCTAATAATATTATAAAAAAAATATTGTGTAAAAAGAATTGCTTCCATCTATGTCGTGGGTTTGAAGAGATCGTTCGCTACAGAAAAATGTTTAGTTCTATGGCGCTGAGAGTGTAAGCAGCTAGCAAAGTAGGCCTAAAGTATCTGAGGATGCTAACTGTGAAAGGAGATAATTTGGGAAAGTAAGTACTTTGAAAAAGT
Organism: Apotomis betuletana; assembly: GCA_932273695.1. Lineage (NCBI taxonomy): Eukaryota > Metazoa > Arthropoda > Insecta > Lepidoptera > Tortricidae > Apotomis > Apotomis betuletana. The sequence goes on from OW026298.1 coordinate 35,902,411, forward strand.
GGTAATTTCAGGACAAAACTTAATGTACCTGAAGAGACTGATTTTGAAAGTTGACAATTTAGGAAAGTGGGCAGTTTGGGAAAGTAGACTATTTGGCAAAGTGGACTATTTGGGAAAGTGGTCAATTCGGGAAAGTGGACCGAATTTACCTGAAGAGTCTGATTGTGAAAGTAGACAATTTAGGAAAATGGACAGTTTGGGAAAGTAGACTATTCGGTAAAGTGGACCATTTGGGAAAGTGGTCCATTTAGGAAAGTGGACCTCGTGTACCTAAAGGGCTTTTGGCAGTATGACCGATTAGAACAAAATTTTGGTGTGACGAGTTGATGCCTGAATCCGCGCGGGAGGATCCCATTTTGAACACATATGACGTAGAGGGCGCTCCAGTAGCGTAGAATTATGGAATCAAAGATTTTGTGTGATTGAAGTAACGATGTGATAGCTCAGTTGGTAGAGCACTACGACAGAAACGTAGGGTTGCAGGTTTGAATCCTGCTTACATTGCAGTGGATAACATTTCATTTTCCTGTCATAATTTACCTTTGTGTCAATATTTATAAAATAAATAATAATTCAGTATATATTCTTATGTACTACCTGCAGGTCAAACACTTTAATGAACAATTTTGGCTGCGATACACTAAATGTCACAAAAAAATTAAAATAACAAATACATTTGCAGATTTTATTAACAAGAGAACAACAAACAAGAATATTACTAAACAACGAAATGAATGCAGAGATAACTGAATACAGGCATCATTAGTTGTTCCAACTGCCTGCCTGATTATATCAAATGATCAAACTGAGACGTCAATGAAAGGCACGGGTTAGCGACAGACTGATTTATTTAATGAAATATAGATCTACCCGCCACCATACCTAATTATGACCGTTCGTCACACTTTCTCCCTTCCAAATTCCTAAGTACATTATTTTAACCAATTAATTAAAGTACGCTTTGTTCGGTTGTACGCACGCAGTGCCCGAGCAGACGCGCTCGATGTAGGAGGCGAGGCCACCTCGGTCCGCGGGACCTCGTCGCAGGCCGCGGCGCCCGCCGCTGGCGGCGAGTCCACCGGCCGTGGCTCCGGCGAACCGGGCACCTCGCCCGCTTCATCGAACGCGTCCTCAAACATGTCCCCTTCGGCATCCCTATTGACCCCTTCCGGTTCCTCGGGTACCGTACTCATGCGAGATAGTGAAAATCGACTTTTGTTCACACCGTTAGCCGGTAAAAGCTGATCGGAGTGTCGACGCCACTCGACTCCGTTTCCAACATCTACTCTATAAGAAACCGGCCCCGTTGCCTTCACCACCTTGCCTTCAGCCCACTTCTCCCCCTTCACCGTATAATCGCGCGCGAGTACTGCGTCCCCGGTTTGGAACTGGCGGTATGTACCTCCTGAACGTTCGACCTTCCGTTCCTGAGCCGCGCGCACGACGGCCGCGGTGTCGGGGCGCAGCGCGTCCAGGCGTGTGCGCAGACGGCGCTTCTGCAGCGCCACGGCCGGCGACACCCCGGTCGTCGCGTGATCGCAGTTGCGGTACTGCAGCAGAAATTTATTTAATGCCGTATTTATATCCTCACTTTCGTGTAAGGCTCGCTTAATACATTTTTTTACCGTTTTTACTGCGTTTTCCGCTAAACCATTTCCTTGGGGTCTATAAGGAGCCGAAGTTACATGTCTAATGAAATTGTTTTTACAATATAATTTAAATTGTTGTGATGAAAAAGGCGGTCCGTTATCCGTGACGAGTTGCGATGGTAGGCCGAATTGCGCGAAAATATTACCTAGCGCCTTGATCGTTGCGCCCGCGTCGGTCCCGCGCATTGCTACTACCTCAATCCATTTAGAATGTGCGTCCACTACCACTAGGTAGCGGACCCCCGAACAGTCGGCAAAGTCCGCGTGTAGGCGCCCCCATGGTTCCATAGGGAATTCCCACGGGTGTAGCGGCGCGCGCGGCGGCGCGTCTCGCACCACACGACATGCCGGACACGCGCGACATATTTCCTCAATATCCCGATCCAAACTTGGCCAATAAACGTAACTACGTGATAAATTCTTCATTTTATTCATTCCCACATGACCTTCGTGTAATTCTTCCAAGACCCGTTTACGTAAATTCGGTGGTATTATAATCCTATATTTATAAATTATGCAACCCCGGTCTACTAATAATTCATCTTTTCTTGTAAAATAAGGCCTCAGCTCCTCGCAACTCGCTCCCGATGACGGCCAACCAAAAAGCACAAAACCTTTAATTTTCGATAGTACTGGGTCTCTTTCCGTCTCTCTAGCTACCCCTTTAAAACAAATTGGTAAATACTCCTCTACTAAACTTAAATAGTCTACCGAATCTGAGCGGGAACCCTCCTGAAGGAGCGGGAGCCGCGATAGCGCGTCGGCCGGCCCATTGTCCGCGGAACGCACAAATTCGATCGTAAAATCGTACGCCGCCAGGCGTGCCGCCCACCGCTGCAGGCGACTCGCCGCCGTTTGTGGAATGCCCCCTCTTTCGCCAAAAATGTGCGTCAGCGGCTGGTGGTCGGTGCGCAGCACGAAGCGTCGCCCGTACAAAAATTGGTGGTGCTTGGTGACACCGAACAGGATGGCCAGGGCCTCTTTGTCGAGCTGACTGTAATTGCGCTCGGGCGCGCTGAGCGTGCGCGACACGCAGCTGACCGGGCGCTCCGCGCCGCCCTCGTATCGATGCGCCAGCACCGCGCCCAACCCGTATGCGCTGCTGTCCACCGACAACACCAGTTCGCGCCCCTCCTCATAATGGGCCAGCACCCGCTCACTCAAAAGAATTCGCTTCGCCTCTGTAAATGCGTTATCACACTTGGAGTCCCATTTCCAGTCGCTTTCTTTTTTTAATAAATTGTATAGAGGATTTAATAATCCACTTAGATTAGGAATAAAACGCCCATAATAGTTTATCATTCCCAAAAAGCTTTTTAGTTGCGACACATTCTGCGGTATGGGCGCACTGGAAATGGCTTCAAGTTTACCTGGATCTGGCCGCGAGCCGTCTTTATTAATTATAAAACCCAAGTACTTCACACTATCTTGCAAAAAACTACATTTACTTAATTTAACCGTCAAACCCATATCTCGCAATCGTTCAAGTACCGCTTTTAAGTTTTTAACATGTTCGTCATTATCCGAGCCGGTGACACAAATGTCATCTAAAAATACTACGCATCCAGGGACCCCGCGCAACACTTCTTCCATTAGTTTTTGAAATTTTTCCGGCACGCAAGACAACCCGTACGGCGTCCGGCGATAAGCAAAGGTGCCCATATGCGTAGTTATAGCTGTATACGGCTGCGAGTCCTCCGTAACCAGGCACTGTTCGTACGCGTGTCGAAGGTCTATTTTTGTAAAGCGCTCACCTCCGCTAAGGTTAGTAAACAACTCGTCTATGCGCGGTAAAGGGTAAAAGGTACGCTTGAGTTTCGGATTTATTGTTATCTTGTAATCCCCGCATATCCGTATTTCTCCATTAGCTTTTACCACTGGGACTATGGGTGTTCCATAGTCCGAGTGGTCCACGCGATAAATAGACCCATCTGTTTCGAGTCGAATTAACTCCTTCTCCACGCGCGCGCGCAGTGCCAGTGGGACCGGCCGCGCTCGAACGTAAACCGGTTCCGTATCAGTTAGCTGTAAACTAATAGATTGTTTACAAGTGCCCAGCTTATCACTAAATACCTCGGGGAATTCATTACATAATTGGTTCACGAATTGGTCATCCGAGATCGCATTGAGGTTTATATGTGTTATATTAAGGGCTCGCATCCATTCACGACCCAGCAATGGTCGCGCCCCTCCCCTAATCACATACAAGCGGAGTGCTTTTTGTCGGAAGCTATTTAAATGTACATCCACCTCGATGTAACCCAGTGACTCAATTCGTGATCCCGAATAACCACGCAACATTAAATTGTCATTAATGATATGTTTATGGCCGAATAATTGTCGATACATGTCATCACTAATCGCCGAAATGCGACTACCGGTATCTATCTCACAATCGATCCTATGTTTATCGACTAACACTGTTACATAGTATGGTTTATTACCGCGAACGGTTACGTCAATATTAAACATACCGTCGTCGTCCGATTGGTGGCTGACAAAATGGTGCCGACCGCCACCCCCGCGCACTTGTTTACACACACCCTTGAGGTGGCCCCGCTGGCCGCACTCGTCACAATTATAATTCTTGAAACGGCACCGATCCGCCGTGTGCGCCCTGCCGCAGCGCCAGCAAGCCCTCGCCCTCGGCTCGCCCGCGGCCGCCGCTGCCGGCGCGCCGCCCGCGCCCGGCCCGCTGGCGCCGCCCGCGCCGGCTCCGCGCCCCGTCCGCGGCGTTCCTCGCGCTCCCCGCGCGAAATGCAGGCCCTCGCCTGCCTCGCCGCCCGTCGAGTCCGCCATCGCTAGCCCTGCTCTCGAAGTGCTGCTCACTTCTGCATGCTTCTCGGCAGCCTCCAGAGCCAACGCCAATTCTACCGCCTCTTTGTACTTGATCTCTCTCTCCGCGAAAATCCTGGATCGCATCGCGTCGTTAGCTAGACCTGAGACGAACTGATCTCTAAGATTTTCCTCTAAGGTTGCCGTCGAGAAGTTGCACGTCGCCGCCAAGTGTTTTAAGGCCTGCAGGTACTCCGTAAGTGACTCGCCTGCGCGCTGCCTTCGCAGACGGAAAATGTGACGCTCGGCGATTTCTGACCTTTGGGGCTCTAGATGGTCTGTTAAAAGTTGCACTAGCTGGTCGTATGTTTTGTCCTCCGGAAAACTGGGCGAACACAAGTCACACATAAGCGAATAGGTCGCCTCTCCAACCGCCGTAATTAACATAGGCACTTTTAACTCGTCACTTATATCGTTCAACAATATGTATTGGTTAACGCGCCGAATATACGCGGGCCACTGTTTGGATGACAAATTAAAAGGTTCCAGTTTGCCGATAGGCATTTTGCACTTGTAATCTTAGGTATTAAATGCACTCGAATGAGGAAAAAAAACCGTTATCCCATCCTCGTCGCCAGTGAGACGTCAATGAAAGGCACGGGTTAGCGACAGACTGATTTATTTAATGAAATATAGATCTACCCGCCACCATACCTAATTATGACCGTTCGTCACACAAACAACATTGCTTAACATTTCAGATACCACGCCATGCACCTTTTCTACTGAGAACCTAAGCAGGTCAGCTATGTCCTGTGCATGGCGGGCGTCGAAATCGGTCCGGTTGTTGGGGCATACAAAAACTTGTGTCCACCCATCTTCCCTTACTCCCCAATGTTGACTGAAAACTCGCGTTCCAGATGATACAAAGAAATTGAGTTTGCACAAAAAGTTTATCCTCTATATATACTGGACACCGGCCTGAGATCTGTTCGGGAGCAGCCTGAAAATATACACGCCCCTTCATTTTCTGGCGTACGCAAGTGTCCTCGATGTTTCAAAAATCGACATTTTGCTCTATTTTCTTTTAATAAATTATTATACAAAGCGACAAACGACTTCTGACAGCGATAAGTCATAGGAGTAGGTACATGATATATATATTTTTAACAAATGCCCATCACCAAATAAATTTATTTTAGAATGCTTGACAGCATTCTAAGACTGATATTTTAAAGTAGGTCGTTATGCGAAGAAAGCATAATTTAATTCAGTTAAATTGAGTGTCGAACTGTGACACGGTTATCGGTTCTGCAACTGATGTGACCAGCCCAATACCACTTCAGCTTAAACACAAAAGTTTGCAAGTGCTACTAAGTATTGTATAATTCACTTTTGAAAGAATTTAACAAACAATACAACAACAATATAACAATTTAATAATTATTCCGAAAAACGAACCAATTGTGATCTGTTCTAGTTGTGGTCCGGTTTCAACTCGCCGAAAGGGCGAAACTAGTTCCTCTTTTTGTTCTAGTACATATGTAGTTGGTTGCGTAGAAAGATTATTACTTCTCTTTTGACAACTGCCGTTTTAGTCAATTCTTCATTGGCAACTGGTTACGGAATAGTAATAAATTTCTTTTTGAGCAACTAGTTGCGTATTAAGTATATTTTTTCTTTTTTAACAATGGGTTGCGAAACTTGGTTGCCAAAACGGCCGGAGGGGTTATTTTTGGCTTTTCAGTTTTTTTAGTTGGTTCTTTTTTTGTTAAAATGCATTTTTAATATTTTTGCTTTTTAGTGATTCAAATATAATCACTTTTTTCACAAAAAAATAACCGACTTCAATGAGCGAAATGGAACATGCAATAACACTTATATGATTTTCTCATGGATGTCTTTGTCAAAACTAGACCTAAATAGGGCACAGGAAGCACCAGCTTACAAATAAAAAAAGAATCATCAAAAGCGGTTCACGCAGTCGAAAGTTCTGAGGTAATCATAATCAAATCATAAAATTGACCTGATGATGGACCCTGGAAATAGGGACTGGATCTCAATATTAGTTCAACGCAGACATGTGCGGTTTTTACATTTCGATTCACCACAATGAACATTTGGACTCAGTATCATAAAACTGACCTGATGATGGATCATGGAAGTACCTACTGGATCTCAGGACTGGTTCAACGTAGAGTACTGTGGTTTTCGTTTTTGTACTCACTTTAATGAACATTTACATCCAGTATCATAAAATTGACCTCATTTAAGGGCCCTGAAAATATGGACTAGATCTAAAAATTGGCTCAACATAGACATGTGCGGCACTACAATGAACATTTTAGTCTCAGTATAATAAAATTGACGATGATGGATCATGGAAGTGCCTACTGGATCTCAGGACTGGTTCCACATGAGTAAAGAAACGGACACACATTATTAAGTAGATTCACAGATGAGATAAATACACATTTAGATAATAAAAAAATTGTAGTAGCTATTTTTTATGATTTAAAAAAAGCGTTTGATACGTTAGAAACGGACACCCTTTTAAATGCAATGGACGAGTGTGGGGTGGGGCAGCCGTTGAATGCTTGGTTCCGCGACTATGTCACGTCACGCTCGTACCAAGTTAAGCTGGACGACACTCTCAGCGAAAAGATAGATATCAGACATGGAGTCCCCCAGGGCTCAGTGTGCGGACCTGTGTGCTATCTCTTGCACGTCAACAGCTTGTGTGGGGTGCTACGTAACAGCACTGCGCACATGTTTGCGGACGATCTATGTACTTTAAGACCCGGCACTAACCTCGCTGAGACGTGTCGCCTAATACAGCAAGATATAGATGAAGTCGTTAAATGGTCTCATGATAACGGCATTATATTAAATTCTGATAAGACAAAACTGTTGATTACAAATATAATACATCCGCTCGGAACTAGACAAAAATAAATTTAAAAAACTCCTTAAAAAACATTTCTTAGAAACCCTTCCATAAAGTAAGTAGACGTAATAGTAGATAATATTATAGTATTAATGTAAGACAAACATTTTGTAGAGACTCTCCTGCAGACAAACTGTGCAAACAGTTTTGCAGAACTCTGTTGTAAACATATTTGTAAACAAAGTCAAATATTTTTTTATTTTAATTATTATTAAAGCTTCATACAACCGCGCTGCGATAGGTACACTACTACAAACGCAATGCGCGTCTGGACGTGTCCACAAACTCCACATTACGTACACGAACAAACAGATTTAGACCGCATTGCTGCGTTTAGCGCACAGGGTGCGCGCCGTGTCTTGTTTGACTTCGCTTATGAATGTGAAAATACGCGAACCAAATTAAACTCAAAATGCAGAATGGCTTTTTTTTTAATTTTCAAATTGGTGCTAGGGGGCTGAAACTCGGCATCGGGGGCATTTGGGGCACACAAATATGAATCTGAAATCGGTGTCCGAAAATTCAGTCAGTCGGAAAATATCGAAACAACAAGATTTGTATGGAGATTTTATTTTAAGGGTCCCGTATCTCGTAAACGGCTGGAAATGGGTAGGGGGTGCTCGAACGAATGTCATAGGAGAATATAAAAAAAATTAAAATGGTGACTTTTATTTTTGAAAATTTCAAATTAGTCCTAGGGGGTTAAAACCATGGAAGAAAGAGACTAATGGAAGTGGCAAATAGGCGTTCCCGTGTTTCCAAGCATTTGTGCCGTGGCACAAATGCGTCGTTAGTCGCTAGTCAACTGCAAACTAGGTCTGACGTGTGAATTTGCAATGAACAATAATTATTTTAAATTGATCATGCCGTATTGTGCCGTGATAAGCTGCCGAAATTCAACCCAGGCAAAAACTGTCTCTGAAGGAGGCATTTCATATCATCGCTATTATTATTGAAATATAATTCAATTTTGTCCTTTTTCTCCATTTGGTTGATCGTTATTTGAGTTATCACGTTAGTAGAATTCAACTCTATTTCTTAAGAAATACAGTTAATTATCGTTTGTTATCTACATTAAACAGTAATCGAGAAAATTCGCTATTCAAGACGTCAAAGTGAACGCTACTCAAGTAGGGATGCGGCTAAGTTAATATCGCTACTATTGTCGATACCAATTTCGACTTTGATAACTGAAATTAAATAATTAAAGATTTATTAAGGGGTCTGCTATTCCCACGCAAAAAAAAATCTAGCTTAAGTATGCTGCCTTATCTTACCGTTTAGAAATACCCTTCTTTATGTCATGGTCTAAAAAAATATCGTAAATATGTATGTTGAATATGTTTATTCAATGTGGTTTTATTGACAAACTTTTTAAACCTTCATATGTGACGTCCTCGTGCATCCTACAGGTAAATTACTGCACTGACACTGCCTAATATGATCACCGCCTATCACGCACAAAGGAACAGTAACTGAGTAACGGGTCCTGTGTTTTGCACGGATTGCAGGCAAGTAAGGATAGACATACACTGCCGGAAATTTATGATTTGTCATTAGAAACAGCTAGATTAGCAAAACTGTTTTTAAAAATCTTATTAGGAATGTTATTTTTTCGTTACCAGAGAATATGTAACATATAATACCTAATTAAAAAGCGAAAAAAAACGGAAAAGAGCAAATCATGATAACTAGGTGATATTAGGCATATACTGACATTATGAATAGAAAGCCTCCAGACACCACTCACATTTTAAATTGAAGACATTTTGATAAAGCTCACAAAATAGGAATGCAAACATTAAAAGTACGCAGAATGTATAATTCAGGCCTGAGCCAGCAACGTGTTTCGAAATCACAGTTCATTATTTACACTATGAAAATGATCATATAATTAAAGACCTTAAACGAACTTAGATGAACTTACATAAGTACGTCTAGGAACCGCGTACCTACCGTGCGAACACGTCCAGTTTAGCCAGATCTACAGACGGCTACCTCTTTTTTTAGGTTCCACTAGGCACCGCGGGACGAGGTGGGCCATGTTAAATTGGGTGGTTAAAGAAACTTCAACAACACTTGGCCGTGGGGCTCGTCGAGTATACTTACTAGCATACATTTTTTATTGATTTTAACATAACTTTCTAGGTATCTAACCCACCCATTGTTATTTTTCGTCAAAATTAGGACACGTTATTTTTTATACTTTAAGTACAGAGTGTTACATAACAAATGCATGATGCAAACTCCCGTGGGTCCAACTTCTATAGTTTTTGATTAAATGTCATCTGAATATTAAAGTCCCACGTTTCAAACCTTCCCTTCCCTGGTTGTCTTACGAATTATCGTCGTCGTGGTTGAAAAGTTAGAGCCCCCCCCCCCCCCCCCTCTCTAACTCTAATTTTCATGATTTTTTCCATAATTTTTTGACCCGAGGTTGAAAAGTTAGAGCCCCCCCCTCTAAGTTTTCAACCACGGGTCAAAAAATGATGGAAAATTTCATGAAAATGAGGCCTTATAAGTACATTCAATGAAAACTATATTGAATAAATCGGTCGAGCCGTTTTTGAGTTATCGCAAAATTACATAATTATCTTTAAAATTACGTAAGTGCCGCGCGGTGTCCTTATACTTCGAACGTTACACATACCTATTAGTTAAGTGCCATACTGCATTGAAACATTTCGCTCAATCTGGCGCGTATAATCGATATTATATTATTATATTATGGGACAATCATATATATATAACTAAGATAACTTCCAGGAGGTAATAAGCAATTACAGTTACTTTGGCGTTTACGACCTTTTTATAGAGCTTGAAATCTTTCTTGTACTTTTAACCACGGGCCTAAAACCACTGTTTTAAGTCTTGTTTATTGTGAAGGATGGGCATGGGCAACTACGGAACCCTACACTGAGCGTGACCCGACATGCTAAACAGCGGCTACAGCGAAATAAGTACTTTGAAAAAATTCCGGGATACGGGATTTACTGGCAATAACTTTAAAAATACTGAATAATAATAATAGTATTATTTGAACAATAAGAGTATTCATTGATAATAAAAAATAGTATTTTTTAATAAACACATTATAATAAAAAAATGCATAAAAAGTCGTACATCTCCAAAGCATTCATAATAGGAATACCTATGTAAGTAGGTACTTCATATCATAAAACTTGTGCTAAGAAAATCCGGAACCGCAGGCTTTGACGGAGTTCATTTAACTACCTTAATTCTTACTTCATGAATGAATCTTAGTAAAGGAATAGATAAAAACGTGGACAAATTATATTCTAATTACAATTAATATTCACCACTAAAAGTACATATTACCTACTTTTGAGTCTTATAATAAATACTATAAAATAGATTTTGCATAAATGGTGACCTAGTTGAATATTATATTAATATCACCAATAAGAATTAGTAGTTTTTGATACAAGTGTGGAAAGTATGTCATTTTGAACGAGTCCCGAGGAGTCTTGGCCTGAGCCGCAAGGCGAGGGTCAAGACTCGGGACGAGTTAAAATGACACTTCCACACGTGTACCAAACAACGTTTTTTAATACATTTGCGAAAAAATGCAATAATACAAATTTAAAACAGTAATTGAAAGGGGCAATTATATTTATTTCTGTCTGATAAAAATTAAGAGTACCTACCAACAATTTTTAGAGCAATTGTCAAGGGTCGCATTTAAGGCCTTTGCTGGTAAGTTTAAAGTTTCATTCAAGTTGTTAATAATTCTCTTTTTCTCGTTTCCAGCCAATAAAATGTTCATAGACGGCTATGTAATTTTTCTTTCGATTTTGCGGGTAAAATACACTCACTTGCAATTTTTGCCTTGGCTCGTATAAAGGGCGGTGTTAAATCTATTCTGGTAACATCAGAATCCATCATTTTCTATCAAAAACTCTTATTTTATAAATCTTACGTGTAATTTACACATAATTAAAACAATCTTGAATGAAAAAGAAAGTTTTACTTTTAATTGTAATATTTTTTTCACGATGGCGTCGGCTGTCATCATTCAGCCAAATCAAAAGAAATAGTTTTAATATTTTAGAAGAGATATGATAATGTTACACAGTAATTTAATTGATTCCAAACAAGAAACATCGTGAATCTGTTTTTAGTTCTTTACACTTCATAATATAATTGTAAATAAATATATTATTTAATACACAAAAATAGCGATTATTGTAAGAATTTATAAAGCAGCGCGTGGGTCACGCTTAATACTGTATTTTCTAATCTGTGACAATACTTTTCTTTTTAATTCTTTTAGGTCCCGCATAATACTCATTTGCTCATTAAATAATAGTCAAACAAACAAATTATTAACACCGTTTTTGAGTTTTTTTAATAGATAGCCCTTTGATTGATCCAATATGCAATTTAAATATTTAAAGCATAATTATGAGATATACACCTGCAATGCTGCATGACGTAATAAATAAAGTCAGACAGTGATTGACCCTTGTTTGGATGTATGATGTATGACGTGTTAGTAAAACAGAAAATTAAAAAAATTTGAAAAGTAAAAAGCACTAGTTCGAAATAACCAACTTTTCGCACGATTTGCACCTACGAAAAGTACCACTTTTTGAGCAACTATATTAAAAAATTTTTTTTTTAATTTTCTGTTGTACTAACACGTCATGTCATGTCTTATACATCCAAACAAAGGTCAATCACTTTCCGACTTTTTTTATTACGTCATACAGCATTGCAAGTGTATATCTTATAATTATGCTTAAAATATTTAAATTGCATATTGGACCCCTATACTTAGCTTTTATTGATTATGCAAAGGCCTTCGACTCTATATCTCACGAAAGCATGTGGCAAGCGCTGGAGAGCCAAAATATCCCAAGAACCTACATAAATATTTTAAAGGACATCTATAACAAAAGTGTTAGTCGCGTAAAACTTGACAGATTGGGGCCAAAGTTTAAAATATGTAGAGGCGTAAAACAAGGAGACCCACTATCACCTACGATCTTTATATCAGTCCTGCATCACATAATGAAAGAGTTACACTGGCAAGATAAGGGCATTGATATAAACGGAAGAATCTTAAGTAACCTTCGTTTCGCTGACGACATAGTTCTTTTCTCAAGGTCGTCAGAACAACTGGAAGAGATGATATCAGAGCTATGCGAAAAAAGCAGACGTATAGGATGGATTACAATTATATACATCCAAAACAAAAGTAATGACTAATGCTCACCAGTCACCCATACTAGTTGACAATACACACAATTTAGAATATGTTGAGAGCTACATATATTTAGGAAAACGCATTTCATTTAGCACTACCAGAAACAAAGAAGAAATAAATAGGCGAATAAACATGTCATGGAAAAATTTCTGGAGTCTGAAAGAAATACTAAAATCAAAACTTTCCTTAAAACTAAAAAAGAAAATTATGGATGGATGTATACTTCCCTGTTTGTCATACGGAAGTCAAACTTTGATATACAATACCTATGCAAAAGACAGAATACAAAAGACCCAGCGTGCCATGGAAAGGAGTATTTTGAATATTAAGCTGAAGGATAAACAAAAATCAGAAAAATACGCAAAAAAACGAATGTGATAGATGCTCTTCAGCATATGAAACGCTTGAAGTGGAAGTGGGCAGGCCATGTGGCGAGATTCACTGATGGAAGGTGGACACAAGCGGCTACTGACTGGTCCGGACCGAGTGGCAAGAGAGCCAGAGGACGCCCTAGAGAACGCTGGGTTGATGAAATTAAAAAATATGCCGGAGAGGACTGGACTACGACAGCGAACTCAAGAGAGTCATGGAAATTGTTGGAGGAGGCCTATACCCGCCAGGGGCCTTAACTATAAGTGTAAACAAAATCAATAATATAATGTTTTTATATATGTTAAGGATACAAATAAAAGGCTTTATTATTATTATTATTATTGGATCAATCAAAGGGTTATCTATTAAAAATATTCAAAAATGGTTTTAATAATTTGTCTAAGTGACTATTATTTAATGAGCAAATGAGTATTATGCGTGACCTAAAAAAATTAAAAAGAAAAGTATTGTCACAGATTAGAAAATACAGTATTAAGCGTGACCCACGCGCTGCTTTATAAATTCATAATAATTATGAATAATCGCTATTTTTGTGTATTAAATAATATATTTATTTACAATTATATGAAATGTAAAGAAATAAAAACAGATTCACGATGTTTATTGTCTGGAATCAATTAAATTACACACGTAAGATTTATAAAATAAGAGATTTTGATAGAAAATGATGGATTCTGATGTTACCAGAATAGATTTAACACCGCCCTATATACGAGCCAAGGCAAAAATTGCAAGTGAGAGTATTTTACCCGCAAAATCGCAAGAAAAATTACATTGCCATCTATGAACATTTTATTGGCTGGAAACGAGAAAAAGAGAATTTTTAACAACTTGAATAAAACTTTAAACTTACCAGCAAAGGCCTTAAATGCGACCCTTCACAATTGCTCTAAAAATTGTAGGTACTCTTAATTTTTATCAGACAGAAATAAATATAATTGCCCCTTTCAATTACTGTTTTAAATATGTATTATTGCAATTTTTCGCAAATATATTAAAAAACGTTGTTTGGTACACGTGTGGAAGTGTCATTTTAACTCGTCCCGAGTCTTGACCCTCGCCTTGCGGCTCAGGCCAAGACTCTTCGAGACTCGTTCAAAATGACATACTTTCCACACTTGTATCAAAAACTACTATTTCTACTCATGAAATCCTTTATTTCACGAGTCATGAGAAAACTGTCTACTTTCTTAACCAAGCTTTAAGAAAGTAGACAGTTTTCTTGTAGTTGGTTCATGTGTAACAAAATAACTTAGAAGTAGGTATCACAAAGATCTGAAACCAAGATTTGACTGGTATCATCTCGGGTCGTTCCATTCTGTTTTTGTCAAGTTCTTAATTCGTCTCATTCTGCTTTCGTCCTCCATTCTTAATTCGTCACTTTCGCCGGTAGTCTTTGTAGTCTTTGGTCAGATTTGTTGTTTGTCTTCTTATTCCGGGTCACTCCGGTCCGTTCCAGGCTTAATTTTCTTTTGGGTTTTCTTCCCAATTTACCTACTAACTATTGTACTAGGTACTATACTTACTACCCATTCATTGCTGAGGCTATAGGTAATGTATACCTACTTAACACGCTGTGACGATGCATTGCGAGCTAGGTCGCGAATTCGTGACCGCAGCATTAGGGTAAGAAATTAGCCAGTCGCGATTTCGCGTCCTCGGCAATGAATGGGTCAAATCTCTTTGTTCGATCGATTTGTATCATCTTGGGCCGTCAAAGACAAAATCTATGAAAGTGCTCAAAGTTCTTGTTTTACAGCACAAACAACTGAATAAGAATTTAATATTTATAATAGCTTTATTTTGCAAATTAAATTTAAAATATTCATTATTTCGTAAAAAAGGAAAAATTACAGTTTCTTGAACTTTAACGCCTTAATGTTCTTCGTTATTATTATTAACGAAGTAAACCATACTCAAACTTTCATCAACCTATACGTTACCCATATCCAAATCTTCTATTATTTCTGCAATTGCGTCAATAGCGTGGACATATCTCTTTCTCCTTATTCTTTGGATCCCGATCATCATTTGGGCTGCCCTTATTTCTTGGTGTCTAGTTTACTCCTTTTTTAGGGCATCTAGAAACCGGTACAGAGATTCGATTACTCTTGGCAGTTTTAAAATTCAGCCTATGGTGCCAACCTTCAAGGCTGTTGCTGATCATCGAACCCTTCGATGACGTTGGCCAGCACAAGAAAACAATTTAGGCGTTATTCTTTTAAACCACTGAGTGGTCGTATATTGAAAAAACCCGTCTATTCCTGATTGTCGTCGAGTGAAATTCTCTCAATATAGCACAAAGGTTCCGGAATATGTGACTCTGGAAGTAGAGCTAATAAGGTTGACAATTTAATATTTTTTGTGCAATCAAAATCTTCATTTAGTGATAATTCCTTGGCTTTTCGCCATATTGCTGTCTTAAAATGGTATTGGCATCCGGAAACAACCGCGTTTGGGAAGTCTGACAAAACAGCATTCATAGTGGCTCGTTCATAATCACATTTGAAATCACTTATATTTAAATGTAATTGCGTGTTCAAAATGTTCAATAGCTTCGAATAAGTATTTTTCTCTTTATTAGGAAACAAAAATCACAGGTACCACACCATCTTGTACTTTTTAAGTCACAAGTGTCACAATGCACAGTAAAAAGTTGGTAGAATGGAGCAGGGGTAGTTTGAAATGCACCATCAGCTAAATAGGTTTTGTTACGTGTGATTAGGTTTCTGAAATACGGTGAGCAAAATATCAAAATTGCATCAGTGTTCGCTACATCATATATATAATATAAAATCGGGTGCGTAACGATGGCTATAACAATTTTTGATATAATGTCAGTCGCTATAACGCTCGTTTGATATAATTATTGAATGATATAACAACACTTAATATATTAACATTTGATATAATTATTGTTTCATATACTGATCATTTTATCGAATAACATTTAATATAACATTCTTTAATTATAATGCATATTTCTTCTAATGAATTTATGGTATAACGTTTATTTTTATAAGGTTTGAACTGCATCCCCCAGAAAAAATACAAAATATACCACCTCATATTTATTTGTACCTATACCAAATGAACATTATAACATATGATGGTTATAGGAAATAAGTGTTCTACCAAATGATAAATATACCTACCAAATAAAATTAGATATTTTAAAATTATACCAAACGTTTATTATAGAAAATGAGTGAAATTATATACCCTGTGAAATTATATCAAATGTTGTTATATATATCCAACATACACCATTTATTTTTATATCGATCATTACACACCCCATAAAATCGTCAGATAGCAAGTCCGGAATTTGAACATCAGCGATAGTAAGGAATACTGTTTTTGATACATTTAGTTTTCTTTTTTTGCATTATATCATTCGTCTTTTTTTGTTTCAAACAGCGGTACAATATGATCTGGGATTTGATTTTGTCCTTCAATTCCTCTACACATTCTTCGTATATTTTAGTTAGTGTGTATTCATTTCTCATCATGATTTACACTGGTCCATTACGATATCGATATTTTTTTTTTTTATGAAATTTGGCAAACATGTATGAGATCGTTTTAGTATCTCAAGACAACGTAATAGGTAGTACTACAGGTGAGTCTATTTATACTTCTCCATTTTGCTCATAAAGTGATGACTTCGATAAAAACAAATTCTATCTATATAAAAACATAAATTGAAAGATCGCCCAAAAGCCATGGAAAAACTGTACTAGAGATAAAGCAGAACAGACCAATAGAGTCCGATTCTCCGAAACGCATTTACTTAAATGCGCCCATCGCCTGAAATTTAAACGTGAACGATTGAGTTAAGTATGTACTATGTACCCCTTTACCAGTCAACCATAAGGCCAAACAGAGACATAGTTGGTGCGGGATTGGTGTACAACAAAATGTGTATGCACACGATGCAAATAACAGAGTTACATAATTCATATTATCAAAATCATATTGTCTGCAACCAATATATTTTTTTCAGTGCAGTTAGCAGAGGTCATCAGCATCTGTTTCTTTGCTGAGCACGCTCCTTTTTTAAATTCCAAAATACAGTAGCGGAAATAATTTCTTATATTGATGTATTTTGTACGGAAGCTGCCAAATTTTATAATTGCAAAATATGTATGACAAAGTACTGACTTACGATTTCCTTTTTGACAAATAAAATATCTATTTTCACTAACTACACTACAAGTTACTTATTACGCTTCTGACTATTTTCATGCGGATCTTATCCTTGGACCCTATTAAACTTAAAGTTGGTTCTTTTTGTAGGTGTTCATCAAATATTAAAGCCGTGTGTCAGCGCGTAAGCTGAGTATAAAACGAGTACAGGCCGCTGAATCGCGTCTACTCGCTTCCCGCAAGGTCAAGTGCGAGCGTCCAAGTCATTGCTCCTCCCGTGAGCGCATACCTACTTGCGGCTGCGCACCCAGTGCTATTACCAGTGACCGGTGTTCTGTGCTCAAGGTAAGTTTATTACAGTATTTGTGTTAATTTTGGTGTTTTGAGATTTCATAATAAAAATATGACACATTCTGTGATATATATGTCAAAGAGGATGTCTGATATTTATATTTTTATTTTATTTATTGTGATTGTGATTAGAGCGCAAAAGGTACATGTTTCAATTTCCTTAACTGTGCAATTGTACATTTCACAATTAGCGAATACATTTAGATCAACCATTATGATAATTATTTGTTATTAAATTAGCATTCTTTCGGTGATGTGAATTTCAAAACCTACACACATCTCTTATTCCTCTAGGTTGTCTTGTCTTTTAACTTCCATATTTTAAATAAATATATATAGATTTGACAATGTGGTAAGCTGAGCGTAAATAGGGTTTGGGCGAGTCCAGGATTTTTTTTATATTAGAAGAAAGTCTGTCTCTTCTCTGACATTAAAATGTCCCGCTACTACAAAGACTAATAGTGAGTGAGTCATGAAGACTGAATAGCTTTTTTTCTAATTCTAATTCGTACTTTTTAGAATTGTTTGTATATTCTTGTATCCGATATATTTGCGGATTGCGACCGAGTAATTAACAATTATAATGCTAATTAATGATGTGATGTATGCTTTGCGAGGTACCTGATATCACCTTCACTATCTACGCACCATAAAAGTCATAAATTTAATACGTGTATGGCCCAATAGTAACTAGAAAGTACTTAATGCAAGATCGTTAGGACTGAAACGAGATTTGATAAGAACGTGAATTAGTTTACTATATAAATAATGTATATTTTTTATATTATCCAATCATCTACACACAAGATACAAGCTTAATAAATACATAAATTATGTTGTCGTATATTAAATGCCGCTAGTTGGTGAAACATTGCACTTGTAGAAGACATTGATTAACCATTACCCTGTTGGTTATGACATAATACATAATACTGTATGTACTGAATGATTTTGTTTATCATTACTTGGCCACGAATTGTTTACGCGACCCATTCGCGATATATTTTTAACATATTAAACTTGATTTCAAATACTTTAATCCATTAACAGAGGGTTGAAAATCGTTTCAAATTCGTATCTTCTACTGACCTGAAAATATTTTCAATCCTAATTCATATTGCAAATGGTCAGGATGTGGATAAAATTGCCTGCCTGCGTAGGGTATTTAGTACAAACCGAGCTTGCGTTACTTGCAACGACTTAGCTTGTAGCGCGACACAGTATTACTCTACTAGCTCGCATGTTATTAGAAGGGAGACGATATTTACTGGGCGACAGATCTTAAATTATAGAATTATATAAATAAAAAAGCTCAATATAAGCGCTTTCAGCGTTGTGACTTCAGGGGTACGGTAGGGATATATGTATTATGTTTTTTAATCCATAAGCAATTTGAAAATTGTTTCAAGGATCCACATAATTTAACTAAACAGTAATTGAATGATAAGCGTGTACTTATTATTAAATTATTATATCAACAAATATTTGACACTTTTCTGTTGATTATTATAACAAAATGCACATCACGATGAAAAAAAAATATATTGAAAATCGTGTAAGTTTACTGACGATGTTTACTGAATCTGCAATCTGAATATCTTTTTGTTTTTTTGTACCTAAATCAATATTTTTTTAAGCTGCGAGCCATCTGACTGAGCTGGAGCGAGGCTAAAACAGTTAAAGAGTATAGGAAAACGTGGCGCGATGGCAATAACTTCTTTTTATAGAGTATTTATTTTAATGTTTTTTTACGAAAACCGAAATATGTAATATTTATGAAGTAATTTTATTCGAAATTGTATTTTTTTGTAAATGTAACTTGTGGACCTGTGATCTGTTTCACCAATCAAATGAAATTACTATCACATTTAATAACTATCAAGGGTGCATCTCCTACCTTAGAAAAACAATTGTCATATGGCCATTTAACTATAAGTTTGGTAGATAGGATTTTCAAATTATACGTAGCTTTCACAGAATGTTTAATGAAATCATTTTGCGGTATCGTGTAGGTAATACAAACTCATAACACTCACCGTTTTTTAGATGTTTTCTTACAATACCGTTATTTCATACATTCGATCTTCATTTCTAATAATAATTAAATAACTTTTAAAATAACTTTTAGCACATCAGCGCCACAATAGAACTGTTTCCAGTAAAACAGGTTAGGTTAGATTAGAACTGCGACCACAACAACACGCAAACCGAAGCGAGCGTGCCGCGGCAGCGGTCGGGGAATCGCCAGTACAGTAATTGTGATATTAGCCAATGGGGGTTCATATTGAAACCAGACTGACCTTCAAAACCTATTCCCATTGGCTGATACCACTAATAATGTCGATTATATTGTCTCTTTGTATAGGGCCTTACTGGGACCATATGAATCACAAACCACCACGCACGCCGCTCACCATACAAGTATTCTTCTCACACTCGCTTGTGATACGAGCGGTCGGTTTTTATCTTTTTTTAAAGGGTAAAAAACGGGACCCTATTGCTAAGACTCCGCTGTCCGTCAGTCCGTCTGTTCGTTTGTCTTATGAACTGTGATAGTTAGACGGTTGAAATTTTCAAAGATGATGTATTTCTGTTGCCGCTATAACAACAAATACTAAAAAACAGAATTAAATAAAATATTTAAGTGAGGCTCCCTTACAACAAACGTGATCGGTTGCGTTAACTTTGTACCTCATTTGTATGCGTCCTAGGTGCAAACTTAATCGACCAGTTAAAATGGGATAAGTGTTTGTACGGAATTCAATGCAATTGCGATTTTTTTATAGATAGAGGGATTTAAGAGGAAGGTTTATATGTATAATACATGCATAATTTATTTGCATTGCACCCGGGCGAAGCCGGGACGGGTCGTTAGTTATTAATATTTATAAAATGGGTAGTTTGCACAAATGTAACTTTCACAGAGAAAAATTGTATTTTTCTCTGTCAACCCTAGACAACGGTAACTGAAACGTTCGAATGTCAAATGTGTGACAGTCGCAGAAACTGAAGAGAATATTACCTCGTTATTCCACCATTTGTAAGAGTAATTTGTTTTATTGTTCTTTCTTCAGGTTATAAATATTTCGTATGATCGTATCAAATAGAAAGTAAAAAACGTTTATAGACATTACAAAAACCTTTACGTCGGTGGTTGTTTTTTGTCAAATTCATGTTATTTGGGTGCTTTCATGTGTCAAATATTTGTTGATAAAAAAGTCAAGGTATAGTCATGTTTTTTAAATAAGTACATGAATGTAACTGTAGTAAATGAATGTCACTGTATAAAAATATAGTTATATTCATTTTCAGGGGTGAGAACATTGCGTTCCGCTAGCCATTTCTATTTATGAACAAAACATCCGTCACGTTTTGACCAAATGCGAGTGTGAGACACAGATTTGTCACTTATTTATTACCTACGTGATAAACGAAACCATCGTAGCCCCAGCTTTCCGTAGAAATGTCGAACTTTAACAGTAATTTCTGACTCTTAGAGTACTATAAACGTGTTAAATACCATATAGACATTTGATCTCAATAAAAAATCGTAGACATCGTCTAAAAAAATATGTCCACACTATGTGATAAGATACAAGTGCAGAGTTCATAGTCCTTCTTCATCAATCTCGATGGCTCCATGGTAATTGTTCATCAGTGATTAGCTATGAGTCCATTTAAACTGTAAAAATAATTATTACTTTATCACAACTAATAACCAACTATATAGTGTTTTTATTTGTTTTCTCAAAAAAGTGGTATATAATTTCGATAAAATTTACATGGCCTCTGGAGTACGATCTACCAAACAAAACAATAATCATCAAAATTGATTCAAGATTGGAGGAATGATCGCGTAACGTAACATAGATACATATATATAGAAGAAAAAATTGGGCAAGCGCGAGTCCGACTCGCGCATGAAGGGTTGCGTACCATAATCTATAACAAGTTCGTTGTATGGGAATTAATAATTTATTTTATTTTATTTTTAGTATTTGTTGTTATAGCGGCAATAGAAATACATCATCTGTGAAAATTTCAACTGTCTAGCTATCACCGTTCTTGAGATACAGCCTGGTGACAGACGGACGGACGGACGGACGGACGGACGGACGGACAGCGAAGTCTCAGTAATAGGGTCCCGTTTTTACCCTTTGGGTACGGAACCCTAAAAAACGCAACATACAGTTGAATTGAGAACCTCCTCCTTTTTTGAAGTCGTTTGATATGTACGGAACCCACACTGAGGCGAGGATGGCGTGACACCTGTTTTTAGGGTTCCGTAGTCAACTAGGAACCCTTATAGTTTCGCCATGACCGTCCGTCCGTCTGTCCGTCTGTCCGTCTGTCCGTCTGTCCGTCTGTCCGTCCGTCCGCGGCTTAGCTCCGTGATCATTAGTACTAGAAAGCTGAAATTTGGTATGAGTATGTGTAATGTATCACGCCCCCCCCCCCCCTCTAAGTTTTCAACCACGAGTCAAAAATTATGGAAAAATTCATGAAAATGAGGCCTTATAAGTACTTTCAATGAAAACTATGTTGAATAAATTCGGTCAAGCCGTTTTTGAGTTACCGCAAAATTTCATAATTTTCTTTAAAATTACGTAAGTGCTTTGGCGTTTTACGACCTTTTTTATAGAGTTTGAAATTTCTTCTTTCTCGTAATTTAAACCATGGACTTGAAACCGCGGTTTGAACCCCGTCTATTGTGAAGGATGGGCAACTACGGAACCCTACTCTGAGCGTGGCCCGACATGCTCTTGGCCGGTTTTTTTTAATGTGTCAATTTCACAGTGAATTGATTTTTCGATCAATCTCTATTTTGTGGTGGCGTTGGAAAAACTTAAATCGTACTTGATACAATGTTATGAGATATAAGAAGTTTTTGACTGTAGGTACTTACTAACCATGCAACCATCAAAGCATTGCAGGCGCTGTTTACATTTGTAACGACCTTTATTTTTTGTAGTCAGCTTCAATCAATCTATGCTTTCGTGTTGTGAGTGAGTATTCTCATTTAAAAAAGGCAAATAAAAATATCGCGATGTGGCTTCAACCGCTATTAATGTTTTTATAGCACGATATATAACCGACAGTGATAATGGTAATACACAGCCACCGAGTCGAACTACGTTGTAACAATGTAACGGTTACAGCAATTTGACGTGAACTCACTCACGCTGTTTCTCACGTTTTAATAAATACCCTGGTATTGCGGATGTAAATTTAAACAACGTTAACTGTTCCACGGTTCACACTATTATTTATGCCTAACGGAACTAATTCAGAAGTTTACAAGATTTAAGTTTTTTTTAACATAGCGCAGCAAATAGATACATAAGTATGTATTCTTCAAAATGTATTTAATAAAAAATATTGTCTATTATGCTGTCAAACAGCAATGGGACGTTCCTTTTCATTTACTATAATGATTGTATATTAATTCTTAAGTTGAACCCGTAACACAATATTATGTTAAACGAATATAGTTAACAACGTCAGAAGTTTTGGACTTTCCACAGGTGATACAGACAATACTCTTGACATATTTTTTCAACCGATTTTATAAAAGAGAAAGTTCTCAATTCTACAGTTTTTTTTGTATAAGAAGACGCGATTATTCCGCCAATTATGAATTGCTTTCGATAATTTTATTCTTTTAGAAGAAAATGATCTGACATATTTTACACCGTAACTTAACACAGGCTACTTTTTATCCCGAATCATGGTACCCGCAGGATGGATCAACGCGCGCGAAACCTCAGGGAAAAGCAAGTTGGAGCGATCTTGTGAAGGCTTAACATCCATAGAGCTTGTGTAGGTGATAAAAAAACTCGTTTAACTTCTCTTGCTGGGAAAGTACGTTATATTAGCCAAGCGAAGCACAACTAAACTGGTAATTTAAGTCCCTAGGATTTAAATGAGATCATCATTAACAAGGTCAACCATCGAACAGTTTTCTTTTAGTTTGGTTTGAAGGCCGGTAGCCCTTGAGCCAAAAAGAAAACAAACTGTCATGACGAACATTTAATAAGATGTTTTGGAAAAACCATGGTGACGAAAAATCAATGAACTGCAGATTGCAGATTCTTTTAGCAAGTACTATCGGAAAAAAATATAACTGAATTGTTTTCCAAAACCTGTCTACATCTATGCCCCCTATGTCATAGTTTAAAAAATCATGGAGCTTTTGCGTATGGTGACAACAAATTTGCAGTTTTCCTGGTTGGGATCATTTGAGTTATTATTAGAAAGTGTTAAAAATTCTTCATCAATTCTACGTCTTTTAGGTGATAGTTCATTTCCTTTTTTACAGACCTTTTCAAAAATATCATTTGTTTTTTCCAATTCTCTGATTGAAATTCCCTGAGCTCGCCGAAACAACAATTTCAGGCAATAACCAGTCCATGTAAAAGTTCAGTAGCTTTTTTTTCATGTTTTTTCCAAAACAAATCATCTCTACAAATAATGTCGGTTTTGAGAGCCTTATTGTCGCCATTCCACACAGCAAATAAGCAGTTTTTCCGTTAAATCACATGGAGCTGCCCTTGGATCTAAAGTGACTATTTTTGTAGATATTAATAAGTTTCGTATTTTTGTTGTATCTCGATATTTGTATTTTTTTTCTTTTATTGACCTTTCCAGGCCGTTTTTATATGCTACTATAGGATACTTCACATAACAATAAACATAACGTATCCATTGTTGATATGAGAAGTTTTCGAGCTTACTTCCTTATTAGTACCTTCTGTAAAGGACTTGTCGATTCCAGATCCTAAGTTTTGCGATAAAAAACCACAGAATAGATAATTGTACAAGTACAGAAGGCACACTACTCTGATCTTTACAAAAGCCGCTTTTTATAGCCGAAAAAATATGATTTATGGCCTTTCTAAAGTCGTCGTCTCCAGCGCAAGCGGAACGTTGAGGCTGTGTAATAACGGTGAAAATGAATTGGCTCACTGGCTGCGTCGACGCTAGCGAGGGTTATCAACGATTAAATAAAATAATAATGTATTGTCCATTTATTTATTGCATTCAATATAGAGAGCAAATTATATAATTTATATAATTTGCTCTCTATATTGACGCAGCCAGTGTACACAATTTGAATCCACCACCAGGCCACATTTTATTGGCGTTGCTGCGAACCACTGCAATACAAAATCTTATTATTTTATTTTTAAACACATATATTATAATAATACGTATAATTAAGTTTCTGTCAAAAAAAACATTTTAGTGACAAGCATTTATAGCCGACTGTACTTTTCTTTGGATATCCATCAAATGCTCACTGAGACGATTATAAAGAGCCCAAACTCGGTAGGATTGCTTTTTCTATTATAGAGTTCCTATGGCCACCTTCCGGCTCCATCATCAGATCAGCCCCATGGTACCATATTATTGTATTGTCATCAAAGTTAAGTAAGTATGCAAAATTTCAGCTCAATCGGCTGACGATATCTGCTTCAAAATTGAGTTGCAAGATTCCACCCGAACAAACATGCTTAAATACATACATACATTGCAAGTTAAATAAAAGGTTTTAAAAAGAATAATGCAACGTCACAAATAGAAAAATAGCGATAGTACGGCGTGGTGGTGCGATGGAGTAATAAAAAGAATACTGATTTTGTTTACAAAGGACGATAATAAATTAATAACGCACAATAATATAGGTACACATGTGACATGACGTCTTTAAATTGGTGGCTGTTAAATTTAACAGTGGTATATATCCGAATTCGATCCAACTCCTGCATCCCGCTACGATGCCATATTTTTTAGCTATCTTTTTATTCATTTAAACACTAGTATAAAAAAATACAAATGTGGCACGTTCACTTGCGACGTAAATCGGGAGAGCGTGAGCGCGCCAGCAGCGCTCGCGTGCGTTCCAAGACAGAGCGTGGCAGCCACTGAATATGCCCCATTGATGGGGCGACCGGCATGTACTTGTAGTGGGGAACGTTCATCAGGGATTGCGCTCCGCCTGGTAATACAGTTCTTTTTTCATATTAAGGCTACCTGTCTACTGGAGCAGATCCTAGCGAAGCTTTGTAAAATGTACCTAACAATCACATTGGGTCAGCCTGATTGGGTCATTTTCTCCGCTCCGCGTCAGTGGACAGGCAGCTTTATAGACCAACGAGAAGGTGACTGTACTAAATTGCTGCTTTATTCCGTATTTACTATAATTGTTCTTTTCCTCATAAATCCTAGTCAGTGACCATTAGGTACAACAAAAACGACTACTGACTGTGACAAAACATGCGTGACGGGTTTTCGATAGTATGAATTTTAGTTTTATGAAATAAAAATGTTTAGGTATTATTTTGAAATAGACATCAAAAGTATAACAGTTTTAATATTATACCTTGAAAGTCTCAATCATAACCCTCTACGGACAAATAGCGTATATGCTTTCGCATATTCTCATAAGCTACTTTAATACTGTAAAAAGCATGTATGATTTTCAAAGGAATCATTTAACGAAGAAAATATGTGTGTTGTGCAGTGCAGACGAAACGGTGAGAAACACTAGGCGATAATGATAACTGAAACCTGAACTAAATGACCTAAACTGAACTAAATTTTATCTGAAACCGAAAAATCCGTAAACTATTCCACACTATCCTGTATACCAAACAAAAGTAGAGATGAATGTTCCAATCCAAGGCATCGGCTTGGAAGCTAAGCAAGTATGTATAAAATACCTACGTACAGAAAAGAGCATTACGCAAGTATCAGCGATGGCAGATGCGGAGAGCGAGCGCGCATACCTGGAGCAAGGCCGCCAGGAGCAATGACCCTGCGATGGGCTCCACTTCTACGCGTAATTACATATAAAAAACGAACACCTAATTAATAACTTGTCCGTACATGGGGGCACTTGGGAGTTTTTTGTTTTAAAAAAAGTGTATGTTATTTTTATTTCTACCTATTTAAAATGCTTAGTGGATTGCTTGACAAGGGGCATCCGTTATGAATTTATGACACGAATTATTTGGACGTGCAAAATAAATGAAAAAGGATAAATTTGAGTAGGTACTTATTATCAGTATTATATTATAATGGCTTTTAGCCACGTGTTAAACACTCTTCTTTCACTTCGAATGCGAGAAAATAATAAATACCTAAAAAAATCATTGTCACCATGCGTAAAAGCTCATTGTTTTTTTAAACAACGACATGAACTTTTTGTACAATTACATAGAAAATTTTATATAGTCTGGTCAATCAGGACAACCACTTTAACTCCGCTTCGAGTAATGTGCCATTTTGTTATGTGGTACAACTATTGTTTTGTTGAATTACTAGTGACCCGCCCCGGCTTTGCACGGGTGCAATGCTGATAAATTATGCATGTATTATACATTATTATACCTTCCTCTTGAATCATTAAGAAAATCTATCTAAATCTATTAAAGAAACGCATCAAAATCCGTTGCGTAAGTATTAAAGATCTAAGCATACATAGGGACAGACAGAAAGACAGACAGACAGACAGCAGGAAGCGACTTTGATGTAGTGATGTTGAGGATTTTGAAAATAAACGTCAAGTTTACAGCGTACTTCTTAAAATATTTGACTGGAAAGGTAGTTCTAGTCGAATATTTTAAAATCCCCTAAAAAATAATCTTTTTTTAAAACATATTGAGGTATTTTTATTCATATAACTACCGTATGTTGTAGGATTCAACATCAGTCATCATCTGTGTCGAAAACTTTTAAATATGTTTTTAAGCAGAGAGTTTGCTATTAACGAGTTGTATGTACTCAGCGGCCTCATTGCACTTCGCAAGAAAACAACAAAACGTTTGGAACCGTGATAGTTATCTGCTATTCGATTGCACTGTAGGCACACCCAGCACTGTAGGCATAGCCTTGGCGCCACTATGCACATGCACACAGCCATGAGTTAATTGGATAATTGTTTGATGATCGCAAATTATATCATAAAAGGTTTTTACAGTCTCAAAGTCGAGTAATGAAGTACCACTAAACTCAAAACTCGATCTACTTTAAAAAAACCGCTATGGTATATGTATATTATTTTAAATTATAAAAAATATTACATTTATACATCATGTGGTGTTTTCATAAGCTATTTAGACGGATATAGTATCAACCGTTATCAAATTAAACACGTTATTTACCTTAAGCTTTTCGTACACATTAAATTGCCCTTTACACTGGTCACTCTATAAGTTTTGAAATGACACTGCTGGAATATTGGTGCACACACGGCCATCAAGAAGATTCTATGCCTTACTTCAGGGGGCGCATATACTGTAAGCGACAGCCGCGTATGTAACCGCTTACATAAACCAACTCTGAAACTCTGCGATGAGTAGCGGGACAGTAAATAGGGGAAAACTAAATATAAAACTAAACTACTGTCTTGTCACGGAAATCAGGAAAAGGAAGAAGAAAGTTATACGCACGAAATATAATTTCAAATTTGTACCAAAGATCGATGAATAATATAGGAAGTATGTATAAGTATTTTAACACAACAAAATAACGGATTGGAGCACACGTAAAATTAACACTTAATTAAAAACTTAATTATTTAGTATACTCTCTCTGTCTAAATGTAACATTAAATTCGCGGACCGATTATACTATTTAGTACTAATAATACGCACTAATAATACTGTAATTCGCAGACCGATGGTTTTACGCTACTAAAACTGACTCTAAACTGTTTACTGAATAGTTGTCCGATGACTGAAATCGTTAATATATCTTTGAAACACGACTTGAACTGTATCAGGGCTGGTTAGCCCTCACTACCGGTAGTCGGACTTTGTGTGGGAGTATAACCCGCTGATGGGATTATCTCCGCGCCACAGGAGTCATTTGGGGATGGTGACGCGGTTGCACTGGGCGCATGGACTACTTCGTGAATAGACTGAACCGGGCGGGAGGAGAGTCAGGCTATGACAGAGAAAAAACAAGTAGCGGTAGTACCTCGCCGGCGGGGATTACGCTGGGTGCTATATCGATGAAAGCGTTTTTGAAAAAACCTGACATGTTGGGAAGTTCCATGTCTTGGTGAAGGCTCAGGTTGGTCACATGCCACAACACCTGTCACCCTGCGCCAGAACTTATTCTGAACGACCTGAAGGGGCTTGAGGCGAGACTTGGGCGCGTGAGCAAACGCTAACACTATAGTAGAGTTGTTAGTCCGCTGTTTTCTAACATAATCGTGCGCATCGGGTTACAAGCATGAAATTTCTACCACAGATAGAGTGTTCCACGGTGATTATTTTCAGATGTGGAGGGAAGTCAGATTCGTCCCCTGTGAGGCGGGAGACCGGGGTGAAGAGGACCAAGTACTGCTCCTTTTCTTTTTTTGATTACTGATCAGTTAAGACCATTAGGGCTTGTGTGGCATCATTTTCGTGTAAAACAGATATCAGCTATTCATTTTTTATGTTATTTAAGAATAGTTTTTTATAAAAATTTGGGTTTATTGCCGAAAAGGTAAAAATCACTACAAGTTTTTTTTAGTTAACGCGGAACGCTCTATGTGTGGTAGAAATTTCATGCTTGTAACCCGATGCGCACAATTTCGCGGCTTAGCAACTCTACTACTAGCGTAAGTCATGATGATGATGGGACGAAGACAATATATCTGGGTCCGCTTACTACAGCGCATGAGTGCCTTAAAACATTGAAACAATGATGTCATGGCTTGTTAGCCCTCACCACCAGTGAGTCGGACTTTGTGTGGGATACCCACTAACATCATCAAAATCATTGGCTTTCGGCGACTTTGACTACAACGCCAGTTCGTGTTATAGGGAGTCGATATTCTGTCGTCTGGTAGGCAATCGACCTCTTCTTCATCCCTAAATTACTCTTAATTATTCCTCATTCTTGTATGCTTTACATATGTATGAATGTGACTAGTCTATCGTTACTTTAAAATGCGTGTCCAGGGGTTATGTTCTAAATAGAGTTCTGTGCCGAGATTTTACGTATTCAAGTAGTCTTCGTCCTTTTATTTGTCATTAAGTTGTATGTTTTGAACTGTAATAGGGTATACAATCTGTGTTTTTTTATCTCAAATTGTATTATAACATGGCCGCTCTAACAACGACTAATGCAAAAAAGCCGGTCAAGTGCGAGTCGGGCCGAGGGTTCCGTACGAACTATGAAAACATTGCATATTGCTCTAACGAAAAGACAAACTGTAGAACGACGAGAAACTTAGCTTTACCGTTGGAAAACTGTATTACGTACTTTAAATAAAGACTAAATATATTTTCACCTCACTCGCTCGGAAAACCTCCGTTTATAGGGCGAAATCTGCGTGCAAAAGTCTATTTTATCCGCTAGCGTGCAAAAGTCATTTGAATTTCGAACACGGCGATTTTGATACTCTGTGGTGTATGTAACTTTTTTATATTTAAGACTCCTTCCACGCGTGACTGATTTCATCAGTCGATAAATCTTCGAATAACCAATCAATGCACGCTAATAAAGGGCGATCTGGTCAGGCCGGCTAAAATCATATGTACGTTTGAATACTTCTTTAAAAAAAAATACACCTACAATATCACGTCCAGAAACCTGGTTTGTGGTTACAGATTTTTAAGTTTTAATTTTTTCTACGCTTTATTTTATGTTGAATATGTTTATATATATTAATAGTAAGTATTTCATATTCAGTTACATATTTTGACTAGTAAATATATTAAATACAACACAAATTTTTATATTTATTTGTTATAAAAGATGGAACATAAGAGTGTAATTTCTGAACGCACCCGAGAAAAAAATAATAATTAAAAAGTTGGAAGTTTTCACAATTCACGTAAACAACGTAAATTTGTTCTGTGGAGAATACATACTGTTGTCTTACTTTAAAGAAATATTTATATAGGAATATTTATTCAATGCTTAAAGCCTGCATTAAAACGAAAAAGGATTTGTTATAAACATTTGGAGACAATAAGTAATTTACTGAAACTATTGGCGTTTTTAAAGAAGATAAAGCCGAAATAATCTTGTTCGGATCCCATCGTCCAATAACTTCCAAAGCAAGTGTTATCGAAAATACTTCCGAGTGGCCATCTAATCCTTCCCAGAATGCCATTCTCCCACATTCACAACGAATGTGTCAAGTATTTTCAAATACAAATATAATATAACAGTGCTTAAGAAAAAACTCAACGATAAAATATACACGACAATAACACAAATTACGGCCATATTACTTTTAATTTTTAATATGTGTGCTTCTCTCGAATTTATTTGGTTCGGATTTAAGTGTGTCATGTTTTAAATTTGATGTGTTAAATAGAAGGCAAAATTAAATATGATTATTTTTATGTTTTAATTGTTTTTCTTGAATTTTGCATTTTCCTCGCTGTAGTGAGGTGAAAAGTTGTGTGTTCCGCATGGCTGCAAAATTATTTAGCTTCTCGTGTCTTGAAAGCCTCGCTACGCTCAGGAATCTATCTTTGAACCATTCGCTTCGCTCATGGTTCAATCTTAGATTCCTTCGCTCGCTCAGCTTTCAATCTCAACACTCGCGCCAAATAACAACTTTGCAGCCTTGCATAACAAATAACTATTATTATGCTTGAGTTACAAATGTATATTTTTGAGATGTTTCCCTATACTTGTATTATGGGACGGTATTACTTGCCAAATTTCATAGTTCTAGGTCAACGGAAAATACCCTATAAATTTTGATTCCCTTGAGAATGTCTGAATATACGTTTTTGCGGCATAAACGGCCATATCTTTTTTTTACGTTACTTTAGAAGTTTGATTTCTTAGCAGGCTCAAGGGACTTATATGGTTTTAATTTCAACTCGATACCCTCCACACGTTTCCGAAATAAAGGGTATTGACAGACAGACGGATGGACGGACGGACGGACAACAAAGTGATCCTTTAAGGGTTCTGTTTTTCCGTCTGAGGTACGGAACCCTAAAAAAGGAAGGAAACTCAAAAACTTAGGGGTTAACCATACCAAGACCAACCCTCGTGTTTTTTCGGATTTTTTTAATGCACGGTGGTACGGAATTCATCGCATACATGTCCTACTCGCACTTGACTGTTTTTTTTTACTCAACTGCAGCCGTTGTCCGGCGAAGGGATCTCGCCTATAAGCCAGATATCGCGTATTATGTTAACGGTGTGTTTCGCACTGTTCACTGGCGATGTTAATGAACCGGTGCCCAGGCGCAGGTAGGTATATTTATCGGGCACGGACCACGCCCGCCCCCACTTGACCACAGCCGCACACAGGGCTATACACACAAATGTTATTTGTTTTACAGTAACGATATAATTGTAGTGTCAATTATTAACGTGCAGTGAGGAACACAGAACACAGATATGGAATTTCAATTTACATAGAAATTCTGTACAAATTGTACTTTTTAGGGACTTTGTCCCAAAGGGGTCAACTGGAACTGTACGAAAGTCAATGAAGCGTGTTTTAACGTACCAGCATTGCAAATCTTAAGCATTGTGAACGTAAATCCTATTTTTTCAACATAGGAGAACCAGATTTATTTGTTAGAGAACAAGATTTATTAAGATTTCGTTTATATCTCCGTCAATCATAACGATTAATATTTATAATTAATTAAATTTATCCACTGTTCAGAAATTTTGCTGACTAGCAAGCCTTGGTAAAAAAATCATTTGGGGATGCCCAGCTACCTGTGTACCAAAACTAAATTTCAACATTCCCTTTTTACAATACAATTTTATAATTGTACCTATACATACCTATTATCTTAGAACCTATTTATACATATAAGCCAAATACGAGGCAAGGTCTGCCTTTTTTCCGGTGAATGAATTAAACAGTTATTAACTCATTTGCTTATACATATATTGTCAAATATCGATAACTTTTGATTAAAATAATTTTACTGTGTCACGTTACTAGTTGATATTACACGGCCGGTATCCATTTTGATTAAATTAAACGCCCACTAGATCTTGAACAGGCTAATCACATCACGCCTTTCGGTCAGTGCGTCCTCCGCGCCTCTTACGAGCTTTGACAATATCGGTTCCGATATAATAAACTAGTAATGTGACAACTATTAGGATTAAAGCTTAAAAAACCGCCAATACCGAGTCGCTCCAATGACGTTTAGCAATAATCTTCATGGTGGATTTTTCCTCGCACACAGTTTTACTATGTAGCTTAAGCTTTGATGGAAAGGCAATAATTTGAATGAATTACCATCGATAAATCAATGAGGTACAGATATCATGTACCTACACGATAATAACAATTTATTGGTAGGCATTAACAAGAAAAAACAAAAAAAAAATGTCAAAAGTCAAGCTACTTATTTACTAATTTTTTTATCTCTCACTTTTGATCTCTTCTCGTTTGATTTCGTATAATATTTGGGTGATAAATAATCCGATTATCTCAAGCTTCCATAGCATAATTAAAGAATCGTTTACAAATTATAAGTAGGTCATTCTAATCTGGACATTTAACTTATTCATTCATTTATTAATTAAGATTCAATTTGCAAAAACTTAAATTTACAAAAACGGAACCCTAATGGATCATTTTGTTGTCCGTCTGTGTATATGTGTGTCCTAATGTCAATACCCTTTCCGCTTTTTCCTCAGGAACGCGTGGAAATATCACGCTGATAGTGTGATTTTACAACTCGTTTTTTTTTTAACTTTGTCAAATCTCGTTGAAGATCGTGCATGTGATGGCCAACCAAGACTTCTAATTTGAGATTTCAGTTTTCCGCGGCATCCAACATGGGCGGTTTCTGTTTATACAGGTTCCAAAATGTTTTTGTCATTAATCATATAAACATGACAATTTCGCCTAAGTGTAAACCGCTTAATAATCATATAAATCCGGTTTGTTAATAGGTAAAAGATGCTTCGTAAACAACTACTTCTGGTGTGCCTGTTCTGCTGGGCGGCTCATGCGTCCGGCAGCAGCGACGACCGGTTCATCAAGAAATATGCCATGATGAAGGTAAGTCAACCCTTCGGAGTTGTCATAAGATCGTAACATGCTAAGGCAAGCACAAACAAGGGTTACCTATCGGAAATACTAAAATTGTTAGTCCGATTCTCGTTTCGACTAAAACTATTCGACAAATATTATCGTTTTATTTTTTGCTCGTTTAAAATGAATTAATTTGGAGTTCTTATGATTAAGCAATAATTGTTATAGCTTTATAATCATTGGACAAATTCTATTATTCCCTAAATCTCATTTGTGCGTTATATCAGTTATCCGATGTAAATTTTCGGTTTATTAATCATTCGAGTTTTTATGATTGACTTCTAATTACAGCAGGGCCTCGATAATCCGTACCCACGCTAATACGAACACCTCTATAATCCGATCGACCCCTTCTCCACCCACGCAACCGCGTAAAGCGAAACGGTTCGCTCAGTTTCTGTCTCGCAGTGCCACGAAGAACGTTTTAGGTGCTAAACGTATTGTTTCATCGTCCGCTTCGCGTCGATTCGCCATTTTCTCTCATTTTTCTCTCTCGAATTAAAGGATTTTTTCATCATGGCTTCGACGTCGAAGAAAATTTTCTATGAAAATGTCTACATACTGTAATCCGAACGCTCCGTGCATCCGAACAGGGTATACATTTTGGGTGTTCGGATTACAGAGGCCCTGCTGTATTACCTTTATCCGATGTTGGTAACGATTCGGTATTTTAACTACTCGACTTTTCTTAAATGGAATTTATAATTTTTGTCATATCCAGAGCCCGGAAATTCGGTAGCAAAACAAACCACTGTCGCAATCTAACTAGTGTTTAAAACTTTTATTTATCGATATCGAGTATTTGTAAAACTATGAAAAAAATAATGCCGAGTTAATTTAAAATATGCAAAGGAAGGGGTAAACTAAGGGATTGTTTGTTTGTTCTTCCACCTAAATCTTAGCTATATTTTAGGATATTAAATAATAATAAAAAAACATCTAAAAGGCAACCGCCAAAATGACTGTTCTGATCAACCAAGTTCCAAACATAAATTTTATTTCGATTTAATAATTTTTCTTATATCCTGCAATATACCGTAGACAACTGTCAACAACAAAAAATTTCGTAATTCCTTTGGTAAATATTTATGTTGCGACTGCTCAAAAGTGCTACCGGACGAATCGTTATTACGGAAAGTATATTTAAATCTTGTATACAAAAACTATTGAGAATATAAGAAAGGTATATAAGACCAATTACTTGTGGATATCTGTGAACAAAACACCAGATTTTTTAGGAAAACGTGAAGCAAATGTAGTTATACGATCTTGGCAAAAAGAATATTCAAACCAAGTTTATCTTCTGGGGTCCAAAATTTTAGACAAGGTCAATGGAGAAGCAGTAGCTAATTTAATAAAAAATCAATTAACATTTTTGTTTCTAGAAATTCTTTTAACGATAATGTACTTTTATTTTGCACTGATAGTGCCGCTTACATGCTTAAAACCGGTCGTATTATAAAAACAACATTTCCCCGTATGAAACACATTACGTGTTTAGCTCATGGTCTGCATCGAGTTGCAGAAGATTAGATTAGATTATATTTATTTCACACATATATATTACACATAGTCAATTTACACGAATCTACACGGTGATCGTCAACATAATAAACAAATTAAACAAATTCAGAAAGTCATAATTCATTAGATAATTAAGAAAAAACAATGCGAAAAGATGCGATGAAGAGGTGCGAGATAACTTTAAAGACGTGGACGTGTTAATATCTAATGTCAAAAAGATTTTCTTAAAATCTCCAGAGCGTGTACGCCTTTTTAAGGAAAAATTCCATTCCATTACCTTCCGAGCCTGTAATAACCAGATGGGGCACTTGGATAAATGCAGCTGTATATTACGCTCACAGACCACTTAACCTATAGACCCCGCTTATAAGGGCGCCCGGGTAAGCCAAGCTAATGCTCAAAAAACATGTAGCGCTCACCACGCCCCCAAACGCTCTCTTAGTTCGCGGTCGACTGTTGACGAAGTAACATGCAATATTTCCACTGCTTACTTGGCTTATAAAGTATTCAAAATATGCCTTATTGTATGGAAAATGCAGCAGAACATCTAGTCTTCAAAACTATGGGATTTCATTTCACAAATAAGCTATATTTTACTATTTTACAAAGAATGTAATAAGTTATAAATGTAGGTTGGTAACCTAGCGACGCGTTGATGTCTTCTGTCAGCTGTCAACTGTCTCTTACTTTCGCTTGCTAATTTTGTAATTCCGTCTTTGTCTAACCTTTGCAGTGTTTTTAGTAGTGATGTGACTGATTAATTACTTTACGTAGGTACGTAACCGATACCCGTTAAACAATATTGAACTTTTTATAGAAGATAAACTTTTTTTTTATTATTGAATAATCGAAATGTACCTATGTTAAGTACATAAATGTACAATTAAGAAACCATAAATGTCTAAACTGCTGAATTTCGATGAATTTTAGAAAACAGATAGTTGTAATCTTGGAGAATATCCTGGATAAATACGATACATTTATACATAAAATAAAGCTGAAGTGGCTCGAAAGTCTGTACATGGAAGATATTCGAAAGAAAGTTGGCGGGGGATACTTAGAATCGATAACAGAACACATTCCAATAGTTTTTAGAATTTTTATCTGTTTATCTTTTTATCCGTTTGTTTGTTTATCTGTTTGTCTGTTTATTTGACTGTGCATCACGTGAAAACGGCTGAACGGATTTTGATGAAAACTTCATTAATCTGCCGAAAAAATCCCCGTTTTTTGCTTGCTTGTTGGATTTGTAATGACAAATGTACATCGAGATTACAGTGTAAATGCGATTTTTTATCAATAGAATAGATTTTTTAGAAATAGCCTATGAGTATCTGGAAAGTATCCCTCTATCAACCTTCTACATTTCTTTTGTAAATATAAAACATTATTCTCATCATTGCTGCTTTCTCAGGCCTCCTATCCCATCCTGTAGCCAATTAGGTATACTTTCGGCATAATAGGTATGCAAAATACACTGGCTTAAGTGTAGAATTATTACTTACCTATTATAATGTCTTTGATGTTCAAACTATTAAGAATATCCCAGCAATCTATAGCAATTCGAGTGCATTTGTAAAGCATATTATATTTTAATTTTTTGTGAATCTTCTCCATTTGTGAGCATTTTGTAGGGCATTGAAGTTATTTATAGCTGTTTTGTTATTTAAGTATATTATCTGGGCATCATGCTAAGAAAATGAGTTAGGTCTACCAAAGCCTTTGAAATGTCCGGCTATCAGTAACAAAGTTATCTATTGTTGAAGCTATTTTTGTTGTAGTCCGTTGTTGGCTTCATTGTAAATAAAATATTTATTAGTAAACGAAACACAAGTAAAAATTAACAGTATACAACTTAACCTAAATAAAATTAACTAACAAAACCGATGTCCCCCAAATCATGGCCCTGCGGCAGGGTACCCATGATGCCGGCTACATTCCCCCGTTGAAGCCAAGCCAATCCTTTGGCCGAGGAATGAGCCGGCTCTGTGGTCCGAAGAACATTCGGAAAGTTTTTTTTTTATTAAAGAGTAAAGTTTGTGGGCGTCCGGACTCCACGGTCCGAGTGTCTCCACTGCGAACGCCGCAAATATGAAGTTACTAGAGAGACCTACATATTTGCGGCGCTTTGCAGCCTCAGCGCAAACCGCTGCCCCGCCAGCTCTCAGCGACGTACTGGACAAATGGGACGGAGCCAGGGTGTCATTGTATGCTTCGCGATATATTTGTAACAATTCCTTAGTATCGACACCTTTTGGTCTGAAAAATCAATATTAAAGTCGCCACATAATATTACGACGTTTGTGTTTTTAATGGTGCTTAAATCTAAAATTATTTTTTTGTGATAGTATGGAGCAATGATTTTACACTTGACTGAGGACATCTGTAAAGAACAATTACATGGAGTTTTAATTGACCTATATTTACGCTTAAACCACACATTTCTCATTCTTGTTCGATATTATCAACATACATCTGCATCGAGTGTGCAACGTTGAATCAGATTTCAATCTTTTAATAAAGAAAAGTGTACTACCACCCTTAGCTGCGCTGCGATACAGTATCCATTTCGATTTATAGATTGAAACTCAAGCGGTTCAAGCCACATCTCCGTTAAAGCAATAATGTCTGGTTTTATAATTATTGTTTTTTCTAATAATATGAGTAGATTTACATTTAATATTTTAAATTGAAACGCATTTTAAACCATTCTCGTATTATTATTGATTCCAATTAAAAACATATCTTGCTTACTTACATTCTGCAGTTTCTTTTTCGAGTGTGTCCCATCACTATCAAAAATGGCGCGCATCCTACACCGCATGCGTCATTGCTCGCTGACCTTGAACTAGCCAATCACAGTGCACTTGTTGCCCTCCTCACCCCGCCAATTTGGCAACATGAGATACTAGAGAAAGTTTTATGAAGCGGGGTCTATAGGGTTAAGTTGTCTGTGATTACGCTCAATCACCGCTCAATACTATGAGCAAATACGTGATGTCGTCTCCATACTTGTCAATATATCAGCAGCTATAAGAACTGCGAAAAAAAGTTTCCAAAAGAGAAAATTACAACAGGAGTTCAATGTAATTCGTAACAACTTAAAAATATTACCCAACCTGAACATTATACCAATTACAAAGATTTTTATAAATTTTCTCCTTTTTTGTCAAGTGAAGTTGAACGGCAATTAGTATACATATTTAAGTGGCTTTATACTAATAAACGTAACTGTTTACTCCCAGAGAATTTTGAGAAACTCATGAATCATGATTGTCTACTTCTATCAATATCACACACCAATAAGCTATGTGCTGCTGTGTGTACTGGCGCGGATTTTAAAGAAGAAATTGCATCTGTTTCAATATAATTTTATACAAATTTCACGTATTTTTTATTATTAAATATTTATTTTATTAGGTGGATTATTTTTTTCTTCTATTACGCAGTTATCGATATCGATAAAGAAGGGCCTTATCACACTTGCGATTTGCGAGCGTATTTTGTATGAAGGCGATCGCGCAGCGTGTTCGCCGCGTCGCTTATTTGTATAGAAAATACGCTCGCAAATCGCAAGTGTGATAAGGCCCTAAAAGTTTTTAACACTAGCTAGATTGCGACAATGTTTTGTTTTACTACCGATTTTCCGGGCTCTGGTCATATCATTGTATCCCTGAGTAATTTTATCATAGGGTTGTTTTTCAGAATATTGTTAAGTACCAATAACTTTATTTTTTTATTCCGAATATTCCGTTAATAGTTATTATTTTAACGCGGGGGATAAAAAAGTCGGTTCTGGGGCTCTGCCGGCCGCTGACGCGGCACGCTCGCTTCGCTCGCTATGCTCGCTTGCTGTAGGGGTGCAATTCTTCCTAGCACTACTCCTACTGACGAGACCTACCTTAGAATAGAACAGATAATGTTTCTTACTACACGCTGATAAATTTTACGCCTAGTGTAAAAATGTGAGCAAAGGACATAGTAACGAAAATGAAGACACAGGGATCACATTGGAAGCGTATTAATTGTAAAATTTGTTCACCTACCAAATCTAGTTATTTATTGCAATTCAGGTTTGTTTTAAAAACTCTGTGTGTCTATATGTTGCATGACTAACTTTCGTTTCGTTATTCAAAGGAATCGATTCAAATGTTTAATGATTATTCAAGGATCTTCTTTAATCTAGAGAAGTAGTAGATAAACCATTCGAGTTTGAAATCCTGTAAGACAAGTCTTATGCAAATACATGTATAATTTAACCAGTATGGGTATTCAAAATACTTATGCATGATTGGAGCGGAGCGAGCGAAGCGAGCGAAGCTCCCATGGTTCGACTCGAATGGACTTTGTAACAATGCGCAGATCTTAGCGAGTTCTCAACCGATTTTAGAAATTTTTGCTTTAAAATGCACAAATTA
This sequence comes from Apotomis betuletana, assembly GCA_932273695.1. NCBI lineage: Eukaryota > Metazoa > Arthropoda > Insecta > Lepidoptera > Tortricidae > Apotomis > Apotomis betuletana. The sequence continues at coordinate 35,941,886 of OW026298.1, forward strand.
AATTTAAAATTTCGCTAGGTCGTGACGAAGAGAAAATTTCGAAAAAAAAAAAAAACCCCTCCAATCTATGGTGCAAGCTTAGCCGGTGGCTGACTCTGCATCGACCTAGTTATTTTATACCGGTTATATTGTTTATTACTTTTATTAGTTATTTCCATAATTAGCTGAAACATAACTATAACTATAGATATTATAATGAGCGTTTTGTTAAATGATTTATTGATTTTTGCAGATTTATGAAAGTTGCTTTGGTCCAGAAGTAGTGAAACAAATTCGTCTAGAAATGAAGGATGCATATGCAAAATGTTCGGCACCGCCATCTTACGACGCGCAGCCGAACTTACACCTCCCGCCGTCCGTGTTGCTGGGGAAACTGCCGCCGGGCTTCGCCATGGACCCGAGCTCGCAAACCATCACCAAACCCGCAGATGGCGCTATACACAATCCAGACGATCTACCAAACCAAGACTCACATTCTCTTAAAGCGTCACAACTTGGAGGAGTCCTTGCATTTAGACCACATAATGTAAGTATAATAATTAAAATGTATTAACCGATCAAAATAATAAAAACGGACTGCGTCTGAGATTATGTCTGAATACTGCCTCCTGTGAGGATTGAACTCACGACCCCTGGTTTACGAGACCAGTGCTCTACCACTGAGCTAAAGAGGCGATGCAGGACCAAATCAAAAACAAAGATAATGTTATTTCAATTTTAAAGTCTACAACTTCAATGTTTCTTATTTTTCATTTCAAAACGTTTCGTCAGAAATGTCTATAGGGAACTAGGTGGCAGCACTTTAAAATGTAAATGTTGTATTTTGACACAACATTCGAAATGTTGGCAGCATTTTTATTATATTGAATATTCGCGTAAATTAGGTATTTCGCGAAAATACGATTATTAGACTATGGTTTTTCAAATCGTTTCATCCGTTTGGGAGCTACGATGCCACAGACAGACACGCACACATGTTTAACTTATAATTATAACACCCCTCTTTTTTGTCGGGGGTTAAAAATAACTTGAAAGATCAGTTAGTCAAAAGTACTACTATATTGACTAGCTTCATCTCTTGACCTTTATCTAAATTAGGTATACGGTTTCCGTGTTTCCGCAAAATCTCTCGAATTTTCGCGAAAATACAATTTATCAAATCATCCTAAGTGCGACATACACACACACGGCTGTAACACGACACACAAATAACTTGATAATTGTTTGCTAATACTTTACTAAACATTCGTTAAACTGGGATCATTGAGTGAATTACGACATTTAATAGAATATTTTTCATTGCATATATGCTCTTTCAGGATGAATTATGCTTAAAATATTATACCTATGTACTTATTATTAAACTGAAATATTTATAAATGTGGACATTTCGAAATGTGATATAGGTTTAGTTCAGTTGTATTTGTAAGTCACTTAACTAGTACAATAAAATAAATAAATATCGGACAACCTCACACAAATCGATCTAGTCCCAAATTAAGCTCAAGAAGGCTTGTGTTATGGGTACTAGATGACGATATACGTACTTAAATATATAGATAACTATATACTTAAATAGGAACCACCATGACCCAAGCACAAATACCTACCACTCTTTTCTCTTTTAATTATCGGTAGTAATTTACAGCCTAGACTAATCACAATCAACAACTCTGTCTCTGTCCCTGAAATATCTAGGAAACATGAGCTCACGACAGTACCTACTGTAAAAATTTGAATTTTAGATAGCTCATTTGTACAGTTACAAGGCGGTATTAGTGCGTCTGCGTATCTGTAATTAATTTCATATTAATAATAATAAAAAAAAACAAATAATTTAATTAACAATACCTGCAGAGTATTCTAACTTTAACAATATTAGTTAACGTGGACAAAAAAATCTGCAAGTATTTATGATTTAACCCAGGTCATAAAAATTATAATACGTAACAATAAGCTTATTTTTTATGTGTAGGTACCTACCTAATAAAAATAATTGTGCGTCACAAAGGTAACTGATTAGATTCTGCATGACATATAGATTTCCGGAACGCCAATGCCATCGGATTATCGTTTATTCCACATGTTTCAAAGACTCATATAGTGTCTGGTTTTCCACAGCAGTTCCCCCAGCAGCAGCCCAGCGGGTCAGTGCCGCCGTACGTGATGCCCGGCAATCCTCAGTTCAGACCGTTTAGTCCTGCGACGCCATTCTACCAATTCCCTTACGGAGCGCCCGGTCTGTTCTACCCACCGGGGATGCCGGCCTATAACCCTTACGGGTATCAACAGCAATATCCGCAAGGATTTTACCAGCAGCCAGGCTATTTTGGATCTAATAGAATGTCGGTAAGTAATTTAGCCCGCAGGCACTAATAGACCTGATAATGACATTACTTAATATTCCTCAGTTTGTAACTTCTGTACATTTTCATACTGCTTCTTATTAAGATTTAGTTTATAAGAATATCATGCCTTCTGATCGGTGTCGTAAAATAATTGTTTTTTTTTATCATTTGGCGCGTTCGACTCCCGATTCGGACAGTAAATTTTTCAAAAATGATGTTTCTTCCAGTAAAATTGTCCGATACTTTCTCTCCTTGTTGCATAGTTTTGGGACGCCCTGTATATTGAAGATGATACGAAGATATGTGAATAATATGCTCACACATAATTGACATAATCTATTGATTATTTAAGCTTTATAATGTTGCATTGCAGCGCGAGCTCGACATCCGCGACCGACTGGAGCTGATCTCGCGTGCGGGCGGCGCGGGCGCAGGCGCGGGCGGCGGCCGCGTGCGCAACATCACGTGCGTGATGCAGGAGCTCGGCTACATCGACCACAACCTCGAGCCCAACTATGAGCAGATCACACAGCGCATCGCCAACCTGCCCGTCTCCAGCGAGCTCAAGGGCGACATTCAAGATGGCCTGCAGTTCTGTCAGAAGTTCTCGGTGCGTTACATTGCATTGCTATCTTACAAATACAATAAATCAAATAAAGAAGTGAAAACGCCTATTTAAGTGTAGTATTTAGTAGCTAAAGAATAAAGGGTCATAAATATTAGATATAAACAAAATGTCTCTAGTTATTAAAATGGGAAAAGATGAAATTTATAAAAGTTCTTGTATTTTGGTTTATAGGTGGGCATTACTCTCCGTCAGCCAAAAAAACCGTTTTACTGTACCTTTTTTCTAGGAATTCATTCAAAATTTTAAAAAAGATAAACCTATATCTAATCGAACATGGACAGAAACCAGCAATTTTATATTCTTCTTGATCGGGTAAATAAATGGTGTAAATTAAAGCATTCAGACTATGTAGTTGTAGACGGGTACTAAATGTCAAAATGTTTTTACAGCAATGCGTCCCGGACGCTAAGCGAGACGTCGCGCCTCTCTCCCAGGAGCTGATCAAACCCATGTTCTTCTTCCGCTGCTACAAGGTACGTTCACGTCCACACTTTGTGCTTAAGCTACAAGTTAGTACCTACGCCACGCGCTAAAGATTAATGATTCATATTATTTTTGTAGCACAAAAAGTTGGAGGCCTGTATCATGAAGGACATCCGTGAACGTTTCACTAGCGAGGATGAATTGGACACCGACACTGATTTCAGGTTAGTGCACTAACATGTTATTAGCTGTTCATACAATAATAGGCTAATTTAACTAATATTCTACTTTGATAGTAAAATTTTGAAATCAGTTTACAATGACCGAATTGAGTAGCTATCTCAGCCTGAAAATTGCCAATATTGTTAGTAAATACCAGAGCGTTACAGTATTCACTACACTGAAGGCTAATTGCACGACAAAGAGTAAAAACCAGCACACACAAGTTGCATTAGAGGTTTTGTATTGCAACCGTGAAAACAACAATGTTCATTGGAACTTCACTTTCAACAAATTACAGTTTCATAAAAGCTCTTTTTTGATAAACAACCCTACACTCGGTTTTTAAATGTATACATACCTCTCGTTTTTAGTAACTTTCAAAATTACGAGTCAAAAGTCTAAAATTTATTGGGTTGAGAGAAATTATTTGTTGAGTTATTTTATCGCGTGTGAATTTATATATAACTATAATAATAAGATTTGCATCCCCACTCATATTCCCTATTAGCAGGTCAGTCTCTATTGGCAATGTTCTGAAATATAAATTGGTATTGGTCTGAAATATAAATTAATCGCTATTTGCAGACTACATAGCCGTCATCATACCAAATAAAGATAAGACACCCACATACGAGCGTAAAATTAACGATACTATAGAGTCTATAGACGCGTGGCTAAATAAAAATAATTTACATGTTAATGTGACAAAGACGTGTTATATTCTGTTTTTGAACCACAAAATGCATAAGCTGGACCTTAGGATACTATGTCAACACCATGTACTTAAACAGGTGAATGAAACCAATTTTTTAGGTATTACGTTAGACCAACACTGCTCCTGGAAGCCGCATATAAAAGTAACCTGTAATAAGTTGGAACGATTTGTTTACGCTCTAAAACAATTGAGACTGGTTGCAGGCGAAAAAAATGCTCTGCTTGCATACCATGGCTACGTAACATCAGTTTTAAGATATGGTTTATTAATATGGGGCAACTCAACAGACATAAACAAGGCTTTTATAATGCAAAAAAAAATGTTTAAGAGCGATTTGTGGAATAGGGCCTAGAGTGTCTTGCAGACCATTTTTCCAAAACTAGGGCTGCTAACATTGACTGCGTTATATGTCCTTGAGGTAGAATCACATGTGCGGAAAAATTCATCTTCATTTACCCTGCTAAAATCGAACGAAAGGCTTAGGGAAAGAGACAAATACAAGTTAAAAATGCCTCCATACTCAACTGTATTGCATAAAAACAACAGTTATGTCATGAGTATTATTGTACCTATATAACAAGATACCACAAGAACTACGCCAACTACATGATAACTTATTCATGGCAAAGCTAAGGAAATGGTTGATAGAAAAATGTTTTTATACGATAAGAGAATTTTTTGAATGTAATGAGTAATAATTTGATAGACATTTGTTGATGTAATAATGAACTTGAATAATATAAATAATATATGTATGACAGGTGAATAATAATATAGTGTTAAATAGATAGACCGTAGAATTATAAGAAAAACTTGACATTATCTTTATTTTATTTTTTTATCTGAAATATCAATGCAATTATTGTTATTGTTATAATATGCACGCGTGCCTAATGTAATAAATAATTGTGATTTTTTTTAATTTGCATGCCATAATCGGTTAAACATGTGAAACAAACAATTATAATTGTTATAATGATCATCTACATTGTACTTACCATGTTTATGCAAATAAATATATTATTATTATTTTTTTTTGTTGTGTCAGGTCACTGTCGCGCTCGGCGCGCGCGGCGCGCGGCCGCGACGAGCCGCTGCCCGACCCGCGCTTCGACGCCCTCGACGAGATGGCCGTCTACCTCTACGACTACCTCAGCGGAGGGAACGGCTTCGACTTTGATCTCTACATGTAACAATTCAATCTGTTGCATAGCTGTTTGTAACAAATTGTCTTAATTAAATATGGAAAATATTGGATTGCGGCAGGAGACTGAACGCTTGACATGTATGATAGAGACGAGCTCACCGTATCATCTCTTTCTATACTTACGTATTTGGTTTTAGTAAGAATGAATTTATACATTTACATTTTATCGACAGCCTGAGATTGTCGTTTCTAACTCTTTCCTATACCTACAAGAAATTATTGATTTTTGTTTATGTACAATTTATGTCTATTCTAATAGAATTAATTATTTTAACAGACAAATCCAATGACGTTATGCGTTACTGTAATTTAGTGGACATAAATATGTAAATCATTCTTAAATTTCATTTTAGGGTAACTTTCGGGATAATAATTATTGTTTGCTGCAAGTCTTATATTATGCATAATATAACAAGCAGCAAACTTTGGATTTTGTTCACAAAGCTTGCACTGAGCGAGCTTTGCGGATGACAGTTGCTTAGTATTTAGCCTAATGGTGTGAGTAAAATATATTTAGGAGATCGCTGCATCGACCCTTTGAGATTATCGTGACATTAAACTGCATTTATAGCTATTAATCGTGTTAGTAAGTAAGTACTGAAATTAGACGTGCCTTAAGATTGATTGAAATATTTTAGTTAATAAAGTACTACAGAAATTATTTTGTTTTTCAATTGAAACTTTCTTATAAATATTTTTACATGTCACATTAAAATATTTTTTGAATCACAAAAGCAATGAATACGAGCATGCACAATATTTTTGACAATATAATGTCTCGTGTCGTCAGTACGAGATAGATACGATTATTATCCGATTTTTTTTACATGTCCGTCCAGTTACCGCATAATTGACAAGCAAATTATTGCATACATATTGAATGCGCCCAAAAGGAGCTCGTGCCCTGCCGCCGGCCGGCGCCGAGGCCGGGCCGGGGCAGGGCGAGCACAAAGGGCTACAAAAGGTGAGCGTCCATCAAACATCAAAATGTCACACGCAATCATTTTCTTGTCAGGGTTGCATTTTGCTGTCAGTTACTCATAAGCGCACGTCGCGAAAAACACACAAATAAAATACAATAACAACAAAAATACATATATCATTTCAATGCATATTATAACTCATTTATTAATTATTGTGATAATAAAAAATATTCATATACAGGACATCAGAAGTCAGAAATTGTCTAGTTACTCTCGCTCTCTTAATTTGCCAAAACTTGCAAAAGATACATACTTATATACATTGGAAGATGTATGAAGATTACCATCTTTTACGTATTTTTATTCCAGATTAAAATTTTGCCTTGGCCATTATTTGTACAGTCGCCGTCAGAATATATCGCAGCATTTAAGGAAGGCGTTCATAAATATCTGAACACGACTCTTATTGACTGGGCGTTACAGTACATGTTCAGATATTTATGAACGCCTTATATGCTACGATATATCTGATGGCGACTGTACCTAATGCTATACATATTTATGAATACGCTTAAAACTCATAATTATAAGAAACAGTGGTCTCCTCTTAGGAAATGCCGGTAGGTTCACAATCTAACTTGTAAAAGTGCTCTTGTGGTCTAAAAAATATTTAATTATGTACATCGAAAGTGTGGAATACGTAAAATAATCGGTGTTTATATAGTAAAAAATAAATCACTACATAATATCACTTGAATATCGAAAATGTTACGTCGCTCAATTGCCGGTTTTTGGTATCCTACGATCACGAAGCCAAAGGTTACACAGATATTACGAAATCGTCAGTCAAGAGAATTTGGTCGCGGCGTATTCCGCAGCAGACTGGCTTGCAAGCAGAACCCTGCCCGCGGGATGGGACCAGCGAATCCCAGGTCAAGGGCCAGCACAGGCTGCGCTAACGTATCTAGTAGAGCGTTTTCCATCCGTGGCTGACATGTCCGCATCCGCAACAGCCCGAGCGAGCGGTTACAAAGTCCGGCAAATAATTTTCTTTCTAACTTACACATTGGTTAGACAAGACTAACTCAAGAAGCTATTGAAGAATATTTATTTATGTAAACTTTATTTGTGTAATAAATAATACAAGTAGTAGTCAACAAGGCTGACCTAGTATCATAAGGCATTCGCTAAGAGTTAACCATACTAGCGCTTGGTGCAGGATCATATTGTGCAAGTCTTGAAGAAAATATCCAATGGTATCCTCTAGATTTGGTCCGGCAATGGAATAGATAACAAACGCCGGCAATCTACTTAGGTGTATTTAGGCATTGCAGATAAACGAATGCTGCGCCCATTCACCTGGTATCCGCTTTTTTTTATTTTACTTCGATAACACCATTAGCATATATAAATAAAATGTATAACTAGACAATTCACGTCTTACTATTGTGAACCAACCTTTCACAAATTCGCATCTTTATAAAATAGCCTAAAAAAACGCATCTGTTTGTGAAATCCGAAACCCTTTTGTGGTCTTGTTCACCGTATGGACGATTCGGAGAAAGGTCCAGACAGTTTTTTGCCAGATTGGTAAATAAAAAAACCGCACTTACTGAGCGTTTGTTCGGTAACGATTTTTGTACAAAACTTTCACCGACGCCAAAGCCCGTGTGACTTAATTTTTTCTTTGCGTAAAAATGTTACCTGCTTGAGAAAGAGGTACACCTTTTGTGGAAAAATTTGGAGCACATTAAATGCTTTAGTAGTTTAGTCCATTTTTTTTTAAATAAATGAATGATTGGTTTTTCATGCTTTTATTTTTTTATTGGTATTAAATCTTAGCCATAAAGTGTAGGATGAGAATGTACGAATATTGTTTTATTTTTTCTTCAGTCCGTAAACTATTCTATTTAATGATAACATTATTGACCGCAAAACATAATATTTTTGGTACTTAATAATGATTCGTAATAATTTCGAATTGAGAGGATAATAATGAAAATTTTATGAAATAATGGTCATTGTTATCTCTGTTTTTTTTTCTTTACTTTTTCAATGTGTATTGGGAAAAAATAAACTACAAAAAAAACATCGTGGCGCCATTTTATTATATAGCCTCGTATTCCTATATAGCCTCGCTAGGGCACATCCTTCTACGCTATTCGTTACGCAATCGCTTCTTTTCCGGTCTAACTATGTAACCACTTACCTACATTTCTTCTCTTTGCTATGTTAAATATACTACTTAAAAATACCTTAATAACAGCTGCAAAGTAAATAAGACACAATGTAAGTTATGCAAAAACTCTTTTTAAAACCAGCCGCTCAACTATCTGGAAAGAAAAAATAACCCATCCATTTAACACATGGGAAATTACGAACGTGTACGCAGATGCGTCGATAAACACTTCCATAAACCTTTCTCCCATTCATTGAATCCCTTCCTTTTTAAATGCGCGTAAAAATTACCTGGAGGATTGGCTTTTAGAACATGTCATCTGCAATGAGACAGTAAAATTTATTTGCTATTTAGTTTAGATAGTCGCTCGTTCTTGGTGAATAACGAAACTAAACAAATTATAAACTAATTGTACAGTCTTAATACGATACGGAAACAAAAATGCGCTATTTTAAAAATTTACAAAATAAATCGTGAAAGAAATTTTGAGTTCGGCCAGTATACGACACGGAAGCAACATTTCCGAACATTTCTTGCTGGTGTGAACAATCGCGCGGGTAAGCTCTCGAAAGTGTGAAATCCTGTCCGTTGGCGAACAAAAAGTTTCAAGTAGGACGTCCACGTGCGGACGCAGGTGCGCCCCGGGCCCGCACCGGGGCCCGGGCCGGCTAATGAGCAGGCTCCCACGGGACGCGAACTATGAACCGCGAGGCATTTCCTAAGGACCATCGACCTCTCGATCCTCTCGGTTCAAGAAAAAATAGTGGCACCTCGCGATTATTAATTGAAACATGTACACTGTAATATGATATTTTTTACGTAACGTAACGTAGCCCAAATGTTTACAAACAAGCGAAAAATTTAAAAATTTAATTGTTCTGACAGGATTCGAACCTGCGTATCCAACGGCTTTCCTTAGGGTGGCATCGTAGCGCCATCTACAAACGGGACCACCGAAGTCTAAATCTTTACGGTAGATGGCGCTACGATGCCACCCTAAGGCATGTTGAAGCAACTGGTTGAAAGATTCAATGTCTCTGACATCACGTTCGGTGGTCCAGTTGGTAGGACGCCCGTGTTGGCCCGGAAAGCCGTTGGAGACGCAGGTTCGAATCCTGTCTGAACCATTAAAATTTTAAATTTTTAGCTTCATTGTAAACATTTTTTATGATCTTGAAATATATTTGATAGCTGCTCGACAAAAAAAATTGAACCTGCTCACAAAACCTCACGCGAATCGGTTGAGAAATGTGGCCTGTAGGTAAGAACAGCTGAACATCCGGACATCCATAAATACGAAAGATTTTTTGGTTAAACTGAAATGAAGACGCTCGCTCGGTAAAAAATACAACTAGTGGTCAAGCTGTAAACCTCGCCAGTTTGTTTCCAAATAGCTGAAATGTGATTTTTTTCCCCATATTTCAGCCATTTCGATAATTTTATTAAACTCAATTAACAGCTTTTTATGAAAATTGCGATTTTTTTTAATTTAATTGCATATATAATAGAATTTAACATTTTTATCTACACCCATTATGTTAAATTACTATAACAAGTTCAGATACTAAAGGTACGCAGACGCACTCGTGTTTTAAGACCTCTCATTCTCATTATGTAAACGTTGCATAGACTACTATTATAAAAAAAAACTGTACTGTACTGCTTCATTAACTAGCGCTGGTGACCCTGACAGCTGTTATGTTTAATATAGGTACGTCTTGCGTTTTAACGCTAATATCCTAAATATTAAGGTAAAGACACATATTGAAAGAACCTGTCAGTTTGCATTAGTTAATACACCGATGTCTTCTAAAAACGCGGAATATTTTTATGAACAGTTTAGCGAACACGTCGAAGTTCCCGGGCGCGCTCTCCCCGGGGTCACATAAGTCACAGGAACCACTTGGCATATTCCCAAAACAATCATAATATCATCCGTGCCTTCAAAAACATAACTTTTCCACGGTACCTACCTACTACATTCCGCGGAAACACTTCCGTCCTAGCTAATGTCGATACGGCCGTCGATTCTGATAAATCAATTACGCAAGTCCCGAAGTTGTCATTTTTACCTACTATTTCAGTATTATTTTGGCAACTTAGAATATTAGTCTTGTAATATTAGAAATTTATCATGTGGTAATTTTGGTATTAGGTACTTAATAATTTATTTGGCATAAGAATTCAGCTTTAAAGGTATCGTTATGTCCAGCCAAAGCAAACGTTTATCATAAAATATCTACCCACGGAAAGGACGTCCTGAATTGAGAAAGACAGCGATTATTCGCTGTAGAAGTCTTGGAGCCTTAATAGAAATCTTTGGATTATATGTCGCCGGTTTGAAAAGATTAAAGAAGACGTCTTAGTATGATAAAATTAAGGTAGGTAGGGAGTACATACTTCCCCTTACATATGTATGATTAATATATGATACTTATCTAAAACAGAGATGAACAAATAGTACCGACCAACGATTAACGATTATGAATAACGATTACGATTATAAAAATGACGCTTAAACAATCATAGTCGTGTAATTTCCGATTAATTTAGTCAGGATTAAATTATTGTTCCCTTAATTACCGTAAAAAAAACTCGACTACTTAAATTAGATTAAATTTCTTCGATTCATAGTAGAAACAAATCAGGTTTTTTTTTACCTCGAGTTTCCGGCTAATGGATGTTAATTATACCAGTGTGTACATACATCTAAACTTGTATTTTTGTGTCAAGTTATCACACAAAAATATTTTTTATGTGTACAACACGTTATTGTTGCGTGCTAAAATTAGCAACTCCCAGCTTTTAAACGAGGATTTATCGTGAAATTAATCGATAAAAATGACAATTAATTTATCGCGATTCATTTATATGAAGATTGATTCTTTAAACAATTAATTATTAATATCGATAAATAATTAATATCTAAAATCAAAATATACGTACAGTACACAAACTAAATTTCAGTAAGTTTTAAAGCGACACCAGATCTGTTAACAACTGCAGTTAGCAACAAAAATACTCGACGCGTTTGAAATTTGATATGTTCCGTTTTCTAAAATGTAGCGACAAAAAGGTCCAATCGACGCCCTCCAGCCGCAGCGACGCAGCGACCCGCCAAAAACTGTACATTTCCGATGATTTATGGCGCAAATTAACGAGAATATATCCTCATTCCAGAACATCATTTCCTGGTAGAGCGAACTCGCAACGGGCCTGAAGGAATCCCAAAAAACTAGCAAAAATGCTAAACGACCAACTTTGTAAGTGATGCGAAACTTTTTTGTCCGGATTGTTTTATACTCACCATGTGTTTACTATTTGTATGAAGTTCGAAGCATAATGAGTCATCCTCTAGAAAAGCCACGCAGAAAATAATTCTTAAACAGGTATAACATACTGAAAACAGAGTTATGAATATGCTATTCAAAGAATTCACGAGTAATTTCCCCTATTAAGCCTTTTTAATTTCAAACTTTTTAATGTCACATGCCGCGGTGTGGGTGTGTTGTAGGAAAGGAAATCCATTCGCCACCCCATTAGTGTAAACTTAGACTGTAAACGTAATCGGATGGTTATGCATGAAGCAATAACAAGGTTATGTGAGGAAATCTCTTCTTTGTTCAATCTTTTATTCGTGTAATTAATATATAACGTTTGCATAATGTCTAATATACATGAGACAAAGTTATCTAAAAAGTTAACAACCATAAATAAAAAAATTGATATCACAATTTTTTATAGTTTTATTAAAATTACGTAAATGTTAGTAGCATCTGAAGCAATTATATGGGTTGTTTAAACGACGTCCGCATACCACAAAGCTTCACCAGATACGTACGGATTTTTAAATCCCTAAAACGGCAATAAAAAGCGCGGTGGCAGTTCTGACAAGTGCAACCGCCATGTCCCCCAACCGGGCGAGGCCAAAGATGAGTGACACAGACTACACATAGTTCTGCGGCATTAAACTCACTCGGTACTGAATATGTAGGATGATTTTGAAAGTAATGTTCCTACCTATTTAGGAACAGTAAATTGAATTTACAATATTCAGTAAAAATAGTAAATTTTACTTAAAGCCACGATTTATGTTCTCTACTGCGTACGTTACGTTTCACTACCTATCAGTGACGGCTATGTTGGTATAATATGTAAGACAAATTCTCCACTCCACCTAGATAGATCCTACTTTAAAAAAAATGTCAACCAGCGTTTGGTAAGTACGCTGCGCTTTATCTTTTCATCTAATATTCCAAACAATCTAAAGTGTTTTAAGATTTTTGGTGCCACAGTTACGCACCACCGCCACAAAAAGAAGCTCAAAACCACTCAAATAGCAATAGACGGACCCTATACTCGGGGAAATCTAATTAGAAATGAGAACATCCGTAGAGGAACCAAAGTAAGTAATCAACCTAGATCTGTACATGTAATGGGTCCATGAGTTATTGGATAGCGATTATCTATAAGCTGAACTGATGATTTGTTGAAAGTCACGGGAATCCATAACATATAGGTATAATACGCTATTCTCGGATGTGGCGAGTCTGATCCTACATTATCCTTGCATGAAACTCGAGACATTCATTGGACGGATCGTTCATCTTCATTGCAAGTGACTGCACTGCACTAGTCAATGTCAGTATGGAGTTAAAAAAAAGATCAATCTCTTGTGAAAGCCGTGCTCACATATAGGTACATATGTGTACATATAGTAAATAGCTTTATATTTGACCGCACTGTGCATTTTAGATAGCGTTATGATATAATGCCTATAGTCGTATAAAATTATAATTTCAAAGTTATATTATGTTTCAACTCACACAATTTTGTAGACATTTTATGTCAGATATGAGGGATAACTCTTAACAATCTTATAATTATAATATTAAGTGTCATACTTCAGAAGAAGTTGAAATGCATAAATCTGTTAGCAACTTTTGCTTTATCAAGTCTTAAGTACAAAATATCCTATTTAAACAAAACTGTGTAGCCTCAATCCTACGGTTTTGTATTAGTGATAGTAAACAAAAGGTCTTATTTTAGTAGTTGTAATGTTACTGTCATTATGAGATAAAAGATGTACATAATACAAAAATCTATAGATCTATCAAATCGGGCATATGTACTCTCTCAACCATCGTCAGTACATTCTGTGAGTTATGTTCCCACGTTATCTTCCGGTGCTTATTTTAGTTTGCTGATTTTATTAATTTTCTATATATATAATATATTTTTGTAAAAAATAAACTTATTTTATGTTTTTCGAAAAGTTATTAACACTTCTTGGTCAATGTACCCAAATATAAACGTAATCAGCATTTAACACATCGTGAGATTGAAATAAGTGCGGGCGGGTAAAAGCGTAGAGAAATAGAGAAATGTTTGTGCAGATTGGTGTTGTCATCACAGACCCTCGTCAGCGGCTGTCCGCCGCCGCCGCCGCCGCCGCCGCCGCCGCCGCCTCGCGCTGCCGGGAATGTGCCAGCAGCGCGTCACACTCCTACTCGACACTATGTCAACGGCTATACTAGTCTAGACCCCAATATTTTAACCGACTTCCAAAAAAGGATGTTCTGTTTCACTGTATGTTATTTTTTATTTTATATATTCAATCAGTTGCGGAATATTGTTTGTACAAAAAGGAGGGTTTTACAATTATACGTTTAATACGTGTATCTGTATAACTTTATTTGGCACCGTAGCTCTTAAACGGGGCATCGAATATTTTTTTACATATTTAGTTGTTTTAATATAGGTAAGTAACACACTGATTGCAGTTATTCAACTCGTGAAACGGACATCAAAAGCGAGTTCGCTGCGTAATATGAATTAACCGCAAAGTCCTGCAATGTTCTTGAATTTTAATACATAAAACATATTAAATTCAAAAATATTAAACACCGGTGAGAAGAGGACTTGAATGAAGGATAAAGTACGAAATAAGTGGATATTTTTAACTGGGTCGCATCTGCAACCGGACACTGCTTAGTGGACGATAACATTCCACCACAATAGCTACTGACTACATAAATCTCTTTCCAGAAAATTTACAATTATTTTAGGACAGTTTTTTTTAATGCTTGATCATTGATCGTCCACCCTCGCATCATGAGCTCTATTGTACGTAAAAAGAGTTTTTTTTCTGGTCATTTTAGGGGCTATTGTAAAAAGATGTGTCCCTAAAGTCCCCCTTCTGCTTAATGGCACACAGCTGAAGGGCAGTTTTTGTACTTTTTGAAGTAATTCCTACCATTTGCGGATATCATAGTTTTGATGTCCAGAGATGCTTAGGCTTTCACTCCGCGGCTCCATGAGCTGCTGCAAGTGTTATATTTTATGTAACATATCTATAATATCTATGTACGAGTATGCACATAATTATGATACTTTATATACTGGTACAGGAAGGCTACAACTACTGTGCATACGAGTAGGTACATTATTATTGTAATAATTTAACTTTTGGGTGCAAATACTGATTTAGTTTGTTTCTTGTGAAGTACGAAGATAAACTATAAGGGTGCTCCGTCACCGCGAGCATTCTCCAGTAATGTAACAGAAAATAAATAAATAAATATCGGACAACCTCACACAAATCGATCTAGTCCCAAATTAAGCTCAAGAAGGCTTGTGTTATGGGTACTAGACGACGATATACGTACTTATATAGATAACTATATACTTAAATACATAGAACAACCATGACCCAAGCACAAATATTCGAGTTCATCGCACAAATATTTG
This sequence comes from Apotomis betuletana, assembly GCA_932273695.1. NCBI lineage: Eukaryota > Metazoa > Arthropoda > Insecta > Lepidoptera > Tortricidae > Apotomis > Apotomis betuletana. The sequence goes on from OW026298.1 coordinate 35,957,281, forward strand.
CCCTGGCCGGGATTCGAACACGGGACCGCCGGCTACTAGGCAGGTGTCTACAAACCGTGAGCCAAACGCGTCGTCGAAATTAATTATTCATAATATTTTTTTTAAAGCTCGCGGTGATGAACACCCTGACACGTAAATATTTTTCAGCATACCTATTGTTGTTCTTACTACGCATTTTATTGATTGCATAAACAATTTGCGTCGCAATAATGGCACATAAAACTCTAAACTTAGCTCACAGGAAAACCGCAGTAAAGTACTTTACCGCTCCTTGGGATACGACTAAAACATTTTAGAAAAGTACTCGGGCCCATTATAATATATACATACTTACTCAATTGTTTATTTAATAACAATACATTTCAATAATTAGCACACAAGGAAGTACAAATATAACTAAAACGTTCGGTAATTGTAAACAACTTAGTATCGAATTATTGATAATAGCCATTATGTCAATAAAATTTATTTTGTTTATGGACACTTGCTGTTGAATATTAAATGTTTTAATGCTAGTCAGTAACACAATACCTAAGGTTTAAGTTAAACTTTACGTATACTACGTAACTAAAAATTACAACCTATAAATTGGTTTTAAGCCTAATACTGTAAAATGTCATAATTATAATCCTTAAGAGCACATCGCCTTTATAAAATAGAGGACTCTTGAAATGCCAGATACATTAATTTAAAAAGATTTGGTAAAAAAGAAACCAATACATTTTGCCGTGTACGCTATGTAACGTAAAAAACTTTTTGTCTATATTGCCGACAAAAAATATCTAGAGTTTTTTACCCAATTTCTTAGGCGATTAGGGTGGTCTTTGACTAGTGAATAATTAGCCGTGTCCTAAAACAAGTACTCGTAAATGCAATATTTAGAGACAAAAGCTGCTAAAGGTATCCAAGCACTGTGGATAGAACATATTATTATCATACTCTAACTATTTAGCACCCTCCTCGTGCACTCGTGCAAAACAAACAATGAACGGATTCTGTCGGGGTTATATCCGACTGTATTCTATTCCTAACCATAAAAAATTGGCTTTAGTTAGATGTTATATGTTTTTTTTTTATGATGAGGACATATTGATTTGCCCTTACAACGGAGAAGTTTTCTTTTTATTCCCGATCCCGATATCAGTATGTACTTATAAATTAACTCAATGTTATAATTTGTTATCATGATCACAAATCAATTCTTTTGTGAAATAATCACTATTGACCGTACTGGGGCTAAAGTTACTCATGCGGGCGTAAATAAAATATTAACTCTGCCTTAATTAAAAATCAACATAAAGTGTGAGTTGCAGAATCCTATTTTTATACTTATTATAAGAGAAAACGCTTTTTTATAATTTCGCATGTGTTCCAAAACTCCGCCCTTGGACTGAGAGGGGCGTGGCAGAAGGTTCTTAATATTGCCACATTTCTGAGATGTTCAATATCAATTATAAAGCGATAAAATAATATAGAATTCTACATAAAAAAATGATAGGTGTGACGATATGCGAGGCAATTAGCCCGCCATTATGGCTAAAATTTTCCGCTGGAACGGATACTCTGATAGGTCGTCTCGAAAACGACTCCAACCTACCGGCACAATCTCTCGTTATCATTCGTGTCAACACAGCGACACGTCATCGCAGTCGGACACCTAAGCGGTACAAATCATACTTGATTTACTTAATTATTTATACCTTCGTACTGTATCTAGAGCCATATCCGAACTACCTATATTAAAGTGTAATTGATTACGCGTACTTGGTCTATGTTCTATCGAGATTAGACGTTAGTATGATAGCAGGTGCGGTGCTCAATAGAAGCAGTTTTTGCTCTGCGGTATGCATATTTTTTTAAACACGCCATATGTCACTCTATGTGCCTACCGGTTAGGGCGTAAGCGTAAGGCATCCAAATCAAACGGCAGCTGAACAACTGGCACCGGCATAAATAAGCGGCCATGACACGCGCCGCGCCCTCCCTTTTATAAATTTTCATTTTATTTTTAAACTGTTTTTTCTACTCCGCAAAGATTCCCCTCTCATGTTCTCCGTTCCAAAACAATGTAGGTAGGTATGTTCCCCTCGTGTCTAATGGCTCCATTCGACGGCGCGTTGTTTTAAATTGGATACGGGTCCATAATAATAAATTGACGGTTTTAACCGGGCTCAGGGCTGTGTGAGTAATGATAATTAAATTGTCATATTTTGTCTACTCAGAGCAGGATCTGTTTGTTGCAATGCACTAAGACATTATATTTGACTGACTTATTTTTATAACACGGATTAAATTGCTATACCTACCTATATATTAACTCATTATTATTAAGTCTCTGATAATTCCAATGATTTAAATTACATAAATTAGTAATAGATATCTTTTCATTTTCACGACACGACCAAATTCTGGACGTACGTAAAGGTAAGCGGAGGGATAGAAGACAGATCGATAACTGTGCCCTGTGCCGCGGATGCATTCGCAGAATACTTTGCCTCGGTTTTCCAGAGTTCCACGACGTGATGCGGACGAGGCGGCGCTAACGGACGGAGCCAACGTGCCGCTTGCCGCAGTGGACTGCGTTGATGAAGCGAAGGCAGCAAAACAACTAAGTCTCGTTCGGCTGCTAGTATCGATGCTGTCCGATCATATTTGGCTAAGGACTGTATTAGTACTTTGGAAGGCCCGCTGTTGTTTATGTAAAACCTCGCACTTCAAACTGGTGTTCAACCGTCCTGATGAAAGAAATCGTGAGGTACTAAAGCAATTTTAACTCTTGGCAAAGGCCTTAGAGATGATAATCCACCAAAATGACACCTTATCTATGAAACACGCTTCTCTTTTATGACGGACGATAATGAGGTACAAGACCACACAATAGTACTGTTTTCTTTAATGAGATCGTACATGACGTCAACCGAAGGACTACACCAGTATGTGGCGGAGGCTGGTGTGTTCGCTGACAGCATAGGAACTTTCCTGAGATGGGTCATGCGATTTCTTATCGATTGACGTGTTATGAAATTTGATATTCATTTAGGTAGATTTTTTATTCGGACATACAATTTTTATATTTAATCTGCGCCCAATATAGGTATATATATATATGTGATTTTGAATTGTATTTTAAATTTTATTATTAGTTAAATAATATTTAATTTTGACATGACGATATTACTATTTTTCGTTTTTTAACAAATTGATTTTAATGTCTTTTTAATTCTAATATTTAAAAAAACTTATTGTTTTTTTATCATGTTTTAAAAAGTATTATTTATTGTGTATTTGGGCCATTTCTATCTAAATTTGTACACCACACTTTTTTTTTAATTTTCGTTATTTTGGGTATTTGCTACTCAGATTCACGAGCTCTTTCAATCTAGTTAGAAGAAAAAATGTCCCAATGTTTTTTTCGTTCCATTCCGTTACCATTTCCATATAACCTACTACAGCGGTAACGGAATGGAAAAACAAAAAATGTATGAATATTTTGGGACAGTGTTTTAGAGTTCCGTAGTCAACTAGGAGCCCTTATAGTTTCGCCATGTCCGTCTGTCCGTCTGTCCGTCCGACCGCGGCTTAGCTCCGTGATCATTAGTACTAGAAAGCTGAAATTTGGTATATGTATCACGCCGAACAGTAATATAAAAACTAAAAAAAAAATTTTTCGGGTACCTCTCAAACACCTAAAGTGGGGGTGAATTTTTTTTTTCGTTTCAACCCTACTAGTGTGTGGGTTGTCGTTGAATAGTTCTGTTAAAAATAATAGGGTCTCTAAACATTACTTTTTGATAAAGTCAGTAGTTTTGTAAATATTTGCTCCTAAAATAAAAAAAATTGTGTCCCCCCCCTCTAACTTTTTAACCACGGTTCAAAAAAATATGGGATAATTCATGAAAATGAGGCCTTATAAGTACTTTCAATGAAAACTATATTGAACAAAATCGATCCATCCGTTTTTGAGTTATCGCAAAATTTCATAATTTTCTTTAAAAGGACGTAAGTTGACTTCCAGAAGGTAATAAGTAAGTACAGTTACTTTGGCGTTTACGACCTTTTTATAGAACTTGAAATCTTTCTCGAACCTTAAACCAATGTTTTAAGCCCGTCTCTTGTGAAGGATGAGCAACTACGGAACCCTACACTGAGCGTGGCCCGACATGCTCTTGGCCGGTTTTTTCTCCTAATTAGATCGAAAGAGCTCGTGATTCTGAGTAGAAAATACCCAAAATACCGAAAATCTAAAAAGAAAGTGGGGTGTACACTTTAGAAAAAATGGCCCATTTAATTAATGTACATGTGTTTTTGCTATGTGCTGTTAACCTACTCATGTTGTAAATAAATAAATAAATACATGGTATATGGAGAGATGTTTTAATAGGTACTGTGAAGGTTGTGCTTCACGGATGGTGCTTGGCCGTCAACTTAAGAATAAGGTAGTTTTAGATTTAGAATAAGACGTATGACATGAGTCATAAAAATAAAATGTATAGTTAGTTATCGTCTGGCCTCTGGGCAATAAACAGTTTTAACGAAGTACCTCTGCTCTTATTATTCATCATCTGAAGCTATCCCCCAGCAGGCGTCACACTTGGTGGAGTCTGCGAAATTTTTAACTAGAGTCACGCGAGTATTGAAAGTTTCCCCGCTCCCAATTAATTTTGTCCACAGATTCTTGGGCATATGTTACAATTACGTACTGGAAGCATACGGTTTGCATAGAAGCCGTACAGGAGCGGAACGCACTGTCTATATGCGTACGAAGCGCAACGAAGATTAAGTGCACATTTGACAGTGTGGTATTGTATGTCGTGACGGCACTGCCGTAACGGAGCGAGTTCGACAGACGGGTGAAGTTGTCGAATTATTGAATCACCCATTATCATTTTTCATCCTATGCGATTATAATTTGTTTGTGCATCGTTTCGGACTCCACATTAAAATGGAGACGAGTACTTTTAATGGCTTATCAGACGTGGATGATTTTATTTTCCAATTCAAAATATTGGCGCAAATCAAAAAATATGAACCTGAACAGTCGCAAGCAGCGATCGCAGCGTATTTATCAGGACCAGCGTTACAATTTTATAAGGCGAATCACGCAACTTTCACATCATTCGAAGATGTTTTGACGAAATTAAAAAACGAATTCCCGTCGAGCCAAAATTATGTACAAAGTTTTTATTATCGTCGGCAGGAGACTCATGAATCACCAATAATATTCTATTATGCTCTGGAAGAATTGGCATCTAAGGCCGGGAACATTGTAGAAACAGACTTTATAACTCATTTCATTAAAAATTTACATGACAACGTCAAATTATTCTTTACAACTTCAGCGATCAACACGAAGGCAGAGCTCAAAGCGGCTATCCAGCGGTACAATGAGTATCATTCGCAAGAGCAAAAACCCTCAATTGTGATCCCTATAAAAGAAAATCAGTATACAATGATTCAAAGCCAACAAGGTGGAAATCCACCATCACCTATGTACATTTCTTCCCCAAACGTGTCTACGGCACCCCAATCTGCATTTTCAACACCGATACCAGTACATACACCGGTACCAGTATGTGCAACGATGACCAACGACCAGGCAGTGAACACACCAGTGAACCGAAATTATCCAGCCTATAATTTCAGACAAAGAACACAGCAAAACTATCGTGGCAGCTACCAAGGAAATGCACATTCAAGATCAACGTACCGGAATGAAGAGAATCACCCAAACGCAGATGGACGACGCGGGACCGGAGCGGCGCGGCGTTAAACACACTACGCTCCGATACTATTACAGGCAATAATACACCAATACATAATAGGTCATATATAAATGTAGAAATATCTAATGACAATTATCTAGCTCTGATAGATAGTGGAGCAAGCGTATCTTGCATTAGTTTATCTATTGTCAAAAGTTTGAATATTAAATTTAATGACGATGATAGGATGTCGTTGAAGATGATCGGTGGCAAATTTGTTTGTACTGAGGGTTCAGTACAATTAAATATAATTGTAGATAATGTAGTATATAGTCACAAATTTAATATAATTGACATCAATTCTGACCAAATCATCATCGGTTATGACTTTTTGGTACAGAATGGTGCCAACATTGATTTTCAGGAGAATGTAATATGTTTACGTGGAAGATTTACCACGACATTGGTAAATAATATAAGGAAGGAACCAAGAAAACCAATGCCACTGGAAGAATCAAATAAAAAAGGCATCCGATGTGAAACGATATATTTTGCAGAAGAGAATAAGGATAGTATACAAATTGGCGAGGAATTAAACAATTCTCAGAAACAGCAGCTAATGACACTATTGAATAAGTATGAAGATAGATTTGCATACAGTCCGTCAAATCTAGGAGCATACAATGCATATAAAATAGACATCGAAACGACTGATGAGGTACCAGTACATAAACCGCCATATCGAATGTCGGAGAAACAGAAGCAAATTATTGAAGAACAAGTTCAGGAAATGCTCAAGAATGACGTTATAGAACGATCTCAAAGCCCATACGCATCACCAGTCGTGATTGTAGAGAAAGCAGATGGGAAACCGAGATTTTGTATAGATTTTAGAAGCTTAAACAAGAAAATTAAACCAGATGCATATCCTATACCGCGGATTGAAGAATTATTAACGTGTCTAGAAGGAGCACGTTTCTTTGCCGAACTGGATCTAAATTCAGGATATTGGCAATTATGCCTCGGAAAAGGCAAAGAAAAAACAGCTTTTATTTGTCAATCAGGTTTATATGCATTCAAGAAATTACCTATGGGATTGATAACAAGTATGGCCCATTTTCAGAGAGCAATGGATACAGTTTTAGCGGAAATGAAATACAAAAATGTTTTGGTATATGTTGATAACATCATAGTATATGCTAAGACTTATAAAGAATTTTTAACGGCACTGGAAAATGTATTACGAAAATTTCAGAAGGCAAATTTAACCTTGAAACCAACGAAGTGTAAGATCGGGTTTACAAGTTTAACAGTATTAGGACATACTGTATCAAAGGATGGCATTGGACCCGACATGGAGAAGGTAAAAGCAATGCGAAATGCAAAGCCGCCATCTAACTTAAAGGAACTAAGATCAGTACTAGGTCTATTTTCGTATTACAGAAAATTTATTGACGGTTTCGCTCAGATAACATTGCCTCTGACAGAATTGACGAAGAAAGGACGTAAATTTGAATGGTCAACAGAAGCGCAAAAGGCCTTCAATATAATGAAAAACAAGATTTGTGAAGCTCCAATACTCAGATATTTCACGACAGATGAAGATGTGACAACAAGACTGTATGTAGATGCATCAGATCAATCTTTGGGAGCATGTATTATGCAAGGCAAATCAGGTCTACGGCCAGTAGCTTTTGCTTCGAGGAAATTAAGCGACGCGGAAAAACGTTATACAATTACGGAAAAAGAATGTTTAGGTCTAATATGGGCACTATCATATTTTAAACAATATTTATGGGGCATGGAATTTGAAGTATTTACGGATCATAAGAGCCTCGTATGGTTACGATCACGTAGAGATATGAATGGACGTTTGGCGAGATGGGCCTTAGCCATACAACCGTGGAATTTTAAAATAATCCATTGTAAGGGAAAGGACAATATTCATGCAGATTTCCTAAGCAGAAATCCCCTCTACAATGATGAAAAACCAGAAGAAAATATCGCACCGAATCAGGACGATTTATGTTTGTATAGCTTTGAAAAAATAGATTTATTACAGAAACAACAGGCTGACGAGGAATATAAAAATATATTTGAAAAATTATCAAATATGAACCAATATAAAGGATATCACACGAAACGGAATATTTTATGCAAGAAAGTATGGGTTGATAACCAGCTGAAAAGTGTCACAGTTTTACCACAATGTTTATTTACAGAATGTATGGCAGAATTACATGATAACACATGGAGTGGAGGACATTTTGGTTTATTTAAAACCCTAAGAAAATTCAAGAATCGCTATTATATTCCGAATGCAGAAAAGAAAGTAGAAGATTATATAAAGTCTTGTACAAAGTGCCAGGAAAAGAATATTGTACACCAGAGGGCGCCACTGCAAAATGTGAAGATTCAAAACTTTGGTCATCGTATAGCAATGGATGTGCTTGGCCCATTCTGCAAATCAAAGGACGGACATAGATATGTCATTGGGGCTATAGAATACATGAGCAAATTTGCCATTTGTAAAGCGGTACCTAGAGTTACAGCAGAGGTTATCGCACAGTTTCTTGTTGAGAACATATTCTGCACCTTCGGGAGCATCGAATCAATCATCACAGATCGAGGTACAGTCTTCACCTCAAAACTGGTGCAAAATACAGTAGAAGAATTTGGAGGTCGACTTCTTCATACGACGGCATACCATCCACAGGCGAATGGCTTAATAGAAAGATTCTTCAAGACATTGACAACAGCTATGTCAAAATGTATACAAGAAGATCAGAAGGATTGGTCGTCAGCATTGCCAAGAATTGTCTTCTCATACAATACCTCAATTCAAGCATCTACAGGCGTTGCACCATATCATATAGTTTTTGGACGGGAACCGCATTTTAATCAAGATTTGAAGCTAAGACTACATGAGGAAGAACACACTACGTTAAAGAAGAAAGTGGATTACATACAAGAATTATCAGAGAAAGCAATGAAGAATATAGAGAAGGCACAGCGCTCTCAAAAACTACAATATGACAAGAAGACAAAATCAGTTCAATATGAGCCTGATGATTTGGTCATGATTATAAAACCAAGACGGTTGACTGGAAGAAGTTTAAAACTTTGTAGATTATTTATAGGACCCTATAAAATAATCCACCGATTATCTCCATGGAATTATGTGGTGCAAAGACTCACTCCTAATGGTCGTGCCAAAAATGTAATAATTCATGTTAACAGATTGAAGAAATTCTTCAATCGTTAATGAAAAATAAATTTAAACAGTTCTATATTTCTAGGGTGTAAATAATAAAACTATTATTTTTCAGCAATTTTTAATTCAGGCTGACTGTACAAGGATGCAGTTATGTTTGTTGCATTTGCAAGTGTCACTGTTGTAACTATAATTTAATTTCTTTCCACTATATATTAGCTGCATTTCTAAGATATTACTATAGGAAGTTCAATTTTTAATTTCTTGCACTATAAATTTATTGCAATTTAAGTTTATTGCACTTACAATAACTTTCCTTGTAATAATAATAACTTATAACTTTCACAGAATTCCAATAATTAATTATAACACTGATTTTCTTTTCAGAACTTTAATATTTACACATGTTATAATAATCTTTTATTTTCATGTATCACACTGCGGAGGCCATACATAGCTGTCCCAGCTTTCTGGGATTTCAGCTACTGGTGTGACTGAATGCGGCTCGCATTCTTCATCCAGGCGGCGGCAGGATCGTGGGGTCTTGGCCTGTCGGGCCAAGGACTCTGCACCCTGCATCAGGCCAATGCAGACTGAAGATTTTATTTTATTTTCATGTCTGTAATATAATAAATTTTATTAATTTTAATTAAATGTTAGGTAGGATTTCTTTAATAAAAATAACTTTAGTTTCGCGTTTTAATAATAATTGACTTTTCGACAGTGACATAGCATTTTGACATGTCATTATGACGTGTACCGCTATCGTCGATGGTCGTAAAATCAATTATGAGGTCGTAATTTCTTTTTGTTTAGGAGTGGTACAGATAGCTGGACTAAAGATAATACTTTAGTCCAGGTATTTATTTAGAATAAGTGGTAATTAAGGTACAGATTTCTGGGGCATATTTAATATATATGCGCCAGGATTCTAATATAAAGCTAGTGGTAGACGATTGTCACTGTTTGTTTGGATGACTGAGACAAGTGTCATAGACAATGTGTCAGCCATCTAATATAAGGGCAGTGACATATCGTGGTACAATTGTTTGGAGCATGCGACGTGTGTCATACTCCAGGCAGTTAAGGTGGGAACATTCGAGGCGATTTAATCGGGTAATTTATTTAAGCCGGTTTTACACCAGGCGATTAAATTGTGGAAGCCTATCTTTTTAATATCGTATCGAATGGTCTATGCTTTAGAATAAGTCGAATGACACTTGGGGTAGTCAGTTTGGTGCCTTGCCTTTTTAGCAGGGTTTTTGTCAAGGCGAAGCCAGTGTCAGACAACATGTCAGATTACGTAACATGCCATAGGCTAGTGTCTGCTCATGTCCTGACCCTGGTTATCTCTTAGCAAGAGACCATCTGGGTATGAATGTATGGGTATCCCTGCATAGGTAGGGACTTATTATGTGTTAGGCAGGAGTAGTCTGTCTAGTGTGTCTGTATTAAGATGAATTTCCCTCGTCCACCCCGAGACGGCGGGAAATGTGAAGGTTGTGCTTCACGGATGGTGCTTGGCCGTCAACTTAAGAATAAGGTAGTTTTAGATTTAGAATAAGACGTATGACATGAGTCATAAAAATAAAATGTATAGTTAGTTATCGTCTGGCCTCTGGGCAATAAACAGTTTTAACGAAGTACCTCTGCTCTTATTATTCATCATCTGAAGCTATCCCCCAGCAGGCGTCACAGTACTTATAAATTAACATTAAGGTAATGGCATAGCAGTATGAATACTATTAATATTACTAATTAGGTACGTTATGGTAAGTTTAAAAATACAATGAAAATAATGTGCATTTGCTTTTCAGATTTTTTATTTGCAGGGCTTAAAAAAAATTAAAAATCAGAGGCGTTTTTTCGTGTCCAAACAAAATGTCATTACTGTAATACGATCGAATAGTGGATTGGATATCACGAAACTAGAAATATAGTGGCGATATCTTCGATACAGTTGTCTGTGTGATCTGTGATCAAACGTCGAATTGAGGTACTGTTTTGTACCAGAGAAAGTAGATACTTTTTACTGCTAATCCTTTTCGTGAAATAAAGTCTGTTATCTACAGCTACGCCAAGCCAAGTTTCGCGCCTGTACTACACGCATAGGAAAGCAAGGGCGACACGCGACCGCCTAAAATAGCGCCCACAAACGCCACATTGACAAATCTTATGGCCTAAGTGAACCAACACACGCTGTGTATTATTAAAATCCCAAGTAACTCTAGTAATATATCAAGCCCGCACTCCCCTAATCCGAAAGGGGGAACTACGTCTATTTTTAAAATACTTCCTACAGTTTCTTTTACAATTTTTCTCAGCGCGCGAGTATTTTTAAGCAATGGATCCATTTTAAGAAGATCCCTGAAACAACGAAACGTTTAATGTTCGGGCGACGAGCTGGTCGGGAGCTGAGGGAAGCCCGGAGGGTTGCTTTATTTTGGTTTCTTTGTAATAATAAGAGGCAGCTCCCTTCGGCGGCGCGAGCGCGTGCGGCCCTGCCGAGTCTGAATGGTGGAGCGCGTGCGCGTAACACGCGTCTTTATCTTTTTTATGGGGCGCGCAGCCAATCAGAGTACATGCTACTAAAAAAGTCGAGGGGAGTTTTTTATTTTGATCAGTTCTCTACATTACATTTTTTTATACATTCAGTTCGGAGGCGTACACTTACAGAATAGGCGGCGCCTTCTCGTGTATATAAAATAAAGATATTTTGTATGTTATTTGAATTACCGTTATTGCAAATATTTTGCAACCACACATTAAAATTTCAATTTTACTCAGTACGAATGCCAAACTATGGGTGTGTAATGTTTTGCATAACAACAATTTGCGAATTTTCATTTTGCATAAAACGAATTGCATAATTTCAACCTGCATAAGTGATCATATAGCATAAAAACAAAATGCATACAAACGAATTGCAAAATTTCGAAAATTATAATAGCTTAATTGCATAATAATGTACATATTTGCATAATAGACAAATAGCATAATAGTCACTTTGTATACTATACCATTGTCATATCATACTTTTTTCATAATAACTTAAAGCATAAATGTTGTCCAAATAAATATATCCAAAAATATAATATTTTTTTCTTATTCATATTTCCCCATTGCCGAGCCAAATTAGGACCTTTTAAGGGTCATAAAAAAAACCCTAGCCTACCTATCTCTGGGAGCAGTTTCGTTTTTAGGGTCATAAAAAAAATAACCCTAACCTACCTATCTCTTGGAGCAGTTTCGTTTATAGGGTAAAAAAAAAACCTAACCTACCTATCTCTGGGAGCAGTTTCGTTTTTAGGGTCATAAAAAAAAACCCTAACCTACCTATCTCTGGGAGCAGTTTCGTTTTTAGGGTCATAAAAAAAAAACCCTAACCTACCTATCTCTTGGAGCAGTTTTGTTTCAAGGGTCATAAAAAAAATAACCCTCACCTACCTTTATCTCGGAGTAGTTTCGTTTTAGGGTAAAAAAAACCATAACCTACCTATCTCTGGGAGCAGTTTCGTTATTAGGCTCATAAAAAAAATAACAGTAACCTACCTATCTCTTGGAGCAGTTTCGTTTTTAAGGTCATACAAAAAAATAACCCTAACCTACCTATCTCTTGGAGCAGTTTCGTTTTTAAGGTCATACAAAAAAATAACCCTAACCTACCTATCTCTTGGAGCAGTTTAGTTTTTAGGGTAAAAAAAAACCATAACAATATTTCGTAGGTACTCAACAACTTTTTATTCGGGACTTATTTGATATGATGTTTATGCAACTTGATAATTATTTTAAGTGTTTTTATGAGCTTTAATAAATATTCTGAATGTATGTTATACCAAGTGACATTATGACTTATGAACATTATAACGAATGTTTTTATGATTATTAATTGTTATGACGTTTAAATATTATGCATGACAAAATTATGAATTTTGTTTTTATGCAATGTGTTTATTATTCATTTTGAAAGTAGTTAAATGAAAATATGCTAAATGTTTTATGCAACTTGAACCGCACCCCCAAAATATATTTATTAAAACCTTTATCCGAAATTGCAATCGACTTAAAAAGGACTAACTTTTTTTTATGTTTTTCACCTCAGAACTCCGTGTTTCATGAAGTGACTTTGAAATTTATTTTTTATTCCATCAATATCTTAATGAAGATGCGATCCATGAGGAATCGAGGGAACTTCTCTAATATTATAGGTTTTTTTTACAAATTATGTAGTTAGGTACCTCACTGTGTTTTTTCGGTTGTGTAAAAGTATGTAGGTAGGTACCTTACTGTGTTTTTTCGGTTGGAATCTTGCAACTCAATTTTGAAGCAGATGATGGAGCCGGAAGGTAGCCATAGGACATAGTATAAAACAAAGTCGCTTTCTCTGTCCCTTTGTATGCTTAAATCTTTAAAACTACGCAACGGATTTTGATGCAGTTTTTTTTAAATAGATAGAGTGATTCAAGAGGAAGGTTTATATGTATAATACATGCATAATTTATCAGCATTGCACCCGTGCGAAGCCGGAGCGGGTCGCTAGTAATAGATAAAGAAATCCTACCAAGTATGGGGTCTTTAGAATCATCTCAGTGATCAATTGATGGATGTTCAAAGAAAAGTACTTACAGTCGGCTATAAAATCTTGTCACGAAAATTAAATCTTTGACAGTTTTTTATAGTAGGTAATTTGTTTAATTGTTTGGTTATTGGTGGTGAAAAAGTGATTATGGTTATTCAAATATATATGTATATATTATGGTACTAATTTCATATTTCCCATTCGTAAACTTATAAACTTAATATTTTTTGATTGCGTCGCTCACTCGTTAGGCGTCACTCCTTCTCGACAAAAAGAGTGGAATGTCTTTTCAAAAACACCGAGACCCCGGCATTGATTTTAAATTAACATACGGAAAGAAAGAGTTCATCCCAGTCACTACGTCTATACGTGGTATTTGGTTGTTACAGTAAACACGCCGTTGCATAAGCACTAAGCATTTAGACCAGGTTTTGTTTATAAGGTAATAGGGTTAGGTATTTACTTTATTAATTACGCGTAATTAACATTTATATTACAGTGTCTATGTTATAACAGCTTATTTTTGGATGCATTAATCGGCCCCAGAGGTATTCCTTAGCTTAGAGAAACAAAACCCTGAACAATACCAGGCAAGCAATTGCAAATGGAAGATCGTATATTATTTCCCTAATCCCGTTATTTCCCGGAGCCGGCAAATACACACTTCTGATGGATAATTGATTTCCAAATATTAAGTTACCGGGAATTGCTTGTTTGTCTGTCCGTGTACAACTACTTAATGGAAACAACATGATACATCTTTGAGTTTGGCATGGTATGTTAAAAGCTTGGGCGTTATTTTTGTTGTAACTTTAATACTAGATTTTAACCTACTTAAATAGGTTGCTCGCGAGAAACTCAAACGTTTATCAGAGAGTGACAAGAAATGTTATTTGTTTTTTGGCAATTAATAACACTCACCTTTTTTAAATAAGAGAACCCTTAAACGTTATTTTTTGGCATAACTGAGTAACTAGGTACAAAGTGGCAACGTCGTTAGCAAAAGTAATCACATAGTAAAAAAAGATTAATATCTCGGAAGCTAAGCCGAATCCAGCCAACTTAATACGACATTTTAATTGACCGAGCGAGCGAAGCGTCTCTGTTTCAGCTTCGTCAAAATTTCTTTCGTATGTCCAGATCTTTGCATGTTCAAATTTCCGGTTGTTTTCGCCTGCAAGTCACATTTTTCAACAGATTTCTAGACCTTTTACTTCTTTGTCGGTTCAGTTTTTATGTTTTTTTCAAAATGGCGGATAATTGAACTTAATTATATAATTTCATATGTCCTTTTCTGATATCTATGCTATTATATCACTGAAGTATTATAAAAATCTGTTGCGTAGTTTTTGCGTGGAAAGTTTGCAAACATTCACGTTCATTCTCGTAATATACATATAGGAATATATGTATAGTAACGGCAATTTTATGATTCGCTTTGAACATTGATTATTCCTCGAATATCAAATAACATGAACTTGTAACCAAGGATTAAAATACTGATTAATCGTAGACGACGATACGACGCTTTCACTTGCCATAAAAATTATTGACGCCGCTTTTAGTGGATCTATACTGGAGGTGGGGGCGCTCCCCGTTGCCATGTCGACCGGCGACCCTCGGAGGGGAAAAAACGGGTAAAAATTGCGGGACCGAATGGACGGTGATTTTTTATGGCATCGTACATTTTTTCCCGGCAGCGCTGCGACGCCGAGCGCCGAGCGCTGAGGGTCCGCGCTAGTGTGCGAACACATACAGCGTGATGCTAACATTTCCACTAGAAACAATCACGCTGTTACGATAAAAAAAAATAGAATTTTCGACGTGACTGTTTACCGGTAAATATTATCTACTCGAAAAGCAGAAAAAAACATCTTCATACTCACCATACATCACTTCTTAGCAATAATGTACACCACATACATACATAATATAAATAAAAGAGTAAGTGAAATATGCTGTTTGGATGCATGTGTCACTGAAGCCATATCACGTCAATACATACACCGATTGCGATTTTGTTTTATAGAGAATAGCTCGACTCCATGGATTCCCATCATGGCTTCATGCCATGTGAAGCAAAAATGAGGATAGTGACTACTACTATGACTCGCGCGAAATAAATAAATAGCGGACGCTTTACTGCAAAGTATAGGTATTTAAGAGATTCGCAACTTTCGAAATGTAAACGTCTTATTAATCAGTAAAATGGGCTATTCAAAGGTCTCTGATAGAAAGTTAATGTATGGTTGTAATTACGTATGTACCTAGTGTCATCTCAATCACCATAGAATACATTTTAGTTTTACTAAAAAGAAGATCCACACGGACGAAATTCTAGACATCTTCTAGTCCATGTTTTGAGTGAAAATTGCGAAAGTTAGTTATTAATTTATTGTGATGAGGCCCGAGCAGTCAGACACTAAGTACATTAGGTACATACATACATACCTATGTATCTCAGATGACCAGCCGTTAGTCAGGACCAACCAAGTTAAAAATTGAAACACCATGTACAATGTCCGAAACTCTCTGAGGAGTGCTAAATCGGAGCTAACATGTGTGAGTGCTGAGTGTGGAGCCTGCAAATATTATAAGTATGGATTTTATACACGTCCCGTTCTAACAGTACCCATCCCTTTTTAACTTTCGCAGGAAAAAATATCCTCAGAGGGAATCTAAAATTATGGGGAGAAGAGGGAAAGTTTGTTAGTCGTTATATGAAAAGGGATTCCGGAGTCATTTCGCTTCATAAATCATGTCATCTTTTGCTGATGGTATTGTTTACGGAAGAAAATTTTATCGTCATTATTTACCGCACTTCTTGAGTTCCACATTACTGGCTCGTTTTTTTAACAAATCGGAAAACTTCTAGTACTTACTTTCTCTTTTAGCTTAATTTATAAACATATTCTTTTTCACGACACTGCTTGAAAATGTGGTCATAGATGACTTAAATCCAGTACACAAAATTGTCCATCGTTGTACATTTTAAAAGTGTATGTCTATGTTATCTCGCCACACGACAACAATGGAGCAAGTTGTATCTACATGGATTTAGGTAAGATACGACTATTTAGAAAATATTTCAGAATATTTTCTCGTCCAGCTTAAATGACAATTTAACTAATCAAAGCTAATCGTCTGCTGCATGTCAAATGAAATTAACCAATGAGAATATGTCTTTTATGAGGTATATATTTATTTCTTAAACGTATAATTAATTAATTACATACACAAATTATCTGGTTAGCCCAATGGTTGACTGGTAGAGAATGCCCTATGGCATTAAGTCCGCCTTTTGTACAAAAGGTCTTTCTTTTGTGCAATAAAGATTAAATAAATAAATAATATCCCCAAACGACTTTATTTTATTAAGCTCTATTGACCGATTACGTAATCGACTTTCTGAAAATTTACCCCATTGATTTAAAAAGCTATTGGGTCAATTTTAAACGCAAGTGGTGTACTGCATCAACTCACCTAAAATTAGGTAATTACTTACACCACTTGCGTTTTTGACCACCTGATACTCGCACTTACCCATGCAAACGTCCGCTTTCACGGGGGGACAGCAACGATTTGACAGGTCCTACAGATTATACAATAACCGAAGAGATACTCCAAACGTGAGATATTTCGTTTATACCTACCGACAACCAAGAATCATTTAGTTAGCTGAAGTATTTCCTGCCGGACGACTACGCAAATTAAGGGTCAAGATATGAAATATGCCCTGAGATCCTGAGAGAGATATCATGAGAGGTATTAGAAATATACCGTCTCTCCTCATCTCATCCGTCATTTGATGTTAAGAAATTTTATATGTTAGAATAAATGTTCATTAATATATCGACATTTTGGGATCATTTTAATTAATTTACTTTTTAACCAACTTTTTTATATTAAATCCAACTTTTCTTGCATATAAAATTCTTAAGGTAAATGAAAAATAAAATGGTTAATTTAAATTATTAAATGAGCAACTAAATATAACATTTATAAACAAACTATATGTACAAGATATAAGTACAGAACTTCTCAGAGGTTGGGATTGGGATCGTGTAGGCATTATTTCGGTTATACTAAATAGACGTACTGTTGCATGTTGCGTCTATTATTTATGTCAATTGATTTTGTACCCGCGATAATGATGTATGCGTTAAGAATTTTTGGATCCGTTATTATTCCATAATTCCGTACGGACTATGTCGTTTCCACTTAATAGTGTTCTGTACAGTTCTGAGCAAGCAAAAAAAAACACAACACAAACCGTTAGTGTTATGGTTATGGGCACATGTTACTGACAGACCCTTAGTGTTAAGAACACTAAGTGACAACGACAACTCACCTTGAAATGAAGCTGTGCTGTATGGACGACGACGGGCGAGTGTTTTAGAAAAGTTTAATAAGAAAAAAAAAGAAAAAAAAAAGGTAATTTGTTATTTTTTTTTTTATTTGCGTAAACTCGTGTCGGAGGCCAAGATTCGCTTTGGGTCACTGAGCCATTAAGTAAGTAAGTAATTTGTTGTACCGGTACCGGTCGTGAAACTTACGACCGTTTTGTTTACAGGCATTAAAATACTAAAAACTATTTTGGATACTGCTATGCCCTCATGTGTGAGTGTGACCGTCATCGTTTTTTTGTTCACAACTTTTCTAACTCGGTAATTGATGGCGGTCACGTTGAAATCGTAATTACGTGAAAACAAACATTATTTTTTCTATAATAATTTTTAATTTGAAACAAATTTTGTCTTAGCAATGACAATTTATGTTATGAGTTTTACTTGTCATTGTCATTAAATAAACAGTCGTAGCGCGTAGAAAATTTCGTCGAATTTCCCGCTAAAGCGATGACACTTGACGTAGGTTATACAGTAACGCAGGTATCGTACTTCAATAATTTATGTAGAATGACCATGTATCTAGTGGTTATTAGTTTTAATTATGTTTTAACTTTTAATTAATTAAACAGTGAGGTAATTACGTGAGACCTCGCTTATTAAGTTTAATTTAAGCTGGATATTAATATTTTTCTACTCCTGATCACCGGTTAAGAATCATCGTGTATAAAAAAGTACAATAAAACCAATTTCATTAAACACGTTATTAATTACATTCGATTTAGAATTTGATTAATAAACGAACTTTAAATCCTTATTCATAAAATGCATTTGGCTGAATATTAACCCGCTCGTGCCATTTTGACATAAGATTAATATAAAAAAAAAGCTTTTTGCACATGCGCAGTATTAATATGTCGAGCGCGATCTACAAATACCTAACCCTGCCATTTTTATTGATGACTTATTTATTTCGAAGTTGATTTGTGCAAATTTGCCGAAAGAATGTCGAGCTCAAGTGACGAATCAATAAATTTAAACCTGTAAAATGTAATTGACGAAGAAAATAATGTTAACAACGGCCTCAGCCTGGATAAATCAAATCAAAATACTTTTTTTCCAATGCAAACAGTCTTTGTGAGTAGTAGAGTATTTTCTATTTTCTCGTACATGCATAGTAAAGTTTTGTATGAATCTCGTGTGTAAGATGATCTCCGACTAGTACCTCGCACTCGCACGTGAATAAAAATTACGCTCCTCTGAAATCACCTACCTTACACACGTGTATCATAATCATAAATAACTATTTCGATTGAGTGAGCTTCAAACGCTGGTTTGATTATTGAATAAATATAATTTGGTGGAGTCCTAGCTCAGTTTAACCATCCTTAACGTGAGGCCAAACTGGTAAGTAGTTACCACAAAAGTAAATTTGAGAGAAAATGAATATGTTTATTTTTTCATTCTACTCCGTGAAAACAGAAGCTGTAAAACTTTCAAAACGTCGGGAACTCAAATCAAATATACGCAAAATATAATCCTTTTATCAAGTTTATTTTAGGGGGGAATAAATGGTCATAATACAGATTTACGTTCGCGTCGTTCGTGGACATGTGCTTGTGCATAATAGTTAAGAAGTTAAGGATTCCAGGGATTAGCACCGTACAAGCGGCGTTCCGTTCGATAAAAAGCACAATCTAGATTCATACGAGCTTGTGACTTCTGACCAGAGGAGAGACGACTTATTCTTTCGACTGTTATTTATTTTATCGTATGGCATTTCGGTGCAAATTTAAGAATTCCCTTTCAAATGGGAATTATCTGTAAATACCTACCTTAAAATCTACTTAATGGAAAAAATAACTGCTAACCGAACAGTATTAAAACATATAAATATGTACGTCATAGATGACGTCGTCGTCACTAACATCAAATGATATATGGGAAAGGGTATTCCACCCGGCTCACATAAAACCGTAGGTACATGTCAAAATGATCGCTATCATCGGGAGCGAGGACGTCAAATAAAGGGTGCAGATTAAAAATAATCATGCCATCGTGTTTGTTACCCCTATGTACACAAATAGAGACGTACTCAGTATTTTTCACAATTCAGGTTAAAGTGTTATTAGAGATTAATTCTTATTAACATTAACAACCAAACCTTTGTGATAAATAGATCTATTGATCTTGATTATTTTTTATTTCGCCCATCAGATCATTAGTATTCTGCATTTATCTCACCTACCTAACAGCTGATTAGATGCTTCCTAAAAGCTAAAATAGATTAGATGTAGGTATAGGGCCGTCGAGAATAGAGTTATTTCTTTTTTTTTATATAAAAGTTATGACCATCGTTTACAGTTATAGCGCCATATCGCAAAGATTTTGTTTTTCGTTCATGGACGCAGCGTCCGTGATGGACGGGTTACGGAGCTATAACTATTACTAGGACGTCATATATATGTTAACTCCAGTAGTACTCCAATGGTTTGAATTACGAGCGCACGGCCTGCGAAACTTAAATCAATACTTGTCGCTATCGGAGCATCCACAATCCCTTTACAAGTGAAGTGTCACAAAAAACTTAGGGGACGTGGGGGCGAGTGGAACACATTTATTAAATCGGCGGTGTAGCAGAGGGAAAGGGTTGGGTACCACGCTCTCCCGCTCGCCCGGCCCCCTGTCAAACGGCCATGTTTTATTCATGATGCGTTGAAACACAACCTCACTCGTGTAGGTATCGCAGATTCAGATCAAATCTTTTGTTATTTGCTCCAATTTTGGTGCTCCAAAGCAAAGCTATCTTTCGGTGGCTTTGTTTGGTGAAAGTTGGTTACGTAGGTGTAATATAGTAGTACTTTTGTAACACATTTGTTCACAATAAATAACCTGTATTTCCGGGAACAACTAACTATAAAAACACAGAAATCGTCATGGTTAAGGAGTTCCCTCAATTCTTCATTGGTCTCGTCGTCAGATCTTCACCAACATGTTATGGAACTAACTTGGAGATGCCTAATAATCTCCAAAAAATAAATTCTCGAAATTGGTTCGTAAATTACCCAGGTTTAAGATAACAATCATTAAAAATAACCTTCTTAAGGAGGTTAAGAAGTCGGTTGAAATAGGCCATCCATAAGTCAAGACTTGTATTGTTTAAGACGGACGGATATTATATTTATAATTATAACATTATTATACTTCATAGGAACGTTGTTGTTCCTTCTTGCCATCCCGACGTTTCGAGTTTTCGAGTTCTTGACAGTGCTCGTGATTAACATTATTTCGTTTACCTCACTGATTTTCTAGAAAATTCCATGACATATGTGTATATACATATATAGGATATGAAATTCTACAAGTCACAACATTCAATACTAGCTCAATTCTAAGACTTCCTTTCAATTGTGTCTTCAATTGCAGAACTTTAGCAATTCAAATAGTGCTAGCCAAAAAGGCTGCAGGTGCGATCCAACTCATCGATCAATTGTGGCATTTACCGCCGCTAACACAAGGTGAGCGAAAAAATGCTACAAAATGGACATTCCTAATCGCCTTGTCCTTTTTAAACACACAAAAGCAAACTAGAAAAAACTTTTTGTGTGCAGAATTTTTACTGTTGTGCTGTTGTGCATTTTAAAAACATCTTATTTATTCCCACTTCTTTATGGTGCTATTCCTATAAATTTAATTCAATACGTGGTCGACATAATACTTGAGACCAGCGCTTGCGTTAAAGGTCCGTCTAGGATAAACGCAAATTCGAAAATCTTACGTTTATTTATGTCCTACTCGTACTATACTCGGCGTCAAAAAAATCGCACTTTTTAAATGTTTTTATTCATGCGGTCGTAAACCGTATATTGTTGCTCATGTTGTGAGATACTGCGTGCCACATCAGCCTGCCGTAAATCTGATTACCAGACCACCATTTGAGCTGCTCCCTCTGCAGGAGACTCCATTGCTAAAGGTTTTTCCAAGCTACGTATAGCTGCTCAAGTTGACTTATTTATACGACGTGCGGATAGCGAGTGACACTTTATTCGTTCATCGTTCTTCTTTGCCATCGAAAGAGCTTGCCGTTTTGGCTTGTCAGAAGTCAGGGAGCACTAATGGGCTACTGGGACTCCGAGTACGGTTGCGGGATCGCAGGCTCGCAACAACGAGTCTGGGCTTCGCCAGCCATCATTTTGCGAGTGGCTGGGGACGTCTGGCTTCTTCCTCCTAAGAGCCTCGAGTATCTGTGCTCGCGACGGTGCTGATGGGGTCGCCTCCTTCTTGGCACCGCGAGCGGAAGGCCTCGAGCAGTGGTTCGGCAGGGTCGTCTTCTTGCCACCGTGAAAAGTTGCTGCAAAAAAGGCCATATAAATTACTTTCAGGCCATATCCTATTCCTATCCATATGTATAATCATTTCGATCAATTATTGCTGCGTGGTTAACTTAATCATTATTTTATCCACCAACTGCGATATTCATCCAGCTGTTTTGTCATAGCGTGATTGTAGCCTTAAGCAAATACATAGAAGAGATACAAAATAGTACTAAATATTTTCTTGGAATCAACAGTGGTCTACTAATATAAAAAAAACGTATAACTAATTACTCTATACCTAGTATAAGTAGTAACACAGATGAGATACATTTCGCGCCCCTTAAAATTGTGCGAACCGGAATCGCACACAAGCGTCCAGCTATAAATCGACGGCCGTCAAGGGGTATTTTTGAACCATTTTTAATTTATCTGCCCCCAGCCATTATTTTTGCGAGGGGGTCAAAATTACAATGCAACTTTAGCCATTTTAATGTGCTTTCACTGAGTGCATTTTATTGCTGAGCTACGACACACATGACGGGGTTATATACTGCATATATGAATATAACTCTGTCATGCGTGTCCCATCAGTATCCTTGTCTTTTTCTGAACACGTATTACGTGAAGAATGATTTTTTTATTTACTTTAAAGACACTGCTCGTAAATGTGGTCATACCGTACATGGTCTAAATCCAATATACATAGGTACTAACACAAAACACAGAGTTGTATATTTGAAAACATCGCTTCTATGACTCAATTGGACCAATTAGAATTATTCTTCTGCATGTCATATTAAATTGACTAAAGAGAGAGTGCGTCTTTAATTAGATATATTTTTTCTTTAACACATAATAACCGTAAACGCTCTTATTTCTATGACGCTTTTAGTAGCTTCAGTTGTAATTAAATTTGTTAATTTATTTGTTTGTAACTAGCAATGTAATCTTATTTAGAAGAAATTTTTAACCTAGTTCTAATCGTCATATAAAATGAAACTTTGTATGTATAATACCCACCGTGTTTGGGCTCATTTGATTGCTCTTGATGAGAAGGGTTACTCCCTACCACCACAGTGACCATTCCAGCTCCGTCATCAAACCAGTTCCGTATCCGATTTACAATGTATGTAAAATTTCAGCTTAATCTTACGATTAAGCTGAATTTTTTTCCGGTTACCCGGGATAAGTGGATCAAAAAAGTATATCAATCGCGAGTGATGTTATAGCGGTAATAAATATTATTTAATACCATGAAATGATGTTTTATATGAAAACTTTGTGAAACATTCACATGTTTCTGAATTGCAAAAAGTAACCTGTTTCGCAGGATTTGTACCTAAATGTAATATAAAATTACTTCGTCGAAAAAGAATATTGGGGCAGTTTTGTATTATTTTAATTCGTTTCCGAACTATGACGAAAAACGACATAGGAGCTCACGTTGTATGCTCGTTGCTAAAATTGCTAAGTATGGCACAGACACATGTTTACATCACATTGCATAGCTATGATTAGACGAGGTAATTAATTGAATTCTGTGACAGACCAAAGAGATACAATCTTTAAAAGTGCCTACTTTGTAGTCATCAGATGCTAATGGGACAAGTTACTGCTCATTTTTCGGACCCGAACCTCAATTGGCAAGAGGAATGCACTTTGATGTCGGTCTGTCTTTCAAGACATTTTCTCAGAGTGGTGTAGAGGTATCAAGCTGATATTAATATCAAATACTCAGGTCTGCTTATCTCGAAGCCGTAAAAAAATTAAATTTCTAAGTCTGCGCAATCGATAGATACAAGAGTTTATGCAGTATTTGTTGACGGTGGCAGCTGGCAAGGGCACGAAAACCTATAGGGTACTTCCCGTTGACCTAGAAACTTGTGTGTGTGTTGTTGACTAGAAAGGGAATTGAATATTAGTAAATAAAAAGCACCAGTAGAGCAATAGTAAGGTCGCCGGAAGGCGCTGGATGCAGGTCGCTTCCAACCGGTATATATGGAAGTCCAAAGGGGAGGCCTATGTTCAGCAGTGGACGTCCTATGGCTGAGATGATGATGATGATGATGATGAAATAAAAAGGTCTGAAAACCGTAAGATAGTAACATTACAATTGAAAACATTTCATATTTTTAAGACTACAATTTTATTACTTTTCTGAATTCTGCTTAGAAAGATGAGGTAATCTCTGTTTTTATATTTTTTCTGAGATGACTATTTGTTATTCATTTTAACTTACTCATTTTAAAATGTGGCAACACCTAAACTATAACTCAATGGAACGGTTACTTTAGTCCGATCTCTAATAAAAAAAAATGACGTTGAGGTTGACATGACATTGTCAAAATTCAAAATTGTCGGTTTGGTTTGATCCATATTACTGATTCTGGAAACAGTAACTATTGAACTTACTTGAAGATGGTCTTCGCAGATAAATAATGGTCTCTATGGCACAACCTATTTCCCCACTGCTCGACACCAAACTCCTTTATTCTTATGTGGCACATGAAAGAATTTTTTATGGGGTGTTTTCGTCGAATCATTTTTGCAGTCCGGCACAATACAATGCTTGGTGCATTTTACCTCATCAACCCATACGGGTGCGAGTCTATCCATTTTTGTAAATTAATCTCAACAAATACGTAAGTAATTAAGTAACACGGTTAGTTTTTCGTTTGAAAAAAATAATAATAATAATAAAATTCGGTATGCATCTGTCATCTGTCAACGTCAAATAAAAAAAAAGGTATTTTTTCGCTGTTTGGTCTATGACGATTCAGGCCTAATTGTCTCAGATTGTGGTAATTTTATGTATTCTCTCATATTTCTTTAAATACAGAAGAATGAATTCAAAGTTTTTTTTTGCGCGTACAACGACACAAGGCCCTGTCTATCTCTATATTAATTTCCACCTGTTAGAAATATGAAATGTTGTCAATTAATAGTTGTTTGTGATTAGAAACTTATTCGCAATTAATAAACTAACCCCGACCAATGTCGATGTAAAGGGGCAACAGTTTTCCATCGGCAAAGTTTACTTTGTTGCTCAGTACAGTTTATTGTAAGGTACGCGAATCCTACTCGCACTTGGCCACCTTTTTTACATATAAAAAGGACATTACATAAAGTAAGGTCTGTAATTGAACCCTGTACCTATGCTCGTCATGCAGTTGATAACAATAACTCATAAAAGTCATAAAACACGAGTATCATTTTATTATGAAACTCGCCCACTGCTCGTTTCATAAACTCACACTCGTCTTTTAATCAATTATCGCTAAAATTACAATTTGCTATACTTATGGTGAAGTAGAAATAATTTTAAAAAATAATGAGGACTAAAAGCTCTGGTTTTAAAATAGGCAATTAAGGAGACATGGGATCTATGTAGAGGGTATACCGATTAATCGTAACGACAATGCGATATATATAGTAAATGATTTAAAATCCTTGGCACATTGAGGCGATCACGCTGCACGGAGCGGCGCTGAGCCGACAGGGGTCAAGCACAATAGTCGGTCACACATATTGACACCGGGACAATAGCTAGGGGTCACTTTTATTTGTTGCAGAAACTTAATTTATAATCTTTTCACACACGCCATTAAGAAGATTACTAAAACCTACCCTTTTTCCCTGATAACAATTGAACATTGTTACATTTTTGACAAAAATAAAATAAAATGTAACCGTATATGTGGCCGCCATTGTTCAATGACCGTTGCTTTCGATATTGACACATTTTCGGATGTCGAACTTCTTATGTTCGATTTTAGATTTATGTTAGAATCGGAGACGGCTTATTCTGTATTAGAAGGGAAGATGTTTAGGTTACGGGTCAATAGGTGTTTTGTGCGGGACTATTTATAAATTGCATAACGGCTCAGAGGTCACACGCTTCAGGTGCGCTCAGGTTAACGGTCACCGGGTCTTACGTTCATTCAATACATTTTCTTACAACGTCTTGTAAAAACTCAAATGCAAGGAGCATTTCCCCCTTATCTTCAATTTTATTACCAAGTACTTTTGCTAACTGTCATTTCCTTGAATCTAGCACAGATTACCTGAATGTTCAACTAGTGGCATAATAAAATTAATCCATGCCATTAGTTTAGGTATTACGAAAATAAAGGTTATTTTGTTACGTCGACGCCTCAACTGTTCACTCAATCGTCATCAAAAGTTGGATATTAATTGATATTAAGTACAGTTACCATCAAAAGTAGCTGTTAATTTAAGTATGGAATTTGTCAAGAAACAGTAGAAAAATGTCGGCCACTGTTGATGCTGACCGTTGCGCAGGTAAATAGTAATACCATTTATTTATCGCGGCGAAATCCATGGTGTAAATAAGCAAGCGTCACTGTCGCGGGCGAAGTACTACAAGGTTGCACAAAGTAGCGCCATCTCGCAAACTGTCTTAGCGGTTTGGCGAGTTATAATTGCACTTGCAAGCAGTTATTTACACCTCTTTTGGAATAATAATAATAAAAAGCATTGGAAGTACGGCAACAGGATAATTATTATGCTGTTTTCTCACGGCTAACATCGGCTTCGATGCTTTCATGGAAAAATCTGTCTCCAAATCAAATACTATACCTTAATTGACCGAGCGAGCGAAGCGTGTCTGTTTCAGCTTCACCAAAACTTTTGGATGTTTAGATTTCCGGCTGTTCTCGCCTACGTGCGACATTTCTCAACTGATTCTCATGAAATGTTTAAAATTAATGAAGCAAAAAAATTTAAAAATGTAATGGTTCAGACAGGATTCGAACCTGCGTTTCCAACGGATTTCCAAATCTTCACGGTACATGGCGCTACGATGCCACCCTAAGGCATGTTGAAGCAACTGGTTGAAAGATTCAATGGCTCTGACATCTGGTTCGGTGGTCCAGTTGGTAGGACGCCCGTGTTGGCCCGGAAAGCCGTTGGAAACGCAGGATCGAATCCTGTCTGAACCAT
Source organism: Apotomis betuletana (assembly GCA_932273695.1). NCBI lineage: Eukaryota > Metazoa > Arthropoda > Insecta > Lepidoptera > Tortricidae > Apotomis > Apotomis betuletana. The sequence goes on from OW026298.1 coordinate 35,984,400, forward strand.
TAAATTTTTCAATTTTTCGCTTCATTGTACAGATTTGGTTTACGTTAGCAGACGTTACTGCTTTAATAAAAAAAAAAAAATCTCATGAAATTTTGTAAGTAGGTCCGATACAAGTATGTAAAATTTACACACATTATTATAATAAAACAGGAGTTAATTGCGTTCAATAAGTGTTTATTTGTTGTTTAGTGCCATATAGTTTTTTTTGTCGATATAAGTAGGTATGTCTCTCCGAGACAAGAAACAACTTCAATTAAATTAATAAGCGTTAAAAAACTTGGACAAAAAATCAAAGACCTCACACTACGCGCAGCTATCAAACCCATTGAAAATTTAACTTAGAAATAAAGCACATGATTAAATTTGTCAAATTTGTTTTCTGACCTCGCGCGTAAGTGACCCGCTACCGCCGACATTTTTTTGCCCGCCCGGCTCCTAAGATGACTCAAATTGTAGCTTAATCCAATCCAGAGATTAAATTTTTCTGTTTCTTGAATAGCGAGCTCAAAAAAAAATATTGGTAAACTCTCGATACAAGTCAGCGAATTTTTTTTGAAAATGTTAAATTTTAGAAAATCTCAAAAAGATACCTACCAATTTTGGGTATTCAAATTGCACTTCGAAGCCCTCCGGCAGATGCACATTTCGACATACGGCCCATCCGCGTACCTCTCATATCTGCGAAACTACAGGCAAAAGCCATAATTTTATAAATCGGGCCACTACACGATCAGGAAAACCTAAATATTTTCAATGTTAAAAAAGTTATTCGAACATACGGGGGATGAAATGCAAAATTTCAATTTAAAATTTCAGTGACAGTCTCGCGACGTCTAGCCAGCATATTACAGTAATACAATCTGTCATTTGGCTAGCCCGAGCAGTTCAGTTAGATTAGAGGCGTTTTGTAGGGACGACGGTGAGGATTTCCGTTAGGACGCACACGCGGCGCCTGCGCCCTGCGACAATATCACGGATGTAACTTTTCTAAAACGCAATAAATCGCTGACCCCTAACCGTATTGACCCCCGAGCGGACGCGGCGTCTTAGGGCGGCTGACCCGTAATAATAACTCCAATTACGAAGCTTATTGAGATCACATAAATTATAAATGGTGAAAAGACCCTCACAAAAGGTTAAATAAATTTTGCACAGACAACTGTGCAATTGACCCCTGTGTAAAACTTATTATTATAAATTTGCGTTTTAAAATTATATTAATAAACGGTGTTATCTAATAAGAGTAGTTGGTATCTACTTAAACCTTTTAGTCTGGGCTCAAACATTACATAAAAAATAAAGTAATTATTGACTCGACATTGACAAAAAAGTTTATTTAGGTATTCGAGTTAATAGTACAATAGAGTAGTGTTCACATATTTTTAACCTTACCTAAAATTGTAATTTGAAAAAAATATACCTACACGAGCTTAGTTGTAGTAGATTATCAATTATCATCGAAAATATAGTAAGTACCTACACCGAAGAAAATGCCGTCCACGTAATTAAATAATACTTACTTACCAAACTCTTTACATATAAAATTTGTAACTGGCACCCCAGACTAGCTCCCTCAAAAATGCTAGTGCCGGTAAAAAATACACGTGTTAACACGACCTAATCAGTGGGGCCACACGCCGCTTGTTGATAGAAAAAAACGGTTAAAAAAGGTGAAAAAGATAGATATCACAATAACACCCCTCCGCGATACAGGCGCGGATGCGTAAAAACTAAAAGTATTCGAATCTTCCGACAAAAAGTGAACCGCGCGCAAAAACCGGGTTCCGAGTAGGCAAAATAACACGAAAACTACATATATATGGACTATACGTACCGTCACAATCACAAGAGTTGAGAGATGAATGATTACACACACTACATAAAGTACTGATTGCAAAAAATTATGAATGAATGGAATGAATGAGTGAATATAAATGGAATTAAAATCACAATGTGTTTTCGCAATACAGGTAAAACAAAAATACAAAAATAAACAGTGCGTATCCTTTACGCTGATGATCAAGTATTGCTTGCATCATAGGCTAAGGAATTACAGAATATGGTGACAATTATGAATTAAGCTTTGGAAAAAAAAGGGAATAAAAGTGAATGCAAAAAAGACGAAAATCATGATATTTGAGAAAGAAGATAGTGTGACAGAAGTGAGTGTATGGATTAGGGACGAGAGATTAGAGCAAGTGAATGAGTTTGTATACCTTCGGTCAATGTTTACGAGAGATGGAAAGTGTGAAAGTGATATTGAAAGAAGAGTTGCTGTTGGTAACACAATAAATGGTGCATGCCTTTATGGGCAGCCTGAAAATCTCTAAGAGGCCGCGTCTGGCTGTGTATAGAGGTGTATTGGTTCCAGCACTCATGTATGGAAGTGTGAGCTGGGTGTGGGAAAAGAAGCACGAAAGTAGAATAAATGCAGTAGAAATGAGAGCATTGAGAAGCATGATTGGTGTAAAGCTGTGCGACAGGATAAGAAATAGTGTAATAAAGGACCGCTGGGGTGTGAACGACGATGTAGTCACTAGAATTGAGAAATGGATGCTTAGTTGGTTTGGGCATGTAGAGAGGATGCATGAAAGAAGATTTACGAAACAAATCTACAAGGCGAATGTGAATGGAAATGTTGAAAAAGAAAAGCCTAGACGAACATTTCTTGATAAGATTGGAATCGTTCTGAAAAAAGGGCAAGTCAAGAGTACTCTAAACCGACAAGCATGCATGAGGAGATTAATGAATGTTGATGAAGCGAAAGATGTATGCCAGGACCGTAGCAGGTGGAAAGATGTGGACTCTGCCTACCCCGTTGGGAAGAAGGCGTGAATTATGTATGTAAAAAGTGCGAAAAATTTAAACTGCGAAACATCTCTCGATTAAGTCATTGTCTTCTAATTTTATTCGGGATGCGATCTTGTGAAAATAATACTATATTATAAAATAGGTATAAATGTTTAATTATAACGGATATATTTTTCTAACTAATAGTATGTACATAGGGTATCGAGGTAAACGAGGAATTACAAAAGATAGTCTACTGAAAGTCCGAAGCCGGAGGCTAAGGGATTTAATGACACGAGTTTGTAATGCCTTTATACCAGGGTCACGTACGACGTTTCTCACCACACTTGCGAATAAATAAAACAAAAATAATAATGTAAAATATTTATAAAACAGAAGTATGTAATTAGGTACTATATTTTATACCTATAATTAAATTTCTGTTTATTTAGCTCATAGGGATAATAATTTTATTAAGAACGCCGTTTGTGCCTTCTTATATTTAGCTATGAAATATATATGTCTAGCAACACATATCTGATGTCTCTTACAGTAGCGGAGTGAGTTGAGAAGACATGGCTGGCCTGGCTGTAAGTATTGTTTCATGAAATTTCAAGACAATTCGACCAAAATTATTAACTTGAAAGATATGAGCAAACTAACTATTCACATACCTATATATATGAGTGTGTCAGTACAAATTCTGCCATGCTAAGCTAAAAGGCGACCTTTTTGTATGGAGCTCCATAGCGAAAGGTCGCCTTTTATCAAAGCACGGCAGTATTATCGAGTTACCTTAATAGTTTAATATCCACCGAGAACATCTTCAGACAGTCTCTTGTCGCATTGATAATAATTTCGAACGGATTCCTTCGTTATAAATTTAAATCATTTAATGACATCAACAGTCATTTCAATTAATTCAACATAAATACAAAACAATTCTCTATTACAACCATACAACAGTACTTACATATTTTTTTATGTGCCGCCTTTGCCTCCATAATTGCACATTGTCAGACCACCGACCAATCAGAGGCAGTTACTGTAACTACAGATAACCACAGACAATGTAATTATACCGGTCGGATATAAGATAATTAGCGGCAAAAACACTAAATACAAACAAATAATTAATCAATAACTCCTCATTTTTACTCCGCCGCCGTAGTCGGGTATACATCAGGCAATTACAAAATATTATAAAACAAATTAAATAACGTACGTGTTTACATAATTTTATAGTTATAATTGGGATGTACCGTTTTTTTTCAAAACCGTTAATTCGATTATGACTGACGAGCTGGGTTCTTTCTGAACCATTTCTAGTTATTGAAAAAAATTACAAAAATTTCGTAAATAAGATACTACCCAATTTTTCACTTGACCTTCAGTTGACCGGGGTTTTACTACGTCACCGTAGTTTGGAAAGGTACAGGTGGTGTTATCTGTGGTTACCCCAATACTCGGTCCAAATTATACCAACGGTTCATTATAATTATTATCTTACTGCTATTATACTGCCCTTTCCTTCAATAATTATGATAATTCTTTAATATTATAATGTTGAAGTTGTGAATCAAACATTCAAGAATATTTTAAATACTTGATTGCGCTGGCAATTGAAACTAAATTGAACACAAATTATCACAGATTTTATGTTTGGACCGGTAAATATTTCGTCTGACAGTAACAATGACAACTATTTATTTACATTTTCAATATTTACATCGGGATTTTCTAGAAATGGTATTGAACATATACAAGCATGGTTTATTATTCTTTATAAAGTGAATCAGATTATTTATTAAAAACTGAAATTTGCAAAAACCAGGAGCTGCCATTCCAGGATTAATATATATGTATATATATTTACATCGTCTCTTAACTCGTGTAACTTACGTTCAACAAGAAAAAGAGTTTTATTAAACACTTACGAGACGATGAGTGGAAATAAAAATAATATCGTTTATAAAAAATTAGGATGCAGACTAATATCTCGAGAAATAGTTCAAGCGATTTTACCTATATTGTTTATATTTCTTGTCAATTAACTGCGATTAACAAAGACCAAACCGAGCTTTGAAGGAGAAATGCATGGGTGGTTATTAAAAATGCTGATTTAATAAGAAGGTAATCATCTCAAAACATTTGAGGTTTGTTTTATATTTGTATTTAAAAATTAGACACTTACGTGTGTTTTACTTTTAGGCGTATGACCAAAACCAAAACTTTGATGGTATGTTGGATCCCAAGAAAATCTTAAACGTGCCCTTCGACACCTTCGATACTTTCAGAGACATGAATCTCGATCAGATCCACTACAAGTACACTACAAGAATATTTTCATTGATTCAACAGTCAACACCCATCCAAAAGGGCAACTGCAACTCTCACCACCTTGCAGACAGTTTAAAGCCAGCATGAACATAAAAGAGGACAGGAAGGTTCGATAGAGGATTTTTTTCTTGAAAATGTCACAAAGATTATTTACCTACTTTCAATAAAAAAACTGTTATAATAACATGAGTTTAATTTTTTCTGCTACAGTATTATACATTCATTAAAGTTACGACACAGCATATAGGTACATCATCCAAAAACTTTACTTCATATATAGGAATGAAATAGAACTATGATGTAATTCACACTTAGTAGTTTGTACATTTTTGTCAATTTAATCTTCCGGATCCATTTACTAGCAAGTTTTCTATCTTTAATGTTGTTAGACGTGATGAGATTTTCCTAGGAATCTTGACAGCAATATTTTCGTCCTTAAACATAATTCTGCATAGTGAATCCTTTGACTGTTTTAAAGTATTAACAATAATCTGCTCCATGAAGCTTGTTGGGATGTTGAATTTTTAGGTTTTAGGACTGTTATTTCCATTTTATCTAGTATCACACAAATACTTTTATCGTATTCCAAGTCAAATATTTGTTGGTACGGTCAAAGCATAGCCATGGAGACTAGCCTGGCGTGAAAAATAAGTCCAAAATTAAGACAGAGCTATCGAAAAGCAGCACATATAACTTGTAGTAAAATAATGAAAAAAAACTTGAAAACAATTACATTTTTTGTTGGTTATTTACAAACTGTCACCTGACAGTTCTTTGACAAGATATCGAATATATATTTTTTGGGAATTTCATGGCCAGTTTCACAACTTCAGAAATGCGTAGGTTTACCAGTGAAATAGTAAAAAATACAAATAAGAGTGCGCTGAATAGCGTTTTTTTACTATCCTCAAACACACGCGGAAATCATGACGTCATCTTGTGAGCTTCTTAAAATAATTAATAAAAAAATAACTACTTATTCTAATGAAGAGTTAATGAAATTGGTATTATAAAATGGCCTATTTCATCGAATAAAAATATAAAAAGGGGGGGGTCATTTTTTTTGGGATACCCCAATTATCTAAACTTATTTAGCAAAAAAACATGTAAAACATTAAAGTAAAAGGATTTTTAAACTTTTGGGTCTAAGTTATATACCTACCATAATATACTAAGTAAAGCTTTTACAGTTAAAACCAATACTTGCCGCCCTAGGGCGTAATTTAGGACTTATCGCCCGCTTTTCTAGCATGTAATCCTGTGATTTACGAGCAAGTGAATGAATGAATGAATGATGAATGAATGAATGAATGATATTTATTCACCAGAATATAAGGTACATATAAGGTCTTACAACATTGTAACTTTTCTTTAAAAAAGTCGTCTATTGTATAATAAGCTTTTTTGATGAGCTCTTCTTTAAGTTTTCTTTTAAATGTGTAAACTTCTAAGTCTTTGAGCTCCTCTGGTAATAAATTATATATTTTAGAGGCCATACCCAATATTCTATTTCGGAGCAATGCGGTTTTGCCTGGAACGATGTTACTTTTGTGCTTGTAACGCGAGCTTTCAGAGTTTGATCTTACTTTCTGTGGAAATAAATTTGGATTTGATTTAACAAAAGTGGCTATCTTGTAAATATAGACTAGTTAGCGTTAAGATCTTCAATTCCTGAAAGTACGATTTGCAACTATCAGTTTGCTTAAGGTTGCAGATGGCACGGATACATTTTTTTTGGGCAGTAAAATCTAGTATTTTATTTGTAGAGTTGCCCCAAAAGATTAAACCATACCGAAGAATTGATCCTATATGACCATGATAAGCCAGTAAAGCCGTTTTTCGGTCCGATAGTTTTGCAATTCTCCTGAGTGCAAAAACAAAACTATTTATTCGTTTGCATAATGATTCCGTGTGTGCTTTCCAGTTCATTTGGTTATCTATGTCAATGCCCAAGAATTTAGCTACATCTGTGTGTTCTATATGTTTATCGTTATATTTAATGTCAAGATTTATTGAATTTGTTTTGTATTGATAAAATTGCATGATTTTTGTTTTGTCAACGTTTATTTTTAGTTTATTCAATTGTAACCATTTATAATATTCGTAAGTGTATTATTTATGTCGGACTCATATGTAGCCAAATTGTCAGATTTAATCAGTACCGTACTATCGTCTGCAAATAGTATCATTGGGTGTTGAACATGTGTTGGTAGGTCGTTAATATAAGCCAGAAACAGCAAAGGACCCAATATGCTCCCTAGTGTGATAAAAACATCTTTAAAAAATACTTTCAAGAAACTTTTAGTTAATCTCGCACTAACAATCAAATCAAAATCCCGCTATCATTACATGATAAGTTGTTGTGAGCGTGATCTCAACTTTCGTGGCGATATCTGTTCGAACCATATATGTAAGTATGTACCTAGCTGCTATAAGTATGTTCGAAAATTAACTAAGTGGGTGGTTAATCATACAATACAAGTAGGTGCTCTTTACTGCACAACTCTCAAATGCAGGAGACATGGCACAAGAAATTACAATAAGAGATAAAGAAGTGCCCCGTTTAAAAAAGGCCATTTATTGAGAAAGCTAACTATAGCGTTTTTTTTTATATTCGGCATTTACCGATATATACATATTACAGATGTCGTGACATCATATCGCTCCTAAGGAACCCTGCGACACGAAACGGCTCACGCAAATCGCGGGGCACAAAAAAATCCAAAAAACCCTCCCCCGTTTTTTATAAACCTGTATCAAGAGCTACTCCCAAAATCAAATTAAGTTAACCAAACGGAAAGGTTTTTTTTAACAATTGTTTTAAATATAAAAATCATAAATGAACTAATCCGGTTTTATGATACCCATATATATTCCATATTTTGTGAATAAAAACCAGCTGGAGCTACCTGCAATATTGTCACTTTCGTTGCAAATATTTAGGGCAAGTACGGGCCTTCCCAGAATTTGTTTTTAAGCAATTAAGCTCCTGGGCTTACCAAGGTCGCGACGTCGTAAAATATTGACGTCGTCATTTAGATATAGAAATTAGAAAGGGATGCAGCAATCGTTTCATACTCATTTTCATATTTGTACTGATAGTGGTTTTATATTTAATAATATGTATGACACGTATTTTTAACCGGTTCTAAATAAAAAGGGAATTTCACAATTAAAGGGCGTTTGTTTTTTAATGTGTTATTTTTTTATTATTTATTAATTAAAGTATACAACTTAAATATATACAATTACCTGCAAAACTGTTTGTACAGTTTGTCTGCAGGTGTGAGTCTTTATATAATAATTTCAACAAAGGTTATTGCTAACCACTTGAGTGACACTTGGAATAGACAACTTTATCACTCAAGTGTCTGCAATAGATGCTCATTAAGTACTTTTTAAATTCGGACTTACTTGGCTCGTGCCGGATATTCCCGGGCAAACTATTGAGTATGTAGGGAATTATTTTGCTCAATGTTCTACCTCCATAGTAGTTCCTGACCCTTGGTACCTCAAATTTGCCCGCACATACCGACCTTGTACCATTCTTATGTTAGTATTAGGTTATGCTCTCGATTGCCATGGTTGTTAACTGCTAGAAGATATTTATGTTTTAAACTAACGAACGGGGAGTATAGGTATTACAGATTTTATATAGCTTGAAATAATTACCATTACATTTATTTTTAGTTTTTTTGTCCACTATTAATTTTAGAAATCTCTGATCTCCGATTACTTGATGACAGCTGTCATCTTTTGTTTTGTTTGGAACGGTATACTTTCTAATAGGCCCCATAGTTAGCAGATCAGGATCTGTGAGATCGGGGGAACTCTCCAAACCTGTAGGGCACTCCTATGTCACCTATTGATATATCGTGATCGTGATGTGAATATTTTTTTGTATCTCGTTCAGCTGCTCTGGTAATACAATTTATTTTAATAGAAGTATTCCAATACTTATTCGAACAATGTTCATCTCTGTGTTCGGTGGAGTACTTACTCCACCTTTAGTAAATAGGACGCCGTATTTTAAAAGATATTATTACTGACCGAGCAAGCGAAGCGTCTTTGTTTCAGCTTTGCCAAGAATTCCTTCGTACATCCGGATTTCCGGCTGGTCTCGCCTCGGGGTCGCATTTCTTAACCGCCGATAATATTTTATCAGCAGCATAATTTATCAGCCGATTTCGATTATTTTTTTTTTTTCAAAATGATGAATATATATACTTACGGGTTTAGTAACAAATGTGAAACAAACTTGCGGGGTGGACCTCAAGAGACTCTACACCTTACAAAGTTACTAGTAATATTTTATGCCTCGTCACTTCAACATAATAAAGCTTAGACCGACCGTTTGTCGTGTAGTTCATCAGTCATCACTGGAAATTCTCGTGAATGTGGTGAAATTAAAAAATATATAATATCACACACAGCACCCACAAAGCAAGGAAAAATTCAAAAGGTTAATTGGCGTTAGAGTGGTGGAGAGGTTAACACGTTGAACCGGTAATCCAGAGGTACTGGGTTCGATACCAGGTCTCTTCCGCCAGGTTACGTCATTTAAATTTTTCTTTGTGTTTTGATCTTTCTTCTCAATCATGTTCCTATCTTCTTATCAACAGGGGTCGGACTTTCTTTCGCACGGTAGGACTAATGGAGAGCTATGGAGCCGATATTAACATTAAAATACTATTCATACTCATACTCATAAGTGTATTTCATTCGCAATTTTAATTTTATAGCCAAGGACAAAGTCAGAAGAATATACAAAGACCTGATTTGTGTAGGCATTGTTTTTTGTCGCCACACTTTATCCATGTTTTCTGGATTAAATTGGATTCTATATTGATCGAATATCCATTTATAATTAGAAAGTTCATGATATTGACAATAAATTGAGTTAAATTAGGAATTTTGAAATATTGTATAAAAAAAGTTTATTCTTAATTTTAGTCATTGAATGCTTGGGAATGTTAACCATAATAACCACAAAGGCAGTTTGGAATGAAATAGATGAATGAGTATGAGTATGAATTGTATTTTAATGTTAATAACGGCTCCATAGTTCTCCATTAGTCCTACCGTGCGAAAGAAAGTCCGACCTCTGCTTATCAATCAACAATATTGAAAAAAAAAACATAAATAAAAAAAAATATCGGCCAAGTGCGAGTGGGACTCGCGCACGAAGGGTTCCGTACCATTATCTGTAAGTTTGTTGTATGGGAGCCCCCTTAAATATTTATTTTATTTTATTTTTAGTATTTGTTGTTACAGCGGCAATTGAAATACATCATCTGTGAAAATTTCAACTGTCTAGCTATCACCGTTCTTGAGATACAGACAGACGGACGGACGGACGGACGGACGGATGGACAGCGAAGTCTCAGTAAAATAAGGTCCCGTTTTTACCCTTTGGGTACGGAACCCTAAAAATATATCGACCATAGCTTAGCTTTAATAGTTTTGTTATCGTCATGAGTACATTGGGTAGTCATCTCTCGCTTGAGTGAGAGGCGCGAGGCGCGCGGGCGCCGACGGAGTGTTTTTGCTCGCTCGGAAGAGGAAGCCGCGGCGTCGGCAGCTGCGCCCGCGCCGCGTCTCAAGGGCGGCGTGTGCCCGCACTACCCTACTTTTTTATCATTACGTCTTTCAATGATTTCAGGAAGAGTTTCATATTCTACAAAAGGACGCGCGTTAAACACGAGTCGCGTGGGGCTTGATAAAAACAAAAAACGGGCAAATTGAGAGTCGGACTCGTGCACCGGTAATATAATAATAGAAGACAATTTACATACCTTGCTCTTGATACATATTCACTAAAAATTTACCACAAATATTAGTAAATATTACCTAGTCACTGTACTTTAAGCCTGCACCCATCTATGATGCTTGTTGAAAACATATTATTTACAACCGGGTCTATTGAAAGAAAGCTCAAACATTTTCTTTATATGTACCAACAAAGTTTCGGTTAAGTTTCGGATTTTTACTTGTTTTGTAGGTAGAAGTATCTATCTGGGAGGTTCACTACAAAGCTCGGAAGTTTAAGTTGTCCGAATGCATTACTACCGGAAACCATATTCTGATGAAATATTGAGTTTTTTTTTTGGGATATTATAAAACCCTAACTTAACTTTATTACCTATATCGTGTAACATACCATCTACACCAAAAAAGATAGTTATGCGAGAGATCACTTTCGGAATTATTAAGATTTAGAATAATGATGATTTCGGAATAGTACATTGGCGACGTCGCGCGTTGTCCAGCGGCGGTGATTTATGGGGCAGCTGACGCGCCCGCGCGGTCACGGCGGCGCTCGAGGCGCAAAAAATATCCTAAACTCACTTTCATACGTTACTTAAGAGGAAATACCGCTGGTAATTTTTCCATAAAATTCGAGGTTTCGTTCTCGTCAGTTTCCTCCTTAGAAACTTAAACAATCTTAAGGAAATGTTAGGAACTGAATGCGAAAGAAATGTTCTGTGTCGGACCGTTTCGATTTTTGCGCTAGTTATTATAAAATTTGTTTAAGTACTAGGTGTTTGTTTTTGGCCTAAATCCCGCCGCAAACGGACACCTAGTACACAAATTCTAAGTATAATATTTTTGAAAATATACTACTTATTCATATTTAAGTAGTTTCCAAAATTTTGTCACGATTAGTTAAGGTTTGAAGGAGGACACAGTCGAGAAAGAAACCTGTATTTGTCTAACCCGGTTACGTTAAGTTTGGACCACATTTGTATCCCATGTTATAGTTACCAGGTGTAGACTTAACGTACATTGATAGTATGGGAGAAGGAGTAGTGATATGTCCTCTTAACTTTCTAATGTGCGGGGTAGGGTGTTTTACTTTAGTGCTTCACAATTTTACTTACTTATCGTATATTTGCTAGTAATTTCATTGCAAGCATATCATAGTATGAAGCCATTAGCGTGGGCAATTTGTACATAAAAGTACACTACTCATGTAATAATTTTTATTTATATTGACAGATCTTATGCCTATCGATACTGAATGATGCCTGCTATCCAAATACTTACTATAAATTTTACGATATATGTAGGTTTGCATAAGAAGTATGCTTATCGGCGTATGACTTAGTTTGTTCAAACTAAATACAGCAGTCTAGCAAATTAAAATAAATGATCTTTAGTTTAATTATGTATCTTTTTTTTTATATATTGATTTTAAAGTATTTATGTCGTGACGTTCCAAGACTGACCATGACGAGCGCAGTCGAAACGTCTAAAAGTTTCCAACGCAAGGTAAATAATATTTATGCGTAAATCTAATAAATCTCATTTTTAATTTCAATAAATCGAAATACGAAGTTATACTTAACTTATACTTATAGTCATACAGAACACCCTGTAGCAACCGTTAAACGCAAATCAATAACAATTGCAAAGACTACCTACCGGGTACCCAACAAAAGCCCAGTGGCGTTCGCAAAACGTGGCGAACCCGGTCAAAACCGGCCCGCGAAACAATCGGTCTCATTTCATTTCAGAATATAGTAATAAATTACGTTATTTTAACTAAATGTGCTTTTAAGGCCACTCTCCCTTTTTGCCACTTGTTTTTTGCTTCCGGGTTGCGATTCGGAGAGAAAACGGGCCACGTGTGCTTTGTTAGGTAAACGTTACGAAGAACCTCGCTGACTTGGTTCAAACACTGTCCCTGTCTCACTCTAATTACATTATTAACACACTTTTATGAGCTTCACTCGTAACTAAGTTGGTTTCTGATGGTTGGTTTCAATCAAATCAAATCTTGGAAGTCAATATTAACCTGCTTGTAATTGTAGTACCTATATTTTTAAATGAAATATATGTTTTTATTTTCGGCTTAACTCAATACCAGGCATTTTTTTTTATACGGGTACGTCGCTTATATATAATTTTAAGAACCTATGTTTATGAATCAACCAAATTTCAGCTCCAGAAGACGGCAAAAAAAATGTGTTCCCTTAAAAAACAACAGCAGATTTTGTTTCACCACAGAATAGATAATAGTACAAGTACAGAAGGCACACTACTTTGATCTTTACAAAAGCCGCTTTTTTTAGCCAAAAAAATATGATTTATGGCCCTTCTAAAGTCGTCGCCTCCGGCGCAAACCAAACAGAACGTTGAGGCTGTGTAATAACGGTAAAAATGAATTGGCTCACTGGCCGCGTCGACGCTAGCGAGGGTTATCATCGATTAAATAAAATAATAATGTATTGTCCATTTATTTCTTACATTCAATATAGAGAGCAAATTATATTGTTTATACATTATAAATATTATTTAATTATTTATTTAACTACAAAATAATAAATTTCAAAATTTACACATATTGACTCGACCACCAGGCCACATTTTACTGGCGTTGCTGCGAACCACTGCAATACAAAATCTTGTTTTTTGTATTCTTAAACACTTAAATAAAAACACTTAATTGGTGTTTCTTTTTTTGTATTTTTTTTGATGTACATAAAACTGTGTTCTGTTATTTTGGCAATAAATGTATTTTCTTTCTTTCTTTCTTTCTTTAAATAATACTTATAAACATACCTAGGATAACTCGGGGCACGTTCTAGGGATAGGATATCGATAAAAAAGATGTCGATATAATTAAATTAATATATGTGCTCAATGAACATTCTGGATTACTATAAAGAGGTTCGATGTCATATCTGATCTGATATCGAGCCTCTTAAATTAAGATAATAAAAGTATGAGGATGTCATTTCAATCAAAATGTAAATACACGTTTTGATATGTTCATTTTTTCATTTGAAAATGTGGAGAAATAAAGTAATATTTATTTATGTCGATGACATTTAGATGTTGACAGTAACCTCGATATATTTTTTTGTCGATAAAATATTTTGCTACGTCACTTTCGTATAGGTGCCCCGAGTTATCCTAGGTAAGTTATAAAAAAGAATAATGAAACGTCACAAATAGAAAAATAGCGATAGAGTACGACGTTGTGGTGCGATGGAGTAATAAAAAAATACAGATTTTGTTTACAAAGGACGATAATAAATTAATAACGCACAATAATATACACATGACACATTACAAGTGGTTAACTTCTAAAAATTGTTTTGCCGTCTTTAAATTGGTGGCTGTTCAATTTAATAGTGGTATATATCCGAATTCGAGCAAATTCCTGCATCCCGCTACGATGCAATATTTTTTAGCTATCTTTTTATTCATTTAAACACTAGTATAAAAAGAAATGCGGCACGTTCACTTGCGACGTAAATCAGAATAGCGTGACAGCACGCGCGTGCGTTCCAAGACAGAGCGTGGCAGCCACTGAATATGCCGTACTAATACGGCGATCGGCATGTACTTGTAACGGGGAACGTTAATCGCGGAGTGCGCCCCGCCTGGTTTCACCGAATATGCTAACTATCAGTGTTTTTACTCTGAAAACGTAGTTTTGAGCCCCGCTACCCGAATATAAAATATCTCACGGGAAATAAGACTATTATTTTGATAATAAGTTCACTTAGTTCAAGGTGACAATTTCGAGTTTAAAACAATTCCATACATCCTTGATGTTTTTAGGGTTCCGTAGTCAACTAGGAACCCTTATAGTTTCGCCATGTCCGTCTGTCCGTCTGTCCGTCCGCTCCGTGATCATTAGTACTAGAAAGCTGAAATTTGGTATAAGTATGTGTATGTATCACGCCGACATAACGGTACAATAAAAATTCAAAAAAAAAATTTTTTTTCGGGTACCTCTCGCACACCTAAAGTGGGGCACACCTTTTTTCGTTTCTACACTAGTGTGTGGGGTGTCGTTGAATAGGTCTTTTAAAAATAATAGGGGTCTTCAAACATTAGTTTTTGATAAAGTCAGCAGTTTTGTAAATATTCGCTCCGAAAATTAAAAAATAGTGTCCCCCCCCTCTAACTTTTCAACCCCGGGTCAAAAAATTATAGAAAAATTCATGAAAATGAGGCCTTATAAGTACTTTCAATAAAAACTATATTGAACAAAATCGGTCGAGCCGTTTTTGAGTTATCGCATAATATGAAAAAAATTTAAAAGGACGTAAGTTGACTTCCAGAAGGCCATAAGTAACTACAGTTACTTTGGCGTTTACGACCTCTTTATAGAGCTTGAAACCTTTCTCATAACTTAAGTCTATTGTGAAGGATGAGCAACTACGGAACCCTACACTGAGCGTGGCCCGACATGCTCTTGGCCGGTATTTTTGAGTAGGTTCAGGTTCAGCATACAAAGTGTCACGGCACATTCAAAAGACATATTTAAAACATACCTTTAATGATACATTTATGCCATGGTGGTAATTAATTTTTCACATCACTAGCTCGGAAAGCCCAGTTTGTTTGTTTGATATCTATTGAGAAAATCGCTTTTTATCCACATGTGGAGAAAGAGTTTTGACATTTGAACGCAGCTAAAGTAAAATTTGACATCTAACAAAACGTAAAACGTTAAAAGTGCTGAATTTTGAAAAGCACAATGACTGACTTGCATCGAGTAAAAAACACTAAATGCAGTCTTACAACTTGATTTGAATTCATAAATATCAGCATTCAACATTAATCTTTTCACTTTTGTTGTAAACACCGATAAAATGTTCTGACAGTCCAAGTAAGTCAAGTGCGAACAAAACGCATTCGAAATAATTAAAAAAAAAACTTTTGATTCAACACTTTAAAAAAATTTCCATTAAGTATATTCGTAAGTTCTTCTAGTTTGTTTTTTTATTAAAAAATGATTAAAAATGAGTGATTCGGGTGACATAGACGTATTAACACCTGTGGAATTACGGAAAACCGTGCAAAATGCGGACATGAGCTTATTTCCTGAAAAATCCCGTTTAAAATACCTACATGAAAGCTAATTAGACCTTAGTTTTAATAAATGGCAAATTGTTTGATTATTGTAGATATTTTTCAAAGATAGTACAAACCCTTTTTATTTTTTCCTCGCTGTAGTGAGGTGAAAAGTTTTGTGTTATACACGGGTGAAAAGTTATTTTACGTCTCGTGTATTGAAACACTCGCTACGCTCAGGATTCTATTTTGAACCACTCGCTTCGCTCGTGGTCAATCATAGGATCCTTTCGCTAGCTCGTGTTTCAAATAAACATTCGCGGGTAAAATACAACTTTCCCCCCTTGTATAACAAATAAGTATTTAAACTTAGGAAAAATATATTGAATTTTTGGTAGCTTACGTAAAAAAGTGCGGATTTTACATATATATTACAAAGAACACTATAAATTTCATAAAATACAAGATAAATAATACCAGCACTTTTGCATGTTCTTTTACGGAATTAATATGAATTGGTTTTTATTATATTCATATAACGCTTGTTATTAAAATAATCATCTTTAATTTACCATATCTAAATACGAGTATTGACGTAAAATATACCGCTTTTAATCAATGTTGTTTTTACATCTACCGTGGGTATTTAATACGGGCATATAATGTATTCAGTTATAGTATCTGATCATAGGAATCGTACGGCATAACCATTTGTTAAATAGTGTTTTTAATTAGGTGTAATCATTTTTTAGGGTTCCGTACCCAAAGGGTAACAACGGGACCCTATTTCCGAGACTTCGCTGTCCGTCCGTCCGTTCGTCACCAGGCTGTATTTCAAGAACGGTAATAGCTAGACAGTTGAAATTTTCACAGATGACGTATTTCTATTGCCGCTATAACAACAAATACTAAAAATAAAATAAAATAAATATTTAAGGGGGGCTCCCATACAACAAACTTGTTATAGATTATGGTACGGAACCCTTCATGCGCGAGTCGGACTCGCACTTGCCCAATTTTTAAAGTCCAACCAAGCAGTCGAACAAATGAACGCTGACATGGTATGTCATGATGTTTAGGTACGTTTATTAATGTGGATGCAAATACACTGCGTGTTCAATTATTTTGTATGAAAAAAATACTAATTTTCTAAAGAAATCAATTTAAATAGGATCCCTGGGTCCGATACTAATCGTCATTTCAATATATGCCCGTATTAAATACCCACGCTGTATAGCGAAGCCGTACCATTCTCAGTACAATGGTAAAAAATAAGTAGGTATACTAACAAGTTCAATATTAAAATACAATTACATATTTTAATCGTGTATTTCGCTGTAAACAGCTCTTTGCATTTTGGGATTATAACGAAAGAAGAATGCAGTCAGTGCTGAAATTGAAATCACATATTTTCTCAAAAATTAAATATAACTAATATAAGTCTATGCAATGCCACAAGCTGTCGTCTCACTTCTGGGCATTAGGTGGGTAGGTGCTGAGGAATGTCACAAGCTAGTGATATAGCGTTATCAGTAATTCCACTGCAATATTGAAATTCATCTGTGGCTTCCGAAGCATTCAAGTCGAATGCGATCAGTCCAATGCAACTAAAACTGCAATCTTAAGTCGCCCAAATTTAAAGAAGAAGACGCCGTTTTTTTACAATTTCTATTGAATTCTCGCTTCAAAAATGTCCAACTTTCCACTTTACTAGGTACTCACTTGTAAGGATAGTACACTTACTATATATGCCTAATTATTAGCAAGTCCTGCCCTAGCGTACATTGCGTCTCCCTCCGCGATATACATTTGGTAGGTAAGTACAAGTTCAATTGCGAGGCGGAAATGTTTATTCAACTGAATTGTCACCTATATAGGTTATATTTTTTGCTTTATTATTCGTATTCCGTCACATGTTTATTCATAACATTTTTTTATTTCGGTGTAATGTGCGTGTGTGGCGATGTATTGAGTTGGTTCAGCTGCGATACGGCTAGCACTGAACAGAAAGTAAGCATATGTTGTAAATTTAGAATATACCTACATGTAATTGTTTAAATATAGAGTAGGTATTGGTATTCGAGTAAACAATTGAAGAATAACAATTACGTTTTTTTCACACTTTTCTGACGCAAGTCGGCCACGTTTTCGTAGTTATCAGTTTATCACATGCGAGCGAGCCTGGCTATAATTTTAACGAAATATTAAGGCAAGCATTTTTACATATTAATATTAATAATTCTCTCTATACATTACTTACTCTAAATGTGGAATGTTTTAAATGGCTTCTAATTTTCAGCAAGTAGTTAATGGTATTTTTGCCTTGCAATAGGTAGGTATATATAGGGTTTACTATAATTTCACAATAGGTAAACGTTTGACAAATAATCTATTCACAAAGAAAGTTTCAAAAAACAGATCATTTCACAAGCACACATATAATTTCACAACCTCTTTATACTTATTACAAATGGTCATTTGACAAATATATATTACATACCCAAATTAGTCATTTTACAAAATTAGTATATAATGTGTACAGTCGAGTTCATTTACATCTACACGCTTACGAGAACAAAAATATCTGAACACGACCCAATTGTCAGAAGCATAAAGTCGTGCTCAGATATTTTTGTTCTCGTAAGTGTGTAGATGTAAATGAACTCGACTGTACCTATAAAATAATATTTATCAAAAATAACTGTTAATAATAAAATACTGTAAATTGGTAATATAATTCATGTAGGTATATATACAGCAACCGCCGGCAGCTGCCGAGGCCCGCTCGCTTCGCTCGCTCGGCTCGTGCGTCAATTATTATATTACAATAGGCTCTGACTAATAATCATCGCAAAAGAACAATTAAGAAATAAAATGGGGTAATACTCACAAAACTTTTGGCAATTTTGGGTGGCGGTTAAAAATATAATTGAAAAATATAACTAATAACAATATGTATATTTTATATAAATACTACGGCTGTATTAGTTACATACCTTTCATTTCCGAGTTGCATTTTTATTGCGATGATTAGTCCGACCTATGCTTATTAGTTGATGATTAACGATATAATGATTTGTCTAGTAAATAATGTGTGTAATGTACCATTTACATTGTGAAACGTTTTTTGTGAAATGATTGCATACCATAATATAGATAAAGCATACGATTAGCGAAAACGAAACCGTGTTTAAAAAAAGTAGTTTCCATAATTCGCAAACAGTGAATCTATGGGGCACAAGTGAATCCGATGTGGGGTTCGTTAACAATATAAAAGAGATTGCAAGACTACGAAGATTTACGTAATTTTGAGGGGTTTTATCTATTATCTATTAAGTGAATCAAACAACAAAATTCGGCCCAGCATTACGGAATTTACAGGTATTAGTAAATAAAATGACAATGATGATGATTAAAATCTTTAAATATGATAAAGATTCACATGACAGCGCAAATTTCTGCATCAATTCTTTTAACAAGATTGAATTTTAATAAATAAAAAACCAATCACATTTCTGTAATTCTTAAGATTCAAATTTTAATTTAAAATGAAAGTAGGCACAATCACCACGGCACACTCCAAATAATTATTTTTCACAAGGCAGAGCTATTCATATACGTAACGGACGAGGGGGCGAAACACAATATGGAGGAGGAGGTCGAGGGAGCGCGGAGTGGGAGGCTGGCCTGAGGGTGCGGCCCTGCCTCGGGATAGATTTGAAGGTACAATCATTTTTTATGCGAGGGGGCAAGTGGCCTAGCAGGCTGAAGGAAAATTGAGTATGGATATGGAGGCCGCTGATATTTATACTTCGACTATATCAAAAATATGAACCGGAATAACTAATATTTACTCATTAATTGCACACTAGTTTTTAATATTATATACATCACTTAACGCACACTATATATTTTTATTGAAGAGTCCGTATCGATAAACGTTTTTTTGGTTTTTCACATGCTTAATAATTATATCACATGTTTGTTTATTCGACAGTTGGTACAGTACAGTAACTGGTACCCAGTGTCATTCAAACCTTGGGCCCCTCTGCAATAAAGACCGTGACTCGCAACAGCCATAAAAGCTGAACGCATTACTTTTTACTCGATGCTTTCCATGAGGGCACTTTCAGTGAGCGATGAAGGAGAGAACATTTTAGTTCTGCGCGTATAACAGAAATAGGTATGTTCTATTATTTTGTCTTATGTTCATTTCACAGTCTCTTATCTTTTGAAACGGCCCGGTGTACGAACGTAACAAAATGGTACCTACTACCATTTTCATCTGGATTATGAAAAAAAAATATATATTTGAAGACGTGATTTGTAGGTATGTTGATTTTTTAAACTTACATGATTTTAACACATTACTAGAACAAAACGGGGCTGCTTTCAGTCCCTTCGAGTCCATGGACGAAAAAACACGTCCAAAACGTCGAGGTAATTAAGTAAACACCTTTTTGAACGCGCTTTAGTCCCGTTTTGTTATAATAATGATTTGTATGAGCGTGTCGCAGAGTAATCAGTAACACCATTTTTCTAAGGCATGTAAAGGCTTTAGCTTAACGACTATCTCGCTAATTGGGGCAGTCCGTGTCATTTAACGAAATCCGTTATACCGCGTATCAATACACCTTCTAGCTTGTCACTGCGCCACTTAATGTGTTGCCTAATTAATCAAATCATTCGTGTTATTTTTTGTAATCTATATGGTCATTTAGCTCTGAGGGTGTGATATTGAAGGAAGTTAAGGTTTTTGAAGCGGCAATTTGGCACTTAATATGTGATATATAGTAGGTATAGTAATATTATAATAATTCATGTAAGTACACATCCTAATTTTCAAGTGTATTTTTGATATCCATGTCCGGTTTAACCACTCCATCTAATCTAAAATATACATTTAAAAAACCTGAAATACTCACTGTTTTCTTATTGTGTTTATTATGTGTATTCAACTTTTTTGTTAAAATACTGTTAAAAAACAACTAAATATATGGGTACAAAGCTCTCTGAGCCACTTCAATTATAACGACAATCTATTTTAAATATCGGGAAAGCTATTGCCGTTTCAGAAACTAACTTAAGTAGGTACACAAATTGATGTACTTATACTTAGCAACAGAGAGGATATTGGTTTCATTTCACACATATATGTAATTGCAATTACAAGTAGGTGGCTCGTGACCACGCATATTGTGCGTGCTACAAAGGTGACATCTATAGGTACCTACCTTGGAGCTAACACGCAACATTAACTCTGACGAACATTCTTCACTACACCATAAAGTGCCGTTGCCTGATTATAACCAGTGAACCCGGTCTAATCAACAGCTCAAACGAACTAAAATTAAATGTGATTTAATGACGATACCGTTACTTAGTCACAAATTCCTTCACCTTTAATCACGCATGTATTAAAATAACATTAATGCTAGACTCTAAGAAAATTCTCCAAACTATAAAAAAATTACGAAGCACTCGTATACGGCGCCGCGTTTAATTGAAATTGACATTTGAAACAATCGAGTGAGTACCGTTAAGTATCTGTGTAATTAATAACACCGAGCAAACCCGTTCTTCTGTCCCGATAGTCAGGGAAATCCAGAGCATGTAGCCCCACACCGCCCAAATTGCCCACGGAAACCGGACTGATCGGTATCTCATGTTTTTTGCATGGTTGCGTCTAATCAAACGGACATATAAAGTTTAAATACATACATATTTAGATAAAAGTACATAGTCATTCAAGATTCTTTTATTGTAAAAACGAAATATTAGACTTTAAAAAAAATTAAAAGAACTTTTTTACCGCAATGTTATTGGTAGTTAATACCAAAGTCACAAGAAAGTGTCCTTAAAAATAAACATCATCCATAGTTGCGCGTGTAGTGCAGTAAGGATTTTTTAAATGTGTTTTTATACCATAACTTTTGAATAAATACTTCCCATATTCGAAATGTAAAGTAGTATGTTCAACTCTGAAAGACACCAATTTCTCTCTCAAACTATTGGCGCTCGAGCTGGGTGAGAATATCTGAGTGAAATGGGTATCTTTCACACTTTGTTTATTTCATCAGTATTTCATGATCCAAATTGTAAATCACACTGTTTTAGTTAGTCCCATAATTATAGACATCCGATTGCATGTAGTGGAAGACTGTCCGAATAGGTATTTGAATTGTATGTCTTACAGACTTTTCTGGAGAATTTAATTTAGGTGGCTCATGATAAATTTATATAGTTGTCTGTTCGAACAGTTTAACATCATTTGCTAAACAACATTTCTCAAATAATCACTTAACAAAAACAATTCACAAACTATTCATTTCAATAACCTATCATTCTCGAAAATTCTCATTTTATAAATAATTACTCGACAAATTTTGCATTTAGTAACTTTGACGCTTCATAAACATATTGAAAAACAGTGTTATTTAAAAACTATTCACTTCACCAATAAATCGTTTTTAGAATCAGTTATTTTGCAAAACGTTAATTTGATTAAACTATATTGTTTCATAAAAATAACTTTTCTGGTAGCGATTCGATTGTATTGGGGATTGGGGTCGCAGTTCAAACCTTACCTAACCGAACCGAATCTATGCTAACTTTCTGGTAGCGGTTCGGTTTTATTGGGGTCGCAGTTTAAACCTAACCTAACCGAACCAAATCTATGCTACCTTTCTGGTAGCGGTTCATAGCGGTAGCATCATCCAAACATATACGAAATAAATTTTAGCCAAGCTGAAGCAAAGAGGCTGCGCTCGCTTCGCTCAATCTTAAATAGAAGCCCGCCACATTTTCTTGGCCATAGTCGGTTAAAAAGTATCCTGTGGCCATGTTTGGATTTTGATCTAATCCGTCCTGCCGGTTCAGCGTGATGAGAGGAAAAGAAATGTAAAGAACAGATATCGCTGCACGGCTGGCCCCGCGCGCCCTACAACACATAGGTCATCCTGCAACGCACTAATCAAATTATTTCTGAAATCCTTCTCCTTAGAAAACTGATTTTACACACACGACCGCTACATTTTTTTTATTCTTGAATAAAAGAACTGGTATTAAGACTATAATTGTCTAAGACCATATTTGGAAGTCCAGCTATCCTAAAAACAAAGCGAACGAACTTATTAGGCGAATATTCTAGAGAATTTAAATTAGGTGGCTCATGATAAATTTAGCAGTCCACTCATAAAATTAAACATACAAACTTACATTAAGCTCTTATTAAAAAAAACGCTACCTACATAAGTAATATACAATTACTTATGTAATCAAATATACTTTCATATACGAATGAACTTATATATAACAGTAGGAGGGCTGTAAAAAACATAAAGCATATTCCCTTTTTAGCGGCGCTGTCATTGGTTAGCGGGCGGCGTAAAAAGCTCCTCGCGGCTCGCGCCCCTCCGCATTCTGAAACGCCCTTACCTACGTAAAATATCCACAAAAAACTGCTCCAACTGACGTTTTTTACCGTACCGTCGTGTAACCGTAACACACATTTAAATATAATGTAGATTAATAGATATTGTGATGAATTAATATTGAATATATGTACAAGACAATTATTATTATTGACGACGCGTTTGGCTCGGTTTGTAGACACCTGCCTACTGAGCCGGCGGTCCCGGGTTCGAATCCCGGCCAGGGCAAATATTTGTGTGATTAACTCGAATATTTGTGCTTG
The DNA here is from genome assembly GCA_932273695.1 of Apotomis betuletana. Classification (NCBI taxonomy): domain Eukaryota; kingdom Metazoa; phylum Arthropoda; class Insecta; order Lepidoptera; family Tortricidae; genus Apotomis; species Apotomis betuletana. Next base: position 36,008,041 of record OW026298.1, read on the forward strand.
GGTCATGGTTGTTCTATCTATTTAAGTATATATTTATCTATGTAAGTATGTATATCGTCGTCTAGTACCCATAACACAAGCCTTCTTGAGCTTAATTTGGGACTAGATCGATTTGTGTGAGGTTGTCCGATATTTATTTATTTATTTATTATTATTTATTATACAAAATAAGTTTAACAACAGTTAAGTACATCTATAACATAGGTAGGTACAAGGTTCAAATGCAAACTAATGCTTATAAGGGATCCGTTTCAGTTAACCTTGGAACAATATTAAATACATAATGTTCATTCTTCTACATGATAATAATTCGTGTATAAAACCCATTGGTGTGACATAATATAGAACCCTACCTCTTTAATTCCGTCTTGTCCGAGGGCAAAACGCCTGAAGCATGGAATAGAGGCGAGGTGGTACTGTTCTTCAAGAAAGGTGATAAAACCCTATTGAAGAACTACAGGCCCATCACGCTTCTAAGCCATGTTTATAAGTTGTTTTCAAGGGTCATCACGAACCGTCTCGAACATAGACTTGATGACTTCCAGCCTCCCGAACAAGCCGGTTTCCGAAGAAGCTATAGTACCATAGACCACATACATACGCTGCGACAAGTTATACAGAAGACTGAAGAGTATAACTTGCCATTATGCTTAGCGTTTGTGGACTATGAGAAAGCCTTCGATTCGGTGGAAACATGGGCGGTGCTCGAGTCACTTCAGCGATGCCATATTGACTATCGGTACATTGAAGTGTTGAAGTGTTTGTATAGTAACGCCACCATGTCGGTCCGAGTTCAGGAGCAGAGCACAAAGGCCATTCCATTGAGAAGAGGCGTAAGACAGGGGGACGTTGTGTCCCCGAAACTGTTTACGGCCGTTATGGAAGACGCCTTCAAGCTCCTGGAATGGCAAGGACTTGGCATCAACATCAATGGCGAATACATCACTCACCTTCGGTTTGCCGACGACATCGTAGTCATGGCAAAGTCGATGGAGGAACTCAGCATGATGCTCGATGACCTCAATCGAGTTTCTCAACGGGTGGGCTTAAAAATGAACATGGACAAGACGAAACTCATGTCAAATGCCAAGGTTGTGCCCATCCCAGTCTCTGTTGAAAACTCGGTACTCGAAGTTGTTGACTCATACATCTACCTAGGACAAGTGGTCCAATTAGGTAGGTCCAACTTCGAGAAAGAGGTCAACCGCCGAATCCAACTCGGCTGGGCAGCGTTCGGGAAACTACGCAATGTCTTTTCGTCCGACATACCTCAGTGCCTCAAGACGAAAGTCTTCAACCAATGTGTGTTACCAGTGATGACTTACGGCACCGAAACGTGGTCTTTCACTATCGGCCTCATCTCAAAGCTCAAAGTCGCTCAACGAGCAATGGAGAGGGCTATGCTCGGGGTGTCTCTACGTGATCGAATCAGAAATGAGGAAATCCGTAGACGAACTAAAGTGACCGATATAGCTCACCGGATTAGCAAGTTGAAGTGGCAATGGGCAGGCCACATAGCACGCAGAGCAGATGGCCGATGGGGCCGTAAAGTGCTCGAGTGGAGACCTCGGACCAGCAAGCGCAGCGTAGGACGTCCACCTACAAGGTGGACAGATGACCTTATAAAGGTCGCCGGAAGGCGCTGGATGCAGGTCGCTTCCAACCGGTATATATGGAAGTCCAAAGGGGAGGCCTATGTTCAGCAGTGGACGTCCTATGGCTGAGATGATGATGATGATGATGAATATAGAACCCAATTCCCACTGGCTTACTTATTTAATTCATTTGGTAGGTAGGTTTGTACCTACTCTTCTCATTTGAACCAGTAAAAAAATCATATTCACGTCTAGTTCTACCTAACTATACTGGTTTGACCTTAGTTTTCAGATATCTATGGGTACTTTATTAATGAGCCAACCCTGTGACTACCTTCTAAGTAGTGGATAAGAACAGAATACAAAAAACAATATATTTATTTCTGATCCCCTGCACAGAGGATCCGTCCGTAACAAAATATCATAAAAAATAAAACCGATCCACTAGTGGATCAGATTTAGCGGATCGGTCTGGAATCACTCACATTTTCCTACATACCTACTTGCTGGGTACTATTAAAGTATATTAGTATACTAATGGTAGGAGCCATCGTCTGTCATTTGTTTTAGTCTGAGTAGGACTTATGTCTGTGGAAAATACTTTGTTGTAGGTTTTATATTTATTTATTCATCTCATGAGCTTTTGATGTACCTAATTGCGCCCTGCCCAAACCCTGCTACGATGAACTTGGTTCTTATATTTGACATGCTCCTGGGATGATAAGAAAATCTGGATCAGTCACTAATCTTTCCCAAACCATAAAAAACTCTACCACGTGCTCTTGATTAAGTCCCTGCAGCAAATATGGATACAAAGCAACATCTTCATCACAATAGTAAATCCAAAAATAAAATCTACTAAAGTTGTCGAACCAACATCACTGCAATCGAAATATTCGTACGGCTATTTTTTTAAATAATAGATATCGCATAAACAATAACTTAATAAGTTAATCCCCTCCCCGCGTAAACTCTGGCCTCATCGTATTGGTTCAAATAAAATAGGCTGAGGGTGTATGAGAGAAACACACATAGCGGAGAATATACCTGTCCCTTTTACGCAAGAAAACTCGTCGCCTACGAATGTAGAATACAATATCGATGTTTGGGGCATAAAAATTGACAGTTTTTTTGTTCAGTGTATTGCAAGGAGCAGGCAGAAGCGGCCACACCGCTCCCGTCCACCGCAACGAAGGGTTGTGCCAAAAAGTGTTTACTCCGACTACATCCCTTTTTATCGTTTCCTACTCGTGCATCATTAGTAACCTTCAGTGAATTCAATGTTTACAAGTTTTTTAGTGCATAGTGATTTAAAAGTTTTGCTGTAATTTCGAGGAAGGTAAGCAATGATTATTTTTATTATTTACCTGTACTTATTACAAAAAAAAAACTGTTATTATTTGGAAATTTAGTAACGATGTAAATATTTTCAAGGCATACACTAAAACTTATCTTCTTTAAGTCTACCCACATTTATTTTCATGTTGATTATTAATTGCTACATTTATTTGGTACGATAAATAATATTGTGGAGAGATATGATATGATAATGGATACATTTCCGTTTCAAAATTACCCGTTCTCATTGGACGCTGCGATTTTTTTAAACTTTCTAACTGACTTTTTTACTTTTGTAACCTGTTTGAACAGTGTGATTTCAATAGCTACGAGTAAAAATGAACATTTGCCTAGTATACATTTACAAGGAAATTCAACATTTTATTATTATGTTTTCAATATATGTAGGTAAGCAACTCTTGCAATATTAGTAACTCGTTGATGAAATGTAGACAAACTTAGGCTTGCTTAGGGTTAAGCAACAAACTGTTATCATTGTAATCTACTTAAATAAATTTAAAATGAAGTTATTATCTAATGAGGCTCTTTTCAATAACACACAATGTTCGGCGGGGCTTGACCGTATTTTTTCATTGGAAGCAAACATCAGCAGAATGCAAATTGAGCTTACGTTAGATATGTCATATTACACTTATATTCACACGGGAACATCATTGTGAGCTCTTAACATTTTAGATACTTGTCGTATACAATAAATACATAGGTAGTTATGTTTTAACACGAGAGTACTTCGATATTTGATATCATAACAAAGAAATGTCATTAGAAATTATTTGTAACTTCGGTGATAAGCAAGTTTATAAATATTTTGTGAACTCAAACTACTACTTATTTTCATAATTAACATAGCATTTTCTATGCTGCGAGTAATTTGAGTACAAGTACTTATACACTATTTTTATATTTTCAAACGTACATTATTTAAGCCTTAAATACGATACATTATTAAGTTTTACATGCTATCATTTTGAAGTCTTTGTACCGGAAAGTTATGATCCAGTTTGGAGGTGGTTTTCCCACCAGCCTGTCACTTTGATGGTTGTACTTCCTAATGGTAAGCTTGTTGGTGCAGGTATGCTGAGCTGCGCGCCCGCGCCGCCCGCCGGCATGCCGCCCGCGCACGCGACGCACGCGCAACCGTGGGCCGCGCTCCTCCAACCGCCTCCTATTGTGGTAAGTCCTCATTATGTCATCTCGACTTTCAGACCATTACATTACTTACATAAAACCTGAGTAGGTTAAAATATACCAAATTTGAAGTCTAAGCTAGCAAGCTGATATATTCGAATTTTCGGAATCACAATGTTTATCTTTCTGTTATAGAAATCCGAACCTATGGAAGAGGGTAGTTTCACAAAAGATCAGACGAGCGGTTTCTACTCCGACGGCTTCCACAGCGCGTCCCCTTCTTCGTCAAGTAAGGATTCCAACGGTCACTCTCCTCGTAGCGTCGGTAGCGTCGGCGAATCTCTACCGTTTTATGATAACATGCCTCTGAAAGCTAAAGCTAATCTCGGTATGCATCTAGAATCCTATCGTAATGGAGTCCCGTACAGCCTACTTACGCCTCCTGGCTTCGAAAATAGAAACGCCGAAACTCGTGATTCTTCGCCCGGGTACAGTTCACAATATTCGCCGCGTACCCTCGCGCCGCCGACGCATGTGTCCACACCACTGATGCGTGCCGACGCCACGCCGCCGAAGTCGCCCGCGGAGCCTCCGTCCTCTCCCGATCAAGAACATGAACACAAGTCATACGAGCGATTTCATGATTCCGGGTTCGATGGCGCGTCGCAGGGCATGAAACACGACGGGGACGAAGGCCGAGAAGGCTCGGGCTTAGACGAAGACTTTGATGAAGAACCCGGCCTTCGAGTCCCTGCGGTCAACTCGCACGGGAAAGTAAAAACTTTCAAATGCAAACAGTGTGAATTTGTCGCGGTGACCAAACTCAGTTTTTGGGAACATAGTAAGGAGCATATCAAACCAGAAAAAATGCTATGCTGCAGAAAGTGTCCTTTTGTAACTGAATATAAACATCACCTGGAATACCACATGAGAAACCACTTGGGTTCGAAGCCGTTCCAATGTACTCAGTGTTCCTATTCGTGCGTCAACAAATCAATGCTCAATTCCCACCTCAAATCGCACTCGAACGTGTACCAGTACAGATGTGCCGATTGCAATTACGCCACCAAATACTGCCATTCCCTAAAACTTCATCTACGTAAATATCAACATAACCCCGCCATGGTACTAAATATGGACGGTACACCTAATCCTTTGCCAATAATCGATGTATACGGAACTCGTCGTGGTCCGAAGCAAAAACCGATTTCCAAAATGTTCGAGCAGCAAGCTTCTATAAACAACAATAATCAACCTCCCTGTCCGCCTCAGTCACATCCTCTTTTTGGACCCCATTTCCCTGTCAATCTACCTTACTTGCCTCCTCTATTACCGCATTCTTTCCTATTTCCTCCGAACAACAATTACGAAACAAGAACCTCTCCCAAATCTACCGAGATCCCGACTGAAAAGCGGCAGCCATCACCCATTCCGTCAATCTTGCATCAACGTCTATCTTACGGGGAGCCCAACTTGGATCCTCGAATGACTACCCCACCCGCTAGATCTCCAGACAGTTTACCGCGGACACCGACAACAATTCAAAACGTTGCAAATTGTCAAAGTAATGATGCACTGGATCTCACAAACGCAAAAACAAACGAGACCGCCTCCCCGCCACCAGTAGAACAACCTATGCCGGTAACTCCCACGACGGCTATGAAGAACAGAAGAAAAGGACGCGCCTTCAAGCTGCAGCCAGCAGCTCTCCGGCTGCAGCATGAGGACGATACGGGCGCCGCACCTCCCTCCGACTCTGAGTCGGACGCCTCCGCCGACGCGCCGCCCGCCGACGCGCCTACCAGCTACACGTGTCAGTACTGTGACATTACCTTCGGTGATCTCACGATGCACACGATACATATGGGCTTCCACGGCTACAACGATCCCTTCATGTGCAACAAGTGCGGCGAGCGCAGCGCTGACCGTGTGGCGTTCTTCATCCACCTAGGCCGCGCTCAGCACGCCTGAAGCGACACGACAAGCGATAGGTACGTCCAACTCCTAGTCTTCGTTTACGTATATATGTTGCGTAAGTGTATCAATAACATAGATTACAAATTATATTTAAATTATTCCTATTATTCTAGATAATGTATAAAACAGATTCGAAAGAGTAAGAAACATGTTTATAAAACCAAAGATAAAGATACGGTTTTAAAATAAGGCGCAAGTGATGGAAACATGAATCTACCTTGCTTAAAATGCTAAATGATATAACTATTAAAAATGTAATATAATAATAAGCTCCACATTATTGTGTGTTTGTATTTGTAATTAATTGATTTAACGTTTCGTGACGTCTATTTACATTAATGTTTAATATATGAAATGAAGTTGTGAAAGTATGTAAAGTAACAGAGCATAGCTGTAGACATGATACGTTAAACCCTGTGTTAAATTAGTTAGTACTAATATGTAGGAAGACGGTAGATCGAGTGGGTAGGTACATAGAGTGACCAATCTATAAACAAGACTGTAATCTTGGTTAAGTACAAAACGAAGTAACCTTATTTTTAACGGGCATGTTTTAGCATTTATTTTCTTTATAAGTATAATGTTACAATGATTGTGCATTACTCGTATGCGGTAAAGTTACCCATTAGGCAGTACAATCTAGCGTGCATAGTGATAATCCTCTAAACACTAGTGTGTATACCCTTGTAATTTAAAATTTATCACTTAATTATATTGATATGTACGGAAACTACCTTAGCAAATTGTACCTACATATTTATAATGATTAACCTTAAAAGAGTTTATTTAATTTATTTATCCTCATTAGTTTTATATCATGTGTAAAATGTAGTTAAAATAACGGTAGCTACTAGTTAGCTACATATGTGCTGTTTTACATTGTATAACAGTGTTTTGCATTGTACATTGTTCTAGTATATAGCTTTCGCTTTAGAATAATGATTTGGAATTAAAATGGATCGCCATTGAGTAGACAGGAGTTGTCGGCCTGTCGCCCGGCGTCCCTGTGTAGCGCGGTGGGCGACAGGCGAATGCAACTTTTTATGCGATACATGCATTATACCTATACACATATTTGCCACGAATTTTTGTCTTATGTTGTGTCTGTTTGTGTGCTGAAAATATGTAATAAAAATGTTTTATCGATTTGTCTGTGTGTTATTTATTTGAACCATCTAAAATTTTGAATCATACCTTACTGCTAGTTTATTATTGTGTTTTTCGTGAGATATACATTACCTTATTGTGTTTTATTTATATCGTATGATAACATTAACAAGCGCATCGTCTTTTCTAATTATCGAATAACTTTCCCACTTGTTGTGTTGATGGTGTGCATGCAAAGCAGGCTGCGACCGCGAGATGTGTGGAGTTGCATGGATTGTTCAGCAATAGCGTGTGATTGGGTTTGCAACAGTGAACGCACTGGTTTGCAACAAGTAAAACATGGCAGCTATTTGCGATTTTATTATTGTGTTATTTTTTTGTCAAATCACTACTTGCGTTTAATGTCTCAAAAACATAATACTATACATTATCATAATTGTGTAACCTAATCTGAATGCGATAGCAATTTCTCACAAACTACGATTAATCGGATTTTTTTAATACTTACATACATATACCTTACTGCAAATTGATTTTATTCTATTTAGCGCTATTCACTCTTATCACCTATTGTTTTTAATAGATACTTTTCTTATCTCAGTCAAATTTGTGGTCCTCGCCGTGGTTTGTGGTTTACATTAGACTGGTGAACAACGACGCGCTGTCGTTATTCGCAAGGCATGGCTTGTATTGTTCTTTATTCGTTACGAAATTAATAAAGATATCAGGGCTCCATAAACGCTTGCCCTTCGGTTCCACGTGCCGGCGCCGACATACGAATACTTGCACGGAAGCAGAAACCTGCAAAAAGTCGTGGTTTTCGTTTAAAGTAGACATATAACAATAAGCTATAGCGAGTAGCTGTTTTCTAAAAATAACTTATTCTTTTGTTTCAATACTTGATTGTTATTTATGAAGTGGCTATTTTTTACCGAACAATACAATTTTATGTCACCGTTACGGGTAAAAACTCCGTATGAATATTCATAAAACCTGCGTTTGCCGAAATGGTATTTCAAAATGTGTGAAGTTACAAAACGGCGGCGTTTGGGCCACGTACTAGTGCTCGTACAGTGCGCTTGCTGCCCCCACCTTACATGTGTTCATATTTCTTTTTCTAGGTTATTTTATAGTGGCTGTTGTTTTATGAACGCTAACAATTTAAATCTAATGAAACTTTTACTCAACCTTAGTTATTAAGTACTTACCTTGATGAAATGTAATAAATGCATGTAATGCACTTCGCTTCATTTACTATAACTACATCCATTTGTTTCTAAAAATTAATTAAGTAATTGATTGTTTTCATCGTCGCGTCGCAAGCGCTTTTTGTTAAAATTTATAGTCCATTTTAAAATAGTTTACGCTCAATACCCTGTTCTTTTTATTGTAAAGTTCTACGTCTCTCGAATTGCTGCTACGGTAAGAACTTTACTGTTTATTGTAATTTTGGTACTTCTATTATATACAATTACAAAATTATGATATTCGTTATAAAAAATATATAATTGTTGAAAATAGGTAGGTATTTGTCTTTGTGGCATCATCAAGCCCAAACAGCTGCACCGATTTCAACTATTTTTGCTACATTCGTAGCGTAGCTAGGCATACACTAGTAGGTGTAGTATCATATTTTTAACTATTTACTCCTAAGACTTCTACAATACCGCGAAGGAATTCGCTGATATTTCCAAGGCTTTAATAAAATACCGATGAAAAAATACAAGATTGCTGAAACTAAATTATTTTCTAGTGGTTTTCACTAACACGATACATCTCGACGCATTTCTTGTAGGTAGGTACAGGAGTACAGAACATAACATGCTCGTAAACCGAAACAAGATGTATATATATATATATATATCTTTCCTTTAAACTATCGGTCTAGCACCTATTAGTACAACATCTGGACCTTAGATTGGAAGTTAATTCAAATACTTTTTACATTAATTATAGAAAGGAACTTTATCTATTGGTGATAGGTTTGTGTCTAGGCATCTGTCAGCTGCTCAGGTTGTATTTGTATAGTGAGTGCCATTCGGAGAGGAACGGTAGCGGCGTGGCGGGGAGTAATTAACTTACGGCCCGGCCATGACTTTGGCAGCATGCGGCAGCGGCAAGCGGCAGCCATACGAGTGAGCGAGACACCGCGCACAGGGACAATGAGTACGAAATATGTCATGTCACATCTATGAGATTTATATACAAAGTGTAAGTGTAGTCTGTTTTAATAATTCCTGCCTACCCCTTGCATTGATACTTAACGTCGTGTACCTATAAGTAACTATGAGGTAAATGAGAAACTGAGACATTATGAAATCCAATGGTGGCATCACAATGACTTAATAAATGTATTGAAATGAGTTACAACAGATTAACTGTGTACTAATTGAGAATTTGAGCAAGTAGGATTCTTTAAGCGCATGTCAGCATAATTGTGTAGGTAGGTAAGGTACTCTCCGCCAGTGGCCGAGTGTAACAATTGACGCCTGACCCAAATCCAGCGGATGTTGCAGTTTTCACGTAAATAGATGCCGCGTAAAAAACCTTTGAAAAGAATTCTGCGTAAGTTAGAATGATAAGTGCTTGGAACAGCGGCTTCCACGCAGAGGTGCCTTTGCATTTTTGCCAAGCTAAAGTAGGTTAAGTAGTAGTAAAATTATATATGTATAGTTATGCGTGTCATTTATGGTGCATAACAGCTCCACAAGAGAACAATCATGCTTTTCATCCTAATGTTCTTTGATGACGCGTTTGGCTCGGTTTGTAGACACCTGCTTACTGAGCCGGCGGTCCCGGGTTCGAATCCCGGCCGGGGCAAATATTTGTGTGATGAACTCGAATATTTGTGCTTGGGTCATGGTTGTTCTATGTATTTAAGTATACATTTATCTATATAAGTACGTACATCGTCGTCTAGTACCCATAACACAAGCCTTCTTGAGCTTAATTTGGGACTAGATCGATTTCTGGGAGGTTGACCGATATATATGTTTTTTATTATTTATTACTTATTCAATAGTTACAATATCCTCTTGGTAACCATTTATTTCTCTCATTTCTTATATCTCGTATTTCAATTTTTTTTCGTACTTGGCGTAGGTACCTATGTAGGTAGTATTATGGTAACATGATACCTACATAGTACAATGACCTGTTAACTATCTTCCGTCAATATCTATCTAATGATAGAATTTCAAGAATTTCCGAGCAGGAACCGCAAGGTCTTAAAATAATTATTACACAGGTACCAATAAATATAGATCGAACACTACTGCACGGGTTCTATATGAATGCATGCACACACGTCTCCGAGTAATCTATGAATCGGTACCTCTTCGAATAATGCGCAGTTTTTTGCCGGGTTCGTGCCGGCGCAGGTGGTTACTCGCTGCACAAAAAACAGAGACCTGCATAAAACGCGATTTACCATCACAATAAGTAACCACGCAGACTCAGCGACCCACATGAATGACATTAAAAGTAAATTTATTTGTTACTTTATAATGATAATTATTTCGTATGATATCTAAAGTGTAGATACTGTAGAATAGTTCGTTAGATATTTCAGAATAGATAGACAACAAGTAATGTCAATGAATGTGTCCTTGTAGGTATTTTAATAGTTGTAAAAAATGATATTTATTTTATAACCGTATAAAAATCCGTACCTAGAGTCCTTTATTTATAATTTTATATACAAATACTAACGTATCCGATATACTCAATAACTAATTCTAATCATTAGGTAATTACATTGACTATCATAAATAAGTATGTAGTTGAGAAGTTTGAACATTTTCGATGTGTAGTATTTTCCATCGAACTTAAAATAGTCTATTTATCGATGAAATGATTTTCTGATTCTTTTTAGGAGTTAGCCCATTAATTCTCAATTTATTACAAAGGCGGCGCCAAACGCTTTTTTAGGCATCCATCAACAATCGGTGTCTAATTTGTGATTTTTCACACACACCCTGCTATTAAAAATTAAATGAGATAAAACATTGATGAATGATATCCAGTCTAAATCGCATTATTTTATTCAAGAGTTTTATTCGCTATTTGAATGAGATACAAATAAGCGCGTTTAAGGATTAATAGATACTTAATAGAATTTGACTGATTTCGTAATTTATATACTTACCTACAGATATTAAACTTGTGCAATATGTATATTGCATGTAGTTCTTATATTATACAGTATGTTTTAAACTTTTCATCAATGGCAAACTAATTTTGCCTAATAAATACCGTGCTGCTTGGTCTGGATGTGGATTATGTCGACATATTGATCGAGCGTTTGTGGGATTGGACGTTGTTAGGGTTCCTTCCGTACGTCAATCGATTGAAACGGAATCCTTACGTGATCATATGATTGTTGGCCGTCTGTCAAGACTTTTTCCTCAGGAACGCGCGGAGGTATCAATCTGAAATTAATATCAAATACTTTTAGGTCTGTTACCCCTTGGAGCAATCACACATCTAAGTCCATGCAATCTAAAGATAAGGCCCTTTATGCCGCCTAACTTAACTCAAACGCCTAACGTAACTTCATTTATTATTTATAGCATATTTGGACGTTGGCAAGGGAACTTCCGGTTGACCAGCAAATAAAATTATCGGCAAACAGTCGCAAAATATTTGCACCTATCTCGGTGTAAGGGGACTACAACAGTTTTCCAAGGTAGGTAAGTCTGCCCTTAATCCAGTTTATCTTTAGGTACGTATCAGCAATGGTTTGTACGGAACCCTCCGTGAGCGAGTCCAACTGGCACTTGGCCGACTTTTTGTTATTACCTAACCTACCTCAAAAAACTGGGAACATCGATTAATAGACTTTGTAAAGTTTGTTCGATATTAAATCTTACAAAAATATAATGCAGTTGAAGGTTTGTGTGAAAGAGTGCAAACGATTTGAAGAACAAACAAAGATATTTATTTTCTCAAGCACTCGTATCATATGTAGGAAGGTACCTACTTACATTTGAATAGAGTAGTGCAGTCCGCGCCGCGTGGGCCGCATTCAGCCGCAAACAGCCCGCAGATCTCAGGATATATGAAACCCAAAATTGATAAGAGGCGGGGCTCGGCGGCACGCTCCCAGTATCCGAATGTACGTTATTTTTTACAAAGCCTTCAGTTTTTTCTACGCCAGGACAGCTGTTGTTTGATGACCACTCATAGTGTTCGGTTTTTGCCCTGCACTATTCGGTCATGTTAAGTGATACCATAATAAAAAGATTTTAAGGAATTTATTTAAGCAGATGTTAAGACCTAATTTCGTTTAGTCAACGTATTTCGAACGTTATATTTATTTTCATTCTTAAAGCCTATGTGCTTTCCCAGTCTGTTATAGAACAAGAACACAGCAATGAAGTAGTCGCATGATTACTGCGAGATTTAAAAGGCTGAGTTTAAGTACATAAATAGTTTTTTAAGCAAATTTTGAGAAACAACATGAATAACTGTGTTATCGGTGTAACAAGCATGATAGTGCCTACCATATTTATCTAGTAAGCGCTTTATTTGAGGCTGCATTACCTACATCGCGCAACACACCTGCGCCTCCAATGCCTGCATGGTGATATTTTTTTATTCAGGTAAGTAGGTACCATTTTTTTGGTTGACTTTACATGTCCATATCATATGTGCATATACAGTCACCAAACATTTATGCTCACTCACATAACAAGTTCGGGTCATTTGATAACGTAGGTAAATATCAACAGCAATCGTAAAATACGAGCAAAATCGATTGAAATGACGTATGACCCCTGGTTATCAATAATATAATCCAAACGTCGGCATATTAAGGTATTGTTAAGGTCTAGCTATATAATAATATTAAGTGCGCATATCAATTATAATTTTCGAGAAAGAAAACAAATGAAGCGCATTGCGCACGCATTGCATGATAGCTTGTTAGTACTTCCAGAATCCAGCATGAGATCCGCACAAAAGGGAACTGACAATAAAAACTACAAAAAAGAAATTACATAGGTAAGTATCGAGTTCTAGGAAGCAAATGCGACACTTGCTTAATCTGCGCGCGCCACATGCGCGCCGACACGTGTTCCGCGTTATGGCTGTATTTTTTTACCTTTTTTTTAACGAGTTTTCATTACCATGGAGATTTAATTTGCTGCCGATTATTTTTGTCAGATCAGGTATAATAACTGGATAAATGAGCTAGCTAGGTGTTTGTTTTGTTAGGAATGTTGCATTCGTTGAAACTACCTATATGATGTGGTGGATTTTATCTTATTCCTTGTTTTTAGAAAGTATTTTACTTTACATATTCGATCTTTAGTTATAGTCAAAAATAATAATAATATAAGACGTGTTTTTTGCTCCAGTGTTAAAATTACGGGTAAGCAGCGGATTGTGATCAAATAAGTTGAGCACACAAGGCTGCTCATCAGCACGTTCGCGCATGACAATATCTGTGACGCAATCGACACCACGAGAACGCGGCCTCTCGGGCGCCCGCGCGCCCACGCCGCAACCCCGAGCCGCGTCTCGGTTCAGCAAAGCCTTTTCCGTACCGTAATCAAAGTAACATCTCTTTAAATTTTGTTAATCCAATGTTACTTTAATATAATTTGAACTCAACCATCTTAGTGATAGCACACTTGCCTCCTCAGTCGGGGGCCGTGGTGGTTCCGTATCTTGTCGAAACTTCATGGCTATAAATGTACGCGTACCTACTTGATTGGTCATTCAGGCGAATGTAACATAATATAGCGTTTCTTTTAAATAAAACGGAGCCAAGGCGGCCCACCCTCTTGAGCTTTGATTTGACGGGGGGAGAAACCTCCTGGCTGCCTTGATATTCAGGCATTCGAATACAACTAGTCTTATAGGTCTATCGCTCTATTTAGAGCGATAAAATCGATAGCTCTTGACATACATACACAAGGTAACTAAAAATTATATGTATTAAAACGAAATACCACGGGTCATATTTCCATACAAATCGAGGTTTCGTTTTCGTCTGGTTCCTCCTCCAAAAGTTAACCAATCTTTACGAAATTTTAGGAACTAAATGGGAAGGAAATCTTGTGTCGGGCCGTTTCGAAATGTCGTAGGTAACGTTTTAGAGGAGGAAACAGAGGAGAACGAAAATCTCGATAAGTATAAGCCGGTTACGTTAAGTTTGGACGCCAGATGCAAACTTAACGTAAACTCTGATAGTCTGGGGAAAAACAGTAATAACTATATTCTCTTAAACGTGATAACAAGTTGATTTGCTTAAGCAGTGACTTTGATAATTTGCATATACTATTTATTATCACAAATGAATACTAAATGAGTCGAACTGACGCGGTATGCGGTTACCTACCTATATGGAAATGCTGAGTGTGCTCTTTGGTAGGTAATAAAAGCATGTTCGATTTGAGACCGTTTTACAATTGTATTTATTTGCCAGGATTTTCCAAATATTTAGCATAACGGAATACCGTTATATTATAACATACCGAATGTAATAACATTACAGTATTACGACTGACGTCGATAACAGTGTGACGTCAGTCGGTACACGCGCATGCTAGCAAGTAGCAACGCCGATGATTTCGCAATTGACAACATTTAAAAATTTTAAATCGTGCTAAATTTAAACGAATTTTATTAATTTATTTCCAAGTAGGGTGGCCATCCGCCCGGGTTTCCCCGGGTTTGGCCTAGTTTAGAGGGCCTCCGGGGAGCGTCCGGGCGGGGTTTTATTTGTAGTCCGGGTTTAACATTTTCACGGACAGTACGTCGAGAGACGTAAATTATGATGCTCGTGATACTGGACCACATTTTATCTTCGTGAAACTACCACTCCGTCTACAGCCGAACAACATTTTCTTCTAGTTTTTAGGTCTTGTGCCGTTTTTGACTACAACTTTTTTGTATGAGTTTTGTCTGTGCAAAGCAAAAGCATGCATTTTTCAAAATGACGCTATGTCCGTAAACGTGTTCTAATTTTCAAGTAATGGGTCGCCGCTGGACCATGATACTACCTAGCCAGCATACTATACAGCGTGGGTATTTAATACGGGTAATAATATATTGAAATGACGATTAGTATCGGACCTAGGGATCCTATTTACACTAATTTCTTTAGAAAATTTGTATTTTTTTTTCATACGATATAATTGAACACGCAATGTATTTGCATCCACAATAATTAACGTACCTAAACGTCATGACATACCATGTCAGCGTTCATTTGTTGGACTTACGTACATTGCTGCTTGGTTGGACTTTAAAAAATGATTACCATACCTGTGCTAACTCGGGGCACCGATACTAAAGGATATAGCAAAATATTTTATCGACAAATAAATATATCGACGTTCCTGTCAACATCTAAATGTTAATCAACATATATATATAAGTATATATATATATATTTCTCTCTTCATTTCAGAATCAAATCAATATACAAATTAAAGCGTGTATTCATTTGTTTATTTTAAATCATTTTTATAGTAAGTCTACAATCAATATTTTTTCCATAATCGTCGGTATTAAAGATAGGTATGATTATTACACCTAATTAAAAACGCTATTTAACAAAATAATTAAATATGCCGTACGATTCCTATGATCAGATACTATAACTGAATACATTGTATGCCCGTATTAAATCCCCACGCTGTATAAATAGTGTTATTGTGAACGCGTTGGCGGCTGTCCTTATCATTGTTTCCGAAAAAATATAACGTAAGTTACTTTTATTTCTTTTTAGAGCACTGGAATTAGAACGAATTACATTTTAAATTTTCTTAAAAACTAACCCCCAAACACCAAACATCATAGACCCCTGGGCTGTACCTTTTTCAGAATTGAGACTTTAAATATATATATAACTTTGTGTATAATGTTTATGAACATAATTAGTACCTAAATTAACCGTCTTCCAAAATATACTTAATTTAATTAATGTAACCAGTGTTTGTCCTGACTTTAAAGTACACTTCTCAGTCAGTTTGCACATTCACCAAAAACCCCCTGTACCTGCTTCTATTATTTTGCGTATACAGAGAAGTAATTAGTCAGAAATAAGTGTTTTCATCCCATTTAGCGCTTCTCTGCTATTTTATTTAGTGTCAGCGCAACTATGTGGCGGGAACACGTGCCGGTTCTGCCACGACACGACACAGACGACACACGCAATGATTTTATTATTAAATTAGTTGTCGAATTGGATTTTAGCACACAATTTGATGATGATTTACATATTATCAACAATTAAAAGCATAACGATTGTTTATCTGATATTGCACAATAAACCCCAAATACACCGTCCCGTAGCTTGTAATGTAGCAGAAATTCATTTTACATTGTGTAAATTTGACGAAAGCCTCTTTTTAGTGGCCGGCTTTTAGGAACCGGGAACTTATTACAGTTTGATTACATTGTTACAGAAAAACTCTATTAAAGATGATGAATCATTTTAATTCCTTGTATGAAGGTTGAATTTTAATTTTAATACTAAGGTAGTTTAAAAAGTTATTGAAATGTCCGCCCGTCCGAGTACTGAGCTCCAAAATCCGGGGTTTTCACGTTTCTTGTCCTGGTAGCCAGGTTTTAGAGATGGCCACCCTATTTCCAAGGAACACAAAACCATTATTTTAATTTTATTATATAACTATTTAGTTTTGGAAATATTTAGAAAATGTGAGACAAGTGTCGCCCAAGAATCGTTCCCAAAGTTGACGTCACAATGTGGAAAAATTGTCAGCCGCAACAAAAACAGCAGAACAATTTTCATAGTAGGTAAATCCGCCATATTAATAATGCTACTGTATCATTTTCTGCTCTGTGACCAAACTTACGCGAATTTCGAATGAGGAACTTTTGAAATCGATATTTTAAACAGAAATTGGGATATATTCAAAAATTTGAAAAAGGGGTTGGTATTGTTTTTTTAACCTTTATTTGATTTTATCGGAAAATAGCCTGGTAAAATAATTAAATGTGTTCAATTATGTACGTGATTATTATCTCAACGGGTGGGCTTAAAAATTAACATGGACAAGACGAAACTCATGTCAAATGCCAAGGTTGTGCCCATCCCAGTCTCTGTTGAAAACTCGGTACTCGAAGTTGTTGACTCATACATCTACCTAGGACAAGTGGTCCAATTAGGTAGGTCCAACTTCGAGAAAGAGGTCAACCGCCGAATCCAACTCGGCTGGGCAGCGTTCGGGAAACTACGCAATGTCTTTTCGTCCGACATACCTAAGTGCCTCAAGACGAAAGTCTTCAACAAATGTGTGTTACCAGTGATGACTTACGGCACCGAAACGTGGTCTTTCACTATCGGCCTCATCTCAAAGCTCAAAGTCGCTCAACGAGCAATGGAGAGGGCTATGCTCGGGGTGTCTCTACGTGATCGAATCAGAAATGAGGAAATCCGTAGACGAACTAAAGTGACCGATATAGCTCACCGGATTAGCAAGTTGAAGTGGCAATGGGCAGGCCACATAGCACGCAGAGCAGATGGCCGATGGGGCCGAAAAGTGCTCGAGTGGAGACCTCGGACCAGCAAGCGCAGCGTAGGACGTCCACCTACAAGATGGACAGATGACCTTATAAAGGTCGCCGGAAGGCGCTGGATGCAGGTCGCTTCCAACCGGTATATATGGAAGTCCAAAGGGGTGGCCTATGTTCAGCAGTGGACGGCCTATGGCTGAGATGATGATGATGAATTATGTACGAAGCAGTCGAATGTGGAGAGAGGAAGTTTCAGACGTGTTGTACCTAACTGGCATAGTCTGAAAGGTACTGAAACTCTGCTCTTGACTCCTTTCCATTCCAGACAATGGGAGTCGAGTCAAGCCCGAAACGCATACGGATGGCCAGTTCCGCCAGCCCAGTAATCATTTACTACGGTTTTGTCGAAGGGGTGCTGACATGCAGCGAAAAGTCAACTACATTATATTGTTCACCTACAAAACTTTCTCATTAACCCCATATTTTATTTAAAAGTATAATTTTATTCTTTTCTACTAGTTCGCTAGTTTCACTACTACTGTCTCCCACCTATGAAAACTAAATAGAATTGGTAAACGTCTCAACATCCTTTTAAAAAAGTTTCCAACTTTTGCAACATTTGCAATTATTATTTTAAGATGAATCCCTGTCAAGCGAATGTCAGGATTATTTATTTAAAAGAAAGTTTTTATTATAAAAAGTTTGGAAAGGAAATGCAAAAACGCAAGTGGGTACCTGCACTGTCCCTTTACAGCCACATGCACATTCCTTTTTCAAATGTTATCCCTTATATTGCTTTATCAAAAAAATACTTTTCTCGAGTTATACATCTTTAAGCAAAAAAGGTTTAATAATAACTATTGCAAACTCTTTGTTCAGTTATTCATCGAAATGGGTTTTAATAAAAAATGTGGCCCAAATCATCCTCATACCCTTTTGTAGATGTCCCATAACTATTCATGCTATGTACTGACATGAGTATTCTCGGCAACATTTACGAATCCGTAAGTTCATAATGTGGCTCAATGAAAGTCAAAAAAGTGGCAAAGTCTTCTCGTTCATGTCGGGCTTGACAAAGCAAAACCTAGCGAATAGATTAGTATTTATAGGGAATGACTGTGTGTGGTGTAGGTAGGTCATATGCATTAAAGGCAAACATTTGTTAAAAAGTTCAATTTCTAACAGTCGGAAAAACATCTTTAAAAACTACTTAACACGCAGAGGTCTTGGCGCGCCGGAAGCTTTCGTAGTACATATTTGTACAACCCATAATATTGGATAAATCAACACTATAATAGTAGTACTTAAGTTGGTTGCAATTTAGCGGCATGAAGAAGACGAGGATGTACTGTAAGTCCCATGGTTCCTAACCGTTCGTGATCATATTAGCAGACTTTTCTCCGGGTACTACGTTTGCGATATATGCCCAAGCCCCAGGCACTGTTATATAACTTAATCCTTAATAAACCTGAGACAATAAATAGCGGCGGTCTTCACGGTGTAAACAAGAAAGCTATAAAAGAATTTCAGTTATTATTTTCTGTTAATTTACATTTTTACTTTACCCTTTTTTTGCAGAAAACGTGGACAATTACTGTGTATAAAAAGACCCGCCGATAGCGACACGACAAGATAATGCAAAAGTTTACTTTGTATATGCAAATATCTAGGTGTCTTAGAACGAGAACAATGGGCGCGGCGTCCGACTGCGCTGCCGGTCGTAAAAAGCTTAGATAATTGACAAACAGATTGTTCCAAATAGGCTAACGGCACTCCGCGGTGCCGCATTAAAAAAGGGTTGCTGTCGCTGCTCGTCAAAGGCGGCTAGTTTTTGCCAACGAAATCCCTTTAACTTGATTAATAGACAAAAGCATTGAAATTCGTTCATTGTGTACTTAGTGCGCCCTAGTTTACATACGTATACTTATAGAATAACGGGACGGTTTTAACTTAATAGCTTAGATATTGCCGACATAACATGGTAATAAGATTAATACTCGTACTTACTTATTTCGCAAACTACGAACGAACTTTGAACAAACAAACGGTTTTTACTTCTTCCTATAATATACTAGTATAGTAAAACGTACATACTTTTATAATATTTATATAGAGCACTACCCACTTTATTAAAAAATAATGCCAGTCACGTGCAAGTCGGACTCGCGCACCGAGGGTTCCGTACGAACTATGAAAGCACTGCATATCGAAAAGATCTAGACACGCGGCAGCGTGTCCAGCCAAGTTCACCCCAGGAACTGGCGAGCAGCAGCCGTGTATTATATTACACGAACCGTTTGGAGCCACTTTTGACCCCTCAATAACTCCAAATCTATTTAACATGAAATCATGAAATTTGGCTTATGTATTTAGATCCTTTAGAACAACTAGACCTCAAATTTCATAAATATAGGTGAAATAGTTATTGAGTCCAAAAAACGGCATTTTTGCCACTGACTGACTGACTTAGTCACTAGTAATCAAAAACCTAACCCACTTCCAGGTGACCTAGAAAAGTGAAATCTGGAATTCAGCTTGGTAGGTAATTGTGTGTGTACACATAAAAAAATCGAAAACAGTGTAATTTTTTTACTT
The DNA here is from genome assembly GCA_932273695.1 of Apotomis betuletana. Lineage (NCBI taxonomy): Eukaryota > Metazoa > Arthropoda > Insecta > Lepidoptera > Tortricidae > Apotomis > Apotomis betuletana. The sequence continues at coordinate 36,028,293 of OW026298.1, forward strand.
TTATAATTCACTCATTTAATCATGTTTCTCAGGATAGGTTTTTTTACAATAATTTTACATAAAAAGTAAAATACAATAAAGAAATTACGGAATATATAAACTCATTATAAAAAACCTAACCTAGGGTGCTGCCGGCAGCGGGGCAGTGCCCAGGCTACCGGTGGTTAGGGCTGCAGAGAGAGGAACCTCCTGACGATGCGCGCCGTGTCCAGGAGTACCGCCTTCTGTATCTGGCCCTTGATCCAGCCATCTAGCGAGAGTCTCTTAAGATATTTGTCGAGACTCTTCGCTATAAGACCGCTCGCCGAAACGACTATCGGGACAATGATCGTCGAGTCAACATCCCACATGGCGTTCACCTCGTGAGCCAAGTCAAGGTACTTGCTGAGTTTGTCCTTCTCAGCCTTCACGAGGTTTTCGTTATGGGCGATGGTGATGTCGACGAGCACTGCCTGGCGCTTGAATCGATCTACCAACACGATATCAGGCTTATTGGCTACAATAGTCCTGTCCGTGATGATGATGATAGATCGATCCCAATAGACCATGGCACGACCATTCTCAAGAACTGGCATCGGTGCGTACTTATAGTACGGCACCTCAGACCCCACGAGACCGTATCGAAGAGCAAGTTTCTGGGGAATTATCCTGGCTACTTGGTTATGTCTGTGCAAGTACCCGCCGTTAGCAAGATGAGAACAACCGGAGATAATATGCCTGAGTGACTCACCGGGACGGCGGCATGCCCGACAAATGTCGACCGTACCGTCCTTCAGGATATATCTCCGGTAGTTGTTCGTCATCATTACTTCGTCCGCAATTGAACAGACGAAAACCTTCGGTTTCCCCGAAGAGATCCCCGAAGCGTAGCCAGTTCACCGACGCGAGCAGATCTACATCGGGCCCCATAAGGGCTTTGTAGAACCGCCCGTGTAGCTCCTTGCTCTTCCATACAGCCCTGCGCTCATCGGTGCTAAGCACCTTTGGTCTGCGCCAGTTCTCGTTTGCTAAGGAGACCACACTTGTTGTTTAGGAAATACTCCCTAAGACTGCACACCTGGCGGTTATGGAGGTCCTTGGCGTTTAAACAGCCACGGCATCCACACTTACGCGGGATGTACAGTCTCATAACTGACGAGCGTGGGTGCCTCATGCGGTGTGTAGTAAGCAGCTGACGGACCCTCGTGTCCAGGGCGTCCAGCTGTCTGGGTCCACCTTAGTATGCCAAAGGAATAAGTGAGCAGAGGCATCACCCAAGCGTTGAAGGCGCGCGCCTTATTGCCACCGGACAGAAGACTATTAAGTACTTTTGTCAAGCGACAAAAGAAACGTTCCTTCAACGCCTGCCTAATGTCTCCATCCGCAATACCCAATGACTGACATACCAAGGTACTTGTAGGTTTCAGCTTCGGAGATACGGACATTGTCTCAGAAAGTTGTAAGTTCGCGGAATTTACGACTTTCCCCCGCTGTACATGACCGCACACTTGTCTACACCAAACTCCATTTTGATGGCACTACTGAAGGTTTCAGTTACTTCCAGTAGTTCCACCAGATTCTGGCGTTTCGGTGCATACAGCTTAAGATCATCCATGTACAGCAGATGCGAAATGACCTCACCTCCTCTTCGAAGCCGGCAACCTAGTCCTGAATCCTTCAGCAGAGTGCTGAGCGGATTCAGCGCTAGGCAGAACCACAGAGGACTCAAACTGTCACCTTGGAAAATACCACTCTCAATCCTTATCAAGTCCTGCGGGCCAGGGGGGCCATCCCCGCCACCTGGTTGACGAAGGACTGTGGTCCACTGCCTCATACACGCGCCTAAGAGGGATCTTAGAGCTGTATCGATTTTATACAGCTCTAAGATCCTCTCCAACCACGAATGAGGCACCGAATCATAGGCCTTCTCATAGTCAATCCAAGCGGTCGAGAGGGACCCCCTGTTCCGCCGGACTTGTTGCCAAATGGTCGTGTCAATGAGGAGGAGCTCCTTAGTACCACGGGACCCAACCCTGCACCCATTCTGAGAAAAGACCAAAACGTTGTTCGCAACAATGTGCGTGTAAATTTTTGTTCTCAAAATGGACGTAAGGAGCTTGTATAAAGTGGGCAAGCACGTGATGGGTCTATAGTTTTTCGCTTCCGTGGTACTACCGGACTTATGGAGCAGGAAGGTAACACCAGTAGTCATTAAAGATGGCAGGGAACCAAGCTCGAGGGCGTCTTGACATTGTGTTGCCAGACGTTCGTGTGAGGATCGAAACCACTTGATCCAAAAGTTGTGCAACCCGTCTGGCCCAGGACTCTTCCAGTTCTGGGTCGTACGGGCCGCACAACTCACATCATCGGGGCTGATGGTCACAGCCCCCATGACTTCGATCGGCTCACACACACGTCTGACAACATTCATCCATTCGCTCTCGGTGGGCTCGACTGACACCGACCAGATACTATGCCAGAAATTATTCATGGCAGTAGGATCCGGTACTTGCCCGTCGGTCACACATTGGTCGGCTCCCTCCCACTTTCGGTATACCTTCCTCTGATCGCTTTGAAAGAGACGATTCTGTTGGTATCGATCCACACGCTCTCTGTAGCGACGAATACGGCTTGCCCATGCATAAACTTTCTGCTTTAGGTAGTCGATGCGCTCTGTGACATATGCCATGTAATCGCAGGGCCTGGTGCCAGTCCCCGCGAAGGCTTGGGTCACGTAGCGCATCACACGGGGGCGGTTGCCCCCCCTAAAGCAGATTAGCTTGGCAATGAGAATCCTAAACGAGCCGATACACCGCTCGATTGCCAGGCAGGAACAACCCCGGCGGTCCGCGGTGCTCGGTCAGTGTCCGGAAATCTGACACGAGCAACGCGGCGCGCCGCGATGGCCCCGCAGTATATGATCGAGTGGGTATCAGCTAAATCTTCGCTAGCCCGAAGGTACGAGTAGGGCCTGCAATTCGAATATTCGAATAGTACGAATATTCGACTCGTTTTGATATTCGAATACTAATGTGTGCGGTATTCGAATATTCGAATATTTTTTTATTAATGAAAAACGTAACAAATTAAATGTAATCCTTTCACTTCAGCAAAATAGGGTATGTATACCTATGTATAAAATTGTAGACTAACGTAAATAATGAATATATCCATAAAAATAACTTTCGAGCTATGTATGTATATGTGAATATTATGAATGATAAGTCTTGTTCTCCTGGTCCGCAGGATTTTATAGGGATTGAGAAACTTATTTCAGGGCTCTGTGGTTCTGCCTGGCCCTGAGCCTACTCTTCTGAAGGTTTCGGGATTGGAATGCCGGTTTCGAAGAGGGCGCAAGGTCATTGCTCATTTTCTGTACATTGACATTGACAACCCTAAACTGAGTGCCCCAGAAGGCTTAAACGTGGTGGAGCTACAGAAAGTCACAGAAAGAATTAGTGGCGATAGCACCTTAGAACTTTTTCTCTCTTTCCGAAATTAAATCTATGTACTACTATTTGGTATTGCGGGGACATGAAGCAGGCTTTAAAGAGGCGCTTCTTTTGTCGTTTGACAAAATTACTTAATTCTTGTCGGGTGGCTACAAGGTGTGTTTGGGAGATGCCTCTGATCACTTACTCCTTTAGCCTACTGAGGTGGACTGTGCACTCGGACTAAGCTAGGCGCTTTGGACAGGAAGGTGTTACTCACTACATATGTTATATGGTATGTAAAAGTCATCATTTATGAGACTGTTCATTCTGCGTAAGAGTCGAGGCCGTGACTTTAAACGCCAAGAATCTCCACAACCGCGAGATGTACGTACGGTCTCAGGGAATATTTCCTAAACAACAAGTATGGAATTAATCGCAGTGTAGTAGTATAAAATACGTGGCAGTAGACAAAGCCTTCACTTTTACCAGAGCTACGTAGCACCGATGGCCGCAGGAACGTATGGAAGCGCAAGGAGCGTACGGGTTGTTCTACAGGGTCCTTACAGGGTTTCGCTAAAATACCTTAAAAGGATCTCGTTCTCGAGCCATCTGGCTGGGTCAAAGGACAGATACAGAAGATTTCACTTTTGGACACAGGGTATCGTCGATTTCGCTTTGCATTGTCGTCGGCACCGCATGTTTAGGTATTCACGAATTTCTGTTCGTTTAATTTTACCACAGGATTTAAAAAAAAGCGACTTTTAATACTTTTTAAAAATAATTTCAACTATTCGAATAGTATTCGAATAATTCGAATATCTGCGAAAAAAAAAACGAATATTCGAATACCTAAAATGGTCGAATATTTGCAGGCCCTAGGTACGAGTCTAGCAAAGCGTCCAGGGCTCCAATTAACGCTAAGTTGCGTTTATGCATTGGTAAGCGTGGTAATCGTGGCCTAGCTAGACTCAGGTGCGGATTGATACCGCATCAGGTTCGGCGCTGGCGCCGGAACCGGTGACATAGCTGGCGGATCCCGTGAGCCGGCGCAGGAGCCGCACGAGCGGCCAGTACTTCCAGGCGCAGTCGATCAAGTGTCGCGTCGTCCAGCAGCTTGCGCCGCTGAATGAAGCGCACTTGATCGGATAGCCGTTGCGCAGATACGGCGATGGTCGGATCAAAAGCAAGATACAGAGGCAGCATCCTGTCCCGGTACGCGGACAGGTTGGTTCCTCCCTCTGTAGCCCCGTAATAGGCGCGCATGACGTTCTCATTCATGGCTTGAGACCATCTCATGCGACGCACTACTCCACCGGTAGCGGGAGCCGTGGTCGGGGCAGGTTGCCCCGTACCGTAGGCCCCAAGCGTGCCGGCAGCGTTGGCCGTCCTCGTCGCGCAGGTGGTCGCGGCGGCGGGGGCGGCAGCCCGCGCTCGTCATCGCTCGACTCGCTGGTGTCGGGCGCAGTGGCGAACTCGTCGCCCGCCGACGATGGTGAGGAGGACGACGGGGCGGGGCGGGCAGGGGTGTTGGTCGTGCGCTTGCTGTGGTTGCGGCTGTGTTCTGTCTGGTTTGGCTCCTTGTTACGTATCGTTTCATATTTCGTATTACATTTGACACAAATGTCACTCTGGTTTTCTTCTTATATTTACACTATTTCGCCATTTCTTGATCTTATTCGAAGGGAATTTAGTTTTTAGTAGATTTTCCATTGGGAATAGTGTACAATATGATCAAAAAACGTTGCGTATATATTAAAAAACGATAAATATTTACGGACACCAAAATATGACAACGTATGTCATTGTCAGTCGTGTTTTTTTTTTATTATTAATAAATGCATTGAGTATGTCGCATGTCCTTGAATCTAAAAATTTTAGGGCAAAGAACTTGGCGCCCATATAGATCTCAATTCTCTTGTCGGTGAAGTCGACAACGTTGCACGCGATATTGAACTTGGCTCTCATTTTATCATTTATGTTTTTGATGGGATTAATAAACTGTACTGAGCGACAAACTTAACTTTACCGTTGGAAAACTGTTTTACGTACTTTAAATAAAGACTATATATTTTATGATTTAATTACAAATATTATAGTTTTCAGATTGTTCGCTATACTTGTAGCAGTATTTATGCCAAATTTTATAGTCCTGTTCTAGGTCAACGGGAAATACTCTATAAATTTTGATTCCCTTTAGTGTTACGTTTTTTGGGACATAAACGGCTATACATATTTATTTTACGTTAACATTGATGTTTGATTTTTTTCACAGGTTTAGGGAACTGTAGACTTGAGTAGGTACCTACTTATATGGTTTAAATTTCAACTGGATACCTCCACGTGTTCCGGAGATAACAAAGGTCTCGACAGACAGAGGGATGAACAACAAAGTAGGATCACTTTCCACAGGGTTCCAATTTTTCCTTTTAAGGTACGGAACCCTAAAAACCGATTAGTAGGGGCACTTAATGCAGCAGTGGTAAGGCGCCCTTAGGAACACTTCCACACAGGCTTGCATATGAGTAGGGAAAAGAGCTTCACCTTCTACTCTTGTCTAAACTTACACAGGTTTGTTTGGTAGAATCCACGACACGCCACTGAAAGCCGATAGGAACGAGTATAACCATAGGTACAAAGAAGACTAGGAACTAGTAAGTTTTAATTGAACACACTGCAATTTGCGTACATGTGTACGATGTTTTAAATGTTCGAGTTCATCTCACAAATATTTGCCCTGGCCAGGATTCTAACCCAGGGCAGCCGGCTCAGTAGGCAGGTACACTACAAACTGCGCCAACCGCGTCGTCACATGATGTACACTTGCTGTTATCACACGGATCTGACATCATTATTGTAATTTAAGTACATTACCTAAGTATCAAAATATTAAAAGATACCGACAATTAAACTGTTATACTTACCTTATCATGTGTCAATAATTACGTATTATTGTTCCATGACCATGAGTCAATAAATAAACCACATTATTTATCTATTATTAGAATCCTTTTCTAGAAAGATTCTACCTACACTTCTTTTTTATACTATTCAATACCGTATAATCGTTAATGTTTTCCGGATAATGCTTTCCGATGTTAAGTATGTAGCTCCTCATGGCGATTGGTAATAAGGTGTATTTGGCTAGATGATAATACGCTTTTTTCACTTGTTAGGTACTTGAAGAAGTTTGATACTTAATGTTAAATAAGAATGAATACAGTTAATAAGTCATCTCAGTTACTAATATCAATTTAGTAAAATAGGTCGAGGAGCTATTTATTGTGGAACATTGTTTTCAAGCCAACGTTTCCACTGATAGGGCTGCCCAAACAATGGTATCGTTCTGTTGTTTTGCTTTATCTACAGCAAGCAAACGGCACGCATACGTATTATTAATTATTGCTTCCCTTATTAATTTCGTGATGGATTTTGTATAAAAATATAAACTACATTTCTGATAAGAAAATAAAGATCACTCGGGATCGGGAAGTCTATATCTGCTCTGTCTAATTGAAATAGGCTATTTGTAACTCCCTGAATATAGGAATAGGGTTTCTAGGTTTCATTTTTGGTACAAGTAGTTGGTATCCACAATGACTTAAAGAATACCCCATTATCCGAATACTTTAAAGAAAAAGGAGGATAATGATTTCTCCTTCTCTATGTAATCACACGATTAATAAATACAGAAACTATTAACATAAATACGCACCTACTTGCCTTTATGCAAATTCTTACAATAAACACTGCAAATGAGGAAGGCCATTGAAAGCGACCCTACACCGCATATAGGCTGAGACAAGATTTATCGTAACACAACACAATTTGTGGAAAAAATACTGAGGGTAAAATCTTAAGGAGGGTTGCACACAATACCGGAAGCGTGCTAGCTTGACATTTGCCCGCCCCGCGCACCGCGCTGCACGCGAGCGCCAAAAAACCAAAATTATTTATTTTTATCTTTTTAAAGACCCTTCATAAGGGGAAGCGAGAGCGCGTGGCGTGCCCTTTGCGTTTTTTGTGGTTTTAAAAAAGTAGCGTGTAATATGATAATTTCAAAAATAAATACTGTTGTTACGTGATTTCAACATGATATCGTTTTTATGACTATTATGTGGTTTAAATCACTTTTCATAATACCCTTTGGGACTTGTTAGTTTTTAAGAGCATGCTCATAAAATGTACTGTATGTATGTATTCTAGTTCAAGATTACTTGAACTTTTATTCTATAATTAAATGCATCTGTTTAAATGGCCTGTACCCATACCATACCACTGTTTTCACAAAATATCTTCAATATACTTACAATAATTCAATTTTGTAGTAGGTAAGAGGTATACCTCACAAGTAATGTATGAAACTCATCTCTATGCATGCTAAACAAATAAAATGTTCTTAAGAATAAATACTAAACTGTAAGTATTACTATACTAATAGGCTAGTTTCTATTCCACATTAATATACTAACCAAAATAGCCAATATTGTCCAAAATTGGCTATTTTGGTATTCTGATGCACTATCGTAGGATGAAGCGAGGCGTTCTTCAATTCAGTCCGCATGCGAGAATAAAATATGGAATTAGATAATTAATCTGTCGACTCGTCACTCGCGCAGCCACTTTACAGCTCTCACTTGTTTCTCACGGCTCCACAAAAAAGTCCCCTCTTACAAAAAACGAGCAATTACCCCGCGACGCGAGTGGTAAAAATTGGGGGAGCGTTTTTTACCTTGAACTTTTTATCAAGTCTTGTTTATAATAATGTTTGAATTACTGTTTATTGACACGTTTTTATACGCCTGCAACAAAGGGGGAGGAATAATACGACACGAGACGCAATTAGATATTAGGCAAGTGCCAGGGTTTATTAGCCTATTGAGACTGAAGTTTCTAAAAAACACACTGACGGTTCAGTTGCTAAACATTAGGGGACCTTTTAAACCTCGAACTTTTTATCGAGTGTTGTTTATAATTATGTTCCAATGACTCTTCATCAAAAAGGGAGGAATGATACGACTTTAGGTAGTTGTAATTAGGTTAACAATTAAACAGTTAATTTTATAGATATAGTTTATAATATTTTATCGTTATCATTATCATTTGTTTTTTAAATTTTCATTTCTCAGCCTGAGCTGGCGATTTATGTTATCTACGGGACAATGCCAAGTAGATAACAAAATATATTAGTAGCTTAATTTTCGTCAACTTGTAAAAACTTTCATACTATTCGGTAAGTATTAAGTATAGCCCTTCTGTAGCTGCATACTGTATGCAGTACCTACCTACTCTGTTTCAGGTCAACGAGTTTCAGACTGTGATGGAGGTACTTAGGAATGACGCCTGTGGTTAATAAAACTATTAGACAATATAAACATTTTCTTGTGTCCAGATTCTGATTACTTAATCTTTAAGGTCAGTATATTTATGGAGTTTTTCAGTTATTGTTTTTTGGAGATTATGAGTATTTGGTACAGCAATATCGATAAGGTAAGGGGTTTTGTTTAATTTGTCTGTCAGAGTTGTATCAGGGCGGTTGAAGTGTGTGGTCCTGTCAGTTGGTATTGCGCGGTCAAAGTACAATTTATGGGTGTTGTTTTCTAATACAGGGTTTGGACAATATTTGTAATATGGTGTATTAGTACTTGGTATGAGTTTATATTTAACTGCTAGTCTTTGATGTATGATGTTTGCTACATGATTGTGTCTATGTGTGTAATTATCATTATTTCGTATATTCATTTAATTTCTTAGCTTAAGTTTTTTTACAATAAATTTATATAAAAAGTAATTATCATCATTATTATTATTGATTTTATTTTGAGGTTTATTCTTCCACTTAATGATAAGTAAAAAGAGTTCCTTAGACAATAAAATTTTACTTCATTAACTTGATCCCACCATTAAAAGTGTGAATGTCATTAAGGTGGTCGTTATCTAATGTTCAATTGTATCTAATACTTTCTATTTGTCATAATTAGGCGGTTATCACGCTGCCGCTGCGTCCCGCTGCGAAGTACCTACGGAATGCGTTTTTTTTTTTAATTTGTATACAAATCAAGAATGTACAGTACATGCAAACTCCACATCTCCGTGCGAACGACTTTCTAAATATTGCCAGCCGCACTTCGCAGCGGGATGCGGCGTGAGCGGGATAATCGCCTCAACATCTGCTAAGCTGGAACAGACAACACATTATAGTACTTGCGTATTTTGCTTCATAGGTATTCTGCGCATGATAATTGGAACGTAATAGTTAGTATCATTATTGCGACAGAGTCATATTCGCATGTAATTAAATATAAAGATGCGCTAGGATGTGATAGCGCTAGGTAAGCATAACAATGTGAAGCTAGTCCGAGCCAAATAATGTTGACTAGGTCGGCGATACCCAGCGCGTGCCTGTTGTCCTGCAATTGAGTGTGCAAAGCCAATTTCACAGTCCATCACAGAGCGATATCTTGATTGCCCTGCAGATCTCTATCAGATGAGCTGTATGCCTTCGCTCCGATCCCAAATAGAGATATTTATGTAACCGATCTCCTGAAGTAGGTACCTACATACTCATTGACTGACCCTCCGTTACTTTATCCGTTGCAAAAAAGAATCTATAGCTCTACGGTCAGTCAACAAGGATTTTAGCCCTTTGTTGAGTTTTTCGACTTCGGCCCACAATGTGTAATAATCTCCAAAAAGTGACCCCAAAGAGTGCTCGGGATTGTGCGCCGTCAATGCCGTCCATCGGATCGGACAAAACGGCAGCGGTGCTCGGAAAAAACTTTTATCTAATCGTGTATTTGTCCAAACTATTCTGCACATATACAGCGTGCTACTGTGCCGTCGTCGATTCAATTTACGTATTGGAATTCTCCTAACGATTTAAGAAATGATTGCGTAAGTATAAATAGTATTTCATTTCTACATATCATTAACATGTCTATTTCTCATCGTCTTTATTCAATAGTTCAATACTAGTAGTACAAAAATCTTACTTATGCATGTTTCGTTCCGGTAGAATCACAGAAGCAGTGCTACATAACGACACATTGTTGTCACAAGTGTAATATGGGCAATAATTGTAATATAAGATTAAACAACTACTAAAATAGATGACAATGCCTCAAATTAATCATTACGAAACGGCTGTAAGTGCGTGCGTCATTGATCCGAAAATGTATCGTTATTAATATGGGCACTATACAACGGTCATGGTAATATTTTTTTAGTATGGTAGGGGGTCACATTGATAGGTACTGAATAAATTAACTAACTTGGTTTTATATTGTATCTCACAGCTTTTTGCGGTAGAAAGTTGCGAGACTTGTAATTTTTTTATTTTTGATGGGATATGAACAGAGGTCGGACTTTCTTTCGCACGGTAGGACTAATGGAGAGCTATGGAGCCGATATTAACATTAAAATACTATTCATACTCATACTCATTCATCTATTTCATTCCAAACTGCCTTTGTGGTTATTAACATTCCCAAGCATTAAATGACTAAAATTATGAATATTTTTTTTACCATATTTCAAAATTCCTAATTTAACTCAATTTATTGTCAATATCATGACCTTTCTAGTTATAAATGGATATTCGACCAATATAGAATCCACCAGAAAACATGGATAAAGTTGCAAATATTTACGTATTTTATGGTGGCGAAAAAAACAATGCCTACACAAATCAGGTATTTGTATATTCTTCTGACTTTGTCCTTGACTATAAAATTAAAATTGCGAATGAAATACACTTATGAGTATGAGTATTCTGAATAGTATTTTAATGTTAATATCGGCTCCATAGCTCTCCATTAGTCCTACCGTGCGAAAGAAAGTCCGACCCCTGGATATGAATATCTAAATACAATAAAGATTTTACCTATTATACCTACTTATGAAAATAATAAAATTGTTTTATGAGGGATGAAGAATAATTAAAATGCGCTCACGCGTGGTCCACACCAGGAATCACACGAGTGAGCGCAATTTAATTTTGCTTTGTGTTATAATCTTTATATCTAAGAGATTTAGTAATGGAAAATATGTGGTGGTTATTTACCCACATAAAAAATAAGTCGAAACATAGGTAAGTTAAATTGTGTCCCTAAATAAATGATTTAGTTGCTAAATGTCCATTAGCACATCATTAGTCCCATTAGGATACCTGCATGTATTTAGTTATTTTCTGACTTAGCTTAGCATTACGGGCAGTTCGATATCACCCTATGTCCGAGATCACCCTGTAGCGTGGAGTGCAATGTGCGTGACGGGTGGCGGTGGGCAGAGTGCAGACGCATCGCCGGGCGCTGCGCTGCGCTGCGGCGAGCAGCTTGCCGATGCCGGCCCGCGCATGTAAAGGGATGGACGCGAGCCGCGCCACTCCACGAGTTAGACACACCTGCTCACTGCAGAAAGCTCTGCATAAAAAAGGTCCCAAATCAATATTGCAACTGTTGCAGATCCGATTTCAATGTATGTATCCAATGGGGGCAAAAATCTTATTTCTAAGACATGTAATCCTATATCTGAGTTAAATTGCTTATTATATACTTATGAGAAAGTTTGAGTTAGCAGCGAATAACCTTCACACAGACACCGATAATCGGACTTTCAGTTTAATGGGAATTCCTTCAGCAACGCGCTGCAGTGCCGTGCTGCCAATATACCTACAATGCGGAATGCGGATCAATATCGGTCGCTGTTTCATCACGTCCATCGGAAAAAGAGAGGAGAAAAAATACATAACTTTTTAGGGGCCGGGCGTCCCCCTTAGGTCCCCGGCCGCCGCCCCCGCCCCACAGCCTCCGCAAGGGGAGACTCGCACACATTCACACAAATACGTTATAAAAAATCATATAAAAATGCTATCCCGCGTGGCGCTCCGGCGCGTGCTTACAATGTGCACTATAAAATATCGTATCAATTGTATTCAGAGGGAAGTGGCTTTGTTGACACGAGAAAAAAATAGCTTTTGGATATGACTATCAATGGGCCCGGAAATTAAATGCAAGCCTCGGTGAATAAATACCTATACCCGTATAATAAAATTCGAAAAAGAAAATTAAAGCTCATGACTGTTACGTAAGTATTCAAACTTATTTAATCTGATGTCGCAACTCGTAAGGCTGAATACCTACTCTTAAATTTCACTTCTTACATATAACCTATGTTTTTCTTTCAATCACACAATCAATCTTATCTAATCTCAACTTACTATGCAGATATTTTTCTTAACGCAGCCCCTTACTCTCAGACTATCTAGTTTAACTATATATTATAAGAGATAAAAAGTAAAGTTAGGACTTTCTTTTGTCCAGATCAGATAAAACAAAGCTTAGACTTAGGGTCCTAGATGACCATATATATATACAACCCCGTACGCATAGGTTTAGCAATATATACGCGTCACTCTTGGCTATAGTTGGTTAGGATAGCTCGCTATACTATTTTCAAATTCATAAATTGTCATGAAAATCAATTTTCTATGGAGAGGCGTCATTTCTTTAGGAAAAATCTTAACAGCGTGTTGCATTTGGGCTTGTTGCGTCAGACGTATACAGCGCCATCTGATGTTGAAAATTTCTTTGTCCGCTCATCACGCCGAAATCACGGCAGAACGGATTTTAACTAAAATTGATACAGGGATAGCTAGACATCCAAAGATGGTTATAGGATACTTTTTACCCATCTACGGTAAAAAAGTAATGTGAAATGTTAATAATAACATTAGGTACCTATACACATCTTGCATTGTATTTCTCCTTTATGTTTTGTGAGGCGTGCAATAAAGAATACATGTTTTTTATTTTGTATAATACTCGCACGTACAGTCGCCATCTAATATATCGTAGCATATAAGGCGTTTATAAACACAACTCTTATTGACTAGGCGTTACAGTCCATGTTCAGATATTTATGAACGCCTTATATGCTGCGATATATCTGATGGCGACTGTACAGTATATTATATCTACATGGTCTGGAAGATACGCAGATGGAGATACGGCAATGTTCCCGACATCCGACATGTCGAACACTAGAAGAGCTAGCCCACTCCCGGCCGCGCGATACTCTGTCGCGTGACAATAGCGAAGAACAACATTATATTAATGTCCCTGTTGTCCTTGCTCAAAAGTAGACAAGAAATATGTCAATAAATTAATACTATCTCAGCCAATGCATAATGCATTATGCATACGTTCGTAGATATACTATTACTCGTATAGGCTAGGCGTATAGGTAACAAATAGGTCCAAGAAAACGAACCTAATTTCAAAAGTAGTCGAATAGTTAAAAACAGGGCTTTTGACAGTAGTCGCATTCAGCATTTTGCCTGTCTAAGTTGGCAGGGATTGTGCATTCATCGCCCAACGGAAACTACACGAGTCCATGACAAAGGTTAACGCAGGACTGTCGAAACTTAAAATACATTGTAATATTGAAAAAATATCAACATCTGGCCATTGTCTAGGGGTCGCGGGGGAGTCGCTATAAAATAAATAAATAACAAAATGTCGCCACCGCACGCGTCATTATTCAAGTGCGATTGACAGCCACTTCCATAGGTCCCGGTGCCGGTGCCCGCGCGCGCGGCCTCAATAATACGCCTACTTATTACTGCTGAGCAACCGCCGAGCCAAACCCTGCTTCTGGATAAACCGTCTTGATATTTGACACAAGTACACGACAAATTCCCTATTTTTATGTACTATTTGACCCATAGGTACTTACGGTATATTTAATACTATATACAGTATTAGAAGACAGTTAGCACACAAAAAAAGTTTAAATTTTTTTCCCTCTTTTTTTCAAGCTATCCATGTTCCAAAAATGGTTAAAAGCTGTCCAGCCGTTCTCGTTTTGTCACAAGGAGGCTAAAAAAATAACACATGAAACAGAATAAAAAATATAAAAGTTGTATACTTTAATTAATAAAAAACAAGTAAAAAATAACAAATTTAAAATAAATCTATACAAGGATGTTTATATTCCTTATTTAATTGCATTTTAGTAATAGTAGTTTATGCAACTGTTACATAATGAGAGGTTTAAAACACGCACGTTTTTCTATGAAACGAGCCGAAGGCGAGAAGTGAGAAGGACACGAGTGTTTTAATACCTAATTATGAACAGTTTGTATTTTGTATGCACTATTTTATCTACACACATATTCATCATCATTATCATAGATTTATCTTTTATGTATACACATATGAAGTCGGTACTGCCTGTCCCGCGGAGCGAAAGAATGAATGTGTGTGATCATCTTATGAGTATCATACTACATATATGTATTTGGTCATCTTAAGATGACCACGCCGGAGATAACGTAATGTTATAAAATATCATCTTTAATTTTGGTCGCTGCTAAGTAATGTAGGTGTAGAATATGGGTTGGGTGTAGATAAAATATCTTAAGTTTTCAGGCGTTCTATATCTACAACTTCAGATTAACATCTTTAGATACTCAAATGCCAGTAGATTCGATTGGATGAAATTCGGAACCCAAAGTTAAGTTATCCTCAAATTGTTATAATACTGTGTTATAAAAGTCTGTTAAAGTTGTGCTCCCTGTACCCCCAAATCCAGTACTGGAACCGCGAATTCCCGATTCTCGCCATACAAAATAAGAACCGAAACCTTCGCTTTTAGATATCATAAAATTCATAAAGGTAAATGTACTAGCCATAGCTTTGTTATGTTTGACATAATGTTAATATTTAGGTATGTGATTAAACATCATGTACCTAACATGCAAAAAATTGTAGGTCACGCACATTTTATTTGTATGTTACATGATTAGCAAATGTTAAAAGTCAATTATTTAAAATTTGAAATAGTATTTTATGCAACCGTTGTATAAGAGGGGGCAAAAAACGCGAGTGGCATGGGTTACGATGTGAGCGTAGCGAACATCGTAAGAAAGATGCCACGAGCGCTTTTTGACCTACTTATACAAAGTTGCGTACAATACTTATTCTACGACTCGACATTTCATAAATAAAATGCAAATAAACAACAAAGAAAATAATTACATGTTTCCCGCTCGGAATCAACAAAATAAAAAAATAAGTCTATTAAAAAAAAAATTTGACGTCCATCTGTCAAAAAAATATGAACTTATACATAAAGGTATACGTTTACTATACTAAACATCTGTAAAAAAATATGATATTATACATAAAGGTATACGTTCACTATACTAAACATCCATGCACTGAAGATAAAACTTTTTTTTTCAATTGGCAGCAATGCCTTAGTTCAATAAGTTTTTGTTTATCTTGTAATCTGTGGTACTAAGTGATGCTTTTTTGGCGACATTATAACATTAGAGTTAGTAATAACTATATACATGACAGAAAAAAGTACTGGAGTAGAAAAAGTATTTTTTTGATGATATATTTTTTTAGTTTTCCATTTCGAAACATGTTTTGCATACCGATGCAATTTATGATATATGTACAACAATAATGCGCTTAAACCAGTGACAACTATACCTACGTATTTTGATAAATGTCTTGTATGTATATAAATGATCGTCTTGTGATTTTGTTACCTAGACTTTTTTTACAATATAACTAGTTGTTATATTATTTATCTGGACTTTCTGACACGACATTTTACAAATACAAACAAGGCTATTCGTAATAGTACCTAACTAAAAGTTTAACCAGAATTGAATGTGCATATCAGCAAATACCAAGACTATAGTCGTGAAAAAAAGGTCTAAGACAGCTCCATGCGCTCTGACCGTTTGAACAACGGTGGCGAATCGCAAAGTTCATGAATAAATATAAATTCGATATTCCTTTTCAATAAAACTGTCGAATAAAAAAACGATTTATCAAAAACGTCCATTCATTCATATCTATGGCTGATATAGGTAGGTAGTCTTTTATAACTTTTAAATAAACATTCCTATTTTACAAAATTGCGTATCGGGAACTGCGTTTTTTTTAGTTTCTTTGGACAAGGGTTGCTAATGAGAGCTGAGAGGACACCCACGCTACGATGACGAAGCATTTTAAGTACCTACTTGTTATTTTTTATGAATACTAAATGCACTTCAAGCGTGTGCATCGCAGTAGAAGAGGAAATTATTGCTATTCCGCATCGACAATAGTTAAGGCGAGTCGCTAAATAAATGGTAACAACCATATTAAGTCTAAATCTATCCAACAGAAAGTTCTGAAAGAAGCGATTTGCTCATTCATCCTCTGTGTAAATCTAGCCGTCGAAGGGGAAGCCCGTGTCGTTTGATTGTTCCTCGTGTGTTTTGTTTTAAGGAGTATTTTAAAGGAAGATTGACTTTACTTCTAATTTAGACGCGTAGTTATGTAAATAAAAATTTCGTTAATATTTATGTAGGTTTTTTTTTAATATTTAGGTATCTATCGAATTTAATGTTACAATTACAAATCAGTTACTAGCACATTTGGATATAGCATACATATTGTTAAAATAGAACAGAAGTTATTCTCAAATATCGAGCGTAGCCAATTGAGATAGCCTTACTTAAAAAGTTGAGTCCCCATTTTTTATCGAAATTTTAAAATATAAAATATAAGTAACCTTTATTAATAATTATTACAATAAAAAATAAATAAACTGTACATACTAAAACTTAATTAAAAAGAATCCCCCAGTATTGAGACCGTCTGAGGCATCGTCCTCAGCACGCTCGCCGCGTTTCCCCTTTGAACAGCGAGGCTCAGTCTTTGAGCGAAAAAGAGCCCACTCTGATATTACCAGATATTCCTAAGATAGTAATTTCAACCGTTTGCCAATTAGATGCGTTTAATTATATTTCTCCTTAGTAAGTACACGTATTTTTTGATGACGTCCCAATTGACTTGAATTGTACTGCAAAACGGTAAGGACAAGTAAAAGTCGAAAATTTTATTTCGAATAAACTTTCAAGTGTCATATTGTCACAATATCATTGTTTGTTTATAAGAGCCCTATTCCCAAAAACGGCTTCTGAATTAACATAGTTCTTAAAAATTGTGTCTCAAATTACCCAAATTACCAGGCACAACACCTCGGAACACCCGAGATCAATCCCACAAGCCATCGCCAGCATCAAAGGCCGGGTAGGTTTCTGGTTTTGTAATGTCAGGCAACGGTTACACGCTCAGGCTGGCGTCAGTTTAGCCCATCAGTCTGGTCAGAATGACCAAATAATGATAGTGTAATCCTCTCGACGTAAGTGCTATGAAGATACGCTCTTTTGTTAGTACACTGGTGCGACTATTTAATTAGTGTAGGTACAACCATCATAGTGTACGGATCCCTACAGATTGTGCGTGACCAGTTCAAAAAGGGAAAAATATACTCTTCTTTTTTTGGTCCTAGGGGTGCTCCCCACCGCTAGCATTCATCTGTAAAGTGTAATGTAACCAATGAGATTCCCATATACTTTTTTGTAACATTACATGCAAATCCTCGCGGTGAGCAGCATCCTTAAACTATTCACTTCTAGAACATAAACCAACAGTATTTATAGATAAGTAAAGCCTGACCAGAAATATACATTATGAGGATTGTCAACAGGGCGTTATTTGTATTAACTAGCGGCCGCCCGCGACTTCGTCCGCGTAGATTTTTGATGATGACAAAGATATTAAAATAGGTAAGTGAATTTTATTCTTAGTTAAAATGGTCTAGACATATTACATTTCAAACAGTGGCGGACACTGATATTTATATATATTTATTATTATGTCATTTATCAAATGTAAACCAAGTTATTTTAAAACATGTAGGCGAGACAAAAGAAAAATGAATTGTTAAAAAAATTAGATTACATTGGTACTACTGACGCCATCTATTGCGGACAGCTTTACTACTGTTTTTCTTTCCTTAGAGGGCTTAGAGCATTGACTTATTATTTTATTCTATGTTATTTAACAATATGTATGTACATCAAATGATGATTGTACATCAGACAAAAATAATAATTAAAAAAATATATATATTGGTACTACTAACGCCATCTATCGACAAATAGCTTTACTACTGTTTTTAAGCTTTGAATTTTTATTATTTTTATTTGTTTTTATTTAGCAAGTGTAAGGTGCTTTGGGGTAAATTCGACATATTTTTAGGCGAGTGTAGAGTATGTTAGGGTTTGGGCTCGTAAGTCAGAACCTAAGAAGTTTTCCTTCCAAGTAACGAGATCTTTACGAAATTGGATATATTCATCAACGCTTTGTGAAAACAGCGTTTCAATACGTTGCTTGAATTTGGAAACAAATTAGAATAAAAAAATATATATTTTGAATACTATTTCGGAGTGGGGTAATTTCGAAAGCAAGTGGGGTAATTTCGAAGCTGGTTTTTATGCAATATGAGTTTAAGAATCATATTTCTTTTTAGTTCTAATTTACCCCCGCAAAGATCCAAAAATCGCACTGCTTTTATTTAATCGACTGCAACACACGTGCCCTCACGACTAGCGATGCGAAGTGAACTGAAGCGGGGGAGGAGATAAACATGGCGTTTTGACAAGCGTTGCAAGCGTAGAATTTGTTCCCAGTTTAGTAGAAATGTGTGATTTTCGACTTATCCCCATTTTCGACTTTACCCCAAAGCACCTTAAATCAAATGATAACACTAGATATTATGCTTTGTCATTTATCAAATGAACACCAAATAACGTGAAAACAGGTAAGTAAGAATTAAAAAAATGACTAAAAAACCATTCAATCCGTACACTAACGCCACCTGTTTACAAACAAAATGACTACCCCACTACTAAAACCTTCAACCTTTTTTTAACCCCCGTAGGGATTGAATTGTCTTAAACGCTGAAATTACTTTTTTGTATTTTAATAAGTTATTCTTTCTACAAAGTTTCAAGTCTCTAGCTAAAAAAATTCAGTTTTCCCCATACAAACTTTGCACCCCTTTTTAAAGTACTTTATTTGTATTCTAATAAGTAATCTTTTTACAAAGTTATAGGTTTCTAGCTCAAAAAAAGTTTCATATTTCACTTAGGGACAGAATTGTTTAAGACGCTGAAATTACTTTTTTGTATTTGATTAAGTAAGCTTTCTACAAAGTTTCAAGTCTCTAGTTCAAAGAATAAAGTTTCTCCCATATAAACATTGCACCCCTATTAAACCCCCTTAGGGGTGGAATTTTCTAAAATGCTGAAAGTACTTTTTGTGTTTTTTAATAGGTAAGTAATCTTTCTACAAAGTTTTAGGTCTCTAGCTCAAAAAAGAAAGTTTCCGCCATACAAACCTTGCGCCCCTTTTTAAAGTACTTTATTTGTATTCTAATAAGTAATCTTTTTACAAAGTTTTAGGTTTCTAGTTCAAAAAAAAGTTTCATATTTCACCCCCTTAGGGACAGAATTTTTTAAGACGCTGAAATTACTTTTTTGTATTTGATTAAGTAAGCTTTCTACAAAGTTTCAAGTCTCTAGTTCAAAGAATAAAGTTTCTCCCATATAAACATTGCACCCCTATTTAACCCCCTTAGGGGTGGAATTTTCTAAAATGCTGAAAGTACTTTTTGTGTTTTTTAATAAGTAATCTTTCTACAAAGTTTCAGGTCTCTAGCTCAAAAAAGAAAGTTTCCGCCATACAAACTTTGCACCCCTATTTAACCCTCTTAGGGGAGGTATTTCCAAAAATCCCTTCTTATCCCTAGCCCACGTTATAAAAGTAACCTACTGTGCAAAAATCAACTCTCTAACATTAGTAGTTTCGGCTGTGCGTTGATGAGTCAGTCAGGACTTCTTCTTTTATATGTATAGATTAATAAGAAGTACCCTCAAATATAGAATATCAAAATAAGAAATTACACGATTCAGAGATCTCTATAGCCTACTCTAGACTGGTAGAAAATTCTAAATATCGGCTTCCTTTACCGTCCTAAAAAAGCCTGCTGAATTCGTTTCTGAATGTTGCCAAGCTATTGCTCACAAACCATAAGGTACTAAAAAAGTTTATGCACCATGTTAATAGGAAATTTTATAGAGATCATTCTTGTCTGTGAAACTTTTTTTCTAAGTATAATACTTTTTTCACTCCTTTCAACGTTATAATAATAATAATAATAATAATAATAGGCGTAGGGATGTGACGACCCCATCGCCCGCTGGTTTTACTTTACCAGCGCAGTCAGTCACCACAGGGCAGCTTATGGCGAGCTGTTGGGGGGTAGCGACCCCACGTACCTGAGTGCTCCTGGGGGTCCTGATGGGGGGTGATGGGTCGGGGCCTCCGCCTCTGTCTTGCCTTAACCGGCCGGGCAGAGTGGAGTCGCGAGAGTTTCGGCTCGGGGGCGGATGTGGAAACGTAAGGGGTTAGTTGGCTGCGGTTTAAAGCCCAGTATTACACCTCTCCGCCCTTAGCCTTCCGCACTGGTGTTGCCCTTAGGCCACTCTATGTGTCGCTTTTTATGGGGGCCCATCTAGCGGGAGGCGAGTCATCGTCTACCAGTTTTTTTTGCTATTACACTTTTCTTGGTAGACGTCCGGCTGTCTCAAACAATAGCCCAGTAGTTAGTCAATCGCATTTCATGTAATAGCCTAGTACCATATTTAGACTCCATATAACCACAATAGTTCTTACATCTTGCGGGTGCTGTCTCTGTGTGCGTCCCATGACACAGGCAGGGGGAGCATCCGCATGGTGTACCCCTTACATTTCATTAAATTGTCGAAAGGGCCTCTGCTCGTTGGCTTCGGCTCCGTGCACGCCTCCCAAAGGTCCGGGACACTATTGTCCCGTGAGCGGGTGCGACATACAGGAATAATAATAATAATACCATCACAGAAAAAATAACGAAATACACAGAACTTAAAGATGAAGTAGCTAGAATATGGAGGCAGGAAACAGTATACATAGTCCCAATAGTTCTATCCACAACAGGCGTCATCCCAAAACATCTACACCATAGTTTGAAATTGTTAGGTCTGAAAACATATATTTACCCAGACCCAGATAACACACAAATTGCTATCTAATTACTTACAAGTACTTACATTAAATATTCCACAACTAGCCCTACATTTTACTTGGTGACAACCCGTAAATGTAGGTAATACCAGTCTAGAGCTGAGAATTAAAATCCTTCCGAAAATAATAATAATGATAATACTTTTTGTGTAAAACCGTAAAAACCTTGATTAGGGACATATTTTGAGGTAAAAAGGGGAAAATGGGTGGGAGGGGGGCAAAATTCGGCTTAGCAACATTCAGACCCGAATTCAGCAGGCTTTTTTACATCGGAAAAGTCATGTTGCCAAAATGGCTCACAAAACGCCGTTAGGACGGTAAAGGAAGCCGATATTTAGAATTTTCTACCAGTTTATATGAAGGAATAAGAATAGAGGTAAAAATAACAATCTCATGTGTATCCAAGTGACCGTTGAAAAGCGTTAAATTGGTGATACAGTAGTAACGTAACGGTAAATACTTCCAAAACTGCTATGTAGGTATAGTGGAGGGTTGGGAACTATTATTTACCTACTTACTGCATAAACAACACTTTTTTAACTGATCTACCATATGAGTTTGTTCTCCGTACCTCTACCTTTCATATTTAGTTAAGTGCTATGATATAAATATAAACTCCTACCCACTTAAAAATAGATAACCGTGTAGTTGAATAAATGTAACGACAGTGTTACTACTATTGTAAACATACCTAAAACCGTCCTTCCGTACCAAATCTGATATGTGCATTAATTGTTTTAATAAAATTAATGTCTTAGTAAAAATTGCACATAAGGTTTTATATTATATCGTAACACAACACAATTTCGCTTAATAAAAAATACAAGGTCCGTACAAATACTTATCCCATCTTAACTGGCGGGGTTAAGTTAAGTTTGCACCTGGTATGTATGGCGCCGGATACGAATGAGGTGCAAAGTTAACTTTTGTTGTATGGGAGCCCACTTAAATATAAAATTTATTTTATTCTGTTTTTAGTATGTGTTGTTATAGCGGCAACAGTAATACATGATCTGCAACTGTCTATAGCTGTCTAACTAGTGACAGACAGACGGACGGACGGCCAGCGGGGGCTGAGTAATAGCGTCCATATAAAAATTGGTTATTAAATTTCTTGGCAGAAAAAGCGTACTCTAAAATAAGTGATTTTTTGTTAGACAATAATTAATGGAGCACAACTTCCCTGTACTCTATTGATTACTTACAATATTTGTATGCCTAACGGCTCAGCATAGTGGAACTGAAATAAAATTGTCACACCTGTATTATGTACATGCACCTATGTTGAACAAATAAACGATTTGTATTTGTATTCGTCAATATAAAAAAGAACGATACGGAACGGGTAATGGTAGGTACGGAACCCTAAAAAGATGAAAACATTTTTTTTTCCTTGTATGGCCATACAATATTAATACGGATTACGAGCGTTAATATAAATTGTGG
Source organism: Apotomis betuletana (assembly GCA_932273695.1). Classification (NCBI taxonomy): domain Eukaryota; kingdom Metazoa; phylum Arthropoda; class Insecta; order Lepidoptera; family Tortricidae; genus Apotomis; species Apotomis betuletana. The sequence goes on from OW026298.1 coordinate 36,051,124, forward strand.
TTATTAAGAAAATAAAGCTATTGCTATTACTTAACAGCGGGTACTTTACGAGAAAGGATAAAATAAATCAAAAAGGTTGGTTTTTAAAGGTAGGGTTCCGTACCTCAATCGGAAAAAACGGAACCCTTTTTTCCGATTTTTTTATTTCTTTTTCGATAGTCCATGCCGTAAGGATAAGATAAGATAAGATAAATCTTCATTGCTCTCATATAGTGTACAGATGTCTTAATTCTAAGATTATCTATACCTAACATGACACCCTGTAAGGGCATTGCAATATTTTGCGGAAACGACTTATTATCTAATTAAGTTATGCTTCACAATCACAATATAACAAGGAATGAAAAAATATACATACAAATATTTTTTGTTTTTGTAGAAATAGGTAGGTAAGTATTTAGAAATATCTTAAATTTAATGAATTATTTAAAGTTGACCACTTTATATTAACAAAAATGGAGTAAGGATCTACAAGCTGCAGGTCATAAATGTTTCTTTACCATGATTTTTCCTAAATGTAATTTTAAATTGTTAATTTGACAGCTAATAAAATTTTCTGTAGGGATCTTTTGCCTTCGAAACCCAATAATAATATAATTTAACCCAACAATATAATTATATGATCATCCAAAAATTGTACCAAGTCTATTGTATTATTTCCAGTTTGTCGATCGCAGTTAGAAATGATAGCAGCAGGGCTGATCTGATCGGCTATAGTTTTTGGCCGTCTAGTAGCTCTTTGACATCGATCTATCGGCTTCTGCGATTTGGAATGAATTATATTAAAATCACATCATTTAAAAATTAGATTACTTATAGTCCAACAGGGGGTTTTATATCCCACGCCAAAATGCGGATTTTTAGTGGTACAAATTTATTTTACAGGCAACGACAAATTTTTGGTAACTGACGTTGAAAGTCGGTGAATGTCACTGATGTAGACAAAGAGGAAACAAGGCTAAAATATTCCGCAAATTTCGAGTAATTTTTGCATAATAAAGCCTAAACTTTCCTAACATGAAAGTCAAGCTTTTTCAATAGGATTTAGTATTTATTTCACAAGAAGAACGAAGCATTGAGCAGCATTTCGGTAAACAATGTTTTGAATTTGGTTAATGACAAATCCTTGACTGACGTTTAATAATGCAAATATATGAAGTATACATATTATTGCCATATGAAAGCTGCTAGTAGCGCCACTACCCCTGGGCTGAACCGACTCTTGCTAGGTTATGACTAATCTGATAAATGACACCGATAGATTGTTGAATTATTTTGTAAAGCACAGAAAAAATAACAAGTCAAGGTCATACTCATACTTATGCCAGATCGTGAAAGACAGATGTAAGACAATCTTATTTACTTAAAAAAATGTAAAAAAATCAAGTTATAGCAACTAGATAACAGGACATAGAAGTAGACCGATTCTTTTATTTAGTATAGTTGACGACACACGACACTATCGTCAACGGCAATATAATGTCAGACTTAAAATTTTCCAAAGTTCAAGCCCCTATGTCGACCCTGTGGCGTCCTCCACCGATAAAAATAAAAGCTATCAATGGGATTAGTTAAATTGCCCAATGAGACTACCCAAGACTACCTGACGATCAGAAATGTTGGGCGATCTGATCAGTTCGATATCACCTTCATTGGTTGACAGACATGGATTTAGTCACGTCTGGAAGCTATTTAAGTTATAGAAAACTAAATAAAGATATACGATACGAAATTAAGAAATCTTGTTACTATTGATAAATATAATATACACTATACTTACACATTTAATGTTGATAAAAATATTTCCGTCAAAGTTTATATGCCACCACAGACTAGACAAAAGTTAGACGATGTTATACGATGCATTGAAGCGAGCTGATTGATGTTGACACTGACAAACACAGCACAGCAGCAAGCGAAATACTAAGTCATCGGAACCGTGACTTTCAAAAAACGAAGTGAATACTTGATATACTGACCGAGTAAGTTTTTTGAAAGCTCGGCTGTGTTTGAATAATTATCCATTCGTTTATGATTAAGCGTTTATGATACGTATTGCGAACTAATCTTATACATAACCCTAACTTGTATTCTTTGATTTAATCCATTGTGAACCAAAACCAATAGTGAACTTAATTTGGACAGAATGGCGACTTCCGTAATCAACACTTATGCCGACCCGAGCATGCCTGACTGGATGAACGCTCCACACAGTACAGGAACTTCCATTATGGCGTGCGAATTCAACGGCGGCGTCATCATCGGCGCCGACTCGCGTACCACCACCGGGACTTACATCGCCAACAGAGTGACGGACAAGCTCACCAAAATAACTGACCAAATCTACTGCTGCCGCTCTGGCTCTGCAGCAGACACCCAAGCTATTGCAGACATTGTTTCCTACCATCTGAGTAAGTACTATATTAACATTGTCATCTCCGCCTAGAATCTAAGATGAGAGTGTAACCTATTTCTATGTATTTTTTAATTTTTCTAAGGTTTTTGAATAGTTTATTGCAACTCTGTGTTTAGTCTTATGGCTGCCCATATATTACACTATCAGGCGATTATTTGAGCGTTTTAACTGCCTCATTAGTCTGTCCGCAATATTGACGAACTCCGTATGATCGGAGGCGCCATTTTCTGTTGTCTTGTAGAAGTCGAGGATTTCTACAATTCCTATCAAAATGATGTTAATAGCTTTTATGAGTTGGCCACTATTGCGGGCAGATTAATGAGATGGTTAAAACGCTCAAATAATCACCCTATCGAGACTTATTGTGTGTATGTCTTGATATATTTTGGGCAAACTGATATGTACTATGTTACATGTAATGTATTTGCCTTGATATAATGGATCGAGAAAATGTGAGTTGTTCTTGAAAAATAGCTCAAGATTTCAAGATTCCTGAAATCAACTAAGATGTTAGCTTTGTGGTTATTCTTGCTCTAAAGCATACTATCATAATGATGCAATTATGTATGTAACTTGAGAACCAAAAATGTTAAAGCATTCACATTCAGAACAAATCTGTGAATTCAAATATAACAGATTACAGTAGAGTGTCAATAATCTGACACATCAATAGTCCTGTACATTCAATAATCCCACTCTCTGCCTCCATCTTCATTACCTTTGTCAACTGCTGCTCTGTGATATTATTCCGTAGTAAGAACATTCTAATAATCCAGCAGCCCTAGTTTTTAATAGTGCTGTGTGTGACTCAGTGTGAGTGAATACATCATTACTCACAGATGGACAACCTTTGATTGGCATAGTAGCCATTGATAACTGACAAGGGTATGAGGAATTAATTAGCTGTAATACTTAAAAAATAAACTGAGTCAATTTATATTACAAATACAAAGATAAAAACAGTAAAAAAACAAATTAGATTATGACCAGATTTGAATTGGTATCTTATGAGTCAATTTAGTTAAATTATAGAAAGCATTTTAAATCAAATTGTTGTATTACACATTTTAGTGTTATTGTTATTACGTAGTTATATGTAGAAAATGGAACCATTATGTTAACTGACTAATCCGTATATGTAGCTGTATTTTAAGTCTACAGACTAGTCACATAATATGGTTATGGGCTCCGTTTTTCGCACTTAACCTGCCTAGTCACATATACAGAATGTTTCTTAACATGGTTGTCAAAAATCTGGTTTCTCAAGTATGTAATATTGAGACTCCATCTCAACATGTTGGGAATATATACCATAGAAAACTCACTACAAATCATACATAATCATAGTAATTAAATTCATTTTCATCCACAGACTTCCATAAAATGGAGCTGGGTGAGGCTCCGCTCGTGCAGACAGCAGCTTCTATTTTCCGGGAGCTCTGTTACAATTATCGTGACTCTCTTCTTGCTGGTATCCTGGTTGCAGGCTGGGACAAACGAAATGGCGGTAAATACTCATCCATTTTAGTTTACAAATTTAAAGAAGTAATTGAATGCTTCATCGTAAGCATCTTCCAGGAATGTAATTTATATCAGCCATAAGAACACTTCTTTTCAGTTAATTCTAGTTGAATTCGCTCAAAGCAGTCATAATTTATTAGTTAGTAGCTAAAATTATTACTATTAAATATTTATGGCACCCTTAGTAGAACTACTAATGAATTTGTTCAAAAGGTACAATACTAGATTTATTTCAGGTCAAATCTACTCCATACCAATTGGAGGCATGGTGCAGCGCCAGGCAGTATCGATCGGGGGGTCCGGCTCTACTTATGTGTACGGTTACGTGGACGCTAATTTCAAGCCCAACATGAGCAGGGAGGAGGCGGTGAAGTTTGTGACCAACACGCTCGCACTGGCGATGCTGCGCGACGGCTCGTCCGGTGGCGTGGTGCGCCTGGGCGTCATCACAGAGGCAGGCGTTGAGCGATCCGTTATTCTTGGTGATCAGCTACCCAAATTTTATGAGGGTTAGCATTTTTCTTTTTATATGTAAAGTCCAATAAATTTCTAATGTAAATCTCGTTTAATTTCTCGTGCAGTGCACTATTTCATCGTGCTGGTTTAGTAGTATCTTATCACGGTTATAATACTACGCTACTCACCTAAGATCGTAGGAACTAGATCGTGCAAGGCAAAAACGAAAGCCTTATAAGAATGAGTAAATAAAATTAAAAATTTAAAAAACCCCCGACATGACAACCTATAAAAAGAAAGAAATAAAATCTACGAAATGTGCCTTTACAATGAACAGTAGAAAAAGAATCCAAGCTTCGTTGCGTCGGGGGACCGCTAAGTAAATGAAATGCAATGTACTGATAATCGTAAGTGGGAAGCCCAAAATGCATACTTGCAAATTTGTTTTGAATAATATATTTCGTTTCATTTAGGTAAGTACTTAGCGGTCCCCCGAACGCAACGAAGCTTGGATTCTTTTTCTACTGTTCATTGTAAAGGCACATTTCGTAGATTTTTTTTCTTTCTTTTTATAGGTTGTCATGTCGGGGGTTTTTTAAATTTTTAATTTTATGTTTTACACCGTTTAAAGTCCAGGGTTTCCAGTCTTTCGTCGAGCTTGATCCTTGTATATTATGTAGGTACAACAAAATCTCAAGCCAGTGGTAACGAAAGCCGTCTTCTCTAAGATTGAAATTAGGATATATTTAATTTCAATAGCCTTAAGCAATATTCTGGGAAAAAATCGTTAAAGTCAATCTAGTTAATGCTTCTAATGACAAAATGGCGAAGTTATTAGGCAAGACAATCAAAATATATATTTTAAATGCACTGGATGATTTGAAAGAACCTGCTACTTATGGCCTAAAACAGAACCAGGTTTCTATACCACACCACGGGATAAACCGATAAAAAAAATTACATCCCCACTTTTTTACATGTAGGGAAGGTACACATTAAAAAGTTTTAAAATTTTATTCTACCAATATGTCTCTGAGCTAAGCTGCGGACAGACGGATGGATGGACATGGTGAAACTATAAGGGTTCCTTGTTGACTACAGAATCCTAAAAAGCTGTTATTCACTTAGGCAAGAGTACTTTTTGCTAAAGTTTACGTGTCCTTTAGTAGCGTTAAAATCTTGCAGGGTGTTGCTATTTGTGACCTCAATCAGAGGAACTTGTTCAATAGTCCTAATGACAATTCAGCTTTAGCAGAATTGCGAAACTTAGAAACAGTAACCCAGTACTGTAACAGAAATTATAATATGAGTTTTTTTGTCAAAAAAGTTTTTCTGAGACTCGGTGTTAAATATTATCGACTGTACAAACGTTAATTGTTCATCAAGAACAGTCAGACGAGCCCAAACACCTTGGGTTTATCCTGTGCTGTTTAGGAGTTCCTACGGCCATCTTCAGCTCCAAGGTACCCAATTATTGTACTGTCAAAATTTTATTAAATTGTTGATTGTAACGCTAATAAAACTTAACATTTAACCAACATTTGAAATTCTTGGCTTAGATCCTTTCACAACTAGATGGTTATCATGAGATCTTCATTCAGTGAGTGATATGGAAAATGCTAATAAAACTTAACATTTATCCAACATTTGGAATTCTTGGCTTCAATTTTGGCTGACATCCATTAACAACTAGCTGGTCATCATGAGACCTTCATTTATTGAGTGACTAGCTTTTGCCCGCGACTACGTCCGCGTGGAACTTGGAAGTATGGAAGCAACCTCGTACAACACGATATATATCTACCTAATCACCTTAATTAATAAAAGGGATTATTAAAAGCGCCTAAGCAAATGTAAGAGCAATTGTGCTTTTGGTCTAATCATTACATTTCATACAGAGTCATCAATGTCATCATGAATTACTTACTCACTTTTCAATATTTTTAGGGATAATATCCAGGATGAAAACTATCCTATGTCCTTCCTCGGATCTTAAACTATCTCCATGCCAAATTTCATCAAAATCGATTCAGCGGTTTAAGCGTGAAGAGGTAACAGACAGACAGACAGACGCATTTATAATATTATATTAGTATGGATATAAAAAATGCTATTAATATTTAACATTTAACCAAAATTTGGAATCCTTAGCTTCAGTATTGGCTAAGATCCATTAACAACTAGCTGGTCATCATGAGACCTTCATTTAGTAAGTGATAAAGAAAATGCTAATAATACTTAACATTTTATCAAAATTTGGAATCCTTGGCTTCAATATTGGCTGCGATCCATTATCAACTACCTGGTCATCATGAGACCCTCAATTAGTGAATCATATAGAAAATGCTAATAAATCTTAACATTTTACCAAAATTTTTATTTTTTGGCTTTAATATTGGCTGAGATCCATTCACAACTACCTGGTCATCATGAGACCTTCATTTAGTAAGTGATATAGAAAAAGCTAATAATACTTAACATTTAACCAAAATTTGGAATCTTTAGCTTCAATATTGGCTGAGATCCATTAACAACTACCTGGTCATCATGAGACCTTCATTTAGTAAGTGATATAGAAAATGCTAGTAATACTTAACATTTTAACAAAATTTGGAATCCTTGGCTTCAATATTGGCTGAGATCCTTTATCAACTACCTGGTCATCATGAGACCCTTATTTAGTAAGTCATATAGAAAATGCTAATAAAACTTAACATTAACCCAATATTTCGAAGTATTGACTTTAATATTGGCTGAGATCTAGTCACTTGTTCCAATTAAAGCTGAATATCTTGGAAACTACTGGTCCTATTTCCACCAAACATAGCTAAGAACCATCTCGACGGAAAAGACTTTCGATTAAAAAAAACCGCACTTAAATTGGTCCATCCGCTTGGGCGCTACGATGCCACAGACAGATACACATGTTAAACTTATAACACCCCTCTTTTTTCGTCGGGGGTTAAAAAAATTAAATGTTGTGAATTCGAGTACTTGGATCATCTTTCTAAACACTTTTTTGGGGGTTTTTTTTGCGACAATGGCAACCCCACATTTTGACGTCAATATATTGTCGCCTCGCGAAAACAGGGTTCCATGTGATACTTACACAGGTTTTCAAGAACAGAGAAATAAAATTTTGCATTTTAAATATATACCTATTTTTACTTTTTTGTAAGCAACAGTGATTGAAGAAAGACAATGATATCCAACTTTATCGATTAAAATACAAAAATGTGTTTGTAGCTAACGGCAAATAAGTTTATTTGTTAAATTCGTATTTATAGGGTTCTATCTGAAATTAGTAAGTACTGCTGCGGGCTTATAAAACAACAAGATGCTATGTGAGCTGAAACCTTGGAACCCTTATGTTCATTGCGATTAGAACTTTGAAACTTCAGCCGTCAAATTACAGGTAATAGAATTAATACAAATTACAGAAAATATAAAAAAATATAGGCATATAAAAAAAAATCATCTTCATATTGTAATAATTATAGTACCTAATCTTTTTACTCATCAGAATGTGCATGTATGTCGGCGAGGGCGACTAAGAGTCTTCAAAATGCTAAGCATATTCTGTTTCATGCCAACTGGTTTTGTAAGACACAGTGAAACACTGTGTGAACTTCCATGCAACTACTTTTGTGTAGAGAATTGTACCATAATTCAGATCTTTTGTGCAGTTACTGTAATCAAAAATGTCATCCCTCTGCATTTGGTTAACATTGGAAGGCTTTTTCAAATCAACTTTCGTTAGCAAGCGAAGAAGAAGCGGTGAATAAAATTCAGCAGCAGACATAGTTCTGTCAATGCATGAATGAGCAGCATCTACTTCCTGCACAGCAGAATGTCCGGGGGTTGAATATAACTGAATAGAATATTACTGAGGATGAGGATTGTCTTCAATATTTTAATTAATCCTCTTGCACATCCAGATTTGCCTGCAAATGTTTCGTTCCTTATAGCACAATAAATTAAAACATTACATTATTTAAACATTTTAATCTTAATGTCTGAATGATCATTTTAATATTTAAATTAGGATTATCATATTATCAAAAGTCATTAAGTTTTGATAGTGGATGACGAATTGCTGATTAACATGTTGAAGCGTCCTGTATTAGGTATATCATCAATACAGAATTCCAGATGGAACCTTGTTTCATGCTCCGAAAATTCAACATTTGCAGATAGAACTTAGTATACCTCTAGATTTCTCATGGCCCATTATTGATATTCAAAAATTAAATATAGCAAAATACCCGTAATGTGAAGGAAGTTCGTTCAATACAAAAACACAGGTTTCTTAAAAATTGTCAGATAGAACCCCGTTTTCGCGAGGCGACGATATGTCTTTCTCTTACGCCTGGTCGCTCGGTGGCAAATACTATATCTATGGTCAAGACCTTTTTAACGGAAATCAAGTATCAAATACTCCATGAAAAAATCAGACTTCTCGGTCAACGCAGTTAAAACCGCTGTTAGCCCGTCTATTGTGTAGAATGGGCAACTACGGAACCTGTTCACAGAGCGTGGCCCGACATGCTCTTAGCCGGGTTTTTTTAGATACTACTTAAGAATAGTACTTTATAATATAATACATACTTAAAATACATGGAAAACGTACACGACCCATGAACAAATATTCGAGTTCATGACAAACATTAATTTGCCCTTGCCGGGATACGAACCAAGAACTCGGAACTCAGTACCAGTCGGCAGGCGTACTGCCACTGCGCCAACCGCGTCGTCATACTGGAGGGGCAATCATAAAGAAAGTCAGCAGTTCCATACATTTCGGGGAATTACTTAATTAGCTTTTTATTTTTATTACCCAAGTTAGGAAAGAGTAAAACTGATAATAATGTTAATGAAAATAACTTTATTGTAATTATTATTATTGTATTAACATGTTATTATTACAGCTTACACTAAAACAGAGATTTACAAATTAAAAGTACTACGTCATTTAAATGTTCGTCTATACAATTATCTTTATTTATTATATATTTGCCACTTATGTTTTGACAATGCAAACAAATAATTTGAAGTCCATCAATTGCAATTCTGTTAACTAAATAACAATACTATATTAACTTGGTAATTCAAATTAGGGCCAATGATTATTCTGAGATGAGAAATTAGCAACAACCAAATAAAAATTAACCCATTGGTGTATTTTTTGCCCTTGAACGTCTTCATACTGATTCATGCTATTTATAATAAATACAAGTCGTTATTTTTTGAGTCGAAACTATTTTATTTGTAAAACACGACTATGTGCCGACCGTAGCGTAGGCGTCTCGGTGCAGTACACGTTGTTTAGATACATAAATTGCATAGCTTGAGATATTATTCCTAGCACGAACGATGTGTTGTTAGTGCTCGACAAAATAAAAACATCGTCAATTCTGTTATCGTATCGTTATAAGTACCATTTCAACGTGGTCGAGGAAAATCACAGACCTAGACGAAGAGAGCGAACACAGCTACTTCGCGTGCCACTGATCATGTACAAATGGAAATAATCCATAAATGTTTTTCCATATTCTTGCTTTACTCATCATACCCATCAGTGGAAGTTGTATTTTTCAGTCAATTGAAGTGGATTTTTTAAATAATTTACTATGAGAATCATAAATTGAACCTTTTTGATAGTTTTATTACTGGTCGTAAACCTGGGTAGAAGTTGGAAATGTTTTATCGATAATCGGCAGTTTGGTTTCTATAGATAATAAAAGATTTATCATTTACCAACAGACGTTAAAAATACGTCCAAAATGCGTAGCAATTTGTTAACCCTTAAGAGGTCAGCAATCTAACCACTGAACTTTTATACTTATTACGTTGGCTGTATCTATGACATACCTACAATCATCTCTGGTCTGTCATGCATATTTAAGGCAGACTGATTCTGAAATACGTTAAAACTAGGTGCTCTATTAACAAGATAAGTGTGAATTATGTGATCTGACTCTCTATTTTATCTCAGAAACTTAAAAGACGATCGGTAACTTCGGTAACCTATGGTTGGTTTAAACAATAATATGTTCAAATGTATGTATGTATTGCTTAATAGATACAAAAGTTTCATTAGTATTTATCTTAGAATATCTCATCTGTCTACATTGCATCAATGGCAGGCCTAGTTTCTATTCGGGGACTAAAATCGAAATTCTGTAAAATCTGGGCATCTCTATAAGGCTAGCATAACTATTTCGCACTGGATGAACATTACAATACTAAAATGACATCTTTACTCATTTCCAATCCTTGCTTCGCGAGGCACCACGCACTTGTGATAAGATAATATTAAACACTCGCTCGTCACACTTCAATGCGGCTGCACAGACGCGTCCTGCTTAAAGTTAACGAGACGTTCCTTACTTGCATTTGATGCACATAATCTATTATCCTAACTATAGTTAACTAATTACTAATGTTGATCTATTAACTATTTCCATAACCAAGTATGATGAGCGCAGTTAAGATTTAACAATGAAATCCTTATTCTTATATTCCTGATTTCTCTATCATCTACCGGATGATTCCAAACCCAATTCATGTTTAACAACTGTTTAAAAAATATTTGTACTTATACTAAAGGCAGCAGGCAACACCTTTTCGTCCTTATAGTTCTTTAGTTCCAGGAGGGTTACACCGATGTTCGAAATTCGGTTCACTAATGTTTGACCAAAAAACGTTTGACAAATGATCACTTGACCAAACAACGTTTCACCAAATATTCATTAGGCAAACGAGACATTTGACAAAAGTATCATATTACAAAAAGTCACTTTACAAATGATCATTTTACAAACACTACACTTGACAAAATATCATTTTTAAAAATATCATATTACAAAATATCATTTTACAAAATGTTATTGCATGTCTTGTCTTGTCTTGTCTTATCTTATCTTACCTTATTTACGTTTTTTTATTGATATAAAAAAAAACTAACCTAACCTAACCCGGCCGGGTCGGATCTGCTCTAAAATTGATTCACCTCAAGTTTGGTCAAATGACTCAGTTGCTAAATGATCATTTGGTCAAATGATTATTTGTAAAATGAAAATTTAACATCTGATCATTTGGTGAAGTGAATAATTTGTAAAATGACTTTTTGTAAAATGATCAATTGGTGAAACGTTTTTTTGGTGAAACGTTGTTTGGTCAAGTGATCATTTTTCAAACGTTTTTTGGTCAAACGATAGGACACCTCGAAAATTCAAACTTCGTATAGTGCCGTTCCACTCATTCAAACCGCACACGTTTGACGCGAGACCGAGAGAGGCCTCAAGGTACAAACTTGGAATTTCGATCTTCGGAGTAGCCCTTCAGTTTCGACCACTTTCGATCGATCCGATTTCCCAAACCCTAACGCGTCGCCCACGTCTAGCCACGTCACTGTACAAACTGATGAACAGAAGCGCATGAGCGGTTACAAGCTTCTCGAGCCTCCAAGACACGCGGAGGCGGCGAGGGCCAAACGCTACGTGACGATGCCGAGCTCCTCCATGGTGTCGAGGTCGCGCGAGATCATCTGCATGGTCTGCTTGGTGCGCGGGTAGAAGTCCGCCGTCTCGTCGCCCTCCAGCGTCGCGTCTTGTGACTCCAGCTCTGCACCAACACCCCCAGTAAGTTAGTAACCTTTCACAGGTCAGCGCCAGATGAATCAATCTCTCGACATATGGATTTGACAATCATTAATCAAGCAACCAACTGATATATAACAGCAGTCACTTATAACTGTATAACAACTATAAAGTACAGGAAGAACGAAAAACAAAAATAAAGAACTATTTCACACCAATTTAGTTTACTGGTTCTTCTAAAGTAGATATATATGAAATGTTCTCGAAAACGTCATCATTTATCGTCGTCTATCATTTTATTCAATTGCAATATAAGAAAAAGTAACCTAAGTCACCATCACATTCGCGGCCACCAAAAGGAAATATTATAGAGTAGATGAGTGGCCGCCTCGTACTGACCAAGCCGAGTTGGTTTAGTTTTCCTTCAAGAGGCAATAAGGCATGCTAATAGATGGAAGAATGATCAGTTACCGGCGACTTGCGCCTCGATGGAGTCGAGCCGCTGGTCGAGCAGCACGTGGCAGCGCTGGATGTGGCGCAGCAGGCGCGCGCGACACGCGCCGTTCTCGATGGCCGCCTCGGGCTGCGGCGGCGGCGCGGCGCGCGGCGCGCCCCCGCACAGCCGCGCCACGCCGCCCTCGTGCACTGACAAAACAACACACACTATTAATGGTATCAGCTTTATTCGTCCCATTCGCTTTTCGTTCAATTCTTATTTCGTCTCATTCTGCATTCGTAACTCATTCTTGTTTCGTCGTGTTCGCTATCTGTCCCTATCTTTCTAAGTCCAAATCAGTAACTTGTCTCATACTTATTAAGTCTTATTCGTTGTTCGTCACCGTCTTCCTTGGACTCATTCTTCATTCTTCCTTTTAGATTTTCGTCTCATTCACTTATTTGCCTCAATTTTTCCGGAACGTTCGATGCTAGTCACATTTGTTATTAGTCTCTTTCGTTTGTAGTCCAATTCTAAGTTCGTTACTTTCGTTTTTCGTCACCATCGATATTTTCTATCTTAGCGAATAAAACGTGTAGCGAACGTACCCAAAAAAGAACAAGACGATTTGCCAGTAACGCCAAAATAAGAGAGAGACGAATAACGAATGTGACTAAAGATAAAGTGTGAATGAGACGAAAATCTAAAAGGATAAATGAAGAATGACTCCAAGGAAGACGGTGACGAACAACGAATAAGACTTAATATGAATGAGACAAGTTACTGATTTGGACTTAGAAAGATAGGGACAGATAGCGAACACGACGAAACAAGAATGAGTAAACGAATGCAGAATGAGACGAAATAAGAATTGAACGAAAAGCGAATGGGACGAATAAAGCTGATACCCTATTAATAAAAGTACAGGTGTAGTGATGGGTCGCTACCGGTAATACTACCAAAGTGAGTATTTTCCCAGTAATGCTACTAGTAATATTACTAAAAATTGGAAATATACGGTAAGATTCAGGATTTTAATTAAAATTCAAGGTTTTGTTTTGCTTAATATTGAAAATGGACAGTATAGACATCATTCGTAGTGAAGAGAAATGCACGGCTCTCTCCAGAAAGTAAATTACCAATCTTACCAGTAATTTAACCAATGTTACCAGGTATCTTACCAATGTTACTAGAAATATTACCGCCTCGTAAATCTACACACACCTTTTTTAGTTATCAAGTTTGCTAGGTCCGAAAAAAAATGGATACTTACATGGATAAATATATAATGATATGTTCTTAAATATGATATGATATGATATGCAAACTTGGTAGCATTTTCAAAGTTATGCACCAGACTGCAAAAGTTACACGTGTAACTTTTCTTATTATTAGTAGTGTTTTGGTTTTATTGTGACGCATTATATTTTTCACTCACTTACAGTCACAGGTCCAGGGATCGGATATTTGGATGCGTTTATACCTATCATCATCCCATGCGAGTAATCTTTCTGCATATACTCAATAAAAGGCTTGAAAGTTTTATCGGGTAGATTGCAAAGGAACAGGCAGGTTTTGTCAGAGGTAGAGAACACGCGAACAGATATTGAACATCAGGCAGCTCATCGAGAAGGCTAGGGAGTTTAACGTGCCGATGGGCCCATGCTTTATTGACTATGCGAAGGCCTTTGACTGCATCAGATAGAAGAAGATGTTCGCAGTCATGAGAGAGATGGGTATACCAGATCACCTAATTTTCCTTGTGCAGAACCTGTACCTCGACGGCAATTCTAGGATCAGAGTAGAAGACACCGAATCAGAACCCTTTCAGACCACCGTGGAGTTAGACAAGGGTGTATTCTCTCACCACAGCTGTTTAATTTCGAGGCGAACACATCACGAGAAGAGTTTTGGAGGATTGGTATGGAGGCGTACAAATCGGAGGACACCTCATTAATAATTTACGGTCTGCAGATGATACTACCAAATTGCCACCGACTCGACCACTATAGGCTCTAATGAAACGGAACTAGCTGAGCTTTTGCAAAGGGTCCAAAAAGTGAGCGTGGAGTTGGTCGACATATTAATCGGGCTAGGACAATACTCATATTTGTAGATCGGGCAGGCATGTTGCAACGAACGGCAGAACTATCCGACCTCGATACCGTGGACAAATTTAATTTGTACTTTGGTTGCTGTGGATGGTGACTGTGAGAAGAGCCCAGATAGCAACGGTGGCGGTGAAGGGGTTAAAGAAGATCTGGAGGAACAGAGGTATCAGCAGAAAAACTAAAACCACGCTGATGAGAACCCTGATCTTTTCTATATTTCTATACGCTTCAGAAACCTGAACCCTCAAAGTATGCATTCGGAAGGCATTGACGCATTCGAAATATGGTGCTGACGAAAAATGCTAGGAATCCCTTGGACGGCACGTCGCACAAATGCGTCCATCCTGGCCGAATTGAAGATCAAGTGCCGCTTATCGATCATTTGCCTTCAGCGGATCCTGCAGTACTTCGGTCACGTAGACGTCTAGACGCGAGCCAGATAGTTTGGAAAAGCTCATTGTAGTTGGCCACGTGAGGAAAAAGGGCTCGTGGGAGATCATCGATCCGATGGACCGATGCCGTGAAAGAAGCCTTTCAGGAAACTCTACAGGCGTCAATTCGGAAGGCGAAAAACCGTGTGTAGTGGAGAGCTTCGGTGCAACGGATAACGGCCTCAAATGGTCACGACCGTTCAGTCATGAGGAAGCGAGTAAGAAGAGCGAAGAAGAGGTTATACCTATATTGCTTGAATCGCGAAGGAGTTTGACTTAAACCGGTATGGTAAGACGGAAGAGTGAATTTGATCATGCGGGATGAGCACAGCTCACGCCCGGGACGGACAGTTAAAAATATGAATTTAGATTGCAAGCCGATTGTCCTATGCAAGATAAGAACTTTGGGTGAAAGAGACAAAAGATGACAATGTTATTTGCATAAGGCTTATTGAACTCCGCAAATAACCAGTAACTTAAGTGTATTTCATTCGTCTCGTATCTTACCAGCCTCGCGCAACTCTCAAGGTAAAAAACGATCGACAACGGCTGTATGAAACGGAGGTGAATTTTTTACCTATCTAAGTTTGAAAGAACGTTGAAACCTACAAAGCATTAGATAATTGGCGACAATCGAATTTAGGCGGGTTGTACTTCAGCCGCCATTTTTGTCCGCCATGCCATGTTAGATGACGTTTCTATTTTGTTGTGTAGTCTGTGCTTCTGTCAAGGTTCTGCGATCTTTTCAAATAATTCAAATTTCACAAATAATCTAATAATTTGCATTCTTTGGGTGTAGTGGTCGTCTAGAAGGTACACAAGACAATCACAATTGCAAAAATGAGTGGATTGAAAAGGAAAAAGTGCGAAATATGCAGAATGAAAACGTGTCGAATGGACGGTCAAAAAAGACTATTCATGGCAAGATTTCCACCGTTCGAAGATCGGTAAGTAAAAAATATACTTAATTACTGCGTGTTATAACCATGTTAATCGTAAGTTTCATTGAAAACTTGGTATTTCGGGTAAAATAATACATACCCTTATACGTATGTAAACAATAGTGCTGTATGTAAGTTTTATCGATAATTTTCATTTGAAGTGAAAAATACCTAGGTAAACACGGAATATCTTTCTTCAAGCAAAAGCCTATTGGTATGTGTACTTATACAAAAGTGTGCACTTGAATACAGCTGTTAAAGCCGTCTCAGATGAGAGGATAAGACATTATTATCACTACTTTTTATGCCAGTTTGAGTTAGATTATGGTCACAGAAATATTTTACGAAAAATCTTCAATGGACTATGAGTGGTACGGTTTCATCTGGACAAACAGATTCATTTTTACTCTGTAATTTTCTGTTTACCCTGTATTATTTGTGTTGCAGAACTTCCAACCTGGAGCACAGACTGGAGTGATGAAACGGCTTTTTTCGTCTATGTTTATCAGCAAGCCAAGCAAAGTTTGAACGAAATAAAATTATTTGCACACTTTTGTTTTTTTTTTTATGAAGTCAGTAACCTAAAGTAAACCAAATGTTTACATTGAAGCGAAATATTTAATGATTTAAATTACCGGAAAGCCGTTGGAGACGCGGGTGCGAATGCGAACCCCGCCTGAACCATTTTTTTTAAATATCGATATCGAGAATTCGATAATTTGTGTAACATGTGACATGCCTATTTTGTTCTTGATGTTGGCATTATGTCATGAGTTGACACTGACACTGATATTGTTTGCGGCTTCATATTGGCAGTATGTTTCGCCCCCGTTTCATACTAATGCGAGTTCACGCTTTTTGTATGGCACTCCCGTCTCTTAAAACGTAGTGATTACATACTCTTTGGTATCTTACCACCTTTTCGGAATCTTACTGGTAAGATTGGAAAGTTACTAGTAATATTTCCAAACAGAATGTTACTGGTAACAGGTAACTTACCGCGACCCATCACTATACAGGGGACTCTTGATTGTTTCTTTTACTCGTTGCCATTGAAACGGATGACATCGCAAAGTACTATTGTCGTTGGTCCGTCGATCACGTAACTAACGCACGTTACATATTATCTACTTTAATTTTATTAAAACTAACATTTAAAGCTTTAGATATATAATGAATTCATACCCTGTACAGATTTAGCCAACTTCTCCAATTCGGACTCGCTGATGGGCAGATCCAGGGACGCGCCGGCGGGACTGGACAAAATGGTACTGAGCAGCGCTTGTGGGCCAATATGATTCTCTTTTTTGGGCGTATGTTTCTCTTCCGGCTCTCTCGACGGAGGACTTTTTATATCTAAGGCCTCTTTTAACTCCTCCTGTTTGATGGGTAGATTCTCTTTCCCCAAATTATTGATGATTACATTCAAATTTGAATATTCAGAGTTCAATTTTTCTTGAGCAAAGGATAATTCGAGGCTTTCCCAATCTCTGGCCCATAGATATAATTTCGGGTGGTTCCTTGTCCTATGAAAGAGGAAAGGTTTAGTTTTCTATATTATATTATATACTGAATCCGACGAATCGTTACAGTTAGGGAAATATTCATTTTCAACTTATAATTGGTAAACCCACGGGAGAAAGTGCCATTGGTGGGTTGGTTTTTGGTTTTGGGTTCTCGTCACTGCTGGTAAGGAGATTTAGGTACTGGTCCCACCGCCGACAATGAGCGAGAAACGATTAGAACTAGAAACGAGTCGACGAGCAGCGAGAAGCGAGCGTCTAGTTCCTATAGTTTTCTCTCTCGGCTATAAGAGAGTATTCGAATACGACGGGTGATTACTCGCTCGGGGCAGCCGAGCATGCAGTTCCGGTACGCGAGACGCACGTATTCAACGGTATTAGTAGTCTGTTTCAAGTAACTATGGATGAAAACTACAGTAAAATGACCGATGGTCTCAGCGTGTGTTCTGACCGCCAAGCGAGTACCACCACTGAGCGCATTCTATGTTTATCACATCACATCAGCGTGAACAGCCAGCGGTCAACTATTAATATATGTCTCTTTTACCGACACGTGGGCTATTTCTTTTATTCGTTTCTTGAGCGTGAAAATATTCCACAGTTAACCCTTTGACCGCCAAAGACGGCAAATCATGTCATCGGGAATTCGTGCCACTGACGCCAACGACGCCTATTGACGTCAAAAATTTCAGTGGTCAAAAACATGCTAATTCAAACCACTATCTGTGTTTTTCAACCTCTGTTGATTTTGGAGCACTTTTTTTTTTTGGTTTGGCGTCATCGGCACGGTGAATTGCTTTGCCGCTCGGCGCTCAAAGGGTTAATTGTCAAGGTCAGGTTCAAAAACGTAGAGGAAGCTGTGTAAACTTACGTAGCGACGGCCCCGGCAGCAGCCCCTCGTACAGCCGGTCCTGGTCGTGCGTGAAGCTGTGTACACGTAGAGGAAGCTGTGTAGACTTACGTAGCGACGCGCGTGTTGACGCGCACGGCGTGCAGCGCGTCCTCGATGCGCAGCAGGTTGCCGGCGAGCTCGTGCGCGCGGCGCAGCACGGGGCAGGCGCGCCCGCCGCCCGGCCCCGGCAGCAGCCCCTCGTACAGCCGGTCCTGGTCGTGCGTGAAGCTGTGTACACGTACAGGAAGCTGTGTAGACTTACGTAGCGACGCGCGTGTTGACGCGCACGGCGTGCAGCGCGTCCTCGATGCGCAGCAGGTTGCCGGCGAGCTCGTGCGCGCGGCGCAGCACGGGGCAGGCGCGCCCGCCGCCCGGCCCCGGCAGCAGCCCCTCGTACAGCCGGTCCTGGTCGTGCGTGAAGCTGTGTACACGTACAGGAAGCTGTGTAGACTTACGTAGCGACGCGCGTGTTGACGCGCACGGCGTGCAGCGCGTCCTCGATGCGCAGCAGGTTGCCGGCGAGCTCGTGCGCGCGGCGCAGCACGGGGCAGGCGCGCCCGCCGCCCGGCCCCGGCAGCAGCCCCTCGTACAGCCGGTCCTGGTCGTGCGTGAAGCGCTGCCGCCGCCGCCCGCGCCGGGGGCTCAGGCAGATGCTGCACGTGTACTTCTCCGGCACCTACGTGTGTGCACGTAACATAACCGTTAGTTTAACCGATATATTCAATTACAAATAGTAGTTTATGTGACTGTACCACAGACCACCCCCACTAGACGGAGCATGAAACGCGAGCCGTAGGCGACCCGCGCGCACCATTGATATGGTACGGCAGAACATTAAAGTATCAACACGGCGGCCACCGTTTAGTTGCGGCCATGTTTATGAGGTCTCTCTACACCACTTAACACTACAATTTACCATGTTATTTATTTAATTTCTTTTTTCGTTGACGTACGCATGGATCATAAACAAGGACGCAACTAAACGGTGGCCGCCGTGTTGATACTTTAATGTTCTGCCGTACCATATCGTTCGTGCGCGCGGGTCGCCTTACATGCTCCGTCTAGTGGGGGTTGTCTGTGGACTGTACATAATGAGGGGTATTAAACACGAGTGTGGGCTTATGAAACGAGCCGAAGGCAAGTTTCATAATAACATCACACGAGTGTTTTAATGCCTAATTATGTACAGTTACATACACTACTTTATGTAGCCACATATCATAAGCCTCCATGATGCATTCAGGAGTCGCACATTATAACAAATATTACCCGGTAATGGCGGTAATGAAGTTTACTGGCGGCTGTCATAGTTTTTTTTTATTCAGAGACAAACTAGAGTCAGCCCCAAGTATCATATCGTTCGATACCTCACTTACGTGCGACGTTTGTCAAATTTCATTGCAAATTGACAATTCATTTCGAACCAAACGGCATCACGACTGATATTAGAATAGAGGTTAAATCAAATTTCTTTGTTTTTCAGAGATGTTCGAAAAATAAATAATATTATCGAAATCGATGTTATTATTTAGCAATAATAATATTTTTACAGATAAGTGTTCTAACAAAACAGTCTATTTTTATGGTGGTCATAATGTGCGGTTCTTGAACGCATCATGGAGGGTTTATGATATTTGGATAGATAAACAATATAAAGTTACACGATTTACACTCCGGATTTTAATTAGGCGAACTAACTTGACAGTTCAATGCACACGAATGTTGCCACTGTTTGGCTTGTGTTGTAATGTAAATATCGATATATAAAAAAAAAACAGTTAATACCAGAGAGGTTTAGATAAACAGCGTTAAAAAAAATATTTTGTTTTCTTGGCAGTTGTATGGTACTATCGAATACACTGATAACTGTAAACTAATATAAACCTCAGGTATTGCAACATGTTAAGATCTGGGTGTTTGGTTCAAGCCTGACCAGAAATATAATTATTGAGATGCGCCATATTGCGGAATTTCACTGAAACTAATTTCTTACACTGGCAATGATTTTATGATGGTTTGTCAACAATATGAATGTCTTTCGTGGTGGTTTCTTTAAAAGACAAATATTTAAAAAAGTTCATAGAAAATGCCGAAAACGATTCACAGTCGTGACCGTAATATTATAAATAAAGTGTACACGTGTTTACTACACGAAAAACAGTCAGGAGATGAGTACATTCCATTAAATTATATTACGAGGTTACCATACGAACTGACAGGCATTTAATTTAAGAGAAAAAAGAACCAGTAGCCAGGAAGTGGTCACACACAATTGCCTGTAAAAGTATTGTTAATGTCCAATTTGTACGTCCATCCCTGCTCATCTTCCCATCCTCATCCCATCCGTCCATGTGTGAGTGTGAGAGTTATGATAACGATTACTTCGATACCTTAGAGCACAATCGTACTAACTTTTCGAAAAACGTCGTTGCAATTAGGACGTTAGTGCACAACTCTGTGGTTTAATTTTTTTTGGCAAAACAATTGTAATTAGTACGAGTGTGAACTGAAGTATATGATAAAATACAAATATAATCAAATGGATAGTAGGTACAAGGTTATATCGACATATTAGTATCGACATAAACCAATCACTATTTTTTTTTTCTATTCCTGACAACACTGAGTTGTCAAGTTAGTTCGCCTAATTAAAATCCGGAGTTTAGACACATCACGACAAAAGGGGCTTCGATCGCGTGTCAGCATTCTGTGATTTGGCCGATTATTTCAAGATGACATCGTGCTACGTACCTCGGCCTCGCGCTGTATGTTGTGGCACATCGCGTGCTGCCAGCACAGGCACAGCTCGCACTGCACCATGAGGCCGTCCTCCTCGCGGAACCCGCAGTGGCAGTTGATGATCTCCTCCCGCTTCATACGCACCAGCTTTATGCGCTCGCCATCTGGAACAAGCCGGCGGACTCGTCAGATCCGTGGAATCGTCTCGAGGGTTTATTATTCCGGATTATTTGATTACATTGTTGTAATTGCAGCTCTCTAGGAACGTCAAATTATACGCTGCACATCCTTCTGTGCTCTGCGCGGTGGTGTAGAAAATGTTCTTCAATACGCTAGTAGACCCAGTTTTGAAATATATTTGAAATGGTTAATAATGATTTTACTAGCTCAAAAAAAAATGTCATGTATTTTTGCGAAAGCTAGGAAGCTAAATTTTATCAATTGAAAATTAGAAATTTCATGGACAGTCAAAAACGCCGTCCGCCTATTTTGCCTTTTGCTAATCTGTGGCGTGACGTAGAATTACCTGTAAATATTCGAAATTCGACCGTCGTATAGTGCCATTCCGCTCACTCCAATATACTTTGACAGGAGATCGAGAGGGGCGGCACTATTCGAAAATGGCGGACATCCTTTTAAGCATTTCCAAATACAGATTAAAAACCTTATTTTCAAATTCAATTTTTTCAGCCATCTTTCATTTTTATTTATTGAAAAATATATGTTTAGGTTTCCTTTGCTAAATACTATACGGAATAAACATTAGTTTATTACAATTTGACATGAGTCAACTAGCCTATAGTCACATTTATTTATTCGGTGCAGCTTTGGTGCAAATGGGCACGGTGCACTACACTGTTAGCTTTTTTTTTTATTTAAAAGACTAGGAAGACAGCGAGTGCTGCCATAATAGCGGACAAAACCATAATAGTTATTAATGATACAAGTGTGTAAGGCAGCTGATACCGACGAGTGAATAAATAAACACGAGTCGGAAATCATGTTACACACGTGTTTTACACAAAATTTTACTACCTATGCGTCGCGAGAAAAGGAAAAAATACTAACAATGACTTTTTACATTGGAAAGAAAATGTTTTGCTTTTGATTTATCCGGTAAGAGGCTGTTGTAAATTTCTTTTATCTCCTTAACAACATTTTGTTTAAATTTATCGATTCGCCACTTAAATTCGATCTAACTTTAGCAGATTTGCACAGATTGACTTCGAAATAAACAAGACATAAATAAAACAAAAATGGCGGGTTTATTTGTAGATCACCCTCGATATGTCGAGCGCTACTACGCACATGTGCAAAAATATTTTTCTTTTGTCAAAATGGCACGAGAGCGTCACGCGAAATGCATGCAATGAATAAGTATTTAAAATTACCTAGTTTATTCATGAAATTCTAAATCTAATGTAATTAATAACGTGTTTAATGAAGTATTTGGTTTTATTGTACTTTTATATAATAATAATAGGGATATGACTAATTTATCAGACTACTAATTTTTTTATAATAAAACCTCTTTCCGTCGGGCTGTCAGACACAGCTAAAAATTTCAAAATGCTTGAAAAGTAAAAAGCACTAGTGCGGAAAAGTAGTACTTTACGCACAGTTAGACAACGCTCTTTTCGAGCACATGCATTGTAAAAGGTTTAAGTGACGCTGTGTTAACTCAGTTAAATATTGAAGACATTAAAAAAAGCTCGCATAGCACTACTGGGTGCGCAAACTTACGGTGATCAAGAGTAAATAGTAATGAATAGATACGTACTCTCAGTATACATGTACAAGTTGTTGAGCTCCTTGCGCTCGTCGTTGGAGGGCGAGGAGACGCGAGCGGCGTCCTCCATGAGCTTGGAGTCGGGAGTGCCGCAACTCGGATAGCTGGAGCGCGTCTCTGGATCCGATCCCGTGCCCCACTCCTCGTCCTCGCTCACTAACTTCGGAATAGAAGCAAACGTTTTACGCTTCTTCTCACTTTTGACCTTCGTCTCCCCGTTGACCAGTTTCGTTACGGTGTGCGTTGATATCGCAGTTTCGAAGTCCAAAGTGCCACAGTCGGGGATTTCGTGCTTTGGCTGAATAGTCTCCTCAACCTCGTCGTGTTCTATTTTAATAGGAGTGTCAGCGGCAACGGTTGCTTCGTTTACGGTCGGCTCGGGTTCTTTGGTTCGCACCGGCAGTAAGACCCTTGGACGTTTGGTCGGTTTGTTCACTAGTGCGTTCCTCAGTTTTGGTGAGTCGTGCGGTTTAGGGCCGACAACAAGCGCGGGCGGAGAGGGCGGGGAGGGCGCGGGCGACGACGGCGCCTCCGGAGTTGGTTCGACGACGTGAAAATCTTTACTCTCTGCTGGCGTTTGTTCCTTTTGTTCATCCGCCCGTTTGTGCAACCTCGGCAGCTTGACCTTTATAATCCTTTGTTGCGCTTCACATTTCAACCGTTTAATTTCCGCTTCGGTGGGTCTCGTTCTGGCGTACGCTAAATCTAGAACTTTAGGCGTGTTGCCCATCGTTTTTCTGAGCTCCCTGTGGTAATGCTTGATGTGCATTTTTAAAAGCATGGTGTTCCGAAAGTTCTTGAAACATCCTTCGGCGGGACAACGTAGCAGAGTTTCGATTACTTGAACTTTTAACGAACCCACATAAACTAAAATCAGAAACATTTTGCCGTAAATATTTAAGCAGTAAATATTAAAGTATCTATAGTTTCGTCATTATAAAGACAAGATATAACATCTATAACACCAAGTGAACAACAAAAAATATTAATTTAGTGTCCCACTCATAGCTGGCTAGTGATAATACTGAATATAATTATTTGAGTAGGTATTGAACTCACCATAACCATCTTTAATACTTGCACCATCAAGAGTAGCCTCGTCCGGTGCGCATGGGTCGGAACACAAATCGGCTTCACTAGATGTCTGTTCTACGTTCGCTGCTATAGAAGCCTGGAATAAATAATTGAATACAGAAAACAAGCATTTCAGTGTACCTTTAGTAATACATATTTTATATTTTCAGAAATTATTTTGTAGTATAAATTAGCGAAATAGCTTTTTGATGAACACGCTGATCAGTCGCGAGCATAGGTTTATATGCTTAACCCTTTGACCGCCAAAGACGGCAAATCACGTCATCAGGAATTCGTGCCACTGACGCCAACGACGCCTATTGACGTCAAAAATTTCAATGGTCAAAAACATGTTAATTCAAACCACTATCTGTGTTTTTCAATCCCTGTTGATTTTGGAGCATTTTTTTTTTTGGTTTGGCGTCAGTGGCACGTTGAATTGCTTTGCCGCTTGGCGCTCTAAAGGTTAAAATATACTCAAGCTAAGTAAACCTGTTTGTATAGAAATATAAACCTACCGAAGGGGGTCGCAGTGGTTTAATTTTTATGATCTTGCGTTTGTTGTGCGGTACCGATTTGTCCCGGTTTTTCTTGAGGCTCAACTTTGTCCGTTTGAGCAGCGGCGAGGAGTGGGCGAGTACGGCGGAGGGCGGCGGCGGCGGCGGCGCGCCCTCCGCCGAGCTGCTCACCCAGCCCATGCGCCGCGACAGCTTCAGGTGGATGCCGAAGTCCATCAGAGCCGCCTCGAACGGCTTCAGAGACGGGTCAGCATTGTTCTCCAGGAATATTCTCATATCATTCTTGGTGTGAAGCCTACGATTTTCCGGGCTGCAACAAAATTTTACGTTTAAAGGCCCCCATACACATCCTCCATCCTCCTAGCCTTTGTCCCATTTTTTGAGAATGAATTCTCAATCGGGGTCGGCTACCTAAATCCCAAGATGTGGCGTAGGCACTAGTTTTTACGAAAGCGACTGCCATCTGACCTTCCAACCCAGAGGGGAAACTAGGCCTTATTGGGCTTAGGTGGTTTCCTCACGATGTTTTCCTTCACCGAAAAGCGAGTGGTAAATATCAAATGACATTCCGTACATGAGTTCCGAAAAACTCATTGGTACGGGCCGGGTTCGAACCCGCGACCTCCGGATTGAAAGTCGCATGCCCTAACCACTAGGCTACCACCGCTTAAAGGCCCCCATACATGACCAGGTTTACCTTCAGTTCCATCTGATCGGACTTAAATCCGTACCGTGTATGAATGAAACGGCCTTAAGGTCACCACGCTTTACGGCGGCCGGATGGACTGAAGCGATTCAATCACATCGGCCTGATCAGTTTTGCCTTCCCATGTATGGTGACCTTAAGTAATACGCAATAATAGATGGAGCCCTTAATTTAATTACAAAGTCGCATTCTAAAATAGTTACCTCACTAAAACGACATCCCATTTTCCTGCAGAATTTCCTAAACTTCTGCGCACCATGTGTTTCGTCCATCCCGGTGGCAACCTTTTGTCCTCCACCTTTAAATAGAATTAACGTCAGTGAGTTAAAATTACCATGATTATAGAAGTGTCGACCCTGATATTACTGCTACCACATATTATTACACTGTACAACTTACTTACTTGATAGTATTTTATGCAATCGTTGCACAATGGAGGTTCTTAAAGTCGAGTACCGCGTTTAGGTCACGAGGCTTGCCGAGTGGCCTATGTAAGGTACGAGACTTTAAGAGTCCGCAGCAAGCTCGATTCTTCATACAAACGTAGTTACGTCCTTATTTTAATATAACATGTCACATTATCATGAAATTCTCTAAATATAATGAGATAAGATATATCTAGGGCTAAAACTAGTTTATGACTCTTGAAATGTTAATAGAAAGAAAATAGAGCGAGTACAAGTTTTGCATTTTTAGACCCCAGAAAGTTGTTCAGTTTGGCGGCATACTACGACCAAAATATAGTTTAGATTGAAGTCAAAACCTATTTCCGGTGTCGATTAAACTATGCAGTTTGATAAGAAAAAAGATTTATCAAAATTGATCTCGTAGTTTTAAAATGAGAGCGTAACTACGAAAACCTTAAAATAAATTACAAAAAATTGCTGCGAAACTGCAGCGAATTACTCTAGCGCGGGGAACGGTCCGGGGGGGCGGCGGTAAGCACCGCCCTTATCATAGCTACTCCTAGCCAGCCTCGCGCAACTCTCAAGGTAAAAAACGAACGACAACGGCTATATGAAACGGGGGTGAATTTTTACCTATCTAAGTTTGAAAGAACGTTGAAAACTACAAAGCATTAGATAATTGGCGACAATCGAATTTAGGCGGGTTGTACTTCAGCCGCCATTTTTGTCCGCCATGCCATATTAGTTGACGTTTCTCTTTTGTTGTGTTGTCTGGTTTTGCCAAGGTTCTGCGATCTTTTAAAATAATTCAAATTTCACAAATAATCTAATAATTTGCATTCTTTGGGTGTAGTGGTCGTCTAGAAGGTACACAAGACAATCACAATTGCAAAAATGAGTGGATTGAAAAGGAAAAAGTGCGAAATATGCAGAATGAAAACGTGTCGAATGGACGGTCAAAAAAGACTATTCATGGCAAGATTTCCACCGGACGAAGATCGGTAAGTAAAAAATATAATGAATTACTGCGTGTTATAACCATGTTAATCGTAAGTTTCATTGAAAACTTGGTATTTCGGGTAAAATAATACATACCCTTATACGTATGTAAACAATAGTGCTGTATGTAAGTTTTATCGATAATTTTCATTTGAAGTGAAAAATACCTGGGTAAATACGGAATATCTTTCTTCAAGCAAAAGCCACTACTTTTTATGCCAGTTTGAGTTAGATTATGGTCACAGAAATATTTTACGAAAAATCTTCAATGGACTATGAATGGTACGGTTTCATCTGGACAAACAGATTCATTTTACTCTGTAATTTTCTGTTTACCCTGTATTATTTGTGTTGCAGAACTTCCAACCTGGAGCACAGACTGGAGTGATGAAACGGCTTTTTTCGTCTATGTTTATCAGCAAGCCAAGCAAAGTTTGAACGAAATAAAATTATTTGCACACTTTTGTTTTTTTTATGAAGTCAGTAACCTAAAGTAAACCAAATGTTTACATTGAAGCGAAATATTTAATGATTTAAATTACCGGAAAGCCGTTGGAGACGCGGGTGCGAATGCGAACCCCGCCTGAACCATTTTTTTTAAATACCGATATCGATATCCATAATTCGATAATTTGTGTAACATGTGACATCCCTATTTTGTTCTTGATGTTGGCATTATGTCATGAGTTGACACTGACACTGATATTGTTTGCGGCTTCATATTGGCAGTATGTTTCGTATGGCACTCCCGTCTCTTAAAACGTAGTGATTACATACTCTTTGCTCCTAGCGCGCTCTCGCTTTACTGCTAGCGCCCTGTCTTCCTCTAGGTGAAACAACAACATTTTAAAGCGTAAGCGCGCGATCTCAACGCGGAGTTGAGCGGACCTTGCTGCGGACTCTTAAGACCTAATTGTGTAACTATTGCATACAATACCTTTTATACGAGCAAAACTCAGAAAAAAAATGTTTACTTTAATCGTCATTCTCCAATATGATTTATTATTTTTAATGTAACCTTTTTCGTTCAACTAAAACTGACCTATTAAAAAAAATACATGATCGCGATGGCCATGGCGGGTGCCTCGTGATTGGTGATTTTTTTTTACAAGTAATTTCAACCAATCAGTGAGAATCAAATAAGCTTATGTTCTCTTTTTGAAATTATTAGTTGTGTAGAGAGATGTCTTATGAATATTAATGTTCTGTAGCGGGTACCATAGATTATAGAATTTTGTTATAGGATTAAAAAGTGCGTTATTGTGATTTAGTCTGTGAAATTATAATTGACATAAAGTCTGCGAGTATAAAAAATCATTTAAAAATACGTTCAACACATGAAAGACAGGTGTTTGAAAGATTTTTCGGATAAAACAAACATTTTAGAATTTCAATTTGGGAAACATGTAATGTGTCATTATCTTTAATGCGAATACACCATAATTTCTTATTGCACCATTGACAGAAAGACCAAACACACAGAAAAATAGAAATGCGTAACCTGGCGGAAGAGACCGGGCATCGAACCCGGTATCTGGATTACCTTTCCAACTTGTTAACCTTTACACCACCCTAACGCCAGAATACCTTTCGGATTTTCCCCTTATGCTTTGTGTGTCGATATTTGGATCGTTTATTTGAATGGCTTTATACGCTTTTATAATGTAGGTATGTCGTTATTCACTTTTTCTTAATCTAGTGATAATCCAATGAATAAAGGGGTTTTACCTTGCAAACGGTCCGGTAGTTTTGAATTTTTGATATCGTCGGGGATAGTGCAATACCGCGTAAATAACAGCTGTCGATAAAGTTCTCATTTCAATAAAATACTGAGCATTTGTTTGAATATTGTAAAAAATTAAGTCACATTTTCCGGAAATGTATGTAAAAAATGTAGATGCGTTTTATAAGCAATTAAATTTCCTACGAGTTTTTTTTTCGATACTTGTTTTCCTAGACTAGTCCGTAACTGAATTACAGCGTTCTAAAGCCAGAACTTTGACAAATTTCCGGAAAATGCGACTTTTCCAGTTTTTTTTAATGTGCATAATATCTCCGTAACAATCTGTCCTTGAAAGAAAATTTAAAATTTAAGTTACATTAAATTTAATTGTCTACAACATTGTCTAAGCTCTTTCCTAGCTAAGATGATCCTAAACGAAGGCATAAGCAAAAATCTGAAGAAAATGCCGGCTTTTTCAATATGGCTGCGGGCGCGGAGGCAGGGGAATACGGTATTTGATGACAGCTCAAATCAGCTACTTTTTATGAAATGTCAAAAACGATCTGTTAGTATGAAGGTTCTATGAAGATACCGGCTTGTGACGTCATAAAACCAGTAGTCAAAACACGTCTTATTTTTAGTTATTGTACAACTAATAAGTTTCTGTCAAAAATTACATTTTAGTGACAAGCTTTTACAGCCGACTGTACTTTTCTTTGGATATCCATCAAATTCTCACTGAGACGATTCTAAAGAGCCCAAACTCGGTAGGATTGCTTTTTCTATTAGAGTTCCTATGGCCACCTTCCGGCTCCATCATCAGATCAGTCCCATGGTACCATATTATTGTATTGTCATCAAAGTTAAGTAAGTATGCAAAATTTCAGCTCAATCAGATGACGATATCTGCTTCAAAATTGAGTTGCAAGATTCCACCCGAACAAACATACTTAGATACATACATACATATATTGCAAGTTAAATAAAAGCTTGTAAAAATAGTGTAGTGTCCAAAAGTTAGTAGCAGATTACTTGGTTGCGTGTTTTATTGAATGTGTGTTTAGTGGTTTCAATGATACAATTTATTTTCACTATTGTCAATTACCGTATTGTGCATTTTGCATTTTAAACACTCAATAACCATCTTAGACGACATATCAAAAATTCAAAACTACCTCTAGTACTTCAGTCTATATTCATCGAACTATGAAGTTAGAACGTCTCAATCACATTCATTTTTTGTGAAACAATACGTCTGACAAACAATCTAACACATCAGTTAATCGCCTAAGTAAGCGGTCCTAAGGACAGAAGCAGTAGTATCTCAATGAGAGTATAAAGATTGCTTTTCCGTGTATCGAGGCAAAACCCGCGAGTAAGCACATAGAAGTGTTACAGTACGATTAAAATCAGTTAACACTTCGGCCAACCTCGGTAATTGTCGTGAATCCCTCATCTCTCACATAGAGTTATCAATTTACAGATATGACCGATTTACAAAATTCTTTTCGTATTTGATAGGGTATACTTCCGAGATGGTCCCATGTAAATTTTATCAAAATCGGTCAAGCAGTTTATGAAATATCAACAAAAATCGGTTGAAATCGGTTTTTTAAATTTTTTATTTGGTGATTATTATTAATTATTAATCCGGCGTAATATCGTAGGTACTACTTACATCAAACAGTAAAATATTGACTTATATATGTTTTTTTATATATTATTTTTTTATATGTGTATTTTATATATAATGTTAAA
Organism: Apotomis betuletana; assembly: GCA_932273695.1. NCBI lineage: Eukaryota > Metazoa > Arthropoda > Insecta > Lepidoptera > Tortricidae > Apotomis > Apotomis betuletana. The sequence goes on from OW026298.1 coordinate 36,081,165, forward strand.
ATTCATGTCGCTTCTGCATAATAAATTTCTTAGGTCTACCGGTTAGTAATGTCATCTTGGCAGGTGCTATACATTACGTTTATGATACTTCAAATTGAATGCTACCTAAAAGAAATCGCGGTAATGTATTTCGTGTCATTTCCGTCTCCGGATTTAGGCGATGATACCCGAGAAAAGCCGAGGTGTTAACTGATTTTAATCGTACTGTAACATACTGCACATTAGAGGTGGGCGATCTCGACTCCGCGTGGTGTTTCGAATCACTAAATCCCAATCCGCTCGCGGAACCGAATCCGCTTAATGACTCTTCAACTCTTTTGACTCTTCAAAGCAATCCGCTCTGAAACTGATTGCGTTTCGTTTACAGTACCGATCCGAGCCTAGCCGAGTGAACCGCGTGAAGTGAATTGCAACTCGCGGCTCACGGCCGGCCGGCGGCCGCCGCTCGGCCGACTCGATTCGGCTCGGTGCTCACTTCACTTCGTTTCGTTCACTATGAACGGCTCGCGGTACCGATTGTGTTAGTCGGAGTTAATAACTCCTTGGATTCGATAAGATTTGTGAAGAGTCGATAAGGGATTCGGATCCCCTTGCGGATTCGAATCATTTAAATCTTCAACTCAGGATTTACCCATCTCTACTGCACATAGAAGTGTTACCTGCACGCTCCGACGAGGTAGCGGCGCGGCAGAGCCGGCGGCGAGGGCGAGGTCGGCGCGGTCGCACTCCACCTCGCTGACGGCGCCGGCGGGCTGGCCGTCCACCCAGCGGCAGCACCACTCGCCCGGCAGCAGGCAGCTCTCGGGCGCCGCCACCGGCCCGCCGCGCCGCGAGCTCGCCAGCTCCTCCGTCTTCAACATTATCTCCTGCCGCATCTTCTCCACTTGCTTCCTCATATCTTCCAATTGACACTTCACTTGCGCCACTTGCTTCTTAACCTTTTTTTCTTGCATCAATCTCAACTTCTTCCCTTTTTTTACTTTCGAAGACTTTTTCACTTTCGACTTCTCCTTATCGCCGGTCGCGTTTAGCTTTACCACCGGCTGAAATTCATCAGGTACTACCGCTTCTGATAGCGTCGCTGCTTTTGCTTCTAGCGGTTTCTCGTCATTTTTTTCGACTTCATTTATACCGTCCTCTAATTTAGTTATTACTTGCTTAATTTTCCCTATTACTTCCTCGTGTCTAACGCCATCTTGCATTTCAAATTTTTCAAGTTTTATTTCCTGTTTGATAGCCTAATACAGAAAAAAACGATATAAATGAAAATAAATTGTCCACGGCAATATAAAATTACATTAAATATGACAGTTTCTCTTTCCAGTTGGCTAAGTCGAAAAACAATTACATTGCCTCAAATACACTGACAAATGAAAAAAGAGCCTACTTACGTCAATTGTGTCCTGTTCTTCCAATGTTTTACATTCCATTGCCCCAACGTCTGGTGGTTTCGTAAATTCAATTTTAGAATGTTCATCGGGTTTTATATCATTAGCATTAGAGTCTTTGGTTTCAGTATCAGGTGGTTCCTTTTTCACTTCTTCGATTTCTGGTTCATGTTTACAAACTGTGCCAATTATAGATGCAACTGCTTCTAATAAAAAAACATCCATAAGAAGTAGATTTCAATTAGGTACAATCTTCGAAACATTTATCACACTAATATAAAGGCGAAAGTTTGCGAGTGTGTTTATGTGTATGTTTGTTACTTCCTCACGTTTAAACAGCTAGACCAATTTTGATACATTTTGTTAATAATATGTAGTGTTCCCGTGGGATGAGCGGGTAACAACGCGCGCCGCAGCTAGTTAATATTATAGTAATATTCGTTTTTCAAACACACAATATTCTCACTCTCCTAAACTGCCAGTTGTAACACGTTCTGATATTTTACGCACTGACCTTGGTCAGTCTTAATAGTGCATACATAAACGTTATACTATTGATAGTAAAACTTGAACATAAAATAACTCCTCAGAAATATAATTTTCACGCAATCGATGTATTTAAAAGCATATGTGAAGCAGTTGAGCTATCATTTAGGATGGTCACTATTATCTTGTTGCTCTAGTACAAATATATAATAATAAATAAAATATCGGACTTCCTATTATTGAGACACGAAATACACACACACAGACTATACAGAGGCTATGTTGGCATCTGAGTTTGTGAGTATAGGTAATATACTATAATTCAATCAAATTAGATCAATAAAAAGCGTTTTAGGAATGAATTTGCAGTACTTAAAAAAAAACTAATTTGATGGGCCTAGTAGTACATTGTAGACATTATACCTGGTATTCCCTTAGCCACTTTCAGGGGTATGTTCATACTAGGCTTCAATTTAATTTTCTTCCTCACAGGCGGTATTTTCTTGACGGGTGGCTTTCGTTTTACATTTCTTTTCAGTTGTAACGTCGAATTACTTCCCTGATTAGGAGGTAATGTCATCGAAGCAGTTTCAGGAGCGGGCAAGTCGGTAGTTGTTTCACATTTGATTTCTTCTTTTATGTGAATAGGAGTAGTTTTAGGTCCTTTGTCTACTGTGTGCAGCTTTTTTCGTTTTTGGCCAATATTAAATATTTCTTTGATGTTCAGCTTCCGCTTCATCTCCCGCCTTTCACTTTTGGAACCTAAATAATCACGGGTCGGGTCAAAGAGGTGTGTGTGGAAAGCGGGCAGGCTGGCGGCGGCCGGCGCGGCGGCGGGCGACGGACCCAACCCGAACCTCGGGTACTCGTGTTTGCCGGATGATTCCTTCAACTTGTACAATCGAGACAACGGACATTTCCATATGTAGCCATCGTCAAACATAACCTCGTAATTGCCTGTTAAAAAAAAGGAAAAATAAAGTACAAAAAAACTATAAAAGAAGAACAATCCAGTGAGTGAGTGCGATTATTTGCTACTAATTTCGTAAACTAGACATTTTCAATTTATTTCGAATATCATACATTGGTTTGCATTCATGACTGACTTACCATTTTCGAAATCCTTTTGTATAGTTGCAATGAACCTGCGGTTATCTCTCCATCGGGCCAAACATCTTTCACCAACAGCAAACGTAAGTTTCACTTTATCCTCTACTTTAGGTTCAATATTGTTTTCTAATGCAGGTGTATGTGTGGGTGACATTGGCTTCGTTACTATACCACTCAAAGACCGTAACCTTGGGCTACTTATTTTTATCCATTCATTAAGCCTGAGAAATACAAAACACACATTATCGTAGATAGTGGGTATAATATGGGATGGTGACCAAATGAGTTCGAGGAGCGAATGGAACGTCGGAAGATACTGAGCGCAGTCTGATTCATCACAAGAAGATTATCGTAATTACTTCAGATTAAATGGAAGTAATCCCCACAAACGTAAAGAAATTATACTAAATTGTCATGTTTACTTTTTTATTTTGAAATATACCTACTTTTTAAATCATGTTATAGTGGCCAGTTTCATTTACGCTCCAAAAAGTTTGTATTATTTTTACAGAAAAGAATTGAAACAGTCTACCAAAATTACTTAAATAATTGTTTCATATAGTACCTACATCAAATCATTCGCGGATAAATCAATCATTCGCGAATAAAAAAATGGTGTATTATTGTTTAAATAATAATTATTCAGATAAAAATGTATTCAAATAATGCCCATCTCTGCAAACAAAGTTTCACTTCAATACGAAAGTTATAAGTCGGTTAAAATAGAATTCCAACTACAAATTGTTAATTACAAGTGAAGCAAATAAGTGTGTTAACTTATAACAATTTGTTATTGCAATTTTGAGTTAAATTTGGGCAAAGGTTTTATTACATTCAGATTCAGTGATAAAAAAGCTGTCAGAAGGGATTTAGTCTAATTGAATAATAAAGCCATGTAATGTGATACATACATCTTTTGTTGAATATCATATTGTACCAAGACCTCCAATTCTTCATAGTCGACCTCAATTATCTGTGCTGGGTGCCACAGCCCACAAAAATCTTTGGCTTCTATCTTAGTTCCAATGTCTAGAGAAACGCTGCTGTGAACTGTAATAAAATAATCAAACAAATATATTATACAACTACACATCTTATCCACTCAATTCCTTTGTTAACTAGGGATGTTACAGAGCTTCGCCTCCGCCTCCGTTAAGACGGAACTTCCGTTTGGTTTTACACCTCTGGATGCGCCTCCGTCTTCGTTATTTTTTATTTCACACCTCCGCCTGCGTTAATTTTTTACCGAAGTTATAAGGCTTTGCTATTGCTTTTGCCGCGGCAGCGCGGCGCGCGCCTACAAGTTTAACTTGTCAGGGAATTACTTACCTATCACTCAAGATCGCCCGGTTTTTGTTAATACACAAAACTAGTTTATCTAAAAAGGACATTTAGTTACAAATAATTAACGCAAAAAGTTTGATTGTATTGTGTTGATTAATTAAAATTATAAATCAGCCTTCCACTTAAAACTCTTACAAGGTACTCGGAGATTCCGGCTCCGGTCCCGGTATACCTCCGGATCCGGCTTCGGTGAAAACATTCACATCCGGCTCCGGGTCCACATCTGTTAAATAAAAATGTTAAAGTCCGGATCCGGCTCCGACTCCGGCAAAGCCGCCTCCGTAACATCCCTCTTATTTTATTATATAAATAGAGTCCAACTCAAAATTCGAAGCAATTGAATGGCTATGTGTACCAGCTGCTTGTTTATGAAATACAAACAACTATTTACCTTTCTCAGGACTAATGCATTGTTTGGTTGGAACAACTCTAGCTTTTTTCTTTTTTATTGCCACTTCAGTGTCATGGAGTATCATATCCAATACACTTGTTGCTATGGTCAGAGATTCTTCAGAATGTTCCTTATTTTCTGGCTCAGTTTTTATGTTTTTAAATTCATCAGACTCATTTATTTCACTGATTGAGCTTTTATTCGAAGTTAACAACTGATGAAGTAATTTGGGCCTGTCACTGTATTCATACTCATCATTTTCTTTTGATTCCAGATCAGAGACAGCACAGGATTTTAATAAGGTACACTTTTCAATGCTATCAATGTTGTCGAATTTTTCTAGTTTAATTTGGCTATCCATATTCAATTGAAGCTCATTATTTAAGTTTTTAGGAGAAGTATTAATACTATTTAATTCAATATTGCTCTCTCTTTGGTCTTTTATGTTACCAATTACTAAATGGTTATTTGCTATCTTTTCACATAAGTTAACATTTTCTCGTTCAGAGATGATGTCCTCCTTAGGGTTGAATACTTGCTTGTGAACATTGTTATGAAGAATTTTATCTGTATGTCTGGGTTCATTAAGAGCTGTCTGCATCTTTAAACAATTCTGGCTCAGAGACAATAAATTTTCAGCAGCTTGCTTTGCAAGTTTTTCTTCATTTTCTAAATCTAATAAAGAATCATTTGATGATGGGGTCTGGGGTTGTGCATCATAACTGTGCACCTGTTCTAAAACCTTACACAGTTTTTGGGTACTTTCTTGATTACCTTCAATTAAATTTTCTTTTTTTGTATTGTTTACTGGATCCTTAGGTGCAGAATGCCTTAACAGAATTTCTTGTTCTTCAATATATTTTTTTATTGCATCAACATTTTCAACTTCAGATTCTTTGCTGGCTGAAGATGTATCGCCAATAGAATCCATATCATCCAGGTTGTCCATTTCAAAACTTTATTACTTCTTTGTCAGTATTGAATATTCCACTTTTATTAGGTAATCTGTATCTGAAACATGTAAAATACAATTGAAAATATATATTATACATACAACTAAAAAGATAAGAAGGACCACATGAATTTTACACACTTTCTTTCAAACTTTCAAGTAGAGATTTTCATTATAACAACTTTTAACTTTTAAATAACAGTGAAAGGGCGCACTATACCTAGCGGGTTAAAAGTACATAATTTGAAATCCCAAATTAATATCTTTCTTTATTTATCATGGCATATTTGAAAAGTTTAAAATGGGCATCAATAGTTTTGTGGCCCTTATTATTTTTTAAGCAGTATACTAAAGCCTCTAAAAAAAGGATGTAGAAAGTATGAAGATACAATTTGGTGGAGTTTATACATAGGTCAATAAGATTTTTTGCAGCATCACAAAATTTAAGAAATGTGTCTCAATCACAACTGATACCAATCTGTGCGGTGCATCATTAACCTTTTGAGCGCCACAGTCGGCTGTGGCCGTCAACAAAAAATCGTGCCCCTGACGCCACGTCGGCCACAGCCGTCCAAATTTCAATGATCAAAAACTGTAATTCTAACCGCTACAAGTATTTTTCAATCCCTGTTGATTTTGGGGCATATTTTTTTTTTTTACTCTGGCGTCAGTGGCACGGTAAATTGCTAGACCGCTTGGCGGTCAATAGGTTAATTTCTGATAACACTATTCTTAACAACTAGTACTGACTATTACACAACATAATGAAATAATGAGCTTTACTTTATTCTGCAAGCCACAAGAGCACTTTTCCATGTCTGAGTCTATCAGCATTTCACAAGAGGAAACCACTGTTGAGAAGAAATGCCAAAAGAAACTCAACAGTCAGTAATTTTTACAGTAAGGATAAGTACTTAACTATTACAGTTAATTTGTACCTGTCTTAAGAATTTAGGCGTACCTATATGTATTCCTTGAAGAAAACATTAAAAGTGTATTTTAAGATATAAATAAGGAGAATTACGTATGATGGTTTATCACAATTTATGTATGTTTCATATGCTTTCTTATTAGAACTGTTTCCCTTAAACTAGTCAGGTACAATCTAAGAAGGAGTCAGTTTCTTGGTTTCTGGTTCAGGCCATGCATTTTTGTCTGTCAGATAGTCCTCTACTGTGTAACATGCCTTGGACATTAGATTTTTTTTAATATTTTTTGAGAGATGAAAGGGCTAATTTTAAAACATGATCAGGTATACTTGTTATAAAAATGAATACATTGGCCTAAAAATGATTTAAATATTTTACGAACACAAAACTTTTTAATAGCAATTTTATTTTTATTTCTAGTGTTAGAATTGTAAACATTTAGATTTGTTTTGTGAATTAATCTAGGTTCTTAATAACATACATAATACTCTCATAAATATATTGGGATGCTACAGTTAAGATGTTTATATCTTTGAAAATGTTTCTAAAGGTCTTCGCACATTATAACAACTCAACGGCGACTCGATTCTATGCCAAATATTGAAATTTAAGCCCTATGTCATATTTACTAGGTTTAATTTCAAAAAATGATATTAGTAGTGGACGACGAGTGGACGACGCGTCGTACATTTTTTTAAATTAAACCTAGTAAATATGACATAGGGCTTAAATTTCAATATTTGGCATAGAATCGAGTCGCCGTTGAGTTGTTATAATGTGCGAAGACCTTTAAAAGAGTCACAAGAATTCAGGTTATATATAGAACCAATGGCTCTTTTCTGTAGCACGAAATAAATATAGTCTGAATGTCAGCTGCTTTGCCCCAAACCAGAATACCATATGACATGAACAAGAACATGACACTATGAAAGTAGCTATATATAATATTTTGCAGAATGTTCCAGTTTAACCTTATGACCGCCACAGTCGGCTGTGGCCGTCAACAAAAAATCGTGCCCCTGACGCCACGTCGGCCACAGCCGTCCAAATTTCAATGATCAAAAAACTTTGTAATTCTAACCGCTACAAGTATTTTTCAATCCCTGTTGATTTTGGGGCACATCTTTTTTTTTACTCTGGCGTCAGTGGCATGGTAAATTGCTAGATCGCTTGTCGGTCAATAGGTTAACAATAGCAAACGTATCAAAGGTACATAATACAGGTCATACATAATACCAAATTGTCATAAGTTTATCATGATTAGAAAATCCAGTATTTATATGTGCAGTAAATGAAACTGAAATATAAACTTTTTGACCTTTATTGTAACAGTGTGACAAAAGCGAGTAAAAATCACACCAATATAAAATCCCTGCAAAATTCCTGCCTCTATATCACAACCCAAAATTTATTGATTGAGTGAAGTGGGTGACCATCAAATTAACTTTATTAGTTACGACCAGCATTCATAATTATTCAGTTTAATTTAAGCCTTATGATAAATAGAATGACAGTTAACTATTAATTGAAGTTTATGTACTATGTGTGGGACATTGGAACTCAGGAGGTTAAACCTTTCTTGGTAATTTTATAATACAACATATAAAATATATGTTTCAAAAATTCGCTTAATTGCAATAAATGAGCACAGCGTAACATAATGATGTAGTATTTGGAAATGAATACAGTAAGAACTCATAATCCCTATTTTAAGTGGTTAACCCATTACTAAGCAGCATTTGTCAGAGCAAATCCGATTAAAAACATAAACAATCTCTCTCAAGATCTTCTTTAATAATAGAAGTACCAATAAATTAATTCATGTCAAACATTTTCTCTTGTTACGATAAAAAAAACCTTTACTTAATTTCACCACATTCTTAATAATTCACATAATTTAGGTTTCTTAAATAGGCATAGAAAAAGATACGCGTAAATACACCGGCAATAAGCAAGGCGCATTATGTGCGAATCAATCCATCTCCATGTCTTAGATGCATACAACAACTGACTTTACAAAAACATTCGCTTCAATATTAATCTTACTATTATATAAATAAACTAGTCAAGGTAAGGAGCCAGAGCAAAATCTAAGGATAAGGTCATATTTAGAAGCAGAAACGTAAACTCTTCACCACTAAATTGTGATGATATCAAAATTGCTAAGAGCATCATGAAACTGTGATTGCACCATGATAAGAAATTTAACCTTATAATGAGTATATGTGAATGTGCCAGACAACTTAAAGCATTAAACTACACAATGAAGTTCGCTGACTTACCCAAATAAGGAGAAATTACATTTTAAGCTAAAATTGTAACAAAATTAGTGGTTATAACGCCATTTCACGCATCTAAACAAAGAGTGGTGCGCCATTTTTCGGTTTTGACGGGAACGAATGTTGCCATCTTCTCTATGAAGTTTGAGAAGACAAAGTAGGATATTTTCATACAAATCTCGTTAAACGTGCCATACGTGGCCATAAAATCGATTTTTTTATTCTCCTCGGCCTTATCTAGAGCAATTTTGACATTTGTTTTGTGTGTAAAACGAAATGTGTTGGTTGGGTGAGCTTGAGCTGAGTGGCCTTTATTTATATTGAATTGACGTCAAATAGAGAAAGCGGAACGCTAACGTTGCAATCTTACATTGTTCTTGAATAAAGTTTATTTCCCCTTACTAGATGGATTTGGCGAAATCACTGTTTAGTTCGCGTGACCATGATGGTTACGTCGGACGTGAAGACCACGAAAGAAAAATCAGTTCAGCATTAGCGGACGACGACCCTGAAGACGTGATCGATGCCATTCGTGGCTTAAATGTTGCTGAAGAATTATTTCCTATACCGGGAGGAGCATTTTCTGCGCTAACACCCAGCATGGTACCTCAAGACATTATGGCTAAGTTAGCACAGCCAGAATCTGAAGGCCATGGTCATGGCCTGCCCAACTATAGATTTGATGAATTTGGCTTCTGTGTTGATGAGGAAGATGATATAGAACAAAGCGCAAACAAAATGCAGTCTAACATTTTAGTTGATGATGATCAACATCATCTTCAGTGGGAGTTCTACAGTAAAGAGATCAGCTTTGCAGAAGGCAATGGTAAACTCGAAAAGACAGATAAGTTACAGAATATGGTAAAAAATGGAGTCCCTCACTCTCTCCGCCCACAGGTTTGGATGAACTTGTGTGGTGCTAATAAAAAAAGATCTACAACAGAAATTACTTACCATGAAATTGTGAGAGCATCAAGTGATGATGGGCTAGTTACCAGTAAACAAATTGAAAAAGATTTGGTCCAAATTCTTCCTAATAATGTTTGTTTCTCTCACCCTACAAGCACAGGAGTGCCTCGATTACGTAGAATACTCAGAGCACTGGCTTGGCTTTATCCCGATATAGGATATTGCCAGGGAACAGGTATGATTGCAGCATCACTCTTACTATTAATGGAAGAGGAAGATGCATTTTGGATCATGTGTACTACTGTGGAAGATCTCTTGCCAGCTTCATATTATTCTTCAACATTAATTGGGATACAGGCAGATCAAAAAGTGCTAAGAAGTCTTATATCAACATATTTACCTGGAATTGACCAAGTATTGAATGCACATGACATAGAACTCTCATTAATTACTATGCATTGGTTTTTGACATTATATGCCAATGTGGTTAATATGAAAATATTATTAAGAATTTGGGATTTGTTTTTTCTAGATGGATCAATTGTACTTTTTAAAGTTACCTTAGCCATGTTGAAAATAAAAGAAAATAGATTCACAGAAATATCAAACTCTGCACAGATCTTTAACGCTTTATCTGATATACCTGGTGAAATTGATGATGTAGAAGTACTGATAAAAACAATTGATGAGGTTTGTGGCGACACATTGAGTCCTGCTTTAATAGAAACCCATCGTAGAAGACACTTGGCTTACCTGATGGCCGATCAAGGAGCTCTAGTGGGAAACCCCAGTGCAGTGCCTAATCTACCCAAGCAACAACTGCATAGACGTCAAATAAAAAAGAATAAATCTGTGATCCAAACTATTTTATTTGGAGATGACAGCAATAATGAGGATGCTGTTTCTAAAAATGTAAAGCAAACAGAAATATTGGTTGATCTTAGAGAAGCAATCCTACAAGTGGCTCGTCACTTTTTAGCTCTAGAACCACAACTAGCCTCTGAAATACAATTGACAGCAGATTATACCATGCAGAGCCATGCAGCTGATCGGGAACGATATGTAAATGTATCTAGGAGTAAAAGACGAAGAGCTAAAGCACTGTTAGACTTTGAAAGAAGAGATGGAGATGAGTTAGGATTCAGAAAAAATGATGTTATAGAAGTGATCAGCTCCAGAGATGAGCATTGTTGGATTGGAGAATTGAATGGCCTTAGAGGCTGGTTCCCAGCACGATTTGTTAAATTATTAGATGAAAAAGGGGTCAAATACAGCAGAGCTGGAGATGATTCTGTCACTGAGAAGGCAGCACATTTGGTAAGAGGAGTGCTGGCTCCTGCATTTAAAAGAGTCCTCCTACATGGCATAAAGAAGCCTAGCTTTCTTGATGGTCCCTGCCATCCCTGGTTGTTTATTGAAGAGGCTTCATCTCGAGAAGTAGAGAAAGATTTTAATTCAGTGTACAGCCGACTTGTATTGTGTAAAACTTATCGACTAGATGAAGATGGTAAAGTTTTGACACCTGAAGAATTACTGTACAGATGTGTACAAGCTATAAACTTATCACATGATAATGCTCATGCTCAAATGGATGTAAAACTCCGTACATTGATTTGCATGGGGTTAAATGAGGAAGCCTTGCACTTATGGTTAGAAGTTCTATGTTCGTGTGTTGATATAGTTCAGAAATGGTACCATCCCTGGTCTTTCATAAACTCACCAGGTTGGGTACAAATTAAATGTGAACTACGAATATTATCACAATTTGGTTTCAATTTGAATCCAGATTGGGAACTACCCCTTAAGAAAGATACGCAAAACCAACCCTTAAAGGAAGGTGTACGAGATATGTTAGTAAAACACCACTTGTTTTCATGGGATTTGTAATACTATTTAAACTTTGTGTAACCATTTATGTGTGATGAGTACTATTTATCAGCTTTTTGTTATATGTGTCTTTAAAGCTACAATCATTAAAAATATATTCAGTATATGTAATATTAAAATTATTTATGTTGTTAATAGAAAGATCTAATAAACCAAGATTTATTCTAGATGCTATTTCATTTATGTAAATTTTTAATGTAGTTATTAAATGTCATTTTTAAGTTATTATTATATTTTTATTATTACTACCTACTTGCACAGATTGAAATTGTTTCATTTCTTTATCATACTCCGATTTTGTTTAGTCATCAATTTATAAGAAAGTGTATCAATTGCGATTTGCGAGCGTATTTTGTATGAAAGCGATCGCGCAGCGTGTTCGCCGCGTCGCTTATTTGTATAGAAAATACGCTCGCAAATCGCAAGTGTGATAAGGCCCTAATGGGCAAATTTTTATTTTGTTGTCGGTTTTTTTTTTTTCTCAGATTTCAATAAAATTTGTTGAGTTGATAAAGATGCTTATTCTGAACAAGGTCAGCCCAATTTCACGATATGTCCTACAAAATTTTCCATTACAAAAAATGTATGGATGATTTTTAACAAAATTTCATATTTTGTACTAAAATTTAGTACAAAATGAGTAGCTCGAAATGAAAAATAAATAATTCGACAACATAATAAAAATTGGCCCATGGGCCAATTTCTGTAGTACATTTTGTGTAACTCAATGGAAAGAAATTTGTAGGACATATTGTGAAATTGGGCTTACCATGGTCAGAAGAAGCAACTTTACCAACTAACCAAATTTTATTGAAATCTGAGAAAAAAAAATCGAAAACAAAATAAAAATTTGCCCTAATATCATAGCGATTACTTGTAGACTGCAAGGAAGAAAGTCAAGTAAAAATTATTATCCATTGCAATTTACCAATGTATAAAGTTTAGCAATCTAAACAGCAACCAAATTGCTAAAAATCACATGTCGATGAGGAGCAGTTTTTTTTATAATAGTAATTAGTTTGAGTTCTTAAAAAAGTCAACCATTCCGAAACTCATTCACGAGGTTTACAGCTCACAGAGCGACGAGATTGTGATACTGATAAGAATGAATATTTTGCAGCAATCTAAAACAAAAATCTACCACAGTGAGCGAGTAGCATTTTTGACTTATTCTTATATATACGTTTTAATTAAAATACCAACAACAATAATGTTTTCGTATTTTCCGCCAAAACATGAAAAGTCCAAATGAAAAAAAAAATGGTGCAGAAACGTGACAATGAAAAATTCAACATTGTTTTTAGGCTGCGTCCACACTTGTATCATTTCGCCGATCCGATCTCCGTCGCGTATCATGAACGGTAGTGTGGACGTTGCGCTGTCGCGATCATGCAACGGCCCGTATCCGATCGCTCGAAATCCATATTGATATGTACGCGGTTTTTCAGTACCCCGCACACTCGTGCTCAGGCAAGCGTTGCATGATCGCAACGTCCACACTACCGTTCGTGATACGCGATCATGCTACGGGGTGCGGATACGCCGTGATCCATCTCAAAGGTGCGTCCACACTTGTATCATTTCGCCGATCCGATCCCCGTCGCGTATCTTCACCGCGTACCATGAACGGTAAGTGTGGACGTCGCGCCGTCGCGATCATGCAACGCTCGCGCGAAATCCATGTTGATACGCGTATCTTCAGTACCCCGCACACTCGCGATCACGAAAGCATTGCATGATCGCGACGGCGTGACGTCCACACTTTCGTTCATGATACGCGGTGAGGATACGGGGTGAGGATCGGCCGTGATCCATCTCGAGTGGGTTTTTGCCCGATCATCAAAGGCGCTATTTGAGTCATCGATCCACGCTGCGGTCATTGGTTCTTAATCCTTAATCTTTACGATAATTAAAAAATACCATACCACTAATGGACTGTCTACTTTGTTAGGCCTTTCCATGCGGCGTCTTCCGGCACGTGGTTTCCACTCGAGAATCTTTCTGCCGCATTATGTATTATAAAACGAGCACAGTCATGTGCTAAATCTCCATGAGCAGATGACAAAAATGAAGGCTTTCCTCGCTGCGACTTCCAGTACACGGCCCCCACTCAAGAATATTTCTGTCCCAAGGTTCAGTGAGCGATTTCAGCGGGCGACATTTTTAAAGTGGGACGCAACTCCGCACAGAACAACGATCACAAACGAAATGAAATGTTCGGCGAAAACGAAATGCCAAAATGATCGGGGCGGTGATACGGTGCTACGATACGGATAGCGTCCAAACTACTGCACGCCGAAATGATCGGTGCGGCGATACGCGACGAGGATACGATACGACAAGTGTGGACGCGTTTCTTCGCGCGACGGCGCAAATGATACGGAGTGCCCGCAGTGAGCGTCCAAACAGCACGATACGCGGTGGAGATACGCAACGGGGATCGGATCGGCGAAATGATACAAGTGTGGACGCACCTTAAGTCGGTTTTTGCCCGATCATCAAAAGCGATACGGACTAGTTTGGACGTGCACCGATTCTTTCTTTGATCCATCTTTGAAATTATGTAAAAATACCATATTACTACCGGACTGTCTACTTTCTTGGAGGCCTCTCCACGCGGCGTCATCCGGTACGCGGTCTTCACTCGAGAACTTTCTGCCGCATTTTCATAAAACAAGCACAGTCATATGTAGGTTAATTATATCTCCGTGAGCGGGTGATATAGCACGCGGCGTGTTCCGGTACGTGGTTCCCGTTAGAGAACCTATCTGCCACATTATCTATAATAAAACAAAGGACAGTCATATGAATAGTGAATCTCGGTGAGCCGGTGACATTCCTGCCAAAAATGAGCGGGGCTGTGATACGATACGGTGCTACGATACGTCCAAACTAAACGAAGATCGGATCGGGGAAATGATACAAGTGTGGACGCAGCCTAATACGACGATATATATAATATATAAATACATACATAGATAACATCCATGACCCAGGAACAAATATTCGAGTTCATCGCACAAATATTTGGCCTGGACGCAACCTAATCAGCAGTCTGCATTTTTCCGATCTGATCAGGTCAGCTCAGCTACCATTTCTGACCTTGTCGCGTGGACAAATATTTAAACATTTTAAACACACTGAGAAACGCACGCCTTGGCAGGAGCGGGTCTTATTTTTTTTAATTACTTGCTATAAATTTAATCGTGCTTAAAATATCATCTATTGTCATTTTTAACGTTGACGCGCTTGGGGGAGGGAGGAGTGGTTTTTTCCTGGCAACATTACAATAAATGTCACAGACGCATGCCATATTCTCCTCGGCGTTCTTCCCTCTTTTTCTCTTTGAATCGTGAAGTCAAACGTGCTTGTTCTCACCGAGCTAAGGCCATTAGGCGACTTGCACAAAATAATTAAATAAAAATGGCATCAAAGGCTGAATTAGCTTGTGTTTACTCCGCTCTCATCTTGGTTGATGATGATGTCGCTGTTACCGTAAGTTTCATTTCAATTTATTTAACTTGAATTTGTCGTACTGTTTTAGGTTATGTGCGTATTATTAATTATCCATATTCATCTTGATATCTGCAGCGAATTTTCTATCTTTTATTCAGGAAAACATAGCTTAGTGCATATATATTGACCAAAACGTGTATATTTCTAATATTTATTGATAGCCCATGTGCGAATGTTATCATTAATTCATTACTTATATCGTGTTTATACTTGCAGGGCGAAAAGATCTCTACCATCCTGAAGGCCGCCGGCGTGGATGTTGAGCCCTACTGGCCTGGCTTGTTCGCCAAGGCTCTGGAAGGCGTGAATGTCCGCGAACTGATCACCAACATCGGTTCCGGCGTCGGAGCTGCGCCCGCGGGTGGCGCGCCAGCCGCCGCCGCCGCCGCCGCGGCTCCCGCTGAGGCCGCTAAGGAAGAGAAGAAGGAGGAGGAGCCCGAGGAGTCCGACGACGATATGGGCTTCGGTAAGTTTGGACATTTATTATAATATACAAGTTCAGTGACTAAAAGGATTTCAGTTCTCATACAAACATAGCCAATTTTGATTTTTAATGGGCGGTATATTATTGTCAAAACACACAGTATTCAGAAAAGGTCAAATAAACAGCATGATCTTGGTTAATATCAATTTCGTTTTGAACATGTGATGTTTGGCATGTGCTCAATACTGATTACCTGTAAATCACTTTCAGACAGGAAGTATGTATGTATATTTTTAGTTCAGTGAGGTTTCAGTGCTCAATAAAACTGCAACCATACAATAAAAGGTCTAAATTAGTCTACCTGTTACAGCTTAGATGATACACATTATCCAATATATAGGCAGTGGGGACATGCCTGCACATCCATTCAATGTGTCAATTTATTTTTCATCAATCTAAGTCTATATATATTTTATCCAGCTAATGGTTAATATAAGTGAGGTTATCTGTTCCAGTTTATTCTTTTGAAGTGGTATGAGTGATGATGAAGTGCTAATTAATCTCTTTTAATGTATTTATTGATAAAGAACTAGAGAGGAGTGAAAAAAACTGTTTCTATCCTCCCATCTATTTAAAGAAAGATGCTGACAGTACTGTTGTACATGTCGTAGTCCAATAAACCACTAACAACTATCATTGATTTAGCAGTGTTAGATACCTACACTTCATCTTAAAGCTTTATGATGGTAACTAACTTGTAGATATGTCAAGTTATTGTGAAATGTGAATGCTGATGCCTACTAATTATACACAATTGCCCTCCAATAATTTGTATAGCGTGATGCAGGATCGTAATTTTTTTTGTATGGGCGCCCAGTGCTGTGCTAACCTGGTGTTATCTGTTTTCATAATCTCCTCTGACCTTGCATCAATGGCTGGACAAATTTTCACCAATTTTGGTACAGGGATATCCAAAGATGATTATAGGATACTTTTTATCAGTCTACAGTAAAGGAAAAAATTCGCGGATGAAGTGGCACCTAGTAATGGTATAAATATCTCATGTTTTTTTGAGAGCCATTTGCTGTATGAGGGCAGAGTACAGCTCTGCTTTCCTGCCTTATATTACTTCAAATGTTTTGCATGTTTACATACCTTGTAATCCAATTAATTGGTTAGGGAATGTCTTCACATATTTACGCAATTTTGTACAGTCGCCATCAGATATATGGCGTTCATAAATATGTGAACATGTTCTGTAATGCCCAGTCAATAAGGGTCGTCGTGTTCACATATTTATGTATGCCTTATATGCTGCGATATATCTGAGGGCGACTGTATAAATAAATTAAAATTATAGGAATTTAACAAATGCTACATTGACAACTATGCTTACATTATGTTTATTTTGTTACAGGTCTCTTCGACTAAGAAGCTTCATAGTGAAGTTTTTATATTCCAACAAGAGCTTTACTAAGCTTGTTTAGTTGTAAGGCAAAACTGATTATAAAAATTTAAAACCTGAACAAATTCTTTTATTTATATTCTGATTTCATCATCCTTATTGATTAACAATGGATGAATTTTACCTTACAGTAATTCCTGGTGAGAATTATTTTAAAATGTATTTTTAATAATTGAAAGTTACACAAATATCACCATTTCTTGAATGAGGGCATCCTCGTCCATCAAAGGCCCATTGATATAAATACCTTAATATAATAAGTAGAAAATGTAATTCGATTGTTAATAATTTAATTGTACCTAATATCAGTTTTTTTTTAGGTAATAATTTTTGTCAATAATCTAACATAATGTGTATCTATGGTGGTATATAGTACATACTAAATAGGTTTTATTTTGTATTCTTGTTTTATACATTTGTGAAGGTGCACCCGCCATTTGACTCAAACATTTGTGGTAATGTAATACCTTATAAATCTGGTATTTTGAGCTGCTGCTTTGTAAAACCTGTGGCAGTCTGTCTGCAAGAAAAATCTTAAACCTGCTAAAAGCTTGTAGTGCGTATACATACTTGATACAGTTCTCTATCAAATGTACAGTTCCCTCAACTGACCCAACATGGAAACAAATCCCCAATATACTGATATTGCGAGTGAACATTGATTTGGACGCCATCTAGTTATACAGCCTTAATATGAAACAATATAATTGATTTACTGCCTTATTATTTTACCCGACTACGGCGAAGCAAAAAGGAGGGTTATAATGTTAGCCGGTAAGTATGTATATTTACTTTCATGTGAATGTTAACTTGGGAATTTATGACAGAGAAGTAATCGTTGCATTACAAATTACAATACACACTGTGACTAGAACAATAAATTAGAAATGTCTGTATGATGAGACGAGTAATTTAAGACCATGTAATGCGACGACTAGTATTGAAAGCCATCGATAGGCCAGAGTGGAGAAGATTGGAGGAGGCCTTTGCCAATCGGCAAACAGACATACAAAAGTGGAGAAAAACAAACATGTATGAATAGGAATTAAGAAAAACTGTAATGTATACTTTTATATCGTCTGAACAAAGGGCTATTATTAAAAAATATATTATTATTAGTATTGAAAGTAAGTAACACATGTTTACAATGTTCTAAATACAATTGCTCCCATGAAAACATTCACTTTGCAAGAATATAGGTTTGATTGATATCCTAAAAAAGAATGTATTTCTGCCTAATTGTAAGAGCAAAGTTAATAGGGCATTGCCCTAGTCACATGGTTATAAGATAATTAAACTACAACATTTTTTTTTTAAGTTAATCTATTTTTTATTAACTAATAGCACTAATATTGAAGTTGAATATCCATCTACATATTTAATTTATCCCCACATGGCTCTTTGAACACCAGAGAGCTTGTTGTAATCTGCGAGGTGTCTCCAAACAATACGGCTCATGCGCCACTCTTTCACGATGCCCCGTGGCCTGAAATTAGAAAGATTGTCTATTGAATTATCTTTTTTCTTACATGTTATAGTCTCATTGACAAAAACTATTGGCTATTCATAATAACATTATTGACATCTAGTCAAATAAATTGTTTCAATAGCTGTGTAGTCCATTCAGAATATCTAAGGAAACCTTATATATGTTTGTTCCTGATTGACAAAACTAGAATGTCATAAAATAAATAACTATCAGACAATCTCACAAAAATCAATCTAGTCCCAAATAAAGCTCAAGAAGGTTTGTGATATGGGTACTAGATGACATGACTTATATAGATAAAATATATATTTAAGAGGCCTTATTCCTTTTAAAATTTATTTTTTTCATATTATGACTATGACAAATATACTGATAATTTCAACCAAGTTTTTAAAGTGAATAATACTCTTTCCCGAGTTCTAGGTAGTAACATAGCTATTTCATGCTTTCATTGCGTGCAGTCGAAAATAAGTTAAAAAAACATATTTTCCGCGCGAATTTGGTCAATTTCGAGTAGTTTTTGAACCAAAAATTATCAATGAAAAATTAAAACTGTAGGTTTCTAATATATACCCATAAATCGCAATAGCCCTGTTCTAGGTAGTAACATCAATAACATGTTAAGAAACATGTTTGATCATAGAGAAAAGTGTCTAAAACAATCAGCTTTTAAACGGAATAAGGCCTCTTAACATGTTGGCTGCCCACCATACTACGACTACAGTATTCCTCACGTCTCATACAAATTTACTGTTCCCAGAGGTGATGCTCAAAGCATCACTCTATTACTGGAATGCCATGAGTATCACTGGTGGGATCGCTTGCTTTATCTTCTCTATGTGGCCATGAGCATCACCAGTGGGATTAGATGCAATTTTTTCAGGATAATGTTTTGCGGATTTTTAGGGGTATAGAATTAAATACCTGTTATTCAGATATAAAAATAATTTTACTGATTTTAAAAGTCCTTTTATTTGATGAAGTAGGTAGTTAATAAACTCCATAATTTGAAGATGAAACTCCTTGTTCTAAACCCTTAACATCACTACATAGTATAAAACAAAGTTGCTTCCTGCTGTCTGTCTGTCTGTCCCTATGTATGCTTCGATCTTTAAAACAACGCAATGGTTTTTAATGCGGTTTTTTTTAATAGATAGTGTGAGTCAAGAGGAAGGTTTATATGTATAATACATGCATAATTTATCAGTTTTGCACCCGTGCGAAGCCATGGAGGTTTACTAGTATTAAAAAAACTTGGCGGGCCCACTAACTAACATTACTGTATAAAAGTGATGATGGTCTACCAATTTTAGAAGCCCCTCACAAGCTAGGATCTAAAAATTCAAAATAGTCAAGTTTAGTAGGTAACTAGAGTATCCTCTACAAAATAGCAATCAAAGTTTGACTGTGGCCCTCAAAAAATCTGCAAAACAATACCCTGAAAAATGAGCTTTTGATCCCAATGGTGATGATTATGGCAGTCAACATGTTACATGAAATAAAATTATCATTAAAATTATAATTAAATAATATTATCGAAACTACCAGAGATCATAAGCAATTATTGCTTTGGGTCTAATACAATGAATGATCTTCGGTAGAGTTTACATGGAGAAAACCTCTATAATTTACCTAGAAGTAATAACACATCTGTTGTTAATCCTCAAAGGACATGCATTCAGCTCAAACTTGTTAATTTCCTTGTCCGCCATCTCTCTAATTTCGACAGGTAGCACGTCATTCTTTCTCAAAGCGTTGATTCTGGTCCTTTCAAGGTAATGTTCTGCATTCAGGCGGCGGCGCTTTACATCTCTTATCATGAGCCAGTTCGCCCATTTGTTTCTGACCTGTTGGTACTACAAACGCAATCGTTACTTTTTATTTGTTTATTAATGATCTATTCCAAAAGTTGAAAGCAAAAAACTCATTGCCTTAATAAATAATAAATTCTTACATTGCATCCAGCTACTGCTTGCGACTTCCAAACAAAACGTGCAAGACTTGTAATATTAAAATTCATTATATTTTATTTATAATATATAAAGCTTTAGGATTCAATAATAAATAGTAAAGTAGACTATTTCCAGGTGAATTATGGAATTCAAGCTATAACCTCAAAACAATTATTTGATTTGACAGTATAGTATAATAATCTCATCTTATAGCGGCACCAGCACCACACTACTCGCAAAGTTGGCCGAGGTTGGGCGAATACACATCGCTGGGCTCTACTATTTCTTATAGCGCGAAGTATAAAAATATGTGAGTGACTAGGAGCCTAGTCCGGAGAATATGGCGGGTGGTCGAACAGCTTGAAGCCAGCTTGGCGGATCGCAGTGAGTGCCAATTGTGAGCAAAGCTGGGCCGTTGTCGTGGTGAAACAGTACGCCTGTAGACCATTTTCCCCGGCGATTTTCTATGATCACTTGCCGCACTTTCGGGATTAATTCTTTATAATAGGAACCTGTTATAGTTTTCCCTTTCGGCAGGTTGTCAATAAACAGGATTCCTACCGCATCCTAGAATATAGATTCCCTAATTTTGCCCGCTGTCGGAGAATCTCGAATTTTTTTTATCAGCTGGAGAAGATGGTCGTTTCCAGGACATGCTTTGTTTTTTTGCATCGTGATCATAATGGTGGAGCCATGTTTCGTCCAGGGTTACAAATCGGCGATAAAACGCATCCGGGTCACGTTCATGATTTCGAGATTCCGCTTCGAAACCTCCGCACGCTGTTCTTTGTTTACCTCCGTTAACATTCGCGGAACCCATCTTAGCGAAACTTTTTTAAACTCCAAAACGTCCGTCATTTTGATTGCACACTGACAAAAGAAATGTGAAGGATCTCTGCTAAATGTTTGATGCTAATTCTTCCATCTTCCAATACAAATTTTTCGATTCTCGCCACGTTGTCATCAGTAACAGAGGTGGAAGGCCGGCCGGAGCGAAGGTCATCTTCGCAGTTGGGCCTACCTCTCTTAAAGTCAGCAACCCAGTAAGCAACCGTGGAATATGGTACAGCATTAGTACCTACCTATAGTCTGCTGAATATCCAAATGAATTCCCTTACTGGTCATTTTTTTCAATCACTGATAATTAATCACGGCACGTAACATTTTTGTCCAATAAGACAGATTTTGAGCGAATTGCTTCACAAAATAATTAATTTTGTGTTATTGGTATACCTACGTAATCAAATAAAATTTGTCGTCATATTATGTCGTAAGGATAGCTAAAATAAAATAAAAATAAACTACATTTATTTCGGAAAAACGAAGGATTGAGCAGCATTCTGGTAAACAACGTTTTGAATTTGGTTGGTGACAAATCGCTACTGACGTTTTATAATGCAAATATATGACGTATACATTATTGCCATATGAAAGCTGTTTGTAGCGCCACTATCCCTGGGCAGGACTGACACTTACAAACATGTAGGCTATGATCAATGATAGTAGTTTTTTCGATATCGATAAGTTTATTCGGGTATCACTAGCAATTAATATGTGGCACATGGGCTAGGTACAGGCCTTGAAATTGACGTATTGACAAATATATTGCTGTCTCGTTTCTTCACACAGAATGTTGACATGCTTTACGGAGATAGCAATACAGTCGGTAATTCTACGTTCTACTAACACTAAAACCCGCTCCAGACCTTCCAATCCGATCCGATTTATCGCAAGAAGTAGGATAATGTGTAGTGTTTAAACCCGCTCCAGACCTTCCGATCCGATCCGATTTATCGGAAGAAATCGGATAATGTGTAGTGTTTTAGGTCCTAACTATTGCACTACACATTATCCGATTTCCTAACAATTACGCTACACATTATCCGATAAGTAGGATCGGATCGGGTAGGATCGGAAGGTCTGGAACGGGTTTTAAGGTCCTAACTATTGCACTACACATTATCCGATTTCCTAACAATTACGCCACATTATCCGTTAAGTAGGATCGGCTCGGGTAGGATCGGAAGGTCTGGAACGGGTTTAACAAAGAAGAGTACGTACCCAACTGTCCGACTCCGATTTGATTCATATTGATATATGCCTACATTATTATTCATATGTGCATATATATTATAGAGTAGTCTAAAATAGCAGACACGTATTTTTTTAGCTGCCCAAATTCAACTTGTTAGGAGAAATTGTCAAATCAAGTCGATGTAATGAAATGACTAATGAGAGTCTACTAGATGCTAATACTATTATTAGATAGGTACCTACTTAATATTTGAGGGTTACTCAATTTCCCTGGGATCCCATCATCAGATCCTGACTTGGTGACAATGACACCATCCCATGGGTATACGAAAAATAATACAACAAACGGTCTTAAGTCTTAACCTACCTATAAGGTTCAAAGAATTATTATCCCCTATTAACTCCTAACCATCAAGAAGTTGTGCCTACTTAGCTTCCATCATCACCTCTCCATAATGAGATTATAATAAATAAATATAGTATTTCAGGGTTGCCCTCAATTTCCGTGAAATCTCATCATCAGATCCAGACAAATGAGACAACCTAAGGAGTATAGGTACTCTTTCAAATAATAAAAAAAAAGAATTTTGATAATAAATGTGGAAAAATTTGGCGGAATTATCGCTTTTTTTACCCTTTGGGTACGGAATCCTAAAAAGGAACACTCACAGACGAATTGAGAACCTCCTCATTTTTTAGGGTTCCGTAGTCAACTAGGAACCCTTATAGTTTCGCCATGTCCGTGATGTCCGTCTGTCTGTCTGTCCGTCTGTCTGTCTGTCTGCCCATCCGCGGCTTAGCTCCGTGATCATTAGTACTAGAAAGCTGAAATTTGATATAAGTATGTGTATGTATCACGCCGACAAAACGGTAAAATAAAAACTAAAAAAAAATCTTTTGTTCGGGTATCTCCCCTACACCTAAAGTGGGGGTGATATTTTTTTTTGTTCCAACACTAGTGTGTGGGGTGTCGTTGAATAGGTCTTTTAAAAATAATAGGGCTCTCCGTTCATTATTTTTTGATAAAGTCAGCAGTTTTGTAAATCTTCGCTCCGAAAATAAAAAAATAGCGTCCACCCCCCTCTAACTTTTCAACCACGCGTCAAAAAAATATGGGAAAATTCATGAAAATGAGGCCTTATGAGTACTTTCAATGAAAACTATATTGAATAAAATCGGTCGAACCGTTTTTGAGTTATTGCAAAAATTCATAATTTTCTTTAAAATGACGTTAAGTTGCGCGCGGTGTCCTTATACTTCGAACGTTGGTTAAATTGCCATACTGTATTAAAACATTTCGCTCAATCTGGCGCGTATAATCGATAACTTCCAGAAGGTAATAAGTAATCACTGCTACTTTGGCGTTTACGACCTTTTTATAGAGCTTGAAATCTTTCTCGTAATTTTCGTCTATTGTGATTGTGAAGGATGGGCAACTACGGAACCCTACACTGAGCGTGGCCCGACATGCTCTTGGCCGGTTTTTTTTAAAGTCGATTCAAAATGGCATACGAGTAAAAAATTAAAAGTAATGAAGTAACTAATAGGTACTTATTGTCCGTTTATTAATTACAATTACAACAAGTTTAACTTAGACAGACAGAAGACCGACAAATAAGCTTTTCACCTCACCAGCTCAAATATGGCGATTTTGCTGTCAGATAACAGTGAACAAAATGCGATTTTGTTTCGAGCGTGAGTAGAAAGTAGCTTTTTAATTTTTTCAATATCTGACCACGAATTGTCATTCTTCAGCCAAAGGTTAATTATAAAATTCTAATCATTTGAATCTCGATGCACTCTGTTTCTTTCATATGTATATAAAAGAGAGGGATAGAAACTTATCAATTTGAAATTCGATTTTCGAATCCGACCTCGATTGAGAACAGTTCGGATACGCGTTATACCAAAAAAATCATTAAAAACACCGAAAAAGTTTTAATTGCAACGTATTTTTTTTTCTTTATTGTATTTTTATTTAACGACCGAATATTAAAATTATTGTGCCTATTATATAAAACAATAGATCATTGCTCAAATAAAATAAGATTTTTCAACTTATTACTTATTGTAAATATAATAATAATTTATAATTTCACCATTTATCATAGATGCATATTCGAAACATACCTTAAAAAATATCGAGTTCATATTGTAATTTTATTGTTATTTTCTTTTGCATTTATTTTGTTTGGTGTTTTAGGAGTAAAAATATTAATCAATTTATAAACAAAATCTCGTAATATAACATGTATTTATAAATAAACACGTCATGTATCTGCTATATCTTCCAATTTGATCAAATAATGTCAATAACCGCGTTGGTTGGTTGATTATAATTTGAATTAAATTATATTGTTATTCCTTTTTAAGCAGCACTTATCTATTTTCCGATTAATAATATTATTGAAATCAGCAACAAAGAATATAGACATACGTTGGAAGGAAAAGCACAAAATGTCGAATATGTTCTCGCTGATGAGGTGAAAAGTTGTGTGTGCTACACGAGAGCAAAGTTTTTTGCATCTCGTGCTGTTGAGTCCCTCGCTACACTCAGGATTCTAACATAGAATCACTCGCTACGCTCGTGATTCAAACGTAGAATCCTTCGCTTGCTCGGGACTCAAAATCAGCACTCGCAACAAAAAACAACTTTGCTCTCTTGTTGCACAAATAACTATTACAATGGGAAAGGGGAGATGATAATATGATGAGCAAAATGAAGAGCCGCCGCCGCGACAAATTTTCGAAAAAGGCATTGTTGTTGCCAAATCGTGGGAAACGAGAATTCAATTCCATGAAAGCAATACATTATTTATTTCAATTTCTATCAAACTTTCATCAATTTGATCATCATCATGCATATATAGGAAATGTACCTAATGGAAAGGAATTTCAACATAATAATGGAATTAGATTGGAATAATGGAATGGAACTTTAATGGAATTAGATTTATTGGTCCGTAATTACATTTTTGTATCGGTCGGACAATGCAAAAAACCCACAGCAATTGACATAACTTAAAAGCAATTCATTAGATTTTTAAAAGAGTGTGGCATATTTATTATTTTTCCGAACTATGTCCAAGATTAATGTATTTGGAGAGACAGGGGCAGGATATCTAGGGTTGGTTTCATACCAATTTGTGTTGGCCAACGCAGGATCACATTGAAACCACCCGATCTGAAAGATGGAATTTTAAATGATTAGAGATTTACAGAGACTAACACCCAACCTGTGAAATCAGACATACCAGTACCCCTTGCACAACTTTGACACGCGACTCTTTCTCGCGCGAGATATGCTACCTGTCCCTTTCTGTACAGTATCGTGAGAGAGTGACGGGTGATGCTGTCGCGCGACATGAGTCGCGAACCATAGTCATGCTCATGCTAGGCGTGCAGACGAGACGTTTTGAAAATTTATTGCTTATCAACTGTTTAATGTAGGAAATTTATAAACCATTTATTACTTATTAGAACTACCCTACACTAGCATCTTTTGAACGTCGGGATCTGGATAGCGCCCGCGCAACGTCGACGCGACGTTATTAACGTCTTTTTACCACTGTCAGCGTCGTCTCGGGGCAGGAACGCTGCGCGAGCGCAGGCAGGACGCCGACGTTCTGACGACGCTAGTGTGGGGTCTCTTAAATTTACTCACCTCTACAGACGTTGTAGGTGGGAGTCTGTAAACGTCCGCTGGACCCACTGGTTTAATAACACCTTTAAGTTTCATTTTATTAAATCTAATTATGGAACCATAAGCAAATCCGTTCACACGCCCAATATAACAATCAATCAATCGAACAGCGGAAGCGTCAGGTCGCTGAATCTGTAATAATCACCACCATAAATCAT
Organism: Apotomis betuletana; assembly: GCA_932273695.1. Classification (NCBI taxonomy): domain Eukaryota; kingdom Metazoa; phylum Arthropoda; class Insecta; order Lepidoptera; family Tortricidae; genus Apotomis; species Apotomis betuletana. The sequence goes on from OW026298.1 coordinate 36,107,581, forward strand.
AATTAGAATCAAAATCCACAACAGTTATTTCAACTAAATATGTCGTTTTTTTAAATGTTTCAAATTTACAAGTCGTTATAACATTAATCGATGCGTTATCGAATGCATTATAATATATAATACAGGTACTCGTTATATATACCTACTAAACTGGTTGTAATGTCCATCATTACCTAGGATTTATGAACACGTTATGGGGTTTTACGATAAGAGTGTTAAATTAATTAGTTAACTTCTTGTATTCTCCTATATTTTCTTTTTGCATTTGAAACTAAGTAAATCGTAAAACTAAACCTATTAACAATTTTACGGCCCTAAACTTATGCCTTAAATGAAAATAAAAAAAAACGAGGGGCTATTATTAAATTCAGACCTTATAATTATATAGCTCCTCTCTTTTATGGCGCTGCTAATTTCCAGACGAATATTTTAGTGCTTTACTTGCAATACCGTCTTCACCTTAAGGGCACACGGGGCCCGTGCCCAGGGCCCCCATTCTCAGGGGGCCCCGAAGGACCGACAACATCTCTCACAAGTCTCACACAATAAATGGTCATACTTAGTAAAAAAACTTATTATATTAATTCGCTTTTTTTACTTTCCAAAAGGGCCCCAAATTTTTGTGTGCCCAAGGGCCGGCCCCAGCCTAGTTTAAGACCGTCCTGTTTATTTGGCTTTTCACTACTAGGTATCATCTAATACTTAATCGTACCTTCTCTGGGCAAGTAGAATTACTTATTATATTTTGCATTAGTGGCTGAACTTCCTCTTTACAAGTAGGTTCACGATAACCTTCCTTTATTAAATCGCCTATATAATTTTGCGGTCCATACTGGGTCACTCCAAAAAACTCCATGCTTTAGTCAATGATATATAGAATAAAAATTAATCGAAATACATTACAAGTTCAACATGAGTTCAACTGAACATAATTTTTTGACAATGACAGACATACAATTTTTTTTTTACTAATACATGACTAATACTTTTACTGTAGTATTTAAGTTGTGATTTCTGGCCACAAACGTCGTAATGTTGCGTTTTCATCATGTTTTCATGAAAACGAAGGGTGCGTTTTTATTATTTCATTTCGATGATGCTCTTATGTTATTTTTATTCGATTCTTGTACGAGTAGTTAGGCATATTAAGTCCAACAAATGTATGGTATACCATAACGTCAGTTGACAACCAAAACTAAGTAACAAATACCTACTTAAAATAAAGCTCGTATCTCAGTATCAATCAACAAACTAGATACGAGGTTTTGAAAATAACCGTCTGAAAAATTGTCACCAGGCGATAAGTTTGTTTTATTTTGGATATGTTGATCCAAGTGAATGTTTTTGAAAAAAATATATTTTATAGAATATTAGTTTATACATAATATAGCCAAAATTGGTGGGTCCCTATCTCGAAAATATAAAAAAACAATTATTGAAAAATTTAAAGTGAAAATTTCACTACTTATGTATAAGGATATTTGGAAATCCATTTTTTTTAAATAATACATCTATTACTATATATTACCTACATACCTAATGTGTATAAGTTACAAAAAAATCTATTGAGTAGTTTAGATAAAAGAAAATAAAAACCAATTTTCCTTTTTTTTATTTTTCTCAAAAACATGAAGTATTTCAGGGTCCTTTTTTAGTAAAATTGCATCTTACATCTGGACTAATATATGAGCAAAACGGCAATCGATTTGGCTTCTGGGGCCAATCCCCCATACAAACACGGCTATACCCTTTCAACTGTCTAGCTATCACCGTTCTTGAGATACAGCCTGGTGTCAGACGGACGTATGGACGGACAGCGAAGTCTCAGTAATAGGGTCCCGTTTTTACCCTTTGGGTACGGAACCCTAGAAATGCTCGCTCATATACGTAAGTCATAACTCATAAATGTCCAGACCACTAAGTGGTAACGAATAATGCACCAGTACCTAGCCAGTAGTTATTAAGACTCCATGCTCATAATCATAACTGTTCAGAAAACCAAAGTGTAAACGCACCTTAACATCAAATACTACTGCTTACTCACACTCGTTTCATCAATTTGTTTCCTAAAATTTCGTAAATATTGGTTAAGTTTGGACCTCATTTGTATGCGACGCCATAGTTACCAGGTGCCAACTTCACGCAAATTGATAGTATGGGAAAAGGAGCACTGATATCCTCGTTAAAAGCGACCACATACTTAGTTCCTTAAAAGACGTTGACGCACCGTGAATGCTGTACGACACATTGTACGACATCATACTCAATGAAAGCGTGACTATGAAGGTATATTTCCAACGACCAGAGATGTGATGTATCTTAGATAAAAGTATCTAAAAAAATTTAACAAAAAAAGAACCGACTTCAGTTCAGTAAAACTAAAAAGCCAACAATAACCCGTTCAAGTACAGATTACATTTGACTCACCCTTCGAAGTCGATCCCAAACCACTCAGTTCTTATATTTATATATTATAGTTTACGCGAGGTTTGGCACCGACTTCGAAGGGTGAGTCAAATGCAATCTGTACTTGAACGGGTTATTGTTGGCTTTTTAGTTTTACTGAACTGAAGTCGGTTCTTTTTTTGTTAAATTTTTTTTTTTTTTTGCTTTTTAGTGATTCGTATACTTTCCTTACACCAAATCCTATTTACTGAATGTAAATTCTTGACTTTATCAATAAATTACCGAAAGCGCCGTACATGTCCCTATAACATTTGAAGAGTTCCCTCGATTTCTCCAAGATTCCATCATCAGATCCCGACTTAGTGCCAACGGGACCAACTCGGAGTTATACCCTTTCGATTAAAAAAAAAAATTGAAAATTGGTTCACGATTCTCGGAGATATCGAGTAACATACATGGAAAAAAAAAAAAAAAATTAGTTCGAATTGAGAACCTCCTCCTTTTTTGAAGTCGGTTAAAAATACAGATACAAGATACGTATTTATATCTTGTATTTGAAATACTTTTTATTTTTTTTATTTTGTATCTTGTATTTAGGTATATTTTCCTGGTATCTTAGTATTTTGAAGGTACTATATTCCCTAAGATACTTTTACTAAAATAAACTTCGAAGATTTTCTTGAAGAAGCAACTGAACGCAGAGCGTCGTTCAAAAATTTTGTTGATAGAATCTGGGTACCGAAATATTACCCTTAGGGGCCTTAGGTTTAGCGGGAAATTTAACAAATCTTCGGCGGGTCACACTTATTGTAGTTGGAATCACGCTACGCGTACGAAAAAAGCCGCTTTTTGGCCCGGTGTGACATAAAAGTATTTTATCTTTAAAAAGTATTTGAAAGATGGTATTTTGTATTTGTATCTAGTATTTCAGATACCTTTTTAGAATAGTAGATTGTTTGACAAGGGGCTAAAACAAGCCATTATGACACGAGGTAATTATTTGGACGAGCGAACGAAGTGAGCGAGGCCAAATATATCTGAGTGTCATAATGGCTTGTAGCCCCGTGTTAAACACTCTGCTTTTCACTTCGGCTGAAAAAAATAAATAACTTAAAATTTAAAATAATTAATTTTAAGAAAAATTAAAAGTACAATTTGAGCAATTTTTTTATATTTAATGTTACAGCCTTTTCGTTGATTATAAAACGTGCTAAAATAAAATTTCAGTTAATATTCCAGTACATTGCAAATAAAAACTTTTTGGTTTATTTTTTTAATTGGGTCTATCTGATCAGGTTGCAGGTTGGTTTTTTTTATTTGTAAATAGTATGTAGCTGGCCGGTAACAAGTTTTTTTTTCAGTGTCATAGAAATTTGTATGGGATTATATGGTTTCCTTTTAAACCCTAGGGGCTAAATGTACCTACTATTTTAGCCCCGCTTTGCGAACTTAAAACGACGTACTTTTTGAGCAGGAGAAGTGAAAAAATATTTATATCTGTATCTGAAATACTTTTTTGTAAAGTATCTTGCATTTTGTATTTCAGATACTTTATTTAGGGTATCTTATACATCTCTGCCAACGCCACGTCAGGTCGTATATGTATACGCAACACCAACCTGTGTGATCTTGGCCTTTGCGCAACTGCGCATGTCCTTTACACAACATACTTACCGATATTATGGCATATATGGTTCTTTGGCTAAGTAATCGGTGTACGATGCAATATTAAGTCAGCGATATTGCTTGAGTTAGTAGGCAGAATTACGTATTCAATCTTAAACATCTGTAGTAAATCCTCAGCAGATTTACCCTGCCGTTTACTGTCCGAATGAAATGTTGCCGTGGCGTATGTTCATAAATTTTTCTTGTAGGAAACTAAAGCAGTCAATTAAAAATACAAGTTGGTTTCGTGATTTTTCATGTAATTACAGGAATCAAAACACATTGAAGACAATTACACACATATATGTAGTAAAATGTATAGTTATTACAAGTTAAAACTAGGACAGTTAGCTTTGTTGAAACAATAAAGTATTTTTTTTAGAAGGCACTAATGATAACACGATCGAACTAGGTTAGGAATTAGGTTTAACGTGAATTATTTTTTATTCATGTAGAAATGCATCCAATTGGTATACTATATTTTAAACATGATATTCTCCCCCATCAAGTTTTTCGTCGGAGAGGGAGGATAAAATACTAGCGGAAGTTGTCTGAGAAAACCAAATCAGGGACATTATCAGTCCTTCCAGAATTCCAATACCGACACCAGCAAGAACATCCAAGAAGTAATGCCGCTCTACCAGCACCCTTGACAGACACACAGAGACGACCCACGCGAGGAGAGGTGGGTAGAATATTATCGACACTGGGCTCAAGTATATGAGTGTGAAAGCAATTAGTACTGATCTGCTGGCGTGGCCTGATGGAAACGAGTACTTGTCAGGCCCAATAGCGGACAGCTTGTTCATTGGTACAGGTCTTCGTCGTCGGACAAAAGCTTTTAAGATAGCTATTACTACAATGTCCAGTAAAAGTGCTGAAAGAAAAAAAAAGAAATAATTACAGTTAAAATTATTGACATTTGATTCTAGTTTTTGTTTTTAAACCTCTAGGTTCAAAAAAACTAGGACGCCCTTCGAGAAAACCTAGGTGCTCTTGCGCTTCGCTTTACTAATCTATAGTCTGGCTAAAATATCATTGCCCCAGCAATTAGCTTTTATCTGTAAATCGGTATATATGACAACACTGAAGATATGGTGAATTGTCTTGATACTTGTGTATTATTCTCTATCTTTAAACTGGTATAAAATTTTATATAAGTAAAAACCATCTTGGTTGGTTATGCTTTGATCAGTATTGTACCTATAAATATATTTACAAAAGAATTATAAAAGATATTTCGGAGAACTTTTGCGTTGTATTTACCTAGTGTGTTTACATCCTGAAATTCAAAACAGTAACTTCAGAGTTTGTTGTCATTTTTACTCTATGGGCTCTAAGGGGATTAAAACAGATTACTTAATTTTAGTACTTGCATAATATTTTAAAATAAAAATAATATATGCAAGTAGTAAGATTGATGGTTACTCTTTGCTTAGTATTGACATACTTAGTTTTTATGTGTTTGACTAAGGACTTAATTTAATGTTGATTTGCTTAGAAGAGTTATTGTGGCCCGACTCTAAGCCGGTAATTTTCCGAAGGTACATTGCCTTGGTCTATAAATAATGAGCAAGGAAAATTTAACGAAGTTGAGCGAATAAGACAGTGTGGAGCCGGGGCAAAAGTAGTCGTGACATTGACAGATCTATTTTTTTAACCTTTTGAACGCCACAGTCGGCTGTGGCCGTCAACAAAAAATCGTGCCCCTGACGCCACGTCGTCGGCCACAGCCGTCCAAATTTCAATGATCAAAACTTTGTAATTCTAACCGCTACAAGTATTTTTCAATCCCTGTTGATTTTGGGGCACATCTTTTTTTTTTACTCTGGCGTCAGTGGCACGGTAAATTGCTAGACCGCTTGGCGGTCAATAGGTTAAGTATTGTTATATAGCTTAGGCATGTGACCAAATGTCTCTCACATTGAGGGTTTAAAAAATGATATCCATAAAACACTAGGACGTAAAAATAAAGTAGTCGAACAGTCAAGGTAATTAAAACACGCTCCTTTTTTACTGTAGTCGCAATGGCAATAAGGGTTAAAAAGGTACACGTTTCAGTTTCCTTTACTGTATATTCTGAATCCAAATAACGTAGTATCGTAACCTACGTTTGTACAACTTAATGGTCCCAATTGTATAATTAAATGATTATAGTTACCTATTAACATATTCACTTGCACTTGATACAGGTCCTTGTTGTTAAATAACCAAATGAAGCTAAGCCATCCAGCTAGCCACACTATTCCATGGCAAGACACCTGTAAGTAATTGCAAAAAATATATAAACACGGTTCAAAAGGATAATTATTAATTGATAATAGCAAAAAATAGCGCTCGTGAAAGCTTTTTTATTTATATTGAGAGGCCTTATTCCTTTTAAAATTTATTTCTTTCATATTATGACAAATATATTGATAATTTCAACAAACTTTTTGAAGTGAATAACACTTTTCTCCGAGTTCTAGGTAGTAACGTAGCTATTTCATACTTTTATAGCGTGCAGTCGAAAATAAGTAGAAAAATCTAATTTTTTCATTTTCGAGTAGTTTTTGAAACAAAAATTATCAATGAAAAATTCAAACTGTAGGTTTCTAATATATACCAATAAATCCCAATAGCCCTGTTCTAGGTAGTAACATCCATAATATGTTAAGAAACATGTTTGATCATAGAGAAAAATGTCTAAAACAATCAGCATTTTAAAAGGAATAAGGCCTCTTAAAGCAGTAACGTCTGCTAACGTAAACCAAATGTTTACAATGAAGCGAAAAATTAAAAAATTTAATAGTTCAAGACAGGATTCGAACTTGCGTTTCCAACGGCTTTCCGGGCCAACACGGGCGTCCTACCAACTGGACCACTGAACCAGATGTCAGAGCCATTGAATTTTTCAACCAGTTGCTTCAACATGCCTTGGGGTGGCATCGTAGCGCCATCTACCTGAACCATTAAAATTTTCCATTTTTCGCTTCATTGTAAACAGTTTTTTTTTTGTTAGAATTTGTTATGAAACAATATCATATAACAAAGGAGTTTCTTACACTAGTAATAATTATCAAGAAGCGTAAATATCTTGATAATTTCGAACCCTGGTCGGTATAAAAGGTTACTGAAAGTTGGACCACAAAATTATACAGTTGTGTGATATATAATATAATAGTCTACACAAGTATAGGTATAGGTAATAATAAAACTGTAAATATGTTACTATAAATTATTGATGAAAGAAATTCAGCCTTCTAAGACTCACAGGACACAAGGCTTGAAGGACTAATTGATATGTTATCTAAAATTATAGTTATATATATAAAGTACTTGTAGGGTAGGAACAGTGCTCATTTCTCACCTCTAGAAATTTGGCATGATTGCGCAGTGACCTCAAAGGAGTATTCCTCAGCGCTCCATCAACAAATTTTTTGGTAACCTGAATGTCATAGTGTAAAAGTTTTTGCAACATCTTCGGCACTTGACGTTTTTCTTCTGTTACTCCCAACTGAAACAAATATAAGATTACAAGATATTTTAGATTCTACTTTTGTGTAGCTTATTTTAGCAGTAGGTATAAAAAAAATTATACTCTATTTTATCCTTGATGTTATTTGTTATGGCGTTTGCTTCCTGGCACTTTGCCAATGTCTTATTGCCGTGCTAAGCATAACAGCAGTAACTCACATAAAAGTTACCAGTGGAGTGCTTTGTGAGGGAAAATTCATATATACATATATATATATATATTCATTTATATTATAAAAAGGGAATAATAATAGTTTATAGGGAGAATGTATAATATAAGAAGGACATAATATGAAGAGGAAAAGTTAATATTACTTAACAATATTATATAAAAATAATTACAAAGTATAGCATTGTAATTTTATATTTTTCTTATCTATAAAACCTGCCAAGGTCTTAAATACCTCAGGATCGGCGAATAATTAAAAGGATTCAATGTTAATTGGGAACCGTGTTTTAAAGGGTTAAATTAATAAGGAAAACAATTACTATGTGGGTAAAATGATAGTTGATTTCATCATAGGTATGTGGTATGTACAACCTGTTTGCTATAAGTTTAAACCTCACTTGTATCCTGTGCCATAGAGATCAGGTCCAAACTTACACATGAGTACATGAGTTATACATGAGACAGAGAGAAAATGTTTGGTCATTGCAATGAGGACATAATCCACTGTAAAACAGTTCATAGTAAACAGATAGTGAATAAACCCTAAAAATAATTAATTTAATACTTAAGTAACAATAATATTCTGTTCCAGTTATTTATTTATATTTATTTATTTATATTAAAGAAGTGTATTGAATTTACTGACAAGAAAAGATTGCTCTAGGTCTAGATTTTAAATGTCAAAGCAATCCATTAGTATTAAGTTTGATGAAAATACCTCTTTTGAGTGTAAGTATTAGTACTATTGAAAAAAAATGCGAAATGTTAGTTTCTTTTATTCTAAAATAGGTAAAAATTATGAAGATTCCTTTGCAACAATTGACTCAAATCAAAATAGTATGTATTATCTCTTCTGCTCTTATTTAAAGCAAATGAAAGGGCTTAGGAAGAGTTTGTATGCAGTATTATTTCATTATCCTATTAAATGACCATAGTTATGCAGAAAATGACCAGCAGAGATTTCTTGTCAAAGTGACTTTTAGCCCTTAAATGCTTGATGATATATATTTACACGTTACTGAAATGACACAAGTCAAAATCTAAATCTCAGGACAATCTTGACAAAGTCTTTTTGACATCAAAAAGACTTTGTCAAGATTGTCCTGAGATAATGTTGGTCGCTTTTTGCATTACTTGAAAAAAAAATCTTTCTGCATAACTATGGTCAAATTGTCCACAATATCTTCAGCACGAAATGCCCAAGTTTTCACTTTCTTCAATCATCCACATTCTTATATCTTCAATATCCACTATTGTCTATATATCTATATCAACCACATGCTATTTGGTCCAAAATCATCCACTTTTATCACAAATGTCTTACAGATTTAAGTACAATTAAAGCATTTAAGTAAGCCTAATTTATAAAAGAATTGATAACAACTTGCATATTACGATTAGTTCACTAATGAGAGTTTTCTGGAGATTATTATTAATTCGTTTATGGCAGCTCGCAGCTTGTGCCAGTATCAGTTTTTTAGGTTACAACCAATTCAATAATGCATGACTTCTGTGTTATAGTCAAATAATATATCAAAAAGAAAAAAAAAACATGAGATCCTTTCTGGAGATCTATCTTGACTGGATACAGTGAAATCAGTGATGGAACTGTTGTCCAAATGGGAATGTAGACAAGTTGACACTGTGGTAAAACAGTTGCTCTGTGGACCATGTAGGAATGTGGACAAGATTGGAAAGTGACGAATTAGGATTGTTACTCTAAGTCATCCTAAGCTAATGAGTTGAAAGATGTTTGAAATGATAACATAAGTTATTATATTTATGGTTATGACTTAATATGACTAAGTGTTGTGACACTCCTGATATCTAGTCATAGTCAAGTGTTAAAAACAAAATTGAAACGCATTGCGGGAAGCTATTGTTAGCCATTATAATCAATTATCTTACCATGTTGATGACGCAAAACTAACGGCAAGCCTTGAGTGCAAACACCTAAGCAAACAATGGTACGGGAGGAATAGTATTAATGCATACTCAACGAGCACTAGTTATCGTTATTGGTGTTAGATCTCACGCAAATTAAACCATATACCCTTCAGTTTGAGATATTATCAACTTTGATAATTAGATGACTAAGTTAATTCGCTTTGCGAGAATTATAACTAGGAATACCGAAGTCTATCTATATATAACCTGACAGAATAAGAATAATGAACTGAAAAGAAGTGCGACTGTAGGTTTTGTGACATTGACATTGACATCTGACATGATAACATCTTACCCCGGCTCCACACTATAAAGTTGACCGAGGCCAACATTCATCTAAGGAGGCCAATTTGGCTAATAGTTTCTGTAGCAAAGCTCCATAGGAAATTACGTACTCTTCTAGTAGCAAAGCGAAGGGCAGCCTATCATATTCGCCCAACCTCGGTCATGCTATGAGTAGTGTCAGACTGTGTAGGTCGAGATAAATAAAGAAGTGATAAACACATTTTCTTTTGACGTCGCGTTTAGTACCCGGGCTCACACTACTCGCGAATTTGACCGCACTCATACAGTCTGACACAAAAGAGTAGAAATTAAAAAGTGGCAATACTGTATTGACGTCCCCGTTTTCTTATATTGATTAGAAAGGGACGACACGACGGTATTGCCACTTTTTAATTTCTACTCTTTTGTGTCAGACTGTATATTATTATCTACTATGGCTTCGCTGCGGAAATCCATTACCGGCAGTACACTGCGTGCGAAGTTGGCCGAAGTTGGGCGAATACGTCAGTGTAGACGGTCACTTCGTCTTACTTCGGCCAACTTTACCTCGCCTCGGCCGACTTCCGATTGTTGTCGGTCTTTGTACCCGAGTCAAAGGACCCGAAGTTGCCCGAAGTGCGCACACGAAGTGCCCCTCTTCACTACTCGGCTGACTTCGGTTCGCGTTGGTCGCAATTTTCTAATAAAATAATAAATTTGCTGAAGCATGCTTTATCCACAATGTTTAAACAAGCTGTGGTAATTAATTAAACTGCGGTAATTGTATTTTCTGTGTGAATCTGATAAAATGTCTGAAAATAGGAACTTCGCGAGTAATGTAGTGTCGCACTTCGGACATCTGTCAAGTACTTTGACAAGGCACTTCGCGAGTAATGTGGTGTAGCACCTCGGGCAGCTGTCAAGTACTTCGCCGAGGAACTTCGCGAGCAGTGTACTGCCGCTACATACTTCGGCTTCGGCCAACTTCGCCTGCGGCCAACTTTGCGAGTAGTGTGGACCTAGGGTTACGCAGTACGTCGTAGTGTCGCTATACTCGCTATTGCTGAAGGAAATGCGCTATTGTCAATGATGTTACTGCCACTGTCACTGTCATTTGAGCATTGAGCAAAACGTAAACGTAGTTATATTACAACGTAAGCGTATCTACGTGGCCATTGCCAAATTACATACTTGTTGCGGGACTTTAAATTCATTATATTTAAAACTGATCCCATAAACGTACTCTTTTGAATTTATTTCAGTAAGAAGGTAAAGCTATCATTATTATTTTCTAGTAATCAATTGATAGGCTTGTGGTCTAAGAATAACTCGACTATATACAGTTATTTTTATCTTAAGATAATAATAAAACTACTGTACCTATTTAATAGAATGTTAGCTTTTTACGATTTTTTGACAAAGTCCCCTCAGTTTACTCATGGGTGTATGTATATATCATTTATGAAATTAACCTATTGACCGCCAAGCGGTCTAGCAATTTACCGTGCCACTGACGCCAGAGTAAAAAAAAAGATGTGCCCCAAAATCAACAGGGATTGAAAAATACTTGTAGCGGTTAGAATTACAAAGTTTTTGATCATTGAAATTTGGACGGCTGTGGCCGACGTGGCGTCAGGGGCACGATTTTTTGTTGTCGGCCACAGCCGACTATGGCGGTCAAAAGGTTAAAGCAAGATTGATGTCTGAACATGAAATATAGATTAAACATTCCTACATTCATGAAAACCAAAGAATATAAATCCTAACAAGTGGTTTCCCAAATTACTCATATTGGAGTCACCAATCATTTCTTATTATTTCTACTGGAACTATAACAACTTTCTATAAAAAATAATAATTGTATTGTTCTTTTAAAGATAGCTGAATAAAAAACATAAATATTCAGTTACCCCATATAATTCACAATTTTTGAGCCCAATAGAAAGTGTTCCGGTTGTGTAATCCCATGGAAATATTAAATTTTTTAATCAATTAAACTGAATGTTTACACCCAAATTATAATTCAATTGCTAGATCGCCATTTTCAATAAGAGTTTTTATTTATTTTAATATTATATTTGGGGATAAGCATAATTTAACTTTTTAGGATTCTTTATGGTTTATAATAATTTTCATATATTTTGGCAGCAGCAGCAGGGGGCATGGCCTAGGAACAAACTTGAATGAATGTGAATGATTTATCATTTACAGTTTTTTTATCTTTTTAACCTTATACACTTTTGTATCAGGATCAACATGAGGAAGCTAAAAGGAGCAGTCAAAGAAACAGCAAAACAGAAACGTGAAAGAAAACAAGAATTTGCGAAAACAAGACAACAGTTACACACAATTGTGTTGCCAACATTTGCGGTGATCTTTATTTTAATTTGTACATATGTCTACTTCAAGACCAGGCCCACATCAATGCAATATGCTTAAAAGTAAAACAGTATAGTATCAAAGATTATAAGTTATCTATTCAGGAATGTGGTGTTATTGCTGCTGTGTATATTGAGCAAGACAATCCCTTGCTGTGAGGGAGCTAGATCAGTTTAGGGATTTAAATAAAATAAGTGAACTTTAAGTTATAGTTGTTATAGTATTTTATTTGGCTATAGCCAGGTTGTGAGTTAAGCAATTGATAATACATATTTTAATCTATTAAAGTGTAATCTTATTCCTTCCATATTGTATACATTCCATTTTAAAATTGTTATTTGAAATGAATATATGAGATTGATGTGAAAATTACTGTTAAATAAATGAAAATTTATTTTATGAATATTTTCTTGTTTTATTAGGGATCCAAACATAAGACTATTTAAATAAATAAATATCGGACAACTTCACACAAATCGAAATTTAAAGCAATAGAATCCTTTCTGTGGCACAAACAAGGACTCAAATAACCCAGTTATACAATTTTATTATGTTCATGTTACAAACGGTAGGTATTTCCCTTGTTTTTCAATGTAAGCGATTTTGATCTCAATTCTCACCACACTAATGTTAATTTATTATAAATTGCAACGTAACTAGAGACCGTAGGGATTTATCACGTATTCTGCATTTACTTAGGTAAGTATTGGCAAAACATAAAAAAGTAAACAACAAACACTTTGATACCATTGAATGAAAACCGCAGTTTTGTAGTTTATTGCACTTATTGCAGACAGACACACAGACATGGCCATTCACTTAAGGCAATTATAATATACTCTTACCAAAAACATTAAGCTACGTTAACTATCTACCTACCGTAAGGTATTATTTGGGACCCGTGGGTATTTGGTAATTTGCAAGTTAAAGTCCTAATATCCGTACCTGAAAAGCATAACACTAAGTTTATGCATTTAACATAACAATTAGGTACTTACATAAAAGAAACCGGACTTGATAACATTATTTTACTTTGTAACTACCAAATTACCCCTTTGGTTCCAAATAACCGCTCCTAACGGTACCTATTGATGTCGATTCATAATATCATATTTTTCGATAAGTACCTACTACTTATCGAAAAATATGATATTATGAAATATAAGTACCACCATTCTTGCGGCTCATTGTGATCACTAGTTACTAAGGCGGGTCAGTGTCACGCGGATCGCTCCGCGCGGAGCAATATGTACCTACATGGCGCGTCCGCGCGGACCCGTCCGCATTATTCTAAAACGCTCCCTTAAGCTTAATACATCGGTCATCCGCGCGGACGGTCCGCGTGACACTAAAACCAGCCTACCTATATAGGTATTATTCCATGTTAAAAATAGTGCGTTAGAGATCTGATGCTCTTTGGATAGATGATGCTGGAGTGTAAACAATTTCAGAAATGCGTGTGGAAGCAAAAGGTAGGTACAGTATTTAACAACGCAGGGAGACACAAATGGGCTATTTTAGAATTACCTTCCCTTTTGATCCCTCAGGCTCTGTTAGATCATGTCAGATATATATTATTCAAAAACTTCTTATCTTAAATATACATTAGGTACAGACCAAATAAAACGCAAATGACAATTAAAAAGATAACAAAAAATTAATAAAAATAAAACATAAAGAATTCAGTAGGTATAATAATATTAATAACCATTTCAGTAAATGTATTACATTAGCCGATTTTATAATATGTTTACAAACTGAAATAAAAACCATTAAATGTATTTATCACCTCACCAGCTCAAACATGGCGATTTTGCTGTCAGATAACAGTGAACAAAATGCGATTTTGTTTCGAGCGTGAGTAGAAACTAGCTTTTTAATTTTTTCAATATCTGACCACGAATTGTCATTCTTCAGCCAAAGGTTAATTATAAAATTCTAATCATTTGAATCTCGATGCACTCTGTTTCTTTCATATGTATATAAAAGAGAGGGATAGAAACTTATCAATTTGAAATTCGATTTTCGAATGCGACCTCGATTGAGAACAGTTCGGATACGCGTTTTACCAAAAAAATCATTAAAAACGCCCGAAAAAGTTTTAATTGCAACGTATTTTTTTTTCTTTATTATATTTTTATTTAACGACCAAATATTATAATGATTGTGCCTTTTATATAAAACAATTGATCATTGCTCAAATATAATAAGATTTTTCACCTTATTACTTATTGTAAATTATATTTACTTATTGTAAAATATAATTTATAATTTCGCCATTTATCATAGATGCATATTCGAAACGTACCTTAAAAAATATCGAGTTCATATTGTAATTGTTATTTTCTTTTACATATATTTTGTTTGTTGTTTTAGGAGTAAAAATATTAATCAATGTATAAACAAAATCTCGTAATATAATAATGTATTTATAAATAAACACGTCATGTATCTGCTAAATCTTCCAATTTTATCAAATAATGACAATAACCGTGTTGGTTGGTTAATTATAATTTCAATGAAATTATATTGTTATTCCTTTTTAAGCAGCACTTATCTATTTTCTGATTAATAATATTATTGAAATCAGCAACAAAGACTATAAACATACGTTGGAAGAAAAAACACAAAATATCGAATATGTTCTCGCTGATGAGGTGAAAAGTTGTGTGTGCTACACGAGAGCAAAGTTTTTTGCATCTCGTGCTGTTGAGTCCCTCGCTACACTCAGGATTGTAACATAGAATCACTCGCTACGCTCGCGATTCAAACGTAGAATCCTTCGCTTGCTCGGGACTCAAAATCAGCACTCATAACAAAAAACAACTTTGCTCTCTTGTTGCACAAATAACTATTTCTAAATTATTTGTTTATCATTACCAAGCACTGTTTCTTATTTAAAATTAAGTAGTTGAAACATTAATATCCTGCGTACTTTTTTACAACCTTATCGTTATCTTTTGGGCAGAAATCACTCATACAGTAGGTATAACTTAGTAAGTGGGAGGATGATTTTTTATTGGTGAATCAAATAATTACGATGTTAATAACAACAATAAAGTTCTTCCAATCCCATGTACACCTATAAATAATAATGATCGCGTTCATGGAAGAAATGGTACAGGGTACCTAGGTATACCTACAATAGAAGCAGAGAAGACAGAAACCGCCTGAGCCTTACTTGCAGACTTTCATTCTGAGGAAGTAATATAGGAGTAGGGCGATTCCTGTTCCCGCCGAGGTATTATATTTTTATATAGAAGCTGGAAAGTGAGTATTAACAGCGCTCAAACAAGTGAGTTCGAACCTATCTTATAGGTACACATTCAACCGAGAAATTACTGTTTCGTTTTACAAATATTGAAAATGATCAAAATTATACTTGGTATCGAATCATAACACCCGGTATCGCAATGAAGGTGTTAATATTATATACTATGTACAATTACTGGCCCTACGAGCCCAGTGCGGATGCGTGGCGTAGGTAGGTACCTATCTATATACTCCTTTGGATTATTTTCTATACATTTCACAGATAGTGGTAAAAAATAATTTCGCATATTAGTTCCAAGAAGCTCATTGGTACATTTTAATTATGATCTATTATAAAATATATAAAATCACATATTATCACAGGCTACGTTTCTATTTCTATACAAGGTTTTCTGGATAAGTATTTGCTGACATTTAACAAGCAGGGCGAGACTTTGCTTTTAGGTTTTTTTTTGGCCTACAGGCTTTTACGTCTCACTTTTATCGAATTGGAATTTCAACATTGTCATCGTGACTGGGTCTACATTGAACTACTGTAAAAAGTTAAATAAGTACATGGTTGTTAGACTTAAAATTAAGTATTATTTTTTGAATTATGAATAGGTGTCGGAATTTTCATAGGAAAGACGACGTTAGAGCTATAGAGCCGATATTAAGAGGACTTTTCACTGCTTGTTTTCCGTTAAGTTTGCACCTGGTAACTATCGCGTCGAGTACAAATGAGGTCCAAACTTAACATAACCAGGTTATACAAATCGAGGTTTTGTTCTCGTCTGTTTCCTCCTCCAAAACATAACCGATCTTTACGACATTTTGCAAACTGAATAGGAAGCTTGCTTCTGTGTCGACCGGCTCGATTTTGAGCTTATTATTATTAGTGAGAATGGTAGCAAACTTTGCTTCAACATTATATTTCTTGTACTCTTAGTCTTATCGCCAAGTTCATGCGCTAACCTAAACCAAAGGTCCGATCCGATACTGCCCTTACGTTTATGCAAAGTGGGATACTGTCAGTATTAATTTTCCACAAAGTATAATTTGAAATTATTAAGAGTACTTTGCCCCGTCTGGTTTAGCCTTGGGACGTACTATACGTAGTCTTAGGCTCACTATTATTGTAATAAAATTGTTAAGTTGCTGACGCATTGATATGTAGATCATAATTTAAATACTTAACTAAACAAATACTGCTGGAGTATCATGGTCACGTGACATCGCCATTGTCGACCAATAAATGCAAACATCTAGGAGCTCTAGGAGCCATTTTATGACACTCATATAAGTATACATTCAATTGAAAAAGCGTTCATTAATGTTAACGTTTCATCAGTTGAGTTCCGTAAAGCTACCTAACTATAGTCCATTCCATTCAACTATGCTCCTAATTAATACGAACGTTTACTCGTTAAATGTGACAATTATTATGGATTAAAGTTGAAAAACAGCAAATTAAATAAAAGCCTATAAAATCACTGATGGAATGTGCACGTAGATATCTTAATGTGGATTGATAGTAATGAATGGGTTTTGGTATGGACTATAGTTGGGTAGTTTACGGTTTCTGATTCGTCAAGTCAAGATACAATGCTTAACCTCTTCTCTTATTATTGGCACGTTCACTCTTTGTGACCTCGTAAATTGGCCACGACAAGCTTTTATATTACAATTCTGATTCGGATACTGAACGTGTTAAAAATTTCGCAGTGAATAATTTTAGGGTTTACAAACGTTTGTGAAGCGAGAAAATAAATAACTAAATAACGACTCCCTTACATAAATCGATTTAGCTATGTAAGCTCTAATATTTGAGTAGGCACTCAAATATAGAGAATTCATGATTTAGGAACAATTCTGTACATGGCGGGAAGTGGATAACTTAGCAGCATAACTGGATCCACCACATACCTAAACTTGTTTTTTTTTATGTTTACCATTGTTGTGTATTTCCTTCCTGCCTTGTACGGATTTACTATTTGTATTTGACACATAGTTGTCCTTGCCCGGTTACTACCACTTAGACTAAGTGGGATGTTAAACTTTAATAGGCACGAACCCAACGGTCCACAACGTGTGCCCAGCTAAGTAAATGCTGTGTAGTATTAGGTAGATCGCTATTTACAGGTAAGGTTACTTCACGTATACAGTAGAGGAAAAAATCTATCATATTGGTGTAGGTACCTACTTTTACAATTGCAGACGAAGTTATAACCTAGATACTTGGTTCTGTCCTAAGAGATCTTTTTTGACAAATAAAACATCAATTTTTCTACCCAAATTGTAATGAAACGGCGTCGATATTACGCGTCTTAATAAAAAAGAACAAAAAATTTTTTTTTCAATAATTTGCCGTTATTTTAATATTTGCAACTGCACTAATAAAATAGGTACCTACATATTTTTAACTCGCTACACACTTAATATACAAAGTTACTTATTACCTACGCTACTACGATCCTATCCTTGGATCCTATTATTACATTATAGATTGTTTCCACTTCTGTACATGATCAAACGAAATTTTCAAATTTCAATTAATTTAGATATCTGAAATATTATTTTGTGTAGTTTCAAACTCGAAGCAGCCAAAAGAAAAATAGGAAACGTGTTCGTAAGGCCACACCACAGGTAGTGATGAAACACGCTCGATCTTCAAACATGTTGAGATGTTTGAGGCGACTATCTCGGTTTGTGGTCCGTGCTTGTTACGATTAGTTTCTGGTATTGGCTACCCCTGGTTCAGCCGCACTGCGTTACGGTACCGTTAAGGTTGATTGTTTATGTTGGCTATGCGCTTTTGGCTGTAGGAATGCGTCATCCAGCCCAGAAGCCAGCCGGAGGCTAGCAGCAGGTATAGCCCACTGAGCACGAAGTACAGTGCGTCAAATGGCAGTTGTAGCGTTTGGTTTAGCACAAGAGTGAGTAGCGACTGCAGCACGGCACCAATGAATGTGTTTATGCCGAAGATGAGCCCGAAGCAACTCTCATCAATCAACTGACTTGCAATTTTGGCACTGAAACAGAACACATACCCTCTGAATCTACTAGATAATAGTGATACGGGCGAGCGAAGGTATAATTAATGCTACATTTCCAAAATATGTCATATACTTCCGCTTGTATAAATCTATTTAAGATTCTTATACAGTATTTGGTAGTATGACGTGTAATGTAACAGATAAAAAACACAATTCGTATCCAAAACAAAGGACCGATACGTTCTTCAAACCTTCAAGAAAAGAGCGTACTCGCACCTGAAAGGCCGGCAACGCACTGTAGTGTTGCGGGTGTCTATGGGCGACGGTAATCGCTTTCCATCAGGCGATCCGATTGCTCGTTTGCGCCCTATGACATAAAAGAAAGCTTTAAGGATGACGGCAACAAGGTGAAGGCGGCGGCATACGGCGCTGGCGGGCAACGGTGTCGTATATACTCACCAACCTGGATAGCGAGGTGGCGAAGAAGAAACAGCTGTAGCAGGTGATACCCGTATGAATGCCTATTCATGTCAAATTGTAATAAACTAATGTTTATTCCGTATAATATTTAGCAAAGGAAACCTAAATATATATTTTTCAATTTATAAAAGTGAAAGATGGCCGAAAAAATTGAATTTGAAAATATGGTTTTTAATCTGTATTTTGAAATGCTTAAAACGCTGTCCGCCATTTTCGCTTATGATAGTGACGTCATTGATCATGTAAACAAAACTGAAAGTCTACTTTGACGACTTCGAATAGTGCCATTCCTCTCGATCTCCTGTCAAAGTATATTGGAGTGAGTGGAATGGCACTATACGACGGTCGAATTTCGAATATTTACAGGTAATTCTACGACACGCCACAGATTAGCAAAAGGCAAAAATGGCGGACGGCGTTTTTGACTGTTCATGAAATTTCTAATTAACAATTGATAAAATTTAGCTTTTTAGCTTTCAAAAAAATACAAGACATTTTTTTTAGAGCTCATAAGATCATTATTCACCATTTGAAATATATTTCAAAACTGGGTCTACTAGCCTATTAAGTGCGCCTCAGTATTGCGTAATGTGCGTATGTACCGACCTGGCCAATGTGATGGTGAAGTGGAAGAGCGTGCCGAGCAGTATGTAGCACGCGTACGAGAGGTAGATGTTGGTTATGAAGGCGCCGAGGAAGGCGGCGGCGGCCTGCGCCGCGGCGGCGGCGGCGGGCAGCGGCGCGCGCTCGCAGCGCGACGCCAACAGCGCGCCCGCCGCGCCCATCAGCGTCATCGCTGCCTCTACTCCGCCGTTGTACTCCACCTGACAATCATAGGCGTATCTAGGGGTGGCCGGGTGGACCGTGCCCGCCCCAGTATGGTCTAGTGCCCACCCCAGGATTTTGGGTTACCGATAGAAATTCATGGCTCCATCTCTTTGGATATGGCCAGGCCATACAATAATCTTAGATACGCCAATGCTGACAATACACAACATCTCTAAGGTCGCTTCCACAGTAGGTAACTTCCTAGACAAAACTAACAATAATCCTAGAGCAGTGCTTTTCAAAATGTGGGTCGCGACCCCCAGGGGATCGCGGCATATATCCAGGGGGGTCGCGAGGATCAGCATCGAGAAAGTCTCGTGACTACAAGGAATGCAGATTTTTTCAAGCATGTACATTTGCAAGTTTAATCGTACCAACTAGGTTTTAGGGGGTCGCGAAAGAATTTTATTGGTCATTTAGGGCCGTCACACCAAAAGGTTTGATAAACACTGTCCTAGAGGATTAGGAGGGGGAGTTTTAGATGATACTGGAATATCAGATTACCTACATACTTTACTCCATCCGATCCGTTGGCTTCAAGAGTAAATTAAAAATGAGAACTATATTTAATATTAAATTATTCATAGTAAGTCCCAACTCATATTAGAAAAATAGGGAATAATTCTTAATATCGTCTTCAGGCATGTCAAATAATATATGTCGATAGTTTTTTTTATGGAATGTGTATATTTCAGCTCCGTAATTTTCAGTGCAGTTTAAGGGAAAATAAACTGGTCAAAATTTGGCCACATACAGACGCCTATACACAATCTATATATATATTACGCGAGGCCGATTTTTGTACATCCCATCAGATCTACAGTTATAGTCCGATTTTGATAAATGATATGTCATTAGATTCGTCTCATGCTGGAGAGGTGCATAAAACTCTTGGATTTTTAATTTTTTCCTGAAGAAGTACTAAAAAATGGATATGAAAAAACTACTGTGCGCTAACCACGTGACATTGACCACGTGACCTGTGTTCCCTATTTTGACATAAGATGACCAAATAATAAAAAGCATGATTTGCTCACAAACCTGTAGTAAGTTGTTCAGCATGATGAAATATAATTTTTGAGTCGGCAACATAATATCCGCAACACTTAAAACATGTACTTTTACAGTTTGTTGACAATGAATGACAGTAACCATATTCTGTCAACTTTGAATGTATTTTTTATTGGGGGCTATTATGTCAATGATTTAAATTGCCAGGTTGTTTTTCTTTTTAAAATGTTGAATTGTTGATATGGAAACTTTTTTCGCATACCTGTTAAAAATGTGGAGGAAAAAGCCGGGTGCGAGTTGGACTGGTGCTTGCAAGACTAGAAAAACTAACCGTCATTCAAGAATTGATTATTTTTATAAGCGAGTTTTACAATAAATCAAAGCAGAAAAAATGTAGTAA
This sequence comes from Apotomis betuletana, assembly GCA_932273695.1. Taxonomy (NCBI): domain Eukaryota; kingdom Metazoa; phylum Arthropoda; class Insecta; order Lepidoptera; family Tortricidae; genus Apotomis; species Apotomis betuletana. Next base: position 36,128,894 of record OW026298.1, read on the forward strand.
AACGAGTAAAACTAATTTAAACTTCATTCAAATAAATTACATTTATGATAGATTATTATAAATATGATTATATAAGTCCATCAAAAAAATTATTCCAAGGAAAATGGCATGAGTTATGGTAAATTAAACGGTATTTTACAAGAAAAAACTTAGTCCTTCCGCTCGCATGTCGACGGGATGGGAAATGTGGTCGAGTTGAGAATATGGACGACTTGACAATGTAGCTAAGTTGGGAATGTATCTACATTGGTAATATGGATGAGTTGGTAAAATTGACGAGTTGGAAATGTGGTCGAGTTGAGAATATGGACGAGTTGGCAATGAAGACGACTTGGTAATACGGACGAGTTGGTGATATGGAAGATTTGACAATAAAGACGAGCTGATAATAAGGACAAGTTGGTATGTAGACGAGTTGGGTGCATCGTAGAGTTGGAAATATGGACGAGTTGGAAATGTGGATGAGTTGGCAATGTGGATGAGTTGGTAAAATTGACAAGTTGGGAACATGGACAAGTGGGCAATCTGGACGAGTTCGCATTATGGACGAGTTGGCAATGAAGATGAGTTGGTAATACGGACAAGTTGGCAATGAAGACGACTTGGTAATACGGACGAGTGGGTGATATGGAAGATTTGGCCATAAAGACGAGCTGATAATAAGGACAAGTTGGTATTGTAGACGAGTTGGGTGTATCGTCGAGTTGGGAATATGGACGAGTTGGAAATGTGGATGAATGGCAAAGAGTTGGTAAAATTGACAAGTTGGGAACATGGACAAGGGGGCAATGTGGACGAGTTCGCATTATGGACGAATTGGCAATGAAGACGAGTTGGTAATACGGACAAGTTGGTAATATGGACGAGTTGTCAATGTGGATGAGTTGGGAATATGGACGAGTTGGGAATGTGGATGGGTTGGCAAAATAAACAAGTTGAATACGGACGAGTGGGCAATGAAGACGACTTGGTAATACGGACGAGTTGTCAACGTGGACGAGTTGAGAATATGGACGAGTTGGGAATGTGGATGAGTTGGCAAAATGAACAAGTTGGGAATATGGACGAGTTGGAAATAAAGACGGGCTGATAATAAGGACGAGTTTGTATAGACGAGTTGGGTGTATCGTCGAGTTAGGAATATGGACGAGTTGGAAATGTGGACGACTTGGAATTGTGGACGAGTTGGAAATGTGGACGAGTTGTATTTGTGGACGAGTTAGCAATATGGACGAGTTGGCATTGTTGATGAGTTGGAAATGAAGACGAGTTGGCAATGTAGATGAGTTGGGTGTATGGACGAGTTGGTAATGTGGACGACTTTGCATTGTGGACGAGGTGGGAATATGGACGAGTTGGAAATGTGGACGAGTTGGCATTGTGGACGAGCAAGTAATATGGACGCGTTGGCATTGTGGATGAGTTGGGAATATAAACGAGTTGGCAATGAAGACGAGTTGGTAATACGGACGAGTTGATAATATGGACGAGATAGGCAATAAAGACGAGTTGGTATTGTAGACGAGTTGGGTGTATGGACGAGTAGGAAATGTAGACGAGTTAGCAATATGGATGAGTTGGCATTGTGGACGAGTTGGGAATATGGATGAGTTGGCAATAAAGACGAGTTGGTAATATGGACGAGTTGGCATTGTAGATGAGTTTGGTTTATGGACGAGTGGGCAATGTGGACGATTTGGCATTGTGTATGAGTTGGGAATGTGGACGAGTTGGAAATATGGACGAGTTGGAAATATTGACGAGTTGGAAATGTAGACGAGTTATAATTGTGGACGAGTAAGCAATATGGACGCGTTGGAATTGTGGACGAGTTGGGTATATGGACGAGTTAGCAATATGGTCGAGTTGGCATTGTGGACAAATTGGGAATATGGGCGAGTTGCCAATGGAGACGAATTGGTAATATAGACGAGTTGGCGATGCAGATGAGTTGGGCGTATGAACGAGTTGGCAATGTGGACGTGTTGGGTGTGTGGACAAGTTGGCATTGTGACCCAGATGGGAATATAGACGAGCTGACATTGTGGACGAGTTGGCAATGTGGAATAATTAACATGTTACCCTAACATGCGAAACTTGATTGTAGAAATAACCTACATATGAGGCAATTTCAATTATAATAATTATTTGCATTGATAATAGTGGTTTTTCGTGTATCTATAAACGTTTTATACTCTCTATTTCATACAATTGAGTTTATGTAACATTTTTTTATCACTATTTTTAAGTATTTACGATTATAAATGAATACATAAACAGTTACGCACTCCATGATTTCCTTTTTAAAACCTGCGTAGTGAGTGCCCAAATCTGTCGTTTCGATTAATGTGCTATTTCTGGAAATTGATAGGAATCGATCAAATCGATAAATTTATGTCCTGAAGAAAGAACAACAAATTAAAATTCTACCAATCTTATGTTCGGTCCCATGAAAATATGACAATATTTTTTTTAAGATATGGGATTATTTTTGTGAATTAAATTTTTCCATAAATCGAATAATATGCATTTTATTTGTGAAACAGATCAGCAGATGACATGTCATTAATGCACAAGTTATTTTTACAAAAGAGTTGAAAAAGTTGTCACGATGAAGCTGGCAGTTGGCTATCAGGCCTGGCTCTAGCCTGGCATGTTTTAACGTTTTTAAAACATCATTTTAACGTGTTTTTTACAGTATTTATTCTTCGTTCGCCAAAAACTTATTATCGATAAAGTAGTTATTTTCTGTAACACTACCGGATTTCCATATTCTAGCGGCGGTTCGACGCCGCAACGGGCCTCTAGTTTTTAATAATTCGCAAAGATCGAAACAGTCCAACACACAAAATTTCCCTACCATTCGTCAAGTTTTGGAGGAGTAAACAGTCGAGAACGAAACGTCCGGTCCGAAATATCCGGTTTGAGTATTCATTCATCCTTAAGGGAGCTATGGAGCCTATGGAGCCGATATTAGGTAACATTAAACTGTAATTCATACTCATTTACAGCTTCTTGGGATGACCTTATCCTCCAACCTGAACTTCGGACAATACATTGCATCTTTATCACGCCAAGTGCAGGACCCCCCCCCCCCCCCCCACCTCCTAAAAAGTAGCATACTTCACTATAACAGCCCCTTCAATAGATATACATATGTATATATACCCGGCATTGACTATTTTTGCAGTACCGCAAATCGGCGCGTAGAAATCTTTTGCCCAAACATTACGTGTCTAATCACATTACGATTGTTCCAAATTGTTGTCAAGAACTGTAGTACTGTTTGATATAAATAACTTGTTCAATGGTTGAATATTGACGGGAAGAAAAACGTTTTTGTAAGAATATGAATGACACAGTATACCGCGAGTCAATAAACAATTGGTACCAATTAAAATTAATCTAGGCGGTGGCGTGTTCTGATTCCGCCAGACGCAAGACGTAAGGACGTAGTATATTTTATAAACTTTGTTAAATAACGTGCAAAATATATAACTACAAGTGTGAACATCGAAAAAATGCCACCAAATATTTTTTCTCAAACATGCAATGTAATGTTGTCATAACGTGCGTTATAACAGACTTCGAAGTATCACGTTTCGGGAGGAATAACCCGAGAGAACTGTAAAGGAATTTCATACAAAAGGGAAGGCCTAGGCCGTGAAGTGCTTTTTTGAAACATAGCGTCTGTGTTCATGACAGGCTAAACAGCTGAATTATATATTTCTTAGTGGGATATTTTTTTATTTAATTGCATAAATGTTTGAGAAAAGCAGTATACATGCCTTAACCGTGAAAAGGGCTTAGCTTCTTTCCCGGCATCTGTAATGAGTAATGAACTATTTCTAAATAATTTCTTATGCATCAAACATATTGTAATGTAATGTTTATCATGGTGGTGTTTATTACACACCGCCTGTAAAACCGCTGAGTTTTACTGTATGTCTTTTTGTTAATTACTGACATCAGTGGCAGGGTCTTAAATACACCTTATTCTGACAAAATATTTAAGCAATATAAAAATGGTTGCAGGCAGCGTTCAAAATAAAATACAAACATCCGCATTCGCTATATCGACATACTTTGCAAAACAAACGAGTCTCAATGGTTGCGTGCATCGCTATCTTCAACGAGCTTTGTCATAATGTTAGGACTAGGTTAGGTCCCGCGCAAGGGAGCGCGGCTATGGTTTTTATCTTTTTTATTCATTAAACTCTGTGAGCATACATTTATTTTACTGAATTATAGCCCCACAGGGTGTTTAAAACCCGCGCCATATTGCGGATTTTTAGTGGTACTAATTTATTTTACTGGTAACAACAAATTTTTGGTAACTGACGTTGAAAGTCAGTGAATGTCACTGATGTAAACAAAGAGGCAACAGGATTACACTATTCAGCAAATTTCAAGTATTTTTTGCATAATAAAGCCAAAACTATCCAAAGTAACGAAAGGCAGGTTTTTTTCAATCGGTTCATTATTTATTTCGCAAGAAGAACGAAGGATTGAGCAGCATTCCAGTAAACAATGTTTTGAATTTCGTTAATGAGTAATTGCTAATGACGTTTAATAATGCAAGTATATGCGTATGCCCATTATTGCCATATGAAAGCTGTTTTAGCGCCACTATCCCTGGGCCGGGCCGACACTCGCTAGGCTGTACTTTAAAATGAAACGAACGGATACTTAATCAACTGAAGAAAGTGCAAGTTAGGTACTATATGATTTTTTCTCAAAAATTGCATGTAATGTTGCCTTACCATCGCTAGATAGACTACAGTAAGTGGAACATACCGAAGACTTTTTAGAAGTGTCCAGTAAACAGCGAGATTTTAAATTTGGAATCAATATTTGTCCAGTAAGTAAGTATGTAATTCCTATTACGTATCAAGATATTTGAATATCGAAACACGATTTACATCGTCACCGACCTATAAAAAAACTAAGGATGTGAAGGCGATGAGGTCGTATATAAATGGAAAAAGGATGCATTCCACAAATTGTTTTAATTATAAGTACAGCGCGACAGCAAATTTTAGAAATTAAAAAGTGGCGTCCCTTTTTCATAGATTAAATAGAAAGAGACGACATTGCAGTATACACTTGCAATTTACACTAAGAGCAAATGTAAAATAAAAAGAGGTTAGCACTATTGGCAGTATAAACGTAACTCAAGATGCATATTTAAAAAAAAAGTAGCGACAAGGTTTAGTGCGGAAGTTTGTATGCAGCGTTTAGTTCATAATTGTGCTGTGTAAAATGACAATGATATTTCGGAATTCCTTCCTTTTTTGTGTCGTTTAGAAAAAACCTCGGAGTTAAAATTGAAGGTAAGCTTTATGATATGAAAATTAGTTAGAAAATACAACAATGTATAACAATAATTAAATTTTATCTTTAAGACTTAGATTTGTAAGACAGTGCAAATAATTAAACGCAGTATTTATAAAAAAAAGAAATTAAGGCGGGATTTAAATTAAAAGACAAAAATTTCAAATTTGTTTGTGTGATCTATTACAATAATTCAGCAAATATGAGTTCAGATGAGTCAGATTCCGAATAGACGGCACTCCTCCATACTTAAAAGCGGAGGCAGAGTTAGCTAAAATAATTTACTTCCGACTAAATCCAAGGAGATATAAAAAAATACAAGAGATTCATTAAATGGAAGGAAGAAAATTAAGTTAATAATTGGTCAGATAATGTGTGATAAGGTCAGAATATTTCAACAATCTTTCTGAGACAATCGGATGGCTACAAAGGAAAGAAATCACAAATATTCAGCAGCAAAATATAGAAAAGCTCTAGATGCTCTTTGGCGATGAAGGTAAATAAATGCTGCCACTATTTGATAACGATATAACTATATCTTTTATCCAAGTATAAACTCATAGTTATTTTTGTTATAGAGGTTGTTATCATGGGAGTTTATGGTGCCTGCGACGACGAATATCACAATGTGTAATAATAAAAATGGGATATAACAAAAATATTCATTGGAAAATGGCCGAATATGAATGTCACCTACAAAATATAATTTTAATCTAATTTTCTTGTTTAATTTTTGAGAAAAGCACTATACTTGCTTCGACCGTAAGAGTCATCCTGGCCTCGTATTATATCCGGACCTCGCCTACGGCTCGGTCCGTCTAATTCCTACTCGGCCAGTATGGCTTACTTACTGGTCTCTGCCGTAATGTACTATAACACATCACATCTCCTTCTAACATATAAATTTCGATTATCTATGTAAGGAGCTATTCCGTTTGTAACAGACAACAGTCGTCGAGCAACGATTAGACACCTAAACTTGAGTGTTACTTATAGGAGAGTAGTGTCCTATAGTAAGTTACTATAGGACGCAACACTCCTGTTTTTGATGACGACTATACGCTAATTTAAATCCCCAACGAAAAACGGAGAGTGTTAAGTTTTAAGTTTAACACGTGTTTATCTTGTGTGTCTATATTTATGTATTAAGCGACATATGATAAGTTGCCATCCAATATAAATAGAACTAATGATGTGCAAACTGAAAGTTTCCAAAATAGCGAAACTCCCAATTCGGAATATTCATTCATATTTTTGTGTTTCCGTAATTTTTCGGTAATATTCTCAGATCTTTTAGAAACTTTACTCGGTATCGTAGAGCGGTGATTTTCAGGTAGAGCACTATTTTGCCTGATACGGCGCTAATGCTATAAATAAAATAATAAATATTAAGGGACAATCATACACAAATCGACCTAGTCCCAAACTAAGCAAAGCTTGTACTATGGGTACTAGACGACGATATACATAATATATAAATACATATATAGATAACATCCATGACCCAAGAACAAATATTTTGCACAAATATTTGCCCCGGCCGGGATTCGAACCCGGGACCGCCGACTCAGTAGGCAGGTGTCTACAAACCGAGCCAAACGCGTCGTCAAATGCTGACCTTGACTTCATCGTATCTCTGGAGGTGCTGCCACAGGAGCTGCACGTAGTACTGCGCGTGCGTGAAGAGCGCCAGCGCGACCGCGTAGAGCGCCGACCACGCCAGCACCCTGGGGCGAGCGTAGGCGGCGCGCGCGTGCCGGGCGATCAGCCGGCTCGCCGTCGACACGTTCGCCCGGAACGACTGCTTCTCCTGGAGAGATATTTATTTATTTAAACTTTATTGCACAAAATACAAAAGTAAGAGTACAAATGGCGGACTTAATGCCATAAGGCATTCTCTACCAGTCAACCATAGGGCCAAACAGAAACTAGCAGTTGGTGCAGGATCATAAAAAGCCGTGGCTAAAAACCTAAAACGAGACAAAATTCAATAAGTTTGATATATATATATATATATTAACGATACACCTATACATACACATATATGCAATACAATACACATACATAAATACAAATATATATATATATACCCCTGTAATGTAGATATTCAACACTAATCAAGGAATGCAGGATAGGTTTTCCATGTTAATTCAGCAGCAGATTGTAATGCCTATTCAATGATTCAATGTAGATACGTTATATAAACGAGTTCTTCGTGGGTTGCACATTAATGAAAGATTTCTTTTTTTGTACTTATAAAAATGTATATAATATAAAGTAAAATACAAGAAACAAGTAACCGAATTTAAAACAATAAAATAACTTAAAGATAAAATATAAAGTTCATGCACTAAAATTAGGTGAGCCGTTATAAATGTAAAACCGACGTTATTAAAAGGTAAACAATAAAACAAAAAGAAATAAAAGCAAAAAGACAATAAGATCCTAGGAATCGAACTCGCGCTTGCTGCTTCTTAGGCAAGCGCCCTTAAACTGCGCCACCGTGAACTGTGGTACCCTGTGCGAATTACACGCATATATTCTCGCCAGCATGTAGAGGAGTTTATGTTATTTTCTTAGTTAAAATTCTTGCAATTGACTGGACAATAAATATCATATCTGGCCAAGGTTATTTATCCTGCACTCGTAACACCGCGTCTTACAAAAAGGGCGTCGCCGCAGGCTGCGAACAAATTAACCCGTCTCAAAGATGCGACTCGTGTGGTTCCGCATTAATTATGATCGTTTAGTATAACGCTAGCACTCACCCCGTGTCCTTCGCTTATGCACTCACAACAAAAGTTAATGACAGTAAACATTTAAACAATTTCAGAATTAGCTCCGCGATCCGGAGACTCATTTCTTTGTTCTTCCCAATGACATGACCGTTACCGAGACTCTCGCTGACATCTTTTTGCAACCTACCTTATTTATTTATTTTTATTTGACATTACAAAATACCCTTCGAATTGAGAGGAGTGCCGTTCCAAAACATTACAAGATTATTAAAAACAACTTAAAATAAAGAGACAGGCCAGGAGCATGTTGGACATTGATAAACTTCTGATTACTCGTAAAAATATTATCTATCCATCTGTTTTTTTTTCACGTTAACATTATAGTAGAGGATCCCGATATAGAACGACCTTCACCGAGATGTTTATTTGATGAAATGTATTTTATATTTAATTTAATATGTCAATAAATATATAATAGACTAAAATTTGTTAGGCAACCCATATGCAATATATTTATTGACATGTTAAATTAAATATAAAATACATTTCATCAAATAAACATCTCGGTGAAGGTCGTTCTATATCGGGATCTTAGACTAATAAAAGTTTGTTTTTTTCACAGTTTCAAGGGACTATAGACCTGAGTGTATGGCTCTATTTCAACTCGATACCTCCACGCGTTTCCAATATAAAGGGTCTTGACGGACGACCGTACGGACAACAAAGTGAAAGTACGGACCATTTAAAATGTTAACAACAGCCTCTTACTGGATAAATCAAAAGCAAGATACTTTATTTGCAGTGCAAATAGTCTTTGTAAGTAATATAGTATTTTTATTTTCTCGTACGATGCATAGTACAATTTTGTATCCAAATGTTTTATTTTGTTGCTGCGGCGGAAAGTCACCACAGTTTCTCAAAAGTGGCATTTGTTGTTCTGGGCGTTAAATACTTTAGGATAATTAATAGTGTGAAGCGTCGCCATCTTAAATCTTAGTTAAAACATTGTTGAAAAATTGCAATATTACGGTGTATCAAATCTGCTAGGTAGTTACCCAACTAATTGAATGAATATATCTAAGTTATTCAAATGAACATAGTTACCTTAGCGGATAGCATAGATTGGTCCTTAACCGGCTGCAGATTCTCCTGGATGGTGCTTATGATGGACGAGCGGCGGTGGAAGTAGATCCCGAACAGGACCGGCGGCAACCAAAACGCCCATAGCGTAGCAAATATCTGAGCTGGAATAGAATAAAGATACAAATTTATTCAAACTTGTATTCATTATAGTAGAGTTGTTAGTCCGCTGTTTTCTAACATAATTGTGCGCATCGGGTTACAAGCATGAAATTTCTACCACAGATAGAGTGTTCCACGGTGATTATTTTCCGATTTGGAGGGAAGTCAGATTCGTCCTCTGTGAGGCGGAAGACCGGAGTGAATAGGACGAAGTATACGTCTTTTTTTTCTTTATTGCTGGTCAGTTAAGTCTACTAGGACTTGTCTGGTATCGTTCCGTGTAAAAAGCATATCGAAATTCATTTTTTATGTTATTTTTGCATAGTTCTATATAAAAATATGGGTGTATGGCCAAAAAGGTAAACACGACAACAAGTTTTTTTATTCCGTGAGGTAAATTAGTTAAATTTCGTTAACATTTTCAAATTATTGTTATTATTTTAGAAAGCTTAATTAATCTAATTTTTAAAAATATATGATTCCAATTTGGGCACTTCTCATATAAACAGTAGTTTAAAATATGGTCGGCGTAACCAACGTAAATCCCCTAACGCATCCTATTTCGCTTCATTAAATACATTAAATAATGATTATTAAATGCGTTTACATATAATATTTACCATATACGTCCTAGAAAAACAAATTGATTTAATAAAAACATTTTTTTTTGATAATGTATCACGAGCACACGGGCTAATCTCAACATCAACAATTTATTTAAGTGACTGTTTGTATTAAGAGTGCCCAATATGTATATAGTTTTAGAAACTTGATTAAAGCTGTTCTGCAATATTTTTGTTAGGAAATATAACTAATTTATCTCCCTGAATACAAAAAACTTGTTGTGATTTTTACCATTTCGGAAATACACCCATATTTTTATATGGTACTATGAATACATAACATAAAACATGAATTGCTGATATCTGTTTTACACGAAAACGATACCACACAAGCCCTAGCAGCGTTAACTGATCAGTAATAAAAAAGAAAAAGAGGACTCCTTTGTACTATTCACCCCGCTGTCCCGCCGCACAGGGGAAAAATCTGACTTCCCTCCACATCTGAAAGTAATCACCGCAGAATACTCTATTTGTGGTATAAATTTCGTGGTTGTATTCCAATGCACACAATTTCGCGACTTAGCAAAATGTACTAGAGCACGAAGGTTAAGCTTAACATCAACATTTTTTTCAAGGTACTTTGTGTATGAGATGTGCCCAATATGTATACAATTTTGAAAACAAGATTAAATTTGCTATTTAGTGATATTTTTTTAAATTGTAAATATTCAGGATATATAACAAATTTATCGTTCTGTATAAAAAAAAAGTTGTAGTGATTTTTTACTTTTCGGCAATATACCCAAAATTTTATAGCAAACTATTTTTAAGTAACATAAAAAATTAATTGCTGATATCTGTTTTACACGAAAACGATGCCACACAAGCCCTAATAGCCTTAACTGATCAGTAATCAAAAAAAGAAAAGGAGCAGTATTTGGTCCTATTCACCCCTCTCTCCCGCCACGCAGGGGACGAATCTGACTTCCCTCCACATCTGAAAATAATCACCGCGGAACGCTCTAGGTGTGGTAGAAATTTCATGCTTGTAGTATATATACGTATGAGAATAAGAAATGTAAAAACCCCATGAAGATAATCTCTTTCTCTTTTATTTAGTGCTCGATAACATAATCGCCATTGATAATTTTAATTTAACGGATATGCCACGACTTTGCGCAACACGTGCGGCGAGCTATGCGCGGTACGTGTGTCTCGCTCACTTTTATGGCAGCCGCGTTGGGATCTATCACTCAACCGCTCGCCGCGCCGCTGGTCGCGCACTCGTTATAGTTTGAACCTAACTCCATATATGTTTATTTGCGAAAGTAAAGAAACGTTTTATTATACTTACCTTGCTTTCATTTATAATCAGTATAATCACACATCGGTAACTCGTGGCACTTTTATTATTATTATTTTCACTTGGGCTTTTTGTGTGCCGCATCGACCAAAATTGATCTATTGTGGCAGCCCTGTCTTAAAGCTCACTGCTGAGGCCCGTTGAGTCCAGGAATTCCCAGATTCTTTGGGCCGTGAGTTGTTGTATCTCCTCTGGGGGCACAAAGTGTTGCCCTAAGTGGATACTTCTTTTGTGCATAAGTGGTCCACAGGAGCAGAGGATATGCATAGCTGTCTCCTCTGACTCTTGGCAGAACCTGCACGTTGCGTCCTGTTCCATACCCATTAGGGACAGGTGTTTTTTCAGCTTGCAGTGACCGGTCAGAGTTCTAGTCACCGCTCAGACTTTTGACCTTTTGAGCTGTAGTAACTCTTTAGATAGCTTTTGAACAAAGCCTTTTATAAGGGTTTTCGAGTGATTTTGTCCTTTCACAGCCACCCACATCTCGATCGCCTTAGATTTGTGTAAATCGTTGAGCAGAGAATAAGCCTGGCGTTTTGTGATTCCACAGAACGGTTCTGGGCCGACAAGGGGCTTGTCCGCGCCATCTCTCGCGAGTTTGTCTGCTCGTTCATTTCCGTCAATATCGGAGTGACCTGGTACCCATCTAAGAGTGACTTTGTTGGTTTCGCCTAGGGCATTTAAATTGTTTTTGCATAGTTGGACTAGTCTAGATTTAACCTCTAGTGATTCCAGTGCCAACAGGGCAGCTTGGCTGTCCGAGTTGATGTATATGTGGCAGTGTCTTATGTTCTTGTCAAGGTTTATCTCTGCGCATTTGTTTATGGCAAAGATCTCCGCTTGGAAGATTGAGGCCTCTGTGCCCATGCTGACGCTTGCATTGAGCTTTGGTCTCTGTCCATAGATCCCACATCCTACATCTTTTCCTTTTTTGGAACCATCTGTATACCAGATGTGGCAGCCCTCTTTGAGAGACATTTGGTCGTTTAGCCATTCTTCTCTTGAGGGTAGTTCCACTGAGTAGTATTGCGTAAAGATACATTCAGTGAGCATGTCGTCAGAGGGCATGCACAGTAGTTTGTTTTCAAACACTGAAGCCTTTAGTTTGTTCAGTGCTTGTGAGCGCCATTTCGTCTTGGACAATGTGCAGAGCCTGTAGTTGCACTGCTCGGCCTCTTTCTGCACCTGTAGGTGCAGAGGTGTTAGGTCGAGCAGTGCGTCCAGGGCAGCACCCGGCGTCGAAGACAGGGCTCCTGTTGCAATAATGCAGGCAGTGCGTTGTAGGCTGCTTAGTTTTAGGATTGCTGTCTTTTGGTTGGCCTTGTTGCACCAGACAGCGGAGGCATAGGTTATTATAGGCCTCACAACTGCTGTGTATAGTCACATAGCAATGTTGGGTCTTACGCCCCATCTTGCTCCTGCCATTCGACAGCATGTCCACAGTGCCATTTTCGTGGCACTTAGATAGCATGTTAAGACCATGTAGGTAATATTAATTTATTATTATTTTTTATCTGATAAGACACTTAGAAAACGTATCTCATCACTAATCTTTTACGTGTGTTTATAATCGTAGGATGTAATCTTGATAAGAAACTATTTATAAAACATGATTTTAGAAAAGCATCGTTATTTATTTAATTACCTACCTATATTAATTTTGCATGCATTTGCATAATCCCGCACTGGTTCAAAATATTCGTTATCAAGATTGTGGCAGAGATGACGATGAGAAGACTCGACGTAGTTACCCAAATGCTGCACAGTGCAGTTGTATAAGTATATGCCCTGTGAGAAAACATTATAGTTACCGCTGAAGGTAATGTAGTTGAGCTGGCGGAAGTCCATGATCTGCAGGTGCGTGAGCAGCTGCGAGGTCACGCCGGACACGAAGCGGCCTCCGAGCGCGGCCACGCGCGTGTACGACGACACGCGCGGGTACTTCGACGGCTCCACCTGTCATTAATTCGGTTATAAGCTAGATTCTTATATCATGTCATGACACCTCATAATACATTTAACCAATGTAAAGAGGACATATTCACTTATAAATAGTACGAAGGCTTTGTAATCTTGCAATGGTATTGTCTGGCATTGCGGAACTACATTGATCATCATGTCTATGCATTATCATATTTGGGTGATGTATGAACCGGAGGGGATTTCTCTGTGTAAAAATGAAAGATTTTCATTAGTAGAGTATAAGGACAAGTTGATTTGATTACCTACTACTAATAAAGGCAAAATTGGCTACTGTGATTACAAATAAATATACATACCCCTTTTATTGATCATTTTCAAATTTAAATTGATATGAATTTAACATTTCTAGAAAAGTAGTTGATTATGCCAAACAAAATGTATTTTACCTTTGCATACATATATGTGTAATAAGCGACTTCAGTGGCCATGTACAGTCCAAATAAAAATTGGGACACATAGAGCCATTCTACTTCCGTTGTCCATAATAGTATTGCATATATCGTAATTCCAGTCAATCCTAAAAAACAAGTAGATGTGAAATATTGTCACACATTTAAATAAAACAATTTGAATGGATTATACCATATGAGTAGCAGGCCTTCTAGTGAACCGCTGGTAGATATTTTTAAATAAATATGGAATGCCCTAGTGGCACATCTGTAAAACTATCTTTACACATTAGTCCCATCTGGCAAGCATGTACAATGAGCTGCAGAATTGCATGAATACATGCATTTGTGCAGCTCATAGTACAGCTTCATTTTTAATTCATATTTATAAAATGGGTAGTTTGCACAAATGTAACTTTGACAGAGAAAAATTGTGTTTTTTCTCAGTCAACGTTTGACAACAGTAACCAAATTCTAACTGTAATGTTGCCGCAATGTCAAGGAGGCTCCAATAATGAAATATGTGATATAAACCGTTTAAATTGTTTTATTTAAATACATATGAATGAAAAACTTTACGTTCAATGATTATCAATGTATATTAGCCTGATATCGCACCTTCAGAATTCTGTACCTGAGAAGCAAACACTGTAAGTGCCTCTGTATCACATTTATTTATTATATTTTATTTAGTTACTAAAGTGGTACCTATGCAATTTTTTACGAAAACCTTTGCTGCTAAGTATATATAAGGTTTCATGAAAATTATGTCCTGATAATTAGCAATGTTATGTGTCTCAAAGAGACGGAACATCCAGAATGCCTCGTTGTTGTAAACTTAGGTTTTTATAAAAAAAATAATTATATAATATTGTTTAATATTAAGTTTTATTATGTATTGGCGTTCATACCAACGCGTTTATAAAACAATATTGCTCTAAAAGAAGAGAACATGATTAACTTTTTAAGTTTGTTTTGATTTTTGCAAATAGAGGCAAAACTGGTACCTTTTAAAACAGCATCCACTGCAACAATAATGTCATATAATATAATACGCACCTGAGAGGATAATAACGGGCTTGAATCGCAGAAAGTCAGTTATCAAAAATATTACGACCAGAAGGGCCATATAAGAATAAGTTGAGACAGGATAAATATCCACGTACAGCTGCTCGGAGGTCACATTTCGCCATTCCCCAGTTAGGAAGTCTGTAACGAAGGGCTCCGACGGTCTAATCTCACGTAAAGTTCCAAAGGCGCAAAGGATAAGAGTTATTTTAACCCATTCCAACATTTTTAATAAGAGTCAAATTTTTCCGAAAATATTAGTGGCGTTTAATACATAACTGGGTTTCGTATACACATAAGACTTCTGATTCTATGTGCAATTTTGTGGTAAAATTTAAGTTCTAAATTTCATTTGATTCGCGCTAAACACTGCACTTACGTAAATCTCTATCTAAGTTACTTTGCTTACTGATACTGACGTAACGTATGTTCACTCTGATTGACTTGACACTACTGACAGTGACAGCATTGACAACTAGAGCTTTAGTGCCCCCCCCCCCCCCCCCCCCCCACTACTCGCTAAGGCTGCGCTACACTTGTATCATTTCGCCGATCCGATCGCCGTCGAGTATCATGAACGGTAGTGTGGACGTCGCGCCGTCGCGATCATGGTTCCCGAAACTCCCGAAAGGGAACTACGTACCGGAAGACACCACGTGGTTTGGTTTTCAGTTAAGTAACCCGCTCACGGAGATATAACCTACATATGACTGTGCTTGTTTTATGATCATAAACAATAATCTAGAAAGATCGCTGTTCAAGATGTACGCTACTCAAGTAGGGACGCGGCTATGTTTATAGAATAGCGATATGGTCGCTTAACTGTGACCAGTTGCCATTTAAAAAAAAATAGAATAGAGTAATATTTCATTAGCCAGACTATAGCGATACTACTGTCGATACCAATTTCGAATTAGATTTTTACAAGACTAATAGACAGTTATGCCGATTTCACACGAGGGCAGAACAGTGAGGCAGAACAGTGGGCAGTACAGTACTGCTACAATCTGAACGCACAAGACAGTACTGTTCTGTCTCGGCGTGTGCGTTCAGATTGTAGCAGTACTGTACTGCCCACTGTTCTGCCTCACTGTTCTGCCCTCGTGTGAGATCGGCATTACTTTTCTTAAAACAGGCTGCGTCCACACTTGTATCATTTCGCCGATCCGATCCCCGTCGCGTATCTCTTGAAAGGAAACACAAGTTGAGGGAAAGTACTATTGAAACTCCTTCGTCTACGTTACTTAGCAACCCTGTGTTTCAATGTTGTTAGGTGTCATTACCGATTTTAATGTTGTATTGTTAATAAATATTTTCTAGTTCTAAAGTTATCAAATCGCTTTCACGTAAACTGAACAGTAAATAACAATAACCAATGCATGACTTCCGTGTTAAATAAGACTTATCAAAAAAACAAAAAAAATATATATTTATTATTATTAAAAATAGTATAATGTCCAAATGTTGGTGGCAGTTATTAATACTCTTTTCAAAAGGAATATTTATGTCTATCGTTCAATTTAAATCTAGGAGCACAATATCTATACTATAAGAATACTGATAGTAAATAATAATTAACATAAAACCTTAAATAAAAATTAAAAACTAGACTTAAAAATAAACTATAGATAAAAAATTTGGCCCAAATCGCCGTCTATTGGCAGCGTGCCCAGAAGGCTGGCAGCATTGCCAATGGCAATGCTGATCCGCACTTGGTCCATGGCTGTGCGAGATATGAACCAGCCCTCTGGTCACGCGTCAACTCGACTAACCTGCGGCTACACTCTTTAAAGACCCTGTGGGCGCTTTCACCCCAGGGCCCCAGAGTCTCAACCCCAAACGGCTCAAATATGCATCCGCTATTTTAATGTTTGCATATTTGCGCCGCTTGAGGAGTTCCGCCGAATTTGCAGCCGAGCCAGCCTTTACAGCAGTGCCACGAAGATGGGACAGCGCCAGAGTATCAGCACAGGTCGCGTCCCAGACCAGCGGCTGTCCCATCTTCCATCCACGAGGGTCATACCGTCGGGTCTCTTACCGTCATCGCGAGCGAGGCCGGTCGGTTCTAAAACAGCCGGCGCTCCCGCGCTGGCTAAGGCCCGACGGATGATGTCATTCAGGCTGGCATGGCGGGGGGCGCGCCCTGCGCTTCTGCCGCAGGATAGTCCATGATGACCCAGCGGGTCAACTTGGTCACCACAACGACAGCGATGTTGGGCCACACAGGCCACTCCCAGGCGGAGAGCGACGGACAGGCGGAACGTGGAGTTGTCTAGAAGTGTTCCCGTCGATATGGAAGGCAGAGCTTGGATCCACTGCCCGGATTCCCATTTGACAGCGGCAAGGAGGCGAGCGCGCTCCGGAAGGCTGGTTGCCGTTTGGTACAGTTTTTGCCGTACCAGCCTACAGAGCGGCTCGTCCCAAAGACGCTGTGAACTAGGGTGACCGGGTAGGTCAACGCTTGGGCAGTTATCGCTCCACGCATTTCTGGCCTCTGACATGAAAGGGATGGTAATTTGGTGAATTGGAGACTTGAGTATTTTTGAGGTTAACTCCAGTGAACTATGTGCTGAGGACAGAAATGCGGGGACCGAAACGCTGGATACTTTCTGATACCCAGGCCACCATGCCTTATCGGCAAAGAGGCCTGGGTCCATGAGCGATCATCTAATTTAATGTTGATTACTGAGACTAAAAGATTTTGAATAATTTTGTCGATTTTTTCTAAAAGAGTGGGAATTTCCAGAAATGGCTGCACCTTATGACGTATGTAAATTTGGGGACGAAAAGACAGTATCGGATAATGGTGTATGCTACATGAGCATTTATTTTGGACATGCGGTCCGAAAAATCGTTGAGTTTTAGAATTTTGCTGGTTAAAAAGTCGGTAAAAGATTCGTCCAATACAGGTGCCCCTAGGTGGTGAGTTTTTTTTCTGTGATTTTAATATTTGGAGCAAGACTACGGAATTTGGATATAGCGAGTTCTTTGTTTGAACACGTACAGTAGCCGGCAAACTTCTTGAGCATAACCTTGACTGCGCAGTAGCCAATTTACGTACAAATATGCATGCGCAGATCCGCCATTTTGGGTCAAGTTGTTTGCCGGCTACTGTATCGGAAAAGAAAAGTTCGCATTTAGAAGAGTTCAATTCTAGACCAATACCGCGGAATCCTTCGATTAAGATGCGAAGGTCCTCCAGAACTTCGCTTACCTCACCTCCCAGGGTGCCGTCATCTAAATACCATACATTAAATTTTGAATTTAATTTTAAAATGATAGGGTGAACTGCTAAACTGAAGAGCGCTGGCCCAAGCGGGTCGCCCTGTTGGCAGCCTACGGATGAGGAGAGGTGGTTTTGTTTAAAAAGTAAATGGGAAGCGTTGCGGTAGCATTGCCAAATAAAGTTATAAATTTGTGGTAATTTTAACGTGTTTGTGCTAAGAGGTCTGTCGACACTGTTGAATGCATTTTGGACGTCTACCTTTAATATGACCTTACCAGAGGTTTGTGTTACGTATGTTCTGAGTGCATGTACCGCGGCCTCACACCCACCCTTTGACCCAAAACCCAGTTGAGTAGGCTGGAAGTATTGGCTTAAGGGACCGGATGCAGCAGCGCAGCTGATTTGGCTACAAGATGGAGATAGGTTGTATCCACGGCGATGGGTCTGATACCGCCGTCTTTTTTTAAAAGCGCGCATAGGTTGGCACCGTACAGGGTGCTCGTAACTCCCGAATGTACCTTTCCCGAAAGCATGAGGTTACTCAGGTCTGTCAGTGCCTTGAGGAGCAGCTCGCCGGCGTCACCTGAGCTATAACCAAGGAGATTCTTAAGATGCTGAGGGGTCAACCCGTCCAGCCCACCGGCTGAGCCGCTCTGAAACGACATGACAGCCCTAAGGACCCCATCGGTGCAGGTAGTGAGCGGGGGTGTTGATGAATCTGGTGGATCGGGGAGGCTTTGGTCTGTGGATGGCAGTGGATGTTTGGATTTCAGGGATGAAAGGGTTTCTTGGTTATCAGGAGCAAAACTGTCGGTCGAAAAAAGTAGGCGGGCAGCTCCCCTGATGTCACCCTCACCTACTTTGTTCTCAATATTTTTGTAAATTGATGTGTTGTGTCTTGGAGTTAAACTACGGAGGTCTTCGAGTGAAAGTGGATGTTGACAAAAAAATTGTGTTTTATTTTGGTGGTTAGAGATGTGGTTTTGTTCTGATCTGTTATATGTAGTGTTCGGTATGGGAAGGTGAGAAGTTGCGCCCAGGCCTGATAAGTTCTCAGACACAGCATTTTGGATAGCGGAGGTAAGTTTTTGTGCAACCGATAGCCTTGCACCTCTCGGGACTCGTTTAATAATTCGTATGCCATTTTTATATTATTATTATATTTCCGAACGTTCGAAGTTATGTCAAAGATGCTGTCATTTTGGTGAGTCATGGTCATGTCAATGTCATTGCCTTTGCAAAATTTACGTTATGACTTTGCACGACTGAACTGATGTTATGAATCATTTAGATTAAGTATGTCATATTTACTGATAAACGGGACGTGACTTAATGTGCTGATGAAATAGTTCTGATTAAAATTGTTAGTTACTTAAATACAAAATATGAAGGAAAGCGAATATGTTGAAGTGCGAGCATTGTGACAAAGTATATAAGTATGAAAGTGAGAGGAAGAGGCACCAGGAGAGTCATTTCCCGCAGTTTGAATGTACAGTGTGCTCTAAAAAATTTAGCTTTCTGTAAGTACACAATCCGTTCCGTTCTTCAGTGTATTCACGTTGACAAGTTATATTAACTTTAGCAACTACTTTTAGCTCAGCTTTGCGACGACATCAGAAACAACACGAAAGAAAGGGCAGCGTGCAATGTAATAAGTGCGGAAGGAATTTCCGCGATGAAACATTGCTTAAACGACATGCTCAATATGCACATACAGGTAAATATTTTGAATTATACTTGGTTGAAGATCATTTAACTCTTATCTTCTATATTAGTGCTTAGTTACCAAAATCTAGCAAAAGGGTAGTAGATAACTGAAGCTCCCGAGTGCTTAGATACACTACAGTCACTAGTAATGATGTATTTCAGCACTGAGATACAGTTATATACCTTATTTCTATAGAAGTACCTAACAAAGCAAACTTGGGTAGTAGGTACCAACTACTTGAATTTAAAAATAATTTGTTTGTGTTATGAACAATTAATACACTATTGTGTTCATTTGAACGGTACGGCTGATGGTGACTATAGGTACTGATAACTGGATATTACCAGATTCATTAACTATTCGTAATTTGAATATTATTATAGAAAACTGTGGTCTTTAACACTGGCTGTTCTTAGATAAGAGGATGCACATTGCAACAGTAAAATTTTGGAGTGTTTTGTGCAATTAGACTACCACTGAATTGTAGAACTGAATGATTTATAGAAATTAAACTCATTTTACTTTTACAGGCACCTATGACTGTTTACAGTGCTCTACAACATTTAACAGTGAACAAGCACTGCGCACACACTCAAAAATACACAAACCCAAATCAGAAAGAAGATTTCGCTGTACATTTGAGGGATGTAAGAAGACATTCAACTTTCCTCATCACTTGAAGCACCACGAGCTCACCCACACCAACAGCAAACAGCATTTCTGTAATGTTTGTGGAAAAGGTACTTATATGAAACACAAGTAGAATTAGAACTACAGTATAATCTCACTTATCCAACACTTCAACACCAGCACGTCCAATAATCCGGCACCTTCCGCCCACGCCTCCCGCACCGGTCGCTGAGCCTACGCGCACTGTGCGCTGCATCATTGTCTATCAGTTTTTTCTCAATAATCCAGTAATTAGTGAGATTATACTGTATTGCCCTTGACTTTGCATGATGCACAACACACTCTACTAGCTGGGTTTTTATATGAGAGTAGCATTTTCATCACATAACAGTATTGTAATATCCAGCCTATAAACCATCTGTAATGGCGATCTGTTGCTCGCTTGTTGCGTGTAAGAAGGACAACAACCTACAGTTTTGTGTTTCTAATTAAGGCAAGGATAATGATATTAATGATTTTAATGATATTGGTAATTTATCGGGCAGGAAAATTAATCTCAACTACTTTTAGTTTACTTGTGATAAGAGAATCAAGATACAGTTACTTATTCACTAGTGCAGAAGTAATCAATGTAATCTTTAATTAATGTTTCAGGTTTTATTCAGTCTCACCATTTGAAAACTCACCTTAAAATTCATCATTCTGAAAATTGGTTATCTTGTGCTGAACCGGGTTGCAAAAAGATATTTACTACTAAATATGCACTGAAGAAGCATGTGTTGACACATAATAAATGTATTGATGATATTCCTACAGGTAACTTGAGGATAAGGCAGTCTAATATTATAGTACTATATAACATTTGGTTTAGTTTATGACAGATATATTGATTGATATACATAAATATTTTATTTTGTATTCAAGTTAAATTTACCATAAGCAAACAATGTTTTTTTTCACAGATATCAAATTGGACAGTGGTATATCATCTGATTCTAATTCAGCTAATGATATACATGACAAGCGCAATACTGAAGGTAAGTTATCTTGTTATAGTAGTCTCACTAATTTAGCACTGTTAAAATCTAGGGGTGGATTATCCGAATGTTCGGATTACTTGATTGTATATATATATTCATAATATATTAAATAACTAATATACTAGCGCGACGTAGGAGTAAACATAGATG
Organism: Apotomis betuletana; assembly: GCA_932273695.1. Lineage (NCBI taxonomy): Eukaryota > Metazoa > Arthropoda > Insecta > Lepidoptera > Tortricidae > Apotomis > Apotomis betuletana. The sequence goes on from OW026298.1 coordinate 36,150,328, forward strand.
TGGGAGGAGAGTGCCGGATTATTGCATGTATCAGACCATTGAAGTGCCGGATTTGTGACTACTGTATTTTCCTCAAAGCTTTGTTTGAATGTCTTGAAAAAACCTAGATTGCTAAATGGATATATAAATCTAAAACCTTAATCACAACTTTTTGTATTGTTGCAGACAATGTTCTATGTGCCACTTGCGGTAATTTAATATTGCGTCATCAACTCGTAGATCACAAACTTAATTGTAGTCCGGCATCCGAAGAACATCTCAAATGTAATAGTTTAGAGGATACATTACTTGACTATGGCTGCAACGTTGATCTCCAAGATTCCTCCAATAGTACTTATCATGGAGCCGAAGGTACTTATGCGGTTAACGTAAAGGCGGAGCTTAATAATATAAGTACCACTAGTTTTACTGGCATGCATCATTGCAGTACTTCTGATTATAACACTGCTGTGACTGAGAGTAAGTGTATATTTGGTACTAGAACGAACAATGACACCGTAACCACGTGTGTCGGGTGCAGCTGCTCCGATGGGCGACGCTCACCTGGCTCTGAAAGCCGAGACAATGCCTTATCGTTGAGATCAACGGCCTCGTATACGTGTAAAAATAACAATATGCCTGAAATAGAGTACAGAAAAGACGGAATTGTAAAAATCAGGGAAACTTTTGATACGGATATTATAATAACGAAAGAAGCACCGGAAGAAATACCATGTAAGGTGAAAATAGAACCAAATTATTTAAAACACGTTCCTTTCAATAGTTGTAAAGCCGTGTTAGGAAATTGCATAGTAAGTGAAGATGGGAGCGTCGGGGAGGGGTGTTTGTGCGCAAAGATGATTGTAGATGAACAGCAGATGAGCGCACAAGAAATAGACGAGTTAACTCCAAATCCAAATGCATTGTGGGTGTGAGGATCCTTCCTAATTCTTCTTTGAAATTCTGATATTATAATTTAACAATATTTTCTGTGATAGTGAATAAAGTACTTTTATCATCGTTGAAATTGTCTTTTACGTACCTATCACTTACTTCTAACCTTCTACTTGTATGATATTGAATGAGAGAGGCTTATCTTTCTAATACCCTAGTCGTTAAATGGCAACTCATATTCATAGTTATAAATATTAGATACTAAAATGGGGCTCTATGGACTATGGCCATTTTGATACATCAGGAATCAGCAAACCTAATAGAAAAAATTGTTGAGAAATGTGTCTGTGGTTATTTAAGGGTTACGTATTGAAAGGCCTTAAATTAAAAAAAAACTAACGTAAAATAACCTACGTTTAAAATCCCTTAAATTGTTTCACTTAAGTATATTCAAAATACCGAAAGCTTAAAATGTCAATTGGATATGTTACTGAAGTTCATAAAGCCTAAACTTGAAATTCCTTAGTACAAAATTCTTAAAATCTAAATACCTAATGATTGTTTCACTTATATTTAAAATATGGAAAGCTAAACATGTCAAATGGATATGTTTGTTGGCTAGATCCGACTTGGCTGGGTTAGGTGTAGGTTTTTTTTATGACCCGAAAAATTACCTTTCGCAAAATTCTAACCTAACCCGACATGGCCAGATCCGACTTGGTTAGGTTAGGTTTAGGTTTTTTTTTATGACCCGAAAAATTACCTATGGGTCAGAAAATAAGGCTGGTTTAGCGGTGGGGCTTTTTGGCCTTCCACCAGGGAGGGGACGGCTTCGGCTGTCAGCGGCAGGGGGTGTTCGCGGTGACATGTTCGCGATCCCGCGTCATCCCTACCAATGCCGCGAGTGGGCATACCATGGAGTTTTAGTTGGTAGGCTACTGCTTCTTAGTAGAGTCCGAGATACCCACGCTCTTCCCCGTAGAGCGGGGATCCAATGAGGATTTCTCCATGTAAATAATTAAAAAAAAAGGTTGCAGTTGCTACCTATTTAGTTTTACATATGAAAACGGCTCAAAAACCGAAAACTGTAGGTTAGGTTAGGTTAGTTATGTATGACCACATCGCGCGAGCCGAGCGAGCGTGCCGCGGCAGCGTTCGGCGAAGCGCCAGAACCGAATCGACAACTTTTTATTTGCTATTGAAAAATAAATATAGTGGCGATTCGGTTCTGACGCTTCGCCGACCGCTGCTGCCGCGGCACGCTCGCTCCGCTTGCTCGGCTTGCGTGATGTGGTCATAACTTTTTTTTTTTACGTGGGGGAAATGCCTAATGCGTACCCGTCCTCTCAGGGAGCGAGGACGGGTTATGTCGGACTCGCACCGACTAAAACCCACCACGATATTTCCGCGCCGCTGCCGTTAGGGGGGTGCCATGGGGTCGCGAGCATTCTACCACGACACCCCCCGGCCACCCCGGCCACTTGCCGGGGGACCCTCGCCAAGAGAGGGGAGAGTTATTGCTCTCCCCCCAGACTGATTGTGGGCCCCTAACCCATTGGTCCTATTGGGGGAGGAGGCGAGCGGCGTACTGCCTGCGCCTTCTCCCCAACCGTCTGCGCCGGAGCGGGAGCGCATCCGCTCCCTCCTCGCGCTCCCGTTCCGAGGCCTCTTTCTGCGAACCTAACCTAACCTATACAGTTTTCGGTTTTTGAGCCATTATTATTCTTTTTATTAGCTGTTATTAGTGAGAAATTGTGCTAATATTTAAATATAACAACGATCAATTTTATCAATCTGCCCTCTTTTAAGCTCACGGAACCTGATCTTACCACTTTATATAAATAGCTCGCAAGTGCGTTGCATCATTTTAGGTATTTTGACCATTTGGGTATTTCAAATGTTGGTGTATCAAACATAGTTGTAATAACTGTTAATATTTTAAACATTAGATATTTATAGTCCCATCGGTATTTTAAACTTAGGTAATTCGTAGGTAGGTGTTAGTACATTTGGGTATTTCAAATGTTGGTGTATTAAACTTAGGTGTAATAACTGTTAATATTTGAAACATTAGATATTTAGTCCAATCGGTATTTTAAACTTAGGTAATTTGTAGGTAGGTGTTAGTTGCTTAGGTATTTAAAAACATTAGGTATTTAGATTTTAGGGATTTTGAACGTAGGTTATTTAACGTTAGTTTTTTTTAATTTTAGGCCCTTCAATACGTAACCTATTTAAGTATGTAAGTATAGAGTTTAGCTCGAAGGTTTGCATGACGCATATTCCCCGAAGAGCGAAGTTTGTCAAGTTGCTGTTCACCCATGAGAGGAGAAAGTAGCGTTAAAATAAGCTTATAAATCACTTGACAATGAGTTCTATGGCGCTTGAATTTCCCGCTAGAGACGCTAGTGAAGAGAGATCCATAGAAATATCAGGTGCACTGAACCATTTTTGATTACGGGCTGTTTATCGCGATTCTCATGAATTACTTATGATAATTATGAATATACCTAGTGATATTCCTGGTTAATTTATGGCAAACATTCACTGTGGGTTTACCTGGAATATAAATAAAATACCTATGAAAAAGTACCAAATATTTAACATTGTTTATATTACAATTAAAAAAGTTATTATTTCTTACAAATATGACTGTATTCTAATGCAGTTTTGATTCGTATTAGGGTGCACCCGCACCGCGATTTTTTTTGTTAGATGACAGGCAAATGCTAGCTGTGTTCACCGCGCGCCATTGCAGTTAGTGAGCTCAAAAACTACAGACAACTACTCGTCGTAGTGATGATGATTTTTGTTTTAATAATCCTAAGACACTTAGCCGGTTGCCGAGGCTAATCCAACGGTAGGTCTTTCCGGCTATTTCTATGATTATAATAAATAATTTATATGCAAAAATATACCTAACTCTTCTTAGTAGAAATAATATTTAATGTGACCTAATTTACAAAAGGAGTTGGCAAGGTACAATAAAACAATAAATAAATTAACTTTAGATTTATTTACAACATAATTCTTTACAATTTCAACCATATTATACACAATATATCTACGTTAACAAATACTAAAATAATAATTACAGTCGGACCTCGCTTCTGCACATATCACTTAGCAATATAAGTAGGTAGGTACCTATCTACGTCTAACACTTTATACTCTCGCGGTTTGAACACATAATTAAAACTTATTGAACCGGGTTTATCGCGATATTTACGCCTGATATTTATGAGTACGCCTGGGGCCACGGCACGTGAAACCGTGTTGAAACGTCAGGCAATGAAGGTAAATCAAAATATCGCGATAGACCCGGTTCAATAAGTTTTAATTATCTACGTCTAGCTATAATAGCTGGCAACAGCAGCCATCATACGAACTGCCCAGTTTCACAAACGTTCATTTAGTTTAATGCCTCGTTAAATTGGGTGTTACTTTTATTTCGCCGGCTCTAACAATGGCTGTAACTCCGCAAAAATATGATAGTGTTTAGACAAGTGTTTAATGCTTATTATAACCGTTTGTGCGACTGGGTGAATTACCTGCAAGATATCACATTACGGCATGGCAGAAATAATATTTCGCTTTACATACAACTCTACGCATATCTATCTAAAACAGCATTTCCTAGAAGCACCTACTCTTAATCCAATTCCAGTGAGTAAAAAAAGAAGAAGTGTAACCTATAATATTCGATCATGATATAGGTTTTATTCAATTATAAAGTAAATAAATGTTTTGTTTCTGTATATATATTATTTACTTTTTAAGTGTGGGGTACAACACTAACGGTACTTAAATGTAAAATGAAAGTTTCGGTATGATATCCTAATTATTGGATGGACACAAGAGGTCATATTATATACATTTCTATATAAACATCTGCGTCAATCGTATTCGCATATTTCGATACATAGTTACAGGTATTATTTATCTTTACATTTTACCTAGTTAGATACGTCACATATACACACATATATATATAATTTATATATATATAATAGTCGTACTTACCTACCTAGGTATAATATATACATATATTTATATTTGTATAGGAATATAGGTTAGTTACTTGTTCATCAACAAATAACAAACTCGGAAAACACGACAAGAAATATGATTTTGTTTCGTATAATTGCACAGTGTGACCTGATGGATACAACAAACCCTGTGACAACCAAAGCCTGTAGCGGGCTACCCATCCTTGGCGCGGCCCCAGCGGGCTCGGCCTCTCATTAAGATGTAACCCTTTGTCGTAGTTTGCCTACGAGTATAATCTACTCGTAATGACTAACTTATTTACCAGTAAGAGCAATTTTCAGAAATTGACTTTTATTGTGACTAGTCAAATGTGTAAGTCATACATCTCACTTTTTGAATCAATTGCATATAATTAACAAGTAACTATAGTCTAGCAAGGCCGATTGTCCATAATTGAATGTGTTATACCGCTGTTTAGGAGCCAAATTCTTCTCTACATTGTTACTGCAACAAAAAGTAGACTAGACTATAGCTATCCACGTATCTATATCTTGAAACACAAGTGAACTAATTACACATAGGTAATGTCATGTTGATTCATGAATGACTACATTGGGTGTATATAGGTATGGTCATTTTACAAATATAATCTACCTAATAATGTCAATATACACCTACGAATTTTTATTGCATACCTATACTCGTATTATGTGATTCTATTTGGTTACGTCTAATGTCCTAATGTCGTTTAGTTCCAGTATGTTTTCACTCTTTAAGTCCTTTTTCAAATTGTTTTCTTCATCATGGTTCTGGTTAATAGGAACTACACTCAAAAATTCCATGTCACTTGCGTTTATCGATGTGCTCGTCGTCCTTTTTTCAGTCACCGGAGCTGGATTAGATGCTTCATTTTCTATATTATTTTTCATCATAATAGGACTAGGAGCAGTTGTACGCTCCCTATCTAAGTCGTCAGTATCAATTAAAAAAGTTGAAATGGGTTGCATGTCTGGCTCGTTCTGGTTTTCTGAAGATACATTCATGTTTGTTTGTATAATTTGAACTTCACCAAGTTTCACTTCGGGCCGGGCAGTTGTATTATCGGTAATATTCAACTCAGTCGATGAACTATTTTTTCCATTTATTTGACGTTCGCTTGGTATTGAATGGTCATCATTAATATTTTCATTTTGTGTATCGTTGAGATTTGTAGGTTCCAAGTCGTGTCCTTCTTGCAATTTCTTCACAAGACTTTTATTATTTTCTATTTCTGGTAAAAACGGGTTCATTTCTGTTTCATGGTCATCATACTCCGAGGACTGGGAGTTGATATGTTTCGTCATTGGGAAGGAGTGATTTTTAAGGTTTGATATTTCATAAATTGTAACATTGAAATTATTTATTGGCGTAGTATTATCTGGCATACTTTCGGCACTAATGTTCGTGGGTGTGGTGTTTTGTAAAGTACTTTTTTCTAAATATTGTGTAGAAATTAAGTACTTATCATTGTCGGATTCCTCCCAAACAGGAGCTGGCTCACTTTCATTTATATCTTTTGGCGCGCTTGTTTGATTGCTTTCGGGACTTATTACATTAGAATAGTTTGAAATCATTTCGGCTGTTTTATAAATGTATTCACTAAGGGTGGTGGATTCAAAATTATCGTTCGGTTTTTTAGTTTCGGCAGTGTTCTGAGTAAGAACTGTCATATTTTGCGATTCTTCGTTTACTCGTTTTACGCGAAATTCTTCGTGGTTGTAATCCTGGGATACATACATAGGCACATCTGATTCTGCTGTTTTAGTGGTAACTTTGTCCATATTATTTAAATAATCTGGTTCAAAATCGTCGTTTATTGTTTCAGCATTAAGTATGTCTTCAGGTTTAGCTTCTGTTGTAGTTTCAACCTCTGGTATTATATTATCTGATTTTTTTACATAATTTACTTCTGTTACAAACTCTGTTAACCAATCAGAATCAGTCGCGGTAGCATTTTCTTGAACTGGTTTGTCAAATGTCACATGGTCAACTTCTGTAGTATTTTGTTCATCAATTGATTTTGAGGAACGATTAAATAGCGAATTGATATAACCAAAAGAAATGTCTGAGTTGTCATTATTTTCTTCATCAGTAGTTCCTGATCGCTTGTCATCGTCGGTTTTTGTTTCATTAGTGTTTTTATTGTTCAAAAGTCCGATTAGGTGTTCATCTTTGAACATTTCCTCATCTTTTGTTGGGATATTATCCCTAAAACTATCCGCCACTTGATGATCTAATTTACTGCTGTTAGTATCGTCTAAACCTTCGACACTGAGATTGTCCTCATTTACCATATTATTGGCTGGCGTAGTTTTAATGTCTTCCTCATCGTTTTCACTAGGAACTTCATTGTTCTTTGCAATAACTTCAAATGAAAGCTCATCTTCGTTTATATTTGCAATAGAAGTAGGTTTAGGGTTTGCGGTGGTGAATGTTAAATCTTTTAAAGGTTTTGAGTCCGTCTCAAGTGTTTGATCAGTTGTAGAAATAACTGTTTTATTATTTTCGTATTCAAGCCAATCGTCATTGTCAGAACCTGTAGAACTTAATTTCCCATCTTCTGGTTGGTTAGATTTATACGATGCCTCATTTATAATATGAACATCAGATAAAAGTGGTTTTGTAGTTGTGCTTTCATAATTTTCATTACTTTTGACATCTTCGGATTCGTTGTTAGTGGATTCATTAGAGTCATTATTTTCAATTGGTTTTGGATCAGATTGAGATTCGTTTTCCGAGACATTTGTTGGTGTTGTATTAGTTCCTGACTCTTGTTGTGCTGATTTTGGATCGGATATGGATGTAATGTCTGACTCTAATTTTTCCATTGCGGCGTCAGATGCTGGTTGCGTATTCAATTCTCTGTTTTGATCGTGTGTAGATTCAACTGCTGATTTGGTATCTGGCGTAAGTTCTGTCGCTAGTTCGGAGTTACTTTCTGTTTCAGTGTCATGTTCGTTTTTAGAGTTAGGTACTGGATTTAATCCTGTTATTAGAAGTGATATGGTCGACGATTCAGGTTCTAGCTTAGATTCAGTTATTGGTTCTGCCATGATTATTAGTTCGGGTTCGATTTCTAAATGTGTAGGATTATGCTCCGAGGTAGATTTTTCTTCCGACGAAGATTTAAGTTCTGCCTCTACTTTCAATTCAGGCATTCCTTCTATAGAATTATTGGTTACTGCTTCCGAAGAAAACTCTGTTGCCGCTTTTGAAGATGGCTCAAGGGCTGTTTCAGATGATTTAATCGCGCGTACCAAAGATAATTCCGGTTGCGACTCGTGTTCAAGTTTTGGTTCCGCCGTTGGTTCTGGTTCTGACGTGGGTTCAGGTTCAGATTCTGGTTTTAACGAAGGCTCCGGTTTAGAATCTGAAGAAGATTCAGATTCTGGTTTTAACGAGAGATCAGGTTTATGTTCTGATGAAGGCTCAGGTTCTGGTTTTGATGAAGGCTCAGGATCAATTTCTGGTTTTGATGAGGCCTCTGGGTCAGGTTCTGACGAAGGCTCGGGCTCAGGTTCCCGTTCCGTTGATGGCTCAGGTTCGGGTTCTGGTTTTGATGATGGTTCAGGTTCCGTTGATGGCTCTGATTCGGGTGCTGGTTTAGATGAGTGCACCGGTTCAGGTTCTGATGCTGGCTCAGGCTCAGGCGCTGATTTTGATGAGGGCTCAGGTTCAGGTTCTGATGCTGGCTCAGGCTCAGGCTCTGGTTTTGCTGAGGGCTCAGGTTCAGGTTCTGATGATGGCTCAGGCTCAGGCTCTGGTTTTGCTGAGGGCTCCGGTTCAGGTTCTGATGCTGGCTCAGGCTCAGGCTCTGGTTTTGCCGAGGGCTCAGGTTCAGGTTCTGATGATGGCTCCGGTTTAGGTGCTATTGTTGGTTCAGGCTCAGGTTCTGGTTTTAAAGCGTGCCTAGATTCAGGTACATAAGAAGGTTCGGATTCTGGTTTAGATGAGGGTTCTGGTTCTGGTTCAGACGTAGGCTCAGGTTCTGGTTCTGGTTTGATATGCTCACTATTGCTTTCATGGCCAAATATATGTGAAAATGTAAGGTCTGGATCAGTGGCTGTGGTTGTTTCTAATATCACATGATTAGTTTCTTTCCAGTCGAAAACATTATCACCTGTGTGGTGTGTAATATGCAAATCTTGTGCAGAATTAGTTTTAATGCCGTCAGTCGAATTTGGTTCCGACTTAGATATACATTTGTGAGGATTAGATGCATCTAGAATTTGATCTTGAGGACAACTGCACATAAAATCTAAAATGCTTTCGTCGAAGTTGCAGACATATTCACAATTGTTTTTATCGATTTGACATGCATCAAATACTCTCCTCACCTCCACTCCGTCATCGGTAACGTGGTAGCCGTTTATCATTCTACTATGTCTAATTAGATATTTATTCAAGTTGGCCTTCAATTCACTGGGAGTTAAAGCATTAGTTGCATCGTTGTTAGCCTCTGATTTCCAGTGTATTCTGTAAGTTACGATGTCCGACTCTTTTCTGAAACAAATATATTTAGCAAATTAATGTCAAAACTTTCATTACCATTTTCGATACTTTACTTTTTCGAAAATGGTAAAGTACCATTTTTGAAAAAGTATTCAATACTTGGGTCAATTTCCCAAGCAGTATTTTTTGATGGCAAGACTAAAAACGCAGGTGGAGAAAGGTTGAATAATAAAGTACCATTTTTTTTCGGAACCAGCCCGCCATTGTCTCTCTAGGCTAAAATTAAAATATTAATATATATAATAATTTTAAAAAATATATTTAGACCAAATTTCTCATCAAGGTGGGTTGTCCCGAAGCCGGTTTTGTTTGTAAAATGCCGGGTAAGTCAAATACTATGCATGACAAAGAAAATCTGTTACCTTTATTTTATTACCATATAAATAGGTAACGAAAAAAGCACATTACCCGTTTTATATCTCCTTTGTATACCCTTGAATAAGTGCATATACGTTTGTCCCGAGAAAACTTCTCATTACCGCCGACAATGTTTCCATGGAACCGATTTATTTCCCAAATTTGATCAATTATGCCCCCCGTCTCCCGCGCACTTCATGAATTAGTCAAGCTGCGTCGCTCGACGAGGCCGGTTGTGTATAGTGGCAATACGTTTGCATGTGTAAACGGAAATATATCATCGCGGTGGACCGGGGACAAAAAAAATGTCATTCCGGAGTTTGTTATAGCTTCTTTATTTTTTAACTGCGTGGTTTGCAATTTATATATATCAGGTAAAGTATACTCGCGATTTCAAGAGTTGAATTATTTTTAGAATATAGGGTTTACTCTTTTTCTAAGAAATAAAAATATGGCTCATTCCACCAATCTCATTCCGGTGTTTTTCAGGAGAGATTTCAGGGTCCCTTTTACATATGTTTAATAATATATATGTAGTCTAAAGTATCTCTTCACATTTAAAAAACTCAAAAATAATCAAAAATAAAGAATCGTTCAAACCAGAAATTCATATACATGAATAACATTTATGACAATCACTATCGCCTTCGTATTTCTAAAATTGAGATGAGATATGTCACTTTTAAGCTCATCGCATTTAAATGACAGTTCAATGGCGATATAACTGTTATCTAAAAGAGATTTGACGTTTGGCGATCACTCAAACGTCATTGTCGAATTAGGTCCCTGGTCATCAATTGTCTAAGCGTTTACGTTATTTGCTTTTGGTACTGGCTGATGAGTAGGTAATACAATGAAATGAAAAATTTATTAATAAGTACCTGGGCTTGATAAGTTCGATGGCAACGTCGTTCTCGTTATTATTAGCTGCGCCCATGTCGTACAGGGCTTCCCTTAGTCCTCGGATAAATTTTTCAGTAAATTCTTTGTACTCATTAGTACCAGGATCAGAAATCGCAGCTGTAGATTCTTCGTTGTCTAGCTTAAATTCACCCTCCATCACTCGGGGTACTACAACATAAAAAGGTATAAATAAGCAAAATCAGGCGTACGTTCATCAAAAGTAGCTGTCAATTTTACTCCTGGCTTATGCCAAATGCATGCTAAAATTGTCAGCTACTTTTGATGCTGACTGTACAATTTAAAATTACAATACATTTTGATACATACCATACATTCTGAGATCTCGATCATTATCGTCTTCCGAATGGTTGTAATCATCGATACTTCCAGTAGTCGTAGTTTCGCCTTTATCGTTATCATCGTGTTGGTTGTCAGGATTATGTTCGGGTTGATGCTTGTGGCCGTGGTTGTGGACATGCTCGTGATCGTGGGCGTGGTCGTGGTCGTGGTCGTGGTCGTGGTGGGTGACCTGCCCGATGCCACCGAGCGCCCGCGCTGAACTGATGGATGCGTTGTACTGTTCTACAGGCGTCGGCGAATTTGTAAATAGAACCCCAGCTGTAAAAGATATAATTATTATTTAATGAATGGAAACTAAATGTTACATAAGAGACGCGTTCAATGTACCTAAGGTTTGTTACTAGGTACTTAAGTCTCAGCAAGTTTATGAGATGTGGTTGCTCAGCATTAGGTATAGTTATACGATAGGATAGGGACGAAGCACGATGAAATGTCATTTTAACAAACTCGAATATTCAGAGGTTGGTATGGAAATGGGCAAACACTTATTAGATTTTTTGGCGTTTTAGCTATGAATAAGTCAGTCAATCAGTAGTTTATTAAGCTTCTTCAGCTATTATACAGTATCATGACGGGGCAGTCCTCTACGATCTACGACAACAGATGTGCAAAATGCTATTAGACGTTATTTTGTTACGGTTGAAACGCCTTGTTTCTCTGGCAATATTCTTCAATACTGTGTCCTCGCCGTCTCAGGAACAAATGCAGACTAAGGGCGATTGTGCACTACAATGAATTTTACTGTCCGTCAGTCCGATTTTTTACGGTCCGTTATGGCATGAAAAAAACGGTAGGGGCGATTGTGCACTACAATGAATTTTACTGTCCGGCAGTCCGAGTTTTCATGGTCGATATGGCATGAAAAAAACGGTTTTAGCTTGTGCACTTGTCCGTCTTTTTACTCGCAGGTGCGGCGCAGTTTTTGGTTACCTCTCTCTTTGAAACTACACGCCACGCAATCGTAATTTCACTAAGAATGATGGATGAATTTGTTATGATTTTTGCTATACCGCTTAAGCACATGGATCAAGAGGCGACGCGGCTGGCGCAGTGGTTAAGCAACTGCCTACTGAGCCGGCGGTCCTGGGTTCGAATCCCGGCAAGGGCAAATATTTGTGTGATGAGCTCGAATATTTGTGCCTGGGTCATGGATGTTATTTGTATTTAAGTATGTATTTATCTATATAAGTATGTTTATCGTCGTCTAGTGTCCATGACACAAGCCTACTACTAGAGCTTACTGTGGGACTAGATTGATTTGTGTGAGGTTGTCCGATATTTATTTATTTATTTATTATTTATTTATTTAAGAGGCAAGGTACAAAATTTAGGCTGGGTGTACCACCAAATGAAATGCTTGCAGTAACGTTAAGGTAAGTTTATACAGTATTTGTACAATGAGTGAGCGAGTGAGTTGTTTAGTGAGTATAGGCACAGGGCGGACACTGCCTACTAAAAACTGAACTTGAATGTCAGTGTCAATGTGTGTGTGTAACACGCACAGGGCTGCCTCAGACGCATTGCAACCACTAGTTGGTGTTTTGGTGTTTTAGTTGCACATAAATATGACATAATAAAGATAGAAAATTATCACAACCACACGACAACTGTAGTGGTGGTGATGGTGGTAGTGGTGACGGTGGTGGTGGTGGTGATGAAGGTGGTGGTGATGATGGTGGTGGTGGTGAAGGTGGTGGTGATGATGGTGGTGGTGGTGATGATGATGGTGGTGTTGGTGGTAGTGGTGGTGATGGTGGTGGTAGTGGTAACGGTGGTGGTGGTGGTGGTGATGAAGGTGGTGGTGATGATGTTGGTGGTGGTGGTGGTGGAAAAAAACGGTCCGGAATGGGGAAAAGTAAAAGTCGGATGGTAAAATTACGTATAGTGCACAAACTACTATATACATTTAATGGCGTGCCATATCGGACCGTAACAAATCGGACTGCCGGACAGTAAAATTCATTGTAGTGCACAATCGCCCTAAGACCTGTCGCAACATGCAGACTTTAATCGTCAGACTGTATTTCGTCAGGGTAGTTTATATGTATAATTATGTCGGGCACTGTTGATATGTATATACGTCTTATCAATCAATCATAGGTCTTTGAGTCTTTCACAGACTATACAAACAGTATGTAGGAAAAACAACGTTTTTCATGGCTATTATGGTATATTTATACAACATGCATACTCGTATATCATTAGAGGACCAGTGCAGAAATCAAATATAGGTACTTACTGGCGGCGAGCGCGACGAGAGCTACTATGGCGGCCACCACGAGGCCCAACAGCGTCCAGCACAGCGGCCGCTTACAGCCACCCTTCTCGCCGCGCTTGTCCGCGGTTACGTATAGCTTCTCGCCTCTGAAAATAGGGATAATACACGGCATGAACAACTGGTCTCTCGGTCTCGGTGGGTGGCTTGATCCTAGCGACCGTCGCTCCCCTAGGTGATTCCAGTCGCTATTAACATACTACAGATAAGGAGGAGATTCTCAATGAAAATGTTAGTACCTTTTTACTCCGTTCGACAGGATAACTCTTAGATAAACTTATTATAGAAATTTCGATCAAAAGATTTTCTGGTTGGATTTATATAAGTACCAGCCATTCAGGACAGATAGATTAACACGATTAGGTTATACATAATAAGGATCATATATTTTCAGTGAGACACTAGTACTAACAGATTGTATGTAAGTTATCGCTGTAATATTACCTTTTTATGTGCAGTTATTTGGCTCGTAGGTAATCGTGAATTGTGCACCGTTACAATGTAAAAGTTCGTTATAGGCACTTAAGCGCTATACGCAATATGCGATAAGCACTGAATGTTGACGATTTTTATTCATAGTTATTAACGATAAGTTGGGGATATCGATATTACTTAATTAATTCCATATATACCTAATATGGACGAACAGATGCTATCTGCATGTCGTCATGAGGCGTGTCTAAGTCATCAAATCAAATAAGAACGGGAAAGGACAGATAAAGTAGTAAAGATTTACTATAAACCTTATAAAAAAAGTAATTGCAACTTTTAGATATAATCAATGCTTTTCGAATTGCGATACGAAAAATGGTTTGCTCATGTTTTGCGTGATAACTTTGCCTAGTTCTTATGATATGATATGAGTGCCTGGATTAACACTTAGGCTACCTTTCATCCCCAAAAAAAGTAGTGTTCCCGTGGGATGATCGGGTAACACCGTGCGGCGCAGCTAGTATAACTTAAAAACACTAAACTGTCTAAACTTTAACTTTAAATCATCAATCAATATATAGAAAATAAAATTATATTTGAAGGCAATATAGAAAAAACTGACTTGCACCCTTTGAGCGCCAAGCGGCAAAGCAATTCACCGTGCCACTGACGATGACGCCAAAAACCAAAAAAAAAAATGCTCCAAAATCAACAGAGATTGAAAAACACAGATAGTGGTTTGAATAAGCATGTTTTTGACCATTGAAATTTTTGACGTCAATAGGCGTCGTTGGCGTCAGTGGCACGAATTCTCGATGACGTGATTTGCCGTCTGGCGGTCAAAGGGTTAATTGAGTGCCCTACCTATTATAAAAGTAGGCCATCATATATATCACTTTATCACACATAACTAAAACTAACACTAACTGAGCGCAACGGCCCAAAGTGAATCTTGGCCAAGATACACTACCTACTTGTAATTATATATGCACATTTTACTTATTAGGTACCTGATTAAATACGTACTGCTATGCTCGTAACTATACATATTTTCCTAATATATTACGTGTATTTAGTATATGTACATTATATAAGAGCGCAGTCAGTTGCAATGCAAGTGTGATTCCTTTGTCACTTCTTCGCAGGTCCTTACTGCAAACCGATGCCTTCTAGATTTAAGACTGATGTCAAAATCACCCATTATACCCAAAGTAACACTACCTATTGCAATTTATGAAAGACTCCCGATAAACAATTACCCTCACTTTTTGAGAATGTTGTGTATCAGTTAACGTATGCCAAAAATACCTACCTATCTACAGCTTAATTCTAGCAACTAAAAGTCTAGCGGGAGAGAGAAGCTGCGGATGGATAGGGAGAGGATATGGTATAGGTAGTATAGGGTGAAAGTAGATACACTAGGAAAGTAGGAACCCTACAAATAATTCGTGTTATTTTTTATGCGTATTATAAAGTAACGACATGCTTTTTACTCTTGAAAAATGATACAAAAAAGTAAGGAACTAAAACGACACATAAAGTAATTGTCATAACGTAACCTCACCCGAAGTTTACATAGTTGCTAGTGTTGAATGTATGTCGGGAGCAGACAGGCCGTGTTCGTTTGCCAGGAGCGTGAGCTCGCTTCTTAATCCGGAGGCGAGGTGAGCGGTCGGGGGTCGATGTCCTGCGCATTGTGCCACGCTTGCCCTCCCCGACCTCCCCCACCCCCACGCGGTCCTAACACTAACACTGCTGCTGCTGAATACCTCAACACGCCACACTCGCACGTGTTATGCACACAACTAAACCATATCAGATACCTAATAACAAACTGACTACTGATATTTGTTAATACATTCATAACCCAAATTCATTTAAATCTTTGGTAACATTTTGATTATTCTTCATAATGCGTCTAATAATTCATTCAACGAGCGAATGTTTCTCTATATAAATATATCTCTTTCACTAACAATCTATGAATGGTACAAAATAACAAAGTTTACGCAACCTAGTTAACAATGGTTATAGTGTGCCAGTGATAGGTACATATACACAATAGGATCTACATACATACCTACCTATCTGCCTACTTTTTTAAAGTTCAAATCAACGTTGTGATTTACAACCCGCACCTAGCAAATAGGCTAGGTTATTTCTAACTAAGCAATATTTTTGTGAGTGTTTGGAGCTATGTGACACTACACATAAGTATTGTACCTAATGCGAGGGTGTGACTAGAAGCATTCGGATTTCGGTAAATAAAAACCCTAAAAAGATCAGGAGTGGAGATAATGGAGAGGGGAGGGCGCCGTGCGCCGCGCGTGCTCTATTTGTATTATGCGTGGAATTTGTTTCAGTCGATCTCTGCTATTGTCCGCCGGCCATGAATATGCAGCGACTTTCACAAAACAAAATGAAATAGGTACTTAAAATATAACGCGACTTATTTGTTGTTTAGACACAATTGCTTAGTAAACATAAAAGAATGCTGGCGACTCGTTAGCTTAAAAACTTTCTGCCGGATTTAAGAGAAAAGAAAAACTGTTTTGTAACCTAAAATTATGAACATACATATGTACCTACGTTCTGGTTTCAAAATGTTTGTAAGATACAAACTATTTAACATGACTTATTCGTTTTGTTATCAGATTAAAGCAGCCGTCCGGCCGACACATTAAGCTCGTTGTTTAAGTCGCTCGTCTTTATGTAAAACATTATACATACATAATATTTTATTACATTATCTTCTAATAAGGAAACACCATAATGTTTTTATTGAACCACGCCAGTGTAAAGCTTTTCAAATACCTAAACATGCAAAGATCAACACACAAAGCGTCTCTATTTTCGAGCGGTCTTCTGGCTTTGGGGTCGGGGAGTGGATGATACCGAGTTCGTTTAGCGATTTCTTCCGCCAGGTTACTAATAGAGGTAGGTAATGTAATTTAACCCTAAATATAACTGTTTCTCGGCAAATTATGTACGTCAATGAAACTTTGTTTATTTTATCTTGGCACTAGAAATAAGGATCTGCCGAGACCTGCCAAAATTTTGGGGTTTAAAAAGATGTACATTTTACAAACTGGGCGAATCGAATGAGACCATGAACATAAAATAAAGGTCATTTTAAACACGTACCTACCTGTTTCGCTCTTTTCACAATGACAATAAAGAAGGGTATAAAAGTTACGCGATGCGTTTCAGATTCCTTTACAGTCAGCATCAAAAGTATCTGTAAATTTTAGTATGAAATTTGACATAAGCCTGTAGTAAAATTGTCAGCATTGATGCTGACCGACAGACCGACGAGACAAAGGTAATTTGGTTGATGATACATTTCTGTCAAATTTTCGTTTTTGTGGCAAGCTTTTATGGCGGACTGAGCTTTTCTTTGAACATCCGTCAATTGCTCACTGAGACGATTCTAAAGAACCCAAACTCGGTAGGATTGCTTTACCTATTACAGTTTCTAGTGCCACCTATGGTACCATAATTGTATTGTGGCATAATCGCGACAAACGAGCTGCTGCGGGAGTAGTGATGTATATGTCGTTATATTGTCCGGTTACTGTCACTCTATTTCACGTTCACGGGAATATAAAAGGAAACACGAGAATGCGCCTGCGATGCGTCTCATCTTTTTTAATCTATCACAGATACCTACCTAGTTGATTTTTGGTGTTACTTTTCCTTATTTTCTACAGTCGACGCAAGTTTTCCACGTCATACTTAAATATCGCTGAAAAGTCAAATCTAAAATGTTTTCCCATAAAATAGCAGAAATGGCGTAATCTCTTATCAGCGGCCAGACTCCGTTTGGGTTGCTGAGCTATCGGAGTAAGTACCTAAGTATAAGATAGTGGAAATATTTAAATATTATAATTCGTAAATCAAACACGTAAATAGAATTGAAATGCCTGCGAGGTATATAAGAGCAATGTTTATGCACGGTTATTAACTATAATTTAAATTTATTAATTTACGTTCGCATGTTCTTTTTTTTCTTTTCTGTTTTTAAATAACCAGCGTTCTGAAGTTTTTACTTCATACCAATAAAATAATATAGAGTGATTGCCATATTTTGTTTTCTGCTGGATGGAAATAAATTGGAAACGTAAAGCTTAAGTCCATTAAATCTTAGCACACAGGGATTGCATTTTCGATAAAAAGAAACACTATAGTTTTGTTTGGGTCCATATTGGCTCTCATAAAATTTTTATTCCTATTTTTTATTTTACTACCGATTTTTATCCATAACGATCACTTTTCAGATTTTTTTTCCTCATACTTTTTTCTTCATACTTTTATTTTACTACCATTGGAACTCATAACAGTCATTTATCATGCTTTTTTTTCTTAATAATGTCATTACTAAGTAATGTTAAAACTCATACACTTTTTTCCTAACTGTTTTACTTCGTAACAGACAATTATCATAATTTTCCTATTAATACTTTCCTGGAAGTGGTTGGGTGGATTGTTCTTGTATGTAAACAGTATGAATACAAGCAAAACTTTTTTAGGTACGCAAAAAAAAATAACCTCGAAGGCCTTCTAACCTAACCCGGCCACGTCGGATCTGCTCTGAAAGGTTTAGCTCGCTCGCTTCGCTCGTTCAAATTTTGTAACTTATGAATTCGGATGATTAATTCTGATGATTATGAATTAGATTAGTAGTGTAAGAAAATATATGAAAACAAATATTAGTATAAACAAGTTGTATGAATAGTGATCTTATGAGTTCTGATGACTATGAGTTCCGATCGTTAGTATTAAAAAAATATGAAGAGTGATCATTATGATATAAAATAGTATGAGAAATATTTTCGGACTTCCGATATGTGAGAAAATACGCACCCGTTTTGTTTAAAATTATAATACTTATACCTATGTATCTTAATGAAGTGGTGTAATAATAAGTAATTAATATTGCAAGCACTGCTCATATTATTTTGTTAAGATTGATATTGAAAGAAAAGAAGGTTGCTTTTCTTTTCAGGCGAGGTGCCTGAAATCTCGGTTGAAATATCATTACATACTCCCTTCGTATCGAACAGGTTCTCTTTTAACAATACACATGAAAGGAATAAGTGACCAATAAGTTTCCTCTTACCTCATATACTTCCTGTGCTCGTTGACCGGTACAAAATATTCATCATACGGGTTCGTCGCGTTCATGTCCACCTCGACATCTTTTTTTTTGGCATTCCCGTTTTTAGGTTGCAGATTGATGAGTTCTAGGTTGACCGCTTCTAGAGTTTTGGCGTCGCCGTTTTGTTCTTTGCTGTGGCCGTTCTGGTGCGTGTGGTTCGAGGCGAAGGAGTCGTTGTGGTTGGGGTCGTCGTGCTGGAAGCCGCGGTTGTCGAAGGCGCCGGGCGAGGGCGTCGGCGAGGGCGGCGACGGCGGGCGGTGCTGCGGCCGCGCGGGGCCTCCCGGCGACGCTGAGCGGCTGTGGCTATCCATTACCCTTGGAGCTGACTGACATCTGAAAGTATAAATATAAATCATTTAAAACCGACACCAAAAAAATCATTAAAGAAGTGTCGGTCAAACTCGTCGGCGCCTCTGGTGACCCGAGAGCGGGGTCATACCTTGCACAGCGAGTGGGTTTGTGCATGCAAAGAGGGAACGCGGCCAGTGTTCTAGGGACAATGCCCCGGGCGGCTTATTTTTATGTATTTTAGTTTTAATTAATTGTACATAAGTATTGTTTTAATTTCCATTGTATCAGATAATAAGTACATAAAATAAATTATTTGAATAACATCTTTTAAAACCTGTGTTTAATTTGACAGTAGTACATAATATGTAAATTATAGGCATTGTGGTAGCGCTCGTTGTGGTTTCATATTTAAGTAACACTAGAGAGTATTTATAACTTCGCTCACGTGAAAGAAGACCTCATAATGTCCTATTTTGTTTACTTGGATTACAAGCTGCCAGCGCATGTTAAATACTTAAAGTCCCTTTAGCCGTTACAGTGTAATGAAAATGAGGCCCAAAATTAAATGCATACAAACATACAACTTTTCATTTGCATATGCTTAAATACATGTGGATAAAACGTATTCACGAAGCTCATCATTATTTTATAAATATTAAATATCTCCCGGGGGGTAATTCGACCAATTTTAGAGAGATGATGGAGATATCTCAATTTCATCGCCATCCGTCACTTTTGACGTGTCCCTACATGACAAGTGGCGATATCCCTAGAACTTCGCAACTTCGTCAATCCGGTCGCGCTTAATTTCCGTTTCCTTTGTATGTAACGGCACAAATAACAGGCGCATACTTAAACTTGACCGTGTAGTGCGTGAAATTAGTCAGTTACGTTTCGTTCAAAACAGAAATTCATATACATGAATATCATTTTTGAAAATTATTATCGCCTTCGTATTTCCAAAATTGAGATGAGATATGTCACTTGAAGCTCATCGCATTTTAATGACAGTTCAAAGGCGATATTACTGTTATCTAATAGAGTTTTGACGTTTTGCGATCTCTCAAACGGCATTCTCGGACTAGGTCCCTGGTTACTATTTGGTATTTTACTCATTCATTATTAATTTACTATCTGACCCGGGCGATGGGTTTACGCGAACCATCCAAGCTTACCGCTCCGTACCTCCGTAGTTCGCGTTTTTCTCTGTCATAGCAAGACTCTTTTCCCTCTCCTCCCGCCCTAAGTCAGACTGCCCCGGTTCAGTCTATTCACGACGCAGTCCATGCGCCCATTGCGCCCGGCCCGCGTCACTGTTCCCCAAATTACTACTGATGGCGTTGAGATAATCCCACGTAAGTAGAAAAGTAAGTAGTAGTCGAAGTATGAAGTAGCACCCGCTACTTACACACAAAGTAAAGTACTGGTAGGGAGGGCTAACCAGCCCAGATACAGTTCAAATCTTTTGCCACCCCTTTTTTACGCAATGGAATTGTCATATAAGGTTTGTTATTCCTAAAATTTGTCACTTGGTTTTTAATTTATATAAATTGAATTTTAAGCCACGGATTAAAATATTTTTACAGATACACGTAAGGTATTACATTGTTAAATATAAAAATGCCGACAGGGTAATTGTGTTAGCCATACATTAGCAACTGTAAAATATAATAACGGTTATTGTAAAAAAACAATACAAGAAATAAAAATATCCTCAGAAAATTTATTTTACTGATGCAATAACATGTTTAATTAGACCTGGTAGTAGTAGTATAAGACACAGTAGTAAGAAACATAATTCGACTCGTAATGCATAAAGACTGTAGGTACACGATAAAATCCGGCCACTTAGTCTCTCGTCTAACTTTTTAAATTAATGTCATATATACTTGAAATTTTGTTATGTTATCCTATGAAAACCAAAGCAAATATTTCAATTACTGCTACGGATTATAGTGCAATAATTTTAAATATGTCCTCAAAAAAAGAAAGTTTTCGTAATAGAATTGTTTCCGAGCACTTTCTCAGTCCGATCCCAAAAAATATATATCGGTAAGTTAACCGTAGGTATCTGATGTGTTGAAACATTTTCAAGAGAGGATGATGACTACTAGGAAAGCTGGGAGCGGGAAAAAGGCGGCTCTGTTCATTCAAATAAGGAAATAAATGTTATTAAGATATTCCAGCAAAATCAGAACCTGTCGGTACGATCCGTTGCAAAAAAAATTAAATGTCTGTATCGTAAGTCCAAAAAGTCCAAACTAGAGCCACTCTGAAGACTTTTAAGGTACAAGTAGCCTCAAATCTCCGAGAAAAAGAAAACCAGTCGCTAAAACTAGAGCTTACAAACTATATCAGCGAATTTTAACGAAAAACAATTGCGTCGTAATGGACCATGAAACTCATGTCCTTGCTGGCTATAAGCAGTAACCTGGCCAACAGTTCTATGCGATATCAGATAAGGCAAGAGTTCCTGATAAATTTAAGAAGATAATAAAGTATTAGTTTCCAATATTATTTTTTTTAGTTTTGCAAGCCTTGTGCGCATGCGGTCGAAAAGGGCAAAGTTTTATAACAAAACGGGGACTATAAACCAAAACATTTACGTAAAAGAGTGACTTTAAAAAACGTCTTTTGCAGTTTATATGAAGTCATACAAAGCCTGTTGCATTTTGGCCTGATTTTGCTTCCTGTCACTATGCAAATACAGCAGTGGCATGGTACAAACGCAACAGCGTGGCAATTGTGCCTAAATGAATGAACCCCCCAAAGCGCCCTGAACTCCGGCCGATCGAGAGATATTGGGGTCTAGTGAAATGATCTAAAAAAAACAACAAGGAAATAAAATATATGACCAAATTCAAAAAGCATTGGCGTTCAGTAACCAAATCTGTATCTGTGACCACTGTGCAAAAGTTAATTATGAGAGTGAAACAAAATGTCTGAAAATTCAGCAGATCCCTATTAGAACACTAAAAAAAAGCTTGTGTATAGTATGATATTAGTACGTTTCTTATAAATAAATAAATCAACATTTACCTTCCTGTTTTAATACTGTAGGGACATTTGAATATGGCCAGATTTTATCGTGTACAGTCTTTATTAATTTAATAGAACTAATTTACAAACACATTCAAGTAACAAAAAATACAAATCAAGTTAAGAAGCCGACATACATTGAGTGGAACATGGCTGCACCGGTGTGGTAGAGCTAGATTATGACCAAAATAGTGGTCTGGGCGAGGTCACGTGACCTTACTAAAGCACACGAAACCAACTAGCGACTATCAAGAGTGCCACAGCAGCCGTCCTTAATCCCAATACCGAAGTGGCGCTAACGAGGCAAACAGCCTCTTACTGTGCCTATAGTATAATGAACGCGCGCTACTTGCTTAACTGTGATATAATCTCAAATATACTACCCATTTCTATGTAACGAATGTTTAACATCGGATTGTGAGCTTTACTCACATATTCAATGTAAAAAACGGTGTTCTTGGTTAATTGATGAAATTAAATACAAGCCTGTAAACGTCCACCATACGCAAGACTTATAACACGATGGAGAGACTTTATAAATGATCTCTATACATTCCAGTATGAGAGCAGCCTCACCTCGCAAAAGTGACTGTACCCGGACTGGGCTCCCGCGCCGGGGAGCGGCAGGGGTTGTACCGCGTGGGCGTGCAGCGCACGCGCCCCCTGTTCTTGAATCGCCCGCGCCCGTTGGGCACAAACCTTCCGCTTCCGGGCATCATTGCTAATCAGCAATCACATTGTTCTCACTACTTTACTGATAAACTTGCTAGAACTATTTATTGAGTGAAATCGAATGGAAACAGTTGCCGCAACCGAAGGATAATAATAGCTTGAAACCGATTTATTGACGGCACGCGAAACAGCGCAATGTCGCACGAATGATCTCCGCGAAGAGAAGAAATGTAAACAATAATACAGTTGCGGTTGTATCAGCAATGCTTCTAAAGGGTGTTTTCTCTTCACAATATTCTTCTTTTTTAATATTTTATTCGAAATGAGAATGAATCTAAAAATATAGACCTAATTAAGACAGCTTAGGCAAAAATCTGTCGGAAAATGTTAGGTAGGTATAGTACAATTTTTTAAAATAATCTATATTTAGATAATTGTTGTCTGTGATAATAGCTGTTTGTGGAAATTAACATCCACATGAATAGGAACCTGGAGGCAAAGTCTTAGATTACACTAGACCCTCAATATAATCGCTATTGCACAAGTGTCAGCGCAATCCTAGGAATTGATTATGAAACTTGTTATTGACTACAAGTACATAACTATGCCACTATGCTTTAAAAAAATCTTTACAATAACCAATAAATACATTTTCCTATTTCTTGTAGTTTTAGACTTCCCTGTGCTGACGCAATTCCCGAAAGCTTTTACTGTACAGAACTAATGCCAAGATACGATGCCTTCACAATAACGCACCATAACGTATATATAATGAATGTGTCATATCATTAATATTATCTCAGATTCTATATGCATATAATCAATCCAGATATATATCAACCTGTACGATATACACGTCACGTTCAAAAAGGATGACTTCATACTGAAGGAATTGTTTATTTAGGCTCCACCCGTGATCACCGAACAATAGAGATCAGATCTGAGAGAAGGGACTCTGATTTTAAAATGGATTTGAAAAGGCTAGTTCACTTAAAACACACACCTACGAGTAGGGCACATATTTACTTGTCCCGATTATTTTGGTTGTTGTCACTGCAGCCCGTCTACGTCTAGGACATTCAGCTGGGCACACCTTTATCGACAATGCGGAATGCTTGGTATCCAGTTGTGAAAGGCTGAGCGGAACCTCTGACGGCCTTATATCAGTTTAGTCGGCGTCTGCCTTCTATGTGCATTGGCTGTACTTTGCACGGCAGTTATTACTACGGTATATCATCTGACATAAATATAAATGCTGCTATACCGAGTCAGCAATCGGTAAAGCCCTAAAATATGAAATAGGTCAGTAGGAACTGGTAGGCATATTGTCCATTGATTAATTGGTTTAGTAGCGGTCTAGATAGTAAGGATAATCTTATTGTTAAATTGAATTTCCATATATACATATTGAAGGAAAAGAGCTATTTGGATTCCAATTAGAAATAATAATAAATTATGTAAAGGCTACCGTATCCAATTATTTGTCAACGTGTCTAAGTGCCTATATTTTAGGTGCATCAAGTATATACTACTAGCCGGGTAAAGTGACAGATTATTAATTTGCATACTCGAATACGGTGTAGAATTCGTCCGGCTGTCAATCAGACTATTGGCCTGAGAGTTCATGTCGACATCAGGATTCAATTGACAACATTTCATATAAAATAGTCGTAATTTGTCTATAAGGAAAAATGACAAGGTATAAAAATTTTGTAATACCTACTAATTATTGTCAAGAAATAATAATTACCAAAAGTATAAATGACGAAGTATAAAAATTACGAGAAGTAATAAAGACTAGGTAACTGATATGATAATGGTCTAAAAGTAAAAATGTCGAGACTTGTAATTCTGAAAAAATCCCAATATAGGGATGAACAACGGCCCCTGGTCTAGATAGGTTAGGTTCGTTAGCCATCTGCAGATGCCCGAAGGGCAAACAACACATAAATAGATAGCTCTTCGCGGGGCTCCGTCAACTTTAGGCAAAGTGAAATGAGTTATTTTAATACTTCGACTAAATTCGATTTCGACATTTTTATTCCTCGACGAAGTATTATAAAATACTTTGTAATTTTTCCATATCGTCATTTTTATAAAGCGTTTCTTGACATTTTTATGCCTTGTAATTTTTCCTTACAGACTTTAGTCGCCTAAAGGGGATAGAGTTGTTGTTATTGATCTATCTGCGAAAACAAATAATCTGTCAACAATCTCAACCAAAAGGTCATTAGTTTTTTTTTATATACACCAGACTACAGTAACCTTTCCATTGTGTCACAGTTTTGGAGTTACTACATTTTAGAATGAGTACATTTTAATAAATGAATAATACAATAATTAGTGATCCGAGGAAACATACAATCACAGTGATTACATTCTCTTTCTAAGCGGAATACGGAAAAGTAATAAAATTGTAGTTAATACATATGAAATGTTGGCAATTAAGGTGTAAATACAAATAAATCGCTACGGACCGACTGATGACTAGAAAATGCGATGCGGATATCATCATATCATCAGAGCAAGGTAATCCCAGTGCTAGCCTGAAGAAGGATGAACCGGTAGTGCAAGCGCAGCGTGGGAGGTTTATTATGGATTGTTCACGCCGGAGTCCCGGACGCCATCAAGCATCTCGACGCGTATTACGACTTATCCTGCAATAAACCACTACTTGATGAAAGCACATATGTAAACACTCCTACTGTAACTCTGCGTTTAAGTAAAATTAATGAGGAGTCGCTACATAAAATTATAAAAAACATTGATGATAAAAAAAGCCCAGGTAGTGACAAGATAAGAGCCAAAGATCTTAAACACATATCTGTACAAATCACGCCTGTCCTTAAACACATAATCAACTTATGTATATCTCAAGGGGTAGGTATACCCAGATAAATTAAAAATAGGTACTGTGAGGCCCGTGCATAAAAAGGGCAACTACACAGATACAAATAACTATAGACCCATAACAATATTACCATGTGTAGACAAAATCATTGAGAGATACCTTGGAAATTCAATCAATACCTTTTTATTTAATAATAATGTAATACATGATAAGCAATTTGGTTTCCTAAGAAATAAAAGTACGTCCCTGCTGCTGTCAGCTTTTACAGATGAGATTAATAGATATTTGGATAGTAGGCTACATGTTATAACTGTAATGATTGACTTCAGCAAGGCGTTTGACACCTTAAATTATGATACTCTATTTAATAAAATGCAACAAAATGGTATACAGGGTCCTGCTTTGGAAATCTTAAAAAACCACCATATCAATAGGTATAATGCGGTGAGCATTAGCCGGTGAACTTAGTGACATGATACCGACCATACATGGTACAGCTCAAGGATCAATTCTAGGACCGACTGAATACTTATTATATGTGAATGATATGTGTAAGATATTTCATCAGGGCTCAGTGTATCAGTTTGCTGATGATACCTGCTTAATAGTAGCTCACAAAAGTTTGGAGACGGCGCAAAGTATGATACAATACAACTTTAACATACTATGCAAGTGGGCTCACGATGTCGGGTTATCCATTAATTATAAAAAAACCAAATTAATGCATATACACTCACCATTCTTAAAAACCACATTAACACCTAAGGTTGTGGCCCATGAGCATGCTTGCATGCACTCTGGAAATGTGTCCTGCTGTTGCGCTGATCTGGACATTGTGACTGAACATACCTACCTTAGGCTAATAATAGACAGTAAACTTAATTGGTCTCCTCATATTGATCATGTATGTAGTAAACTCAGATCTATATTATCCAAATTATCTATACTTAAAAACAAGTTGCCTAATAGCACTTTAAGATTGCTTTATATGGCGCTAGCCGATTCTGTCATAAGCTATGGCCTGTCTAGCTATGGTAGAACTTATAAGACACATCTAAATGATATATATATACTACAACTAAGATTATTAAAAACTATTGTACCTCTTGAGATAAAATATAAATATAGATATAACTATGAAAGTCTGTTCAAGTACTGTAGGGTGATGCCTGTACATGACAAAGTAGATCTAGCTATCGTGACCCAATATATTAATAATATCCCCTTGTTAAATAGAAGATTCAGACCAGAAAATTTACGCAATCTAACAAACATACCAGCATTCACAATTCCTCCTTGCACTAATGAATACGGCAACAGAGTATGGACGCAGGCCTTACCACGCGCGTTGAACAGACTTCCATGTGATTACGATTATGATAGTAAATCTACTAAACAAGTTATAACCTCGTATAAAAAAATGTTAATAGATAGCCTTCCCGATTAGTAAGTTTATACTTGAATATTGAAAATTTGTCAACATATTATATTTTCCTCTACTTAGGTTGGATATAATCTTAAAAATTAAGATTAGAGTCTAAGCTGAAATTTTATGTACGTTTATTGAAATAAAAAAAAATTAAATTTGTTTTTTTTTTCATGTCGTGGAGGGGGCATTATTCACTCTCGCGCTCTTATACGCGACTAACGACAGGTTTGGTAGACAATGCAGATAGTTGCATTTCTCTCAACTGTCCAGCTTTAAACGAAGTCTTTTAGCTTTGAACATTGAGTACCTTTCCTCTTTAAAAAAGCCGGCCAAGTGAGAGTCAGATTTGCGCACCGATGAAAACACTGAATATGGCTGTAACTTTCCGTTGCAAAACTGTTGCGCCCATACATCGACATGGAGGTCGCGGCACAGGTCAAGGTTAGTTTATTGAATGCAAATAAATTTGTAGGTAATCATAAAAATAAAAATAATGTAACTACAAATTTACGGTTTATGGAAGTTTTTATATTATTCCTGTCAAAATCCATGATTCTAGGTCAACGGAAAGCGCCCTACAGAGTTTGATTCCTTTGTCAGCGTCTGCAAATGTGGCATAATCGTTCGATCTTTTGATTGCGTGACTTAGATGTTTTATTTTTTCACGGCTCCAAGGGTTAGCGGATATTTGATATTAATTCCATTCCAGTTTTGAGAAAAAGGGGTACACAGACGGGCAGATAGACGGACAACAAAGTGATCCTATAAGGGTTCCGTTATGGCCGATGCAGATAGGAAATTTCAGGCATTCTCATTCGTAGGTTTGCTGGTAACAATACCATGCAGGCGTGCCCTGCCCAGTTCGAAGATAGGTTCAAAAAATAAATGTACGGATTTGTTAGTGTCATTTTAAACTATTCATAATTGAAAGTGAAAAGCAGAGCTTTAAGTTTCTAGACTAATTAGTGAGATGCGAAGGCCAAGTTGCATTAAAGACCGTGACGCATTGATTCTACCTTCTCCAGCAACATCGCATTTCCATATCTTTAATGACTTCGATATCGTTTACTTAATTAATTACTAAATTAAACGTAGAAACTCGAAATGCTTCATTTCCCTGCTAAATTGGTATTGATTACATCACTCGTCTGTCGGCGCAGAATAGATAATAGTAGTATAATCCAATCTCTTTTTATGCCGAGTTCTAATCATTACTTAAGTAAAAAAACACTCGCAATATCTACTATTTTTGTAACGGACCTTCATCTTCACCCGCCATAAAAAGGGCCTAATGTCATATGTACAGATACTAAGCATAGCACAGCAACAATCACCTGACGTGCATATACTTACATATGCACGTCAGGTGATTATTTTCTCATTTCCATTCATTGATGTCATACGGAATAATCATTTGGGGTAATTCTACTGATGCCCAACGAGTCCTCATTCTCCAGAAGCGCGCACTGAGAATACTGGCTGGAGTAAAACCCAGATATTCTTGTAGGGATTTATTCGAAACGTACCAGATCATGACGCACTACTCACTTTACATATTTGAAATTTTAATGTTCGTAAGAAAGAGTTTGCCAACTTTTGCACGTGTCGAAGCGTCGGGCAAACAGATTCGATCGTCAGGTAGACTCAGAACAGTCCCGCGTCGCATGGCACTTACAGGTAAAAAAAAACCCGCGCGTCATCGGCCCGACCTACGAGCGTCTACCCGCCGAAATTCGTATACTGAACCATCTGACGAAACATTTCGACGAAAATTGAGAAACTTTTTATTAAAAAATCCATTTTATTCTGTTAGTGAGTACATGGACATGAAATTATAAAATGACATTTGTTTATTTAGTTATTTAATGTTTTTCTGACGATCCCATGGGAGATATGTATATCTATCTATTATAAGTTGTGTAAACTAGTTTTTAGGGTTCCGTACCCAAAGGGTAAAAACGGGACCCTATTACTGAGACTTCGCCGTCCGTCCGTCCGTCCGTCCGTCCGTCCGTCCATCCGTCCGTCCGTCCGTCCGTCCGTCCGTCTGTCACCAGGCTGTATCTCAACAACGGTGATAGCTAAACAGTTGAAATTTTCACAGATGATGTATTTCTATTGCCGCTATAACAACAAATACTAAAAATAAAATAAAATAAATATTTAAGGGGGGCTCCCATACAACAAACTTGTTATAGATTATATATATGTATAGGTACGGAACCCTTCATGAGCGAGTCGGGCTCGCACTTGCCCAATTTTTTACTCATAGTGACAGACATACATTTCTGTTCTATCTGACATTTCATTTTATGTTTCCATTATTATTGTTGTAGTTATATTATGAGTGTATATTTGACTTAATTGAATGATTATTATCTTATTATATGTTTTTATTGACGATCATAATATCAAGATTCATGTAAATTAACTTAGGATAGGTAATTTATAATGTAATTTGTTATTAGGGTGATTCTCCGGGCCGAGGTATTTTGCTTGACTTCGGTGGTCAATTTTATTTTTCATATTTTTGATTCGTGACTTTAATATATAAAAACGGCCTAATTTTAAAAAATATTGGTAGCAAAGGCCCTCTTCTGAACTTAGTGGTTCATAAGATATTTAAGATTTTAAATCACCGAAATCAAGGGCTCAATACTTCAGAGTTTTCGAAGTGTAGCTCGCTGAAATGACGACCCTTAGGAATATTTGTAGTGTCAGGCTGTTGAGGCATAATACCCTGATGCACCAGTTCAACGAGATGGGTAAACCATGTGCTAAAATGCCAATGAGATGCCAGTGAAAGCAGCCTAACGAACAGCAACCCACCGAAATAAGTAAACAAAAGAAGCACAGTCAGAACTATGCTGCATTAACAAAATCACGATTATAAGCATTGAAGAACCGATTGAGGGGCATGGCAATATAGAAATAATGTAAAATCAGTTGGTTTTATCGTAAAAATTGATAGCGGTGGCAATTTTTATTGACTTCAGTGGTCAAAAATTACACCGAATCAATGAAATCAATTCCACCGATTTCAAAATTTAATGTTTTTTATCGATTTAAGGAATACTAAAAGTAATATAGACACGAACAAATTATTATGGACTTACTTTCTCCCTTAGATAGTTTATTCACTTATAAAATTGCAGACACACAATCACTGAACAAGACAAATTGTTCCACCGAATTCAACAAAACACGTAACCAAATCCACCGAATGACGAACGAACCCACACGAACTCTACCTACAAGCCATTGAGCCGACGTCTACTCTCAGCGGCGGTGAGAACACAACTGAAGCTAGTTGCTTGCGAGCTGCGGGTTTCTAGTATACTTCTTTAAGGCAGTGCTGACGTGTTTTAAAGTTTACACTGAAATCACTAGTTACCCTCGGACGCTCCGAAAAATAGTTTTTATTTAAAATGTTTAGCAGATAAGGGCCTTATCACACTTGCGATTTGCGAGCGTATTTTCTATACAAATAAGCGACGCGGCGAACACGCTGCGCGATCGCCTTCATACAAAATACGCTCGCAAATCGCAAGTGTGATAAGGCCCTAAATTATATCTATAGGAACAAAATGATTAATAAACTAATGCTGAATACGGGAACACATTTGAAATCATAGTATCCAGACCCAATATCCAGTTATGATTTTTTATTTCAACAAATCTGGCAAGCGGACGCTCCCAGTGAACGTCAATTTTTGTAATAACTTTTTTTTATTGTCATGTTAATGAATTATCATGAAATGTTTACATTGCTCGCCAGACGAAACAAACCGTTAGGTACTAGCTTGATTTTATTCAGAAATATTCGATGGTAAATTTAACCATTTTCAAGCCCGGACACTTAAAAATGCCACTCCTGAGAAATGCTCATTATGAAATAAATAAATCTAAATCTATGGTGACTAGTACGAGTAATGGTATCTAATGATCTAATGATAATACGAGTAGGTACGCTACTGAAAGGTTTTTCAATGGTTCTTGACTCTAGGTATAATAGCAAAGCGGCCGTATCGACATGCGAGTAAATTATAGCAAAGTGATTTAACTAATTAAATGTTTATTAAATTATAACAAAATATATAAATGGACAATTAAATTCAAATTAAAACTAAAGAACTTAAATCTAAAATAAAGTAAATTAAAATAAGCTAAAATAAATCTACAAAACTGTGCCCCCGCGGCATAGTCCCGAAGACGCTGGCAGCATTTCCTCGCTGAATCGCAATTAGAACTATTGTGCAGTACGTAAATAAGCAGAATAAGTATCTTAATTTCATTTGGTAAACGCGCTACACTCACCCGTACCTAAGCATAAAAAATAAAAATTGAGGGTACCCTGGTTCAAACATGGCTTAGTCCCAAACTATGCAATACTTGTACGATGGGTATGCCGATATACATAATATATACCTAAATAAATATAATATAGATAATGTGTCTTAAACGCGCATTTCATGTAGTTCAGTCTTCCCTTGAAGCTCCGCGAGATTATTGGCGGGGCGCCCGCCCCGTTGAATCGTTTTCGGATCGTGTGAATTCGTTTTACTGGTCTAGAACTCTAGACTCATAAGCACATGAGGTGAAGTTGGCGCGCGGCGCACGGCAGCGCGGGCGCGGGCGCGGGGCGGCTGGCTGATTGTGCTCGCGTGGTGATCCGTGGCGCCGCGGACGCTACAGATTTCGGCGCAGATGCTATTGTTCTGCTGACTAGTGAAAGGTGAGCCGGATGAGCCTACCGATTTATCAAAATGAAACGCTTTGTTATTCACATGAGTTTAACTTAAGTATATGAATGTGCAGTGGTAGGTTTATCTTTACTTCGCGGGACTATAGACACAGAATACTTAATAGTATTGCATACTATAGATGCAGAAATCAGAAGTTTGTTTGAGATCTTTATTGCACTTTTTCGATGTGCTTAATTCAAGTCATTTTCTGTATTTCATAATGTGTTTGTGGCAATGACAGACATATCAACGAATACCTACTTGTATGGTTTTAAATCCACGTAAAATGAGTGCTGTTCATATGATTACACCGTACACATATACCTACCTATAGAGCGCAGGAAGATCGCCAGCGCTCTTCATACGTGAATTTAGGTGTAGGTACAGTAGATACTGTTTTTTAGAGTAGGTACTATTTTTTATAGATCTAAATAAATCAAAATGGAGAGTTATATCGTTTTGTGCTACTTGCATAAGTATTTATTACAGCTTTAGGTACTTATAAAATCTTGCACGAATTGGTGTACTAATATTAATAATACCGCATTTATATTCGTAACCAAGACCTTCAAGGCCATACGCGCTATATTGGCATCAACCTCGAACTAACAATCATACAAATGACTTTTAAAGTGACCAGTGACCACAGCCCGATCAGAGATTCTCCACGAAGCGCGTTGCAGTCACTGTTCGATATTAGGTAATTCCGATCAGGTCGGCGCGGGCGCCTCCGCTTGCGACACGAGGGATCTATCTGCATACAATCGTCACTAATCGTGTCACCGCATAGCGCGGTGCGGCGCGCGAGTACTCCACCGGGCACAGCAGATGTGCAATGCCATTTCAAATCAAGCATGTTTAAGAACGCTTACACTGTACTATCAGATATCAGATCTACAACGTATCATACGTTGTAGATAGAACTTTTTAATTAAAAATAATCGATGTCATCGATGCGAAGTTACGTAAGCATTATATATATGGGAATGGGTAAGTACTCTATCAAACGAAATCATTTTTTCCAAATCGTTTCAGCCGTTCTTGAGTAATTGGAAAACATACATAAAGAAAAAATAAAAATATACCGACAAACTGGAATTTACTCCGTTGTAGACGTCGGTTAAAAGTTATTTTCTCAAACATGCAATGAAATATCGTCATAACGTGCGTTAAAACAGGATTCGAAGTGTCATATTTCGGGCGGAGCAATTCGAGAGAAATGTAAAGGAATTTCATACAAAATTGAAGGCCTAGGCCGGGAAGTAATTTCGGATTAACAATATCCGCGTTAAGGCCTGAGGCCGTTACACACGAACTGATATTAAGAATACAAATCCGTATAATGAAATGTGTTGATGAATAAATTTAAAATACTGTCTAGGTATATGTAAGTCACCAGAGACCATAGACAATATTAAAAATCCTCTGCCTTTATTCTATTTATTATATAAAATAAGATTCTTATTATCAGGTTGTGTATATGGCCCTAATATTCGAACACTATACACGTGGACGACTGTCGAAAGAAAAAAACATGGAGCGATAGAAGAGGGAAAATAAAAAATACTTTTTTTAAACATGGCGTATGTGTTCATGAACTGGCTGAACAGCTGAATTATGTTTCTTTGAGTGGTGTATTTTTTTATTTATTTATGCCTTAGCCGTGAAATGGTTTTGCCGGCTTCGTATTACTATCCTACTCATCAGTCTATACCTACTCAGCCGGTAAGCCCTTATTTCCCGGCGTCTGCAGTAATGTACTATAACAATGCTTACATAGTTAGGCGACGTAAATCTTATAGGTACTTACAGGTTATTCACTCCACGTTGTTTTACAGAATTTTAGCATAAGTTATTTTCAAGTTAGGTACAACACGTCAATAAGGTTTAGGGTACCTTTTCACCAGAGATATGCTACGCTACGTTGCTATGGATGGATGTGTTTGATATCCACCAATCATATTCATTGGTCCACATAGCTTAGCACTGGCGGAAAAGAGTTCAACAAAGCTATGCTTTTTATATGGAAAGATGCGTGGTCTGGATGCGTGCTATGAATGGTCGCGAGTGGTGCAGTCTAACGCAACTAGGAACACAACTTTTGTATGGACTTTACGTGGCAAACCATAGTTCGAGCAGAGCTTCTTCTATCTTCCTCGCACAGCTAACTCGCGCCTGTGTATCTTCATAGCGCGTCTTCCTCGAACGGCTACATAGCTTAGCATTAGTGGAAACGGCCACATAGTTTGGTAGCGTAGCTTTCGCAACCCTCGCAGCATAGCTGCATAGTACATCTTCAGTGGAAAGGCACCTGTCTGTATCGTAGAGACGAGGGCGGGTACGAGTATTGCCAGAGCGTGACAACGCTATTAAATATGCAGTGTTTGATACTTTACTTAATGATAGTTATGAATGTTTTTCGTGCAACTGAGCTTACACACCGGTATAAATAACTAGCTGTTGCCCGCGACTTCGTCCGCGTGGAACCTTTATATTGGAAATTTTACATCTTTATTATTTTCAGATCTAAGTAATGTTGAAATTGCTAAACGTGTTTTTTTTAGCAATTTATTACGATATAGTAACGAACCCTTCGTACGCGAGTCTGACTAGCTCTTGGCCTTTTTTTACTTTTTTTTCGGCTAATTTGCTCTAATTACGCGGTATCATTATAAAATCAGGTACATCTACGAAAGAAAAGCTTTACTTAATTCGATGAGATTAAGAACGACTTTTATAAATTCTTTGATTCGAATACTTGCTTAAACCTGAATAAATGGGTTTTTTTGGATAAGTAATGTTTCTATGCATTAGTCACAACCACGCTTTTATAAATTACGTTTAAGACAAGAATTTACGCTATGTGAGTTTGGCTGCGCGGGCGCCGTGCGACCTCTGGCGCGCGCGTGGGATCACCATGCGATTGTTTTCGCGCCGCGAAACGTGTGCTCGCGTCGCCCTCGCAGAGGTTGAATTACAAGTATCCCGCGCTACCTCCGTAACTCCGTAAGCTTATTTACAATTGTACGCTTGAGATAAATCACTTAATCGTACACACCAAATGTGCTGTTCATGTTCTATTACCTTTATTACTTTTCAGTAGGTAATTTATGTAAAATAAAACGAGTGCACAGGTCAATAATTTTTTAAATATTGATGTGGTTGTAATGTAACGATTTGAATGACATTTTGTATTAACAAAGATGAAGTTTTATTATCAAAGTTTGTTTGAATCTACCTATAGGGTTCTAGATATGCAGTCGATAAAAGAAAGGAAAAACAAACCTTGCTCAACCGGGGTTTTTATTGTTAACCAGCAACATAATTTATACTTCATACATAATGTGTAAGTACTCGTATAATTCTATTCAGATGGAATAAAAAATTTAGACTAAACGAAATTTGGCGTAATTTTCACGTATTAAGAGGAAATATTACTATTATTTTTTCATACATTATGGCGTCGCCTACAAATGGGGTTCAGATATAACGTTATACCGTTATACGTTTTTTCCAATACTATTTGACGAATTTTTGGAAACTGGTCGGGAAGAAAATTTTCTGTGTCGGAATGTTACGATTTATGCGCGCTTTCTACTATAATACATTTTGGCCGTAAAAGAGAATAGGTATATCAATAGGAGAATAATAATACATACAAAAATTTAAACGTTCCGACATAGAAGGTTGTTTTGCCAATAAATTTCCAAAATTTCGTTACGGCTGGTTAAGTTTTGAAGAAGAACACAATCGGGAAGAATTACTCTTTTTTTAGATGGGCAGTTGTAAACCTCTTAAAGTTTGTCAGGTTAAGTGAACATTATTTTCATAACTATCACCTGATGCAGTGCAGTTTGTTGGCGAATCTTACAATTTTTTAACTCAGGATGTAAATAACCTACTTACAAATCTTGGATATTTATTTTTAGGTATTGGTACACAACCATTAGTAAGGTCCAAACCTTACGCGATCTTCGTTATAATTTATAGTCATAGTAACCAACTGCAATTCAGAGCCTTGGTCACTTTGGGTGGTGTAACTGTAAAGCTAATGGTCAGTGACCAACGGAAACATAAGACGTACTTAATGAGAACAGTTGTCGGGAGGTAAACGAACCCTGACCGCGTGGGAGCTCGCCAATTGCTTCGATTTGCAACCAAAAATATTTCATGGATTCTGGACTCTAAGGCATTCGATATTTAGATAACCAGTCTATATCTGCGGAGTACATCTCTACAGTTTTAGATGGGTGCGTCTCATTTCATAGAAAATCAATTAACATATTTTCATATGACCGAACATACGTTTGGTAGAATTTTTAGATTGTATAACAACGTTTCATAGAATGCTTATTTCATATATCGTTATTTCGTAGAAGCAAAATTGATATAAAGTAATTTCTTATAACAATCATTTGATAGAATGTACGTTTAATATAATGCCCTTTTCTTATAACAATAATTTCATAGAATGTACAATTAATAGAATGTACTTTTCATAGAATGGACGTTTAATAGAATGTACTTTTCGTATAATATACTTTTCATATAAATTTAAGCACTATATAACGGAATCATCAGAATTCATAATCACCCGAATTCATACATTACAAAATTTAAACGAGTGAGCGAGTGAGCAAAACCTTTCAGAGCAGATCCGATGTGGCCGGGTTAGGTTAGAAGGTCAGGCGGGAGCGTAGCGCAGCGAGCTCCCACCTGGCCTTCGAGGTTATTTTTTTTTTGCGTGCCGAAAAGTTTTGTTTGTATTCATACTGTTTTCATACAAGAACAATCCACCCAACTATTACGATAATTGTCTGTTATGAAAAAAAAATGAGTTAACATTTCTTAGTAATGATCGCACAAGAGTAAGCAGTTGCGATTATTATAATTATTTTTTACGTACCTTTCTGTTAAGTGTGTATTATGTTATTTGTTTATTCTATTAAATGTTTATGGTATGAAATGTTCATTATATTAAGTATGTATTATGTTATTTGTTTATTCTATTAAATGTTTATTATATGAAATGTTCATTATATTAAGTGTTCATTATTTTTAATGTTTATATACAAAACAAGCAATATATCATGTCTTGTTATAAGAAATGAAAATATATGAACTGATTTTCTACGAAATGATAATTCTATCAATTGATCGATTCTATATGTTGAAATTATATTAATATGTTATTCGATGTGATGAACGTTATGACATTTGTTATTCTATGAATTATTACACACCCGTTTTAGATATATCACGTTCACGTTTCTACGTGGCGGTGGGATCATTTAACTAGGTAGGTATATGACTAAGTGCAATTTAAAAACGATCCGCTATTATTTAGAAAAAAGTGTTATTCAATTTAGAGTGCGCGTTGAAATCTACAAATACCTACCTAATAAGTTTTTTATTTTTTTATTAAAAGCTTTTACTTAACTTGCAATGTATGTATTTAAGTATGTTTGTTCGGGTGGAATCTTTAAACTCAATTTTGAAGTAGATATCTTCAACCGATTGAGTTAAAATTTTGTATACACGTTTAGTTTGAATGACAATGCACGATATGGTGTGTGACGTCATTTTAAATCCAATATGGCGGGCCATCCAAGATGACGGCATAGATATTTTTATTGCATTTCTACAATATGGGTATCAAATGAAAGGGCTTGTTGAGAGTAACTCGAAAAATAATGTGACGTCATTCTAAATCCAATATGGCGGATCATCCATGGTAGAGGAATACTTAGTTATTTTTAATGCACTTCTGCAATATGGGTATCAAATGAAAGGGCTCATTGCGAGTAAATTGAAAAAAGAGCTCCAAGCTGAAATAAGTTTGACTTGTGTAATTTGGCGAGATGGGCGTCATCAGCTTTGACCTTCTGCAACCTGTCTAGGAGAAGGACAACTCCAAAATCAAACTCGGAACTGTGTTTCGTCACGCACAATTATGCACAGGCTGAGAAACATAGCCAGCGATAAAAAAAAAGAAAAGAAAAAAAAGCTATTATTTAAACGCTGTTGCGAGGTTTAATTAGGTTACTATCAGTAATTAATTGAAAATATAATAAATTTAGCAGATCAATTTACATAAGTAATTAAATTAGTACTAGTTTATTTACAAATCGCGCGACAAGCTTTTATTATCATATCAATTGAAAATAATGAGGATGAGGTTATAAGTTGACAGCTAAAATTTTTAAGGATTAAAATATGTTTTTCTTTTTACAGCGTTCAAATAAGTTTTTTTTTAAATTTTAGCTTTTTATTTATTTCGAATTATTATGATGAATTACTTTAACCTATGGTATTGTGGCAGAAATCCCTTCTGGTTTCAAATCAATTTACTAATGTCAGCTATGGGGCGAATTCATATAATACTAGCAGCACCGCGCGGTGTTACCCGCTCATCCCGTAGGAATGAAGCAAATTCCCGCGGTAAAAAATATCCTATGTTCATCAGGGATAATGACGGCTTCTAATGGTAAAAGAATTTTTCAAATCGGTAGTAGTTTCGGAGCCTATTCAATACAAACAAACAAACAACCAAATCTTTCCTCTTTATAATATTAGTGTAGATTGTCTGTACTGTTTCGCACAAAAACATGAATATAAATATAACAATAAATATCGATATTCTTCTGTTGGTCTATCGTATTAATTTTACACAAAAATACTCTTGTTTGTTATTTATTTAAATGCACATTAATGCTGGCGAACGCGAGGAGAATATGATTGATACTGTACTATACCTAGAAGTAGTGGTTATACTTCTAGACCTATTTAAAATCTGCGATCACTGACAATGTGCCACTAGCCATCGATGGAAATTCTACTGACTCGGTTCGGTCGCGACAAAATATGAACAATATGGAGCAATGCAAGGCCAACAGCCGGCGTGCCTGCGCCGGCTGATGAAATATTTCTCATAATCGTGCTCGTGATCATTGAAATGACAATTCAATAAAATATTCCGCCTAAGGTGTGCCTTTTGCAAAGGCACAGTCGCAGACTGAGAGCTGCCGCAATCTGGGCCACAAGTGGCAGCCGCAACTCGGGCACGTGGCGGGTGGACAGTAAAGTTGTCATCGGCTAAGTAACTCAGGTGGAGTGAGAAGGGGTTGTCTAATTACTTCGATATTTTCTTTGCGTTTTTAGTATTTGCCAGACCTAACGAGCATCACTCGCTTGTAGCCAAGTCGCGCACAACCAATAGATAAGCGCAAAATATGTCCCACGTTTTTGTATAGTGGCGGATGGTATTCGTTGCTACGAAGTAGCTAATTAGTCGTACAATACACCAAAATAAAGTGACTCTTCTACTAAGACACAGAAACCGGGCGAAATTTGACGTCTTGATAACTCCATGAGTTGAATTTTCCTAGGTTTTGTTGAACGTAACATTATTTTACTTTGCCAAATATATTAAGGATAGACGGTAATTTCTACGTAAATAGTTTTCTCATTTGATAGTATCGTATTGGTAATAAAATAGGCGTAAGTACACCACTTCAAAATTGCTTCTAAGAATACAGAACAGAAGAAAACATCCTTGGAAATGGTTGACTATGTAGTCGCCGGCGTAGCACAGCTGCGTTACGTTCGGCCACACATTGTCAAAGAATTCGGGCCGGAGACCAGTCACGCCTCCGTGCAGCACGACGCCTGACAACACAAAGGTCACGAATGCGTACACTATACATACTCGTATTTATAACAAGCCGTAACCGTCACCTTTCATTATATCTAGCAACAGTGGATTTGTCTCTTAGGATGCGTTGTGTGTCGACGAATAAAGAGGGGTGTTATAAGTTTAACATGTGTATCTGTGCGCTGTGTGTCTGTCTGTGGCATACCTCCCAAACGGACGAACCGATTCGAAAGCGGTTTTTTTGTAATCGAAAGCCTTGGCTTTCGAGATGGTTCTTAGCTATATATATTTGGTAAAAATACCTGAAACTGTTTCCATTCTTAACCCACTGATTAGGGCCTTATCTTATATATAATTTAATCGATTTTATTTTTAATTTGAATTTAGGTTACACATTGGCATTAACAGATAAATAATATAACCTTTAGATGACCTAAATATTTATTATTAGATAATTATTGTATGCTAATGAAGGTTATTATTTAATTGAAATTATACACAAACAAAAACGACATAAATAAGTAATAATTTGTCAGATTTGAGTTATCGGTGGTCGAGGTTCGGACCGGGACAATATGGTGTAAAACTTTCTGATTGCATTTTGGCTTGCTGCGTTTTTAATATATTTTTAAATTATATACGCAAATATTTATCACACACTCTGTATAAGGAAAGAACTAGTAACGGTCGGTGGACGGTCAACTTTTACTGGCAATGAGTCGAGTGTCGGTGCCGTGCCGCGGTGCAGAGATCACGCGCGCGCGGCCGCGGTGCGCACGCGACGCCTCGCCTTCACCGTTACTTCCGTGCTCACCGGATACTAATATCAATATCGCCGTCAATCTGCTGCAGGTTGCTTACTTGATAAGTATTTATTGTTATTCTTCGAATATCACTACCTTTCAAACGGCCTACAAAAGTGACATAAGTACATAGTTCCATAGTCATGTTTGTAGGAACTTTGATTATACTCATACAGGTAGGTAGCGATGCTGAGAAATACCATGAAATAAATAGTATGTAATATTTAGGTAAACACCTTTGGGGACTAGCTTTTCCTCGCGGCTTCACTCGCGCTCGAGGATAAAATTTGCCCATACATATTTTCTATTCCTAGTTATGTAGGTATGTCCTATTCTGATATCTAAGCTATATTACTGAAAACTTGGAATATTTTATAGAAATCTGTTGCTTATGTAGCTTTTGCATTTAAGTGGGACATACATTCGCGCAAACTTAAAAATGTATTATAATATAAGATAGGTAAGTACAAGATAGTTGAGCCATTTTCAAAAAACATGTACATAGTTTACGGCTTTAATAAAAACAAAACTTAATTGATTCCCTTTGTGTAACGATAGTTACCCATATAATATCTTTTGTATGAATAACTTTCGTAATACAAAAGACGTGGCCGTTATTTTGTTTTTATTAAGCCTTTAACTTTGCAGGTACATGATTTTTGAAAATGACTCAGTTACGACATATATATGATATATATATGATATAATTACGACAAAACAAAAATTATAAAAAGTCGGCAAAATACTTGAATCTGATGAAGTGATGAATAAATAAGTTTACTTTCTTGACAGTAAAAATTATAAAGAATTGTTAGAAAATTATAAGATGATGCTGCAATAGCGGATGTAACAGCTGCTATTCTAAACCGTTACCCATCAATCGTCTCACAAATTAATTTGCAACTATTCTGCTGCCAATCTTGGCTCAACCCGTACAAAATGTGCTTCGTGAACCATAAACTAGATTAAATAGGTAGCTGCTGAATGCGGCCGGCGACTGTTCATAACTATTTTACTTCTGACTAAGTGAGCAATATTTGAGTTTTGAGTTTGTTTCATAAGTACTTGTACTTTTAAAAACCGGCTAAGAGCCTGTCGAGCCACGCTCAGTGTAGGGTTCCGTAGTTGCCCATCCATCACAATTAGACGGGCTTAAAACAGCGGTTTTAAGCCTGAGGTTTAAATACTTTATATTACCTACGTGAAAGATTTCAAGCTCCATAAAAAGGTCGTAAACGCCAAAGTAACTGTAATTAGGTATTTATTACCTTCTGGAAGTTATCGATTATACGCGCCAGATTGAGCGAAATGTTTTAATACAGTATGGCACTTAACTAATATGTGTAACGTTCGAAGTATAAGGACACCGCGCGGCACTTACGTCATTTTAAAGAAAATTATGAATTTTGCGATAAATCAAAAACGGCTCGACCGATTTTATTATTCAATATAGTTTTCATTGAAAGTGCTAATAAGGCCTCATTTTTATGAATTTTTCGACCCGTGGTTGTAAAGTTAGAGGAGGGGGGACGCAATTTTTTGGATTTCTGGAGCGAATATTTACAAAACTGCTGACTATAAAAAAATGATGTTTGAAGATCCCAATTATTGTTTAAAGACCTATTCAACGACACCCCACACACTAGTGTTGGAACGAAAAACAAAATCACCCCCACTTTAGGTGTACTAGGTTTAACAGGTTTAAAAACTTTTTTTTTAGTTTTTATTTTACCATTTTGTCGGCGTGATACATACTCAATTACTCATACTTATACCAAATTTCAGCTTTCTGGTACTAATGATCACGGAGCTAAGCCGCGGACGGACAGACAGACAGACAGACGGACAGACGGACATGGCGAAACTATAAGGGTTCATAGTTGACTACGGAACCCTAAAAACAGATTTTTAATACAATTCTAGAATTTGTTAATCTATATATATAAAAGAAGAAGTCCTGACTGACTCATCAACGCACAGCCGAAACTACTAATGTTAGAGAGTTCATTTTTGCACAGTAGGTTACTTTTATAACGTGGGCTAGAGATAAGAAGGGATTTTTGGAAATACCACCCCTAAGAGGATTTGATTGGGAGGACCCCATTTTCTAACTCCAAATCCATGCGTCGCTCTATAAATATTAAGCATCCTGCAAACAATTCCCGTAATCTAATTGGAAAATCTTCTAAAATTCTTTAACAATTGCATATCAGTGTCTGCCACTGTTTGAAATGTAATATGTCTAGACCATTTTAACTAAGAATAAAATTCACCTACCTATTTTAATATCTTTGTCATCATCAAAAATCTACGCGGACGAAGTCGCGGGCGGCCGCTAGTATAATGATTTTAAATGCAAAATATATGTTGGTTTTGAGCCTCATTCATGCAACAAAGATATGTCATTTCTTGAAAAGGTATGAACACCGGAGGTTGTCTTGATAACCAAGGAAAATTAACGGTTCTCGAAATATGTTTTTTTTTATATGTAAATAAATTAAGTAAAAACTAAAATACGTTTTCCACATGGCCGAAGCCCATGGAAAAACATGCAGAATGATAAAAAATAAAACAAATGATATACACGTTATTCTTGTTTTCTGAGTCAGAAATGCAAATAACAAGTCTCAGACACGAGTATGTCATTGCATTAATATTTGTTTATCTGTTTCAATATTCTCTTAGGGTTTCCCGGTTATTACTTATAAATATCATAACTTACCTGAACGGATTATGTCGAGTACTTACATGTTATGTAATTCGAGCTCGTGAGTGTCATACTTGAATACGGCAATTACACAATTAGTAGTCAATGAGGATTTGGGGGTAAATTTTGTAACGGTTGAAAGTTGTTTAATACTTGTCATAAATCGAGGCAATAAAACTGAGCAAATATTAGCGATGTTGCGCCACCCGCAATGATCTCTGACGGCCGAATACTGCGATAACACGAACTGAATTATTTTCCAGTCTTATTTTAAATCGCCAATTGTATTCAAAAAGGGATTGAAGACAATGACATACATATAATATATCGTCTCTAATAAAGATTATCTGAGAAACCTAATCATTATGTACCTAAGTAATAAAAAAACAAATAGAGGTATAATTACATATTTATATTCGACGTAGATGGATGTAAAATAACAGACAAAGCCAGTTCAGTTCAACCTTGTGAGTTTAATTGATGTAGGGAAACCCATTAACATGAGTTTGGTACTTATCAACCTACAAGGAGTCAAGTTGCTTAATATGGCATAAGTATACTCGTTATTCCCACCCGTGCTTTGTCTTTGAAATCACACAAATATTATAAAAGCGAACGATGTTGCGAAGTGTTTGTATTTATGTTCGTTACTTCCTTACGTTCAAACGGCTGGACCAATTTTGATACA
Source organism: Apotomis betuletana (assembly GCA_932273695.1). Taxonomy (NCBI): domain Eukaryota; kingdom Metazoa; phylum Arthropoda; class Insecta; order Lepidoptera; family Tortricidae; genus Apotomis; species Apotomis betuletana. The sequence goes on from OW026298.1 coordinate 36,194,106, forward strand.
ATTCGGTATGGTGGTAGCTGACACCCCGAATTAACACATAAGCTGTGACATAGGGTTATTATTTTCCCGAAAAAAATAATTATGTCCCCGTGGGAAGAGCGGTCTGTAATAATCGTCGAAACATATAGTTGTGTGTGAGCAATTAGGCTCTTAAGAGGCCTTATTCCTTTTAAAATTCCCCGAGTTCTAGGTAGTAACAAAGCTATTTCATGCTTTCATTGCGTACAGTCGAAAATAAGTTGAAAAAACTAATTTTCCGCGTGAATTTTGTCAATTTAGAGTAGTTTTTGAAACAAAAACTATCAATGAAAAATTCAAACTGTAGGTTTTAAATATATACTAATAAATCCCAATAGCCCTGTTCTAGGTAGTAGCATCAATAATATGTTAAGTAACATGTTTGATCACAGAGAAAAATGTCTAAAACAATCAGCATTTTAAAAGGAATAAGGCCTCTTATAGAAGCTAGACGTTAAATTCCTTCTTCAAAATTTATTATTCGGTGTTCATTTGCCAGGAAATGTTTATTTTTTAAATTTTATCATTATGGTAAAAGTCTCGTCTTTCCTATCTATAAACGTATTTGGAAATCTACTATACCTAATCTTAATAAAAGATGAAGTTTGGTGTACGTCCGGACTGTACATCTTAGTGTGTCTGATAAACCGCTGGTAACATCGCAGGGCGCAGCTAGTTATTTTTATAATTATAATGTTTCGGTGGACTGAGTTAGTACGTTTAAAACTATGAGTAAATTAGTCATAGTTACGATGTTTATTTTGCTTCTCCGGGTGAAGTAACATTGCGATTACAATTTATTGGGAAATTTAAATAAAGGATTAGGATTATTAGCTTGGTCAATAATATTTGAAGAAAAAGACAATCGTTGTAAACAATTAAAGTATGTAATTATCAATTGAGAAACTCATTGCTTGTGCTGTTGTAAATTTAATAACGCAACTACTTAATGTCAACCCACATTAGCATATAAAGGTGACTTCAAATTGGTAATACAAAATTAATTTAATACAAGTTCATCCCTAATAAATAATAGGATCAAGCAATCATATGATGACAATTGAAAAGCTCACTGGCCGTGACAACTGGACAAGCTGGAGTTTTGCCGTCAAAGCTGACCTACAACATGAGGACTTGTGGGAATGTGTGGAAAATGAAACAACAGACTCAAAGAAGGATCTTAAAACGAAATCAAAGCTTATACTCTTAGTGGACCCTGGATGCTATATGTTCACATACAAGAGGCAAAAACAGCGAAAGAGGTTTGGAACAATTTATTACATGCATTTCAAGACTCAGGTTTAGTCCGTAAAGTCGGTTTATTGAAAGACTTAATAAATACTACATTAGAAACAAGTACAAGCGTGGAAGATTACGTAAATAAATTAATGTCATCAGCTCATAAGTTGCGAAATATATAATTTCAAGTGGATGATGAGTGGCTCGGGACACTGATGTTGGCAGGCTTGCCAGATGTTTACAAGCCAATGATAATGTGCATAGAGAGTTCGGCTATACAAATTAGTGCCGATTTAATCAAAACTAAGCTCTTGCAAGAGGTAACGAAAACAGACACTACCGCTTTTTACACAAACTCCAAAAATGTCAAGCCAGGTTATTCATCCCAGTCAAAATCAAAAGGCCCCCGATGCTTTCAGAGTAATAAGTATGGGCACTTAAGTAAGAATTGTTGGCATAGGAAAAATAAGTCTGAGGTTAGAAATAAGAAAGATAATAATGGTTTTATAGCAGCCTTTTCAGCCATGCAGGTGAATGATACAATGAACTGGTACGTAGATTCTGGCGCATCAACCCACATGACGATGCACCGGGAATGGTTGGTGAATGAGACAGCTCCACCTGTTAACCACATAAGAATAGCTGACAACAAGGTGCATGTGACATGTCGAAAGCTGTGGTGATGTTATAATACAAGTACCCAATAAGACTGGCAGTGAAGCAATCCAGGTGAGAAATGTTCTATTTATACCAGAATTATCCACAAATTGGCCGTCTGTGAGTAAGATAATTAAAGCAGGCTGTAAAGTAGAATTTAATGTTGATGGCTGTCAGATAAAAAATCAAAATGGGCAAATGGTAGTAAGTGCTACACTGATAAATGATACCTACAGACTTAAAGCTTATAATAATGAGAACCGAGCGATGGCATCTTCTACAGAGACTGATACCTACTTGTGGCATCAAAAAATGGCACATTTAAATTTTAATGATGTTGATGAAATGCCAGCCGGCGTGAAATTGACACCGCAATCTGAAAGTTGTGTATGTGTTACATGTTTAGAAGGAAAACAAACCAGGAAACCTTTTCCAAGTAATGGCTCCCGGGCAAAAGAATTGCTAGAGGTCATACGCAGTGATGTATGTGGTCCGCTACAAACCACATCAATTGGAGGTTCAAGGTATTTCACAGTTTTTATTGATGACTATTCACGTAAAGTCTTTGTGTATTTTATGAAAAGTAAAGCGGAGGTATTTAATAAATTTATGGAATTTAAAAGTCGAGTAGAAAATGAACTGGATAAAAAGATAAAAGTATTTCGAGGTGATAATGGGAAGGAATATGTCAATAAAACTTTTGATGATTATTTAAAGAAAAATGGTATATTGCACCAAACTTCAAATCGCTTTCTCTGTCCCTATGTCCCTTTGTATGCTTAAATCTTTAAAACGACGCAACGGATTTTGATGCGGTTTTTTTTTAATAGATAGAGTGATTCAAGAGAAAGGTTTATATGTATAATACATGCATAATTTATAAGCATTGCACCCGTGCGAAGCCGGGGCGGGTCGCTAGTTAACAATAATTCAAGATACTTAATTTTAAGAATTGACTAAATGTAATTTTTTTTATCAGTTAACTGAGCACAATAAAGTGTTTTATATTACCAATTTGCAGTGACCCTATATATTATTCGATATCGTTATGCACGACTTGAAATATGTACTTATACACTTGGTATCGAAATATATATACTGCTTTCCATAAACACAAATACGAAGTCTTGATAATTTAAAAATCTTTGATTATTGCTGAATGAACAAATATGTCAATTCGTCGGGGATAGTGCAATACCGCGTAAATAACAGCTGTCAATAAAGTTCTCATTTCAATAAAATTGTTAGCATTTGTTTGAATATTCATTCGTATATACACTTGTTACTTACGCGGTATTGCACTATCCCCGACGAATTGGGATCTGGGTTCAAATAGTATCTTAAATTAGGCTCGTTTTGCTTTTTCCTCTTATAGGTATTTGTACTTGCAAGAGTTTTAAAGTATACTTGAAGCAATCTAACGCGAGTAGGTATTGCGTTTGTATTCGTTTCGAAAAAATCTTTCAAATTGCATTGAAAACACATACCTAATTATATTTAAAAAAATAAACGCTATCCATGTGCGAAAATTAATTTTCTAACAATAAGAACATAACTTCCTTCAATTATATGAAAGTATATACCAGATATTAAATAAACAGAATACTTAGTTACTAACGTAAGTACTCTCATGATCCCCGTTATGTGTTCGATCATTAGTTTAGTTATTATCCAATTAAAAAGATAGCTGGTTACATAGTTAGTTAATGTGCTAACATTAACTTAGACGTTGATTCAGTGTAGTAGGTACGAGTTGGTAGCTATATACTCGTTGTTGGCAATGGCTAATTATTTGGAATACATTATATGAATGTCGGCTGGGAGGAAATGCTTAACTTGAATTTAAATTATATTCAGCAACAACAGGGGCTGAAATCTCTGGTGTAAGTAGAAAGTTGGCTGAACAGTTAACGGCATTACATCACGGCGGGAGAGAGCTCGGGCAGAGCACATGAAGATGTTGTGTTGCATAACCCATTAGCCTGATTGATTGGCAAGTGCATGCGAGTCGATGAATATTTCTGCTTTGGTAGCCTCTTGAGTGTCAATCGGATTTATCACACGTCGTGTTCAAATGAAATGTTTATATTGAATCTGATTATCGGATGGATACAACTACGCGTGATCTTGCTAGCTTTCGGTTTTATGTCACCGCTGTGAAGTCATTTTCACTTGACTAGGCTGATAGTAAGAGTTCATCGGGATTCCATCGTAAAATTCAGGATATTATCGTATCGTTAAATTGTTAATCAAGAGGGAAAAGTGATCAGTTACCATTAAGACGTTAATGGCCGAAGGAGCTTTCGCATTTCACTTCTATCTGCATCCAATTCAGTTTTTCCGATAGAGTCAGTTATTTTTTTTATAGCATGTGGTAGCATAAAAAAGCCTACCAAGTGCGATTTGGTCACGCGCACCGAGGGTTTCGTATGGACTATGACAGCATATTGCTCTAATTAAAAAATTGGGCAAGTGCGAGCCCGACTCGCGCATAAGGGTTCCGTACCTATACATATATATAATCTATAACAAGTTTGTTGTACGGGAGCCCCCCTTAAATATTTATTTTATTTTATTTTTTAGTATTTGTTGTTATAGCGGCAATAGAAATACATCATCTGTGAAAATTTCAACTGTCTAGCTATCACCGTTGTTGAGATACAGCCTGGTGACAGATGGACGGACGGACAGCGAAGTCTCAGTAATAGGGTCCCGTTTTTACCCTTTGGGTACGGAACCCTAAAAAGATAAACTGTAGTGAGGGACAAACTTAACTTTATTGTTGGATAACTGTTTTACGTACTTTAAATAAAGACTATAATTTACTTTTACCTACTATGATTTAATTACAAATGTAGGTATAGTTTCATATTTTTTCCTATAGGTACTTTTAGTAGGTATAAGACAGTTCCAGGTCAACGGAAAATACCTTATACATTTTAATTCCCTAGAGAGTGTCGAAATATACGCTTTTTGCGGCTAAAACGGCCGTATCTAAAAATTGTTTTTTTAATCGTTTGGGTTGGGGGAGACTATAGACCATAAATACCATATACTCATGGTATTAATTTCAATTCGATACCTCCACCTGTTCCCCAGACTGATTTCCCAGAGGTCTTGACTGACAGACGGTCGGAAGAACAATAAAGTGATCCTATAAGAGTTCAGTTTTTTCCTTTTGAGGTACGGAACCGTAAAAATAGTGTAAATTGTAACATTCAGTTGTTGCTAAACATTTAAAGTTGCTAATAAATAAACTGACGATCAGTTTATTTATTAGCAACAGAGGATTCAAAGTCCGCCCGCCATCAGCACCGGGGAATTGACGGCTGAAGAAAAAAACAGAAAAACTATTAATAACATATTATAATAGGAAAGATCCATTTACTCTAATTATTATCTTTCTTTCTTTTATTTTTTTCTACGGCTATTTTTCTTAATGTTTTTGTGCCTTTTCTCTAGCTGTCAATTACTTTAGGTACTTAGAGCTAGCAATGTGCAAGTTGCAGAACATTCTCAAAACGTGGAAACTTACAAGAATGTTCTGAGATTTTTTATTAAATAGGTATTAGTTATAGAGCTGTTAAGCGTCCACTTGTTAATTTGTAAGCAATGTAAGTTGGGTTCCTATATTGATAAAAGCGACCGTGGCGACGACGTCTCATCTAGCGCGAGTGTACAGCGCAGCGGCACAGAGGCTGCCGGAGCTGAGGTCGACATGCCGAGGCAGTCACGAGCTTGGCGCAGTCGACCTACAGACTTGTTTGCGATTTCACTGAGAAACTGTGTGCTTTGACTTGCACGTAACTGAGTAACTATTGATTGTGAGAAGCGCTAACGAATGTTGCACGATAGTTCGAATTTTATTCATTACGATACGACGACAAGGACGAATAGGTTTCGTAACATTCCCGTTTTAGGATTTCTTTTTTTTTACTTATATAAAAGTAAATAAAATATGGGTCTTAATAGGTACATAAATATTAAATAGACTTTTCTATGCCTAGTTGTTTTATAGAATCTATTCCCGCCTTTTTCCTTTATATTTGTGTTTATTTAGAGAAGTACAATTAATATAGTGGCTAGTTAAATTGTCATTAAATGGTTTATGTTTTTTCATTTAAACGTGTGTCGTGCTTACGTGGAGAAAAACTTATCGGTGGAATCATATTCATAGTGTCGGGTTTTACCTACACATAATACAAGTGCGTATCTTATTGTTAGATTTAGACTTTATACCACATGCATGCACAGTTTCCTGGGCTTATCAGAAACGTGCCTGACATTCCACATCACATTAAGTAGGTATGTCTTAAGTACTTGGGCATAATTCATAGTGATAATACGATATGGAATTAGGGCAAAAAAAATACGTAAGTAGTATCTTCATTTTAATTTCGTAGTTAATGTCCCCCTAAATCCGAATGAACAGTTAAATATACATAATTAGAGTCTATAATCTGGATTGTCAATCGATCGATTAGCCGGCATTCTCGGCGCGCCGCCGCCGGCCGCCCGGTGCCCGCGCAGAGTGCGCAGACAGATTGGCTGAGGAACGGTTGCGAAAGCCGTTCTGCCTTATTTGGGAGCGCGACACCGCTTACCGCAGGCCCGTACTTTCAGTGCTTGCCTATCTTCGGAGTTCGAGTCCGAGGAGTGGCCGACATTACGTCAATTCAATAGATTGTAAAACAAGTATTATTCATTGTTAAAATATTGTACAACTTATTAAATCAGCCCATTTTGCAGTGATCGGGTTTATCGAACCTGTTACTAACGTAAACATATGTTACATAATTTATCCATCTACATACAGATATAACGCGATTAACGCGACCACTAGTAGGCATACTGCCGGTATAATTCTAACAAACATTTTTAGCGAAATAATAAGCACAAGACTGATTCGACGTAGTGAGACGAGCACCAAGTAAACGGATTCCAATTCGGACAGTCATCTACCGCGGAGGCTGCCTGCGATAGCGATGGCGGGGTCAACGCTTGTAAGAACAGCTTATCGAATTATTTTAAGCCGTGAAGGCATACCTTCAGTTGTTATTTCCACAGATCGTTTGTGATTTAAAAAAGATCTTACTAAACGTAGATTTTAGTTTGCAGACCTTCATTTTTGGGTATAAATTGTATTTCAAAGCGAATAACTGTTCCATTGTTCAATAACAAAATACACGTATTCGCTCTTGACACAAATACTAAATGCTTAGAATGTATGTTTATTCGCACAGTATGTTTTGTCATCACATGATAATCTTTGCCAATAATAATTATCCACTTTCGCGTAATACGCAACCAGTGTCGCGTGTGTGCGATAAAAACCATCCCGCTCAAGATGGATGCGGTCAGCGAGAGTTGGAGTTATGTAAAGCGCGGGAACAGGTCCGGGTGGGATTAAAACTGGGTCGGGCAGCTTTCCTCGCAGGCGCAGGTCCCCGACCCGCCGCGCTGCAGCCACCAGCTGCCGCGCACACGCCCGCTACTGAGGACTCAAACGGTACCCTTCGCTCCAGAATCCGACCTCAAGTACTGTTGTACAACGTACACAAACCACCTTCAGCATTTTTTGCAACTTTAGTAAGAAAATTTGATGAGCATGACGTTGATGAGAGGTCGGCAGATTCACATCCGACGCCGGAAATCAGTGCCGGAACTCGCCGTCATGGTGACAGGGTCGAATCTTTGCGATGTACTGCACACTAGCGGCTATAGATAATAATTCTGTTTGTGAATTCTCAATAACAAAGAGCACTGTTGTGTTTAAAATTACATTTGGTGACACGCAGTTGTTCGATTCCTTTAAATATGGAGCAACTGAATTGGGAAATAATTACAAATTAAGAGCACTGTAAAAAAAACAATGGTCGTTGCGGATAAAATAAACAGAGATCTTGTTTCGGAGGTTGGTGTGATTGTTATCTTCCTGTGGCCGACAACGGCTCGCGCAAGTGACTGCCTAATGGGCTCCGGATAATTATCATTTTTGTGTTTTTACAAGACGCCACATGATATTGGATTCTGTAATGAGTTTAAAATTTGCCGTAATGATGACCGCGCTATTACGTGTATTGTTAATGCCTGAAATTATTTGACTCATAGAAACCATGTAGTGCGCGGACAAGGTCATGGACTACCAATTGCCATCACGTGGAAACAATTTTAGTTTGTCATCAAATCTGCTGTCGGCTCCAAGAGACGATTAGAGGATATATCACTGCTCATTTCCCCATACCAGTTTGCATTTTGTTTGCACTTGGTAACATCCAAACTTAGCGTATTTGTGTTACACAAATCGAGGTTTCGTTCTAGAATATTTCCTCCTCCAAAACCTAACTAATTGTAACAAAATATTAGAAACTGAATAAGAATGCCGGGACTGACGGGAGAAAACATACCTATTCATCTTTTTTTACTACAGATAAATCAGGTCCTTTGTCTAGAATTCTAGAATGACGACTATTATTCCGACTTATAAGTTTATTAATAATTGAAATTAATGAATGTATCGAGCCTATCCTAGGTCGCTAAATTATGCCAATGCACCGTGATAGAATAGGGATTGCCTAGGCGTAGGTGATATTAGGGAAACACAAATTACTATTATCCATAATGGGCAGGACAAAGGTACTTAAATCTACAGAGTTTGCTAAGCATTTTAGTTATTTTATAATTGAAACCCACTTGAAGCATCTCTGTTGGGCGCTATGGTTGACTGGTAGAGAATGCCATTTGGCATTAAGTTCACCATTTGTACTGACTTTTGTTTTGTGCAATAAAGTGAAAAACTTAGGTGCATTAATTAACTGTAACCGGAACTCATTGATTTTGTGTCCCTTCTTTATTTTCGTATTTTGAATTTGTTGTGGAGGATTAACGCAATAAGTAAAGTAAACACTTTAAGTCACCTGGGGCCCTATGATGGTTGCGTTTATCACGCGATAAATAAGTGATAAAGCATCCGTCACGCTTTGACATAATGCGAGTGTGAGTGACAGATGCTTTGTCACTTATTTATCACGTGATAAACGCAACCATCATAGGCCCCCTGATCGAGGTAAAATTAATACTATGTAGGTAAGTACATTTATGTATCATATTTAGGGCCACACTAAAACTCTTAAATTATCTAACGAAGGGGAAGAGCTGGCTTAACCACATTTGCATAATTTGACACTGACAATTGAAGTTGTGAAATCACCTTATGTCTGCATAGGTAGCTAAAGTAAATAAATAACAACAAATATTCGGACCCAGCGGTTTTACCCCTGTTCAGATATGTATCCCCTATTTAAAGGCCCTAAACTAAAAAAAAATGACTTGTCCCTTGCCCCTTCATACATATGAGTATATGAAGTAGTTATTAAAATATAATTGGCGCTTTTTTGCGGATAAGGAGCATTGCTTTGTTCGAGCATGGCTATAAGGTGATTCGTGTCTCCCACCTACTTACAAGGTTCTTAAAGCGTGTCCGACGCTGTCAGTCATATCAGGTCGGCTTTATAGAAGATAATAGGACTAATAGGGTAGGTTTTCATAACGATCAGTACATTGAGCGCTCTCATAACCAACAGCTCCAGAATATAAGTTAAACAACATAACGTGATTTCACGTCCTGCTAGTTAGCCAGCCCGCCCGGCTCTCCCGAGCGTGACTTCGTTGACGTGACTTCTACTATAATTTGCATCTATAATTGCTAATTGAGTCGTGATTACAAGTTTTGTCAAACGTTACTGGGTTAGCAGTTCAAATTTTTGCCTAACTATTGGTATATGTTCGTATGTAGCCATGAAGTAAATATATGATACCGTATTTCGAATACCGTCTTCGATGTTATTTCTTTACATGATTCTGCACGTTCTCCATAGCAGTCTTCACATGTCTATCATTGCAGTTATGGGCAAGCTCTTTACTTTTAAGCGAACCGTTCATGTATGCAGCATTATTTAATGGACTTTAATGAAAACAAGAGTTTCATTGTAGAGTTCGATTACTAATATCAAACTGTTGCATACGTGTTCACAGTGTTAAAAGGGGCAACCGAGCTTGTCTGTTGATTTAATATCTTTTAGACAAATCGAACAAATACTTGTAATGTAACCTTGATAGTAATTTGCCAACTAACTAGAGCAGGATCGCGCTCTCGGGAATGCGGTGAGTAGGTAAAACTGTCGGTCAGCGATTTGGCAATGTGACCTTCCCTCGCTCACGCAACGTGACCGCTGGCGCGGGCGCGGGTCGCCCGCGTCACCCATCACCCACTACAGGTTTGGCGACATCGCATATGATATTGCCCTGTATAAATCTTGCCAGACAGTTGGGAAATCGCTTAACGACATCATCGGACTCTTATCGTTGATGCAACATGCATTAATTCAATTATAGATATTTTGTAAATTTAACAAAGCCTTTACCTTATTGTAAATTAAATTAATTATCCCCACTTTGTTTTTACAGCGTTTCATAATCCACATAGCCAAAGAAGGAGTACGATTACTTAAATATTGCGTCAATTCAAAATACCGGTCCCGATACAGTGAATAAATTAACATTTAATACAGGTAATGTCGTGCATATTATAGAAAATTATGTTCGAATTATTATTTCATACGACCTTGTACTGATCATTTGAATATTAATGTTGAATCTTGTACAAGTGTGTATGGTGAGTCGGTTGGAAATTTGAATGAACGTAGACGCGGTCTCCTGTGTCGCCGCCACGATGCGTGCGTCTGCTCCCCGGAGCTGTTGACGCAGCCACCATGAACGGTGCACTCGTGAAGGGCATTTCCTGTATATTTTGTATAAAGGAAATATTCGTCATTTAGGTAACATTGGGGAGTATGTCTCTCACGGGGATTAGGTACACCTTGGAACTCATCACTACTTGTCAGTGTGTTTACTAAGTCGCGTCGTGCTACTTGGAATAAATTCGCTGACATACGATATGCGTCGTAAATATTACTGGCCGCAGCAATTACTAACAACTGATGAGCAAACACAACTTACACACGTGTAAATGAATATCTCGTGTTTAACGATACATGAATTAAGCATGCGTAATTATGATAAAAAATATTTACACTCATGATCATTACTTAAATTTGCGACTTTGGACAATTCACCAGATTTAATTTGTATGATAAAATTTCATGTTAGTGCAATCATGTGGCAATGGTGATTAACCTACTATCTGTGACTTTGGGCGGCGAGGCACTTGCGTTCACTGTTGTATAGGAAGGCGACTACATAATAATGAAATTCTCAACATACCTTGGACAGCATTTAAGTATATCTCAGCACTAATAATACAGGAAAAATAGCATATTTTGGAGCCAAAATATGTACATCAATGAAACTTTGTTTATAACTTTATCTTGGCACTAGAATAGAAGTGAGGATCTGCCGAGCCCTGCCAAACCAGGCACAGACTAGTTATGAAAATATAAAAAAACAATTGAAAGCAGCATCATCTAAGAATCGGCCTTGTGGAAAATTTTACAGTCACAACACATAAATAGAACAGTGGTACAACTTCCATACTTAATCCGTCTTAGTAATAGTCCGATTTTCTGCGCTGTGACCAATTATTGGTCGCTTACGCTCTTTTAGAATGAGGAACTTTTCGAATGAATTGTTCAATCACAAGGGATATTTTCGGAAGCGTAAATGTGGTAATATTTAATTTTGTATCTTTTATTTGATAACATCGGAAAAAGCGCGGTATACTTTAGCCTGAAGTGGGAGAATGTGCATTCCGAAGGAGAGTTCTCTAATATTTGAATGACGCTCTATATCACGTTAGGATCCAATTAGACGTAACGAGCGTTTTAACTGGAGCTTAACAGGAATTAGTCAAATCGCCGGCCACTCTCGTTAGTTACGCCGAGCGTCGGCGACGGTTGCGGCACGGCACCTATCGATCATTACCGACAGCAGTTTGCGTAATATTCGCTTCAGTATGTAATACGGTGTGGACACGATGCGCGTGCGCGTGGTCTGCCGGCTGCTCTCCGAGCCCGTGCTGTATCTTCTTCGCGAGTGGCGCAACGCTCTCTTTGCGTTTGAAACGAGTGCAAACTCTGCTGCCATGAGGGGAAGATACTGTCTTATAAATTATTCAAGACGAAAATTAATGAATAAAAAATTGTATCGTGCGTTCGAATTCAATAACACGATGGACAGTAAAAGTGCGAATTTAGTCATTCCTTGATTTTGAATAAGGCACTTTTATGTTAGTCCAAGATCTTGCCCCGAACATATGCATAAGCACAACTAACTACCCTGTCGTGCATTTTCTTGATGAAACAAATTTTGTAGGTATACAATAGTTATTTGTTATGCAAGGCTGCAAAGTTATTATTTGGCGCGAGTGTTCAAATTGAAAGCTGAGCGAGCGAAGGAATCTAAGATTGAACCATGAGCGAAGCGAATGGTTCAAAGATAGATTCCTGAGCGTAGCGAGGCTTTCAAGGCACGAGAAGCTAAATAATTTTGCAGCCATGCGAAACACACAACTTTTCATCTCACTACAGCGAGGAAAATGCAAGATGCAAGAAAAACAATTAAAATAATAATCATATTTAATTTTGCCTTCTATTTAACATATCAAATTGAAAACATAACACACCCAAATCCAAACCAAATAAATAGAGGCACACATATTAAAAATTAAAAGTAATATTGCCGTAATTTGTAATATCGTCGTGTATATTTTTTTATCGTTGAGTTTTTCTTATGCACTGTTAATATTACATTCGTATTTGTAACTACTTGACAGATTCGTTGTGAATGTGGGAGAATAGAATTCTGGGGAGGATTAGTGACGACTCGAAAGTATTTTCCATAGCACTTGCTTTGGAAGTCGATGGACGATGGTATCCGAGCAAGATTCTTTCAGCTTTATTTTCTTTATAAACGCCAATAGTTTCGGTAAATTACTTATTATCTCCAAATATTATTTATTACAAATCCTTTTTCGTTTTAATGCAGTCTCCAAATTGGGCTTGACTTTCATGTTTTCGATATTTCTATAAAGTAAGACAACAGTACGTATTCTCCACAGAACAAATTTACGTGTTGGTACGTGAATTGTGAAAGAAAACTTCCAACTTTTTAAATTTTTCTTTTTTCTGGGGTGCGTTCAGAAATTACACTCTTATGTTCCAACTTTTATAACAAATAAATATTAAAAATTGTGCCGTATTTAATATATTAACTAGTCAAAATATGTAAATGAAACTAAAATACTATTTATAAACATATTCAACGTAAAATAAAGTGTAAAATAAAATAAAAACTAATTCTGTAGCCACAAACCAGACGACGCGACGTGATATTGTATGTGTATTTTTTTAATAAAGAAGTATTCAAACGTACAGGATGATTTTAGCCGACCTGAACAGATCGCCCTATATTAGCGTGCATTGATTGGTTATTCGAAGATTTATCGACTGATGAAATCAGTCACGCGTTTAAGGAGTCTTAAATATACAAAAGTTACATGGACCACAGAGAATCAAAATCATCGTGTTCGAAATTCAATTGATTTTTGCACGCTAGCGGATAAAATAGACTTTTGCACGCAGATTTCGCGCTATAAACGGAGGTTTTCCGAGCGAGTGAGGTGAAAAATAAATAAAAATAAAAATCTATTGGGTAGAACCAAACACTTCGTGCTTGTTTCCCCGTTTCCTTGCCAGGTTTTATTATATTTAACTAAAGTTTCTTTTACTTTGTTCAATCTTTGCTTCAGATTTATAATTTATGAATTGAATGGATTTTATGAAAATAAAGTTACATCTCAAAGCTTCAGGATCGCCATTGTCCATTTTGTTTATTTTGTTTATGTATTAATGAATAAAGGAGAAGTGAGATGTAGTTGATAAATAATGATATTTATGATTTTTATGTTTATATTGTGCATTGTGCTTGCGCATGACCCTGACGTGTGACTAGAGGCGAGTTCGATTCAAACAATAAACGAAAACGTCTTTGGCATGTCGGGCGTGCAGCGCACACGGCACAGCGGTGTAGTGTAGGTGCAAGGCAGTTTAATGCGAAAGTAAGCGGACCCGGCGGCGACCGGTCGGGCGAAGGCCGACGAGCGAGCGCTTTTGTCTAACGTCCTGGCGAAAGGCACGAGCGGCGACGAGAGCGAGCGCGTCCCGGCCGCGCGGAGCGGCCCGCGCCCGCTGCCGCAGCACAGTATGCCGCTGCAGCCGACTCTGCTCACTGTGCTAACGTTATAGACTTTTAGACCGATCACTTTGAAAACCTGTATTGAATTGAACTCATCCTGGCTCTATCCCTCGTGGATTATTTATTGTATGTACTTTTACTAGAATCGTAGTTACTTTTTTATAATGTAAAAAGTTGTGAGAAAAGAAATGTTATTGGAGACTAGCAGTTGGCACCTTAATATTTAAATATGGGTAAGTAGAATTTTGGCCGACGTGCCACTGCAGATATCCCTTCATTGTCACTTCAGCCCCTCTAGCACAACTTTGCTTCGCGACTCTTGCGCTCGACATAGTGTAATGCGTCACTCTCTCACAGTACCGTACAGAAAGACATAGGTATATAGATCGTATGTAACAGTTCTGCAAGAGCTGCCGGTTCTGATCATCTATTCCGCATTCTTTCATAAATAATTTTGCACTTTTATGGATTTTAGCAAAAAAAAACGTTGTTAATCGAATCGTTCTTTACTTATACCATGGCCAATAAGCAGAAATGCTTTGGAAAAAACGCATACTGCACCATAAAACCTGGAGTGCCTCTCACTCGGGCTTGTCGGTTTTACATCGCGTTGTCTTTATCGCATCCTGTGGGCCTGCAGAGGCAGGCTTGCAACAAAACATAACACATGGAGACATGGTTAGATTTTTTATTGTAATGTTTTTTGTGTACGAGTAGGACCCCTACATTTGAGCAGGACTCGGCAGATCCTCATTACTAGTGCCAAGGTAAAATTATAAACAAAGTTTCATAATTTGCCGCCGGACTGTCGTACCTAGTTATTGTTACTTACCTAACTGTATTAGTGATATTTAATTGAAAAATCGCGCTTGCTTAGTCGAACTAGCATGTGTCCTAATATATTTAATCCAGTGACTAAAGGGGTTTCACCTTACAAACGGTCCGGTAGTTTTGAATTTTTGATATGTTGTCTAGGATAGTAGAGCTGCTAAGCCGCGAAATTGTGCGCATCGGGTTACAAGCATGAAATTTATACCACAGATAGAGCGTTCTACGGTGAATATTTTCAGATGTGCAGGGAAGTCAGATTCGTCCCCTGCGTAGTGGGAGAGCGGGGTGAATAGAACCAAGTACTGCTCTTTTTCTTTTTTATTATTACTGACCAGTTAAGGCTATTAGGGCTTGTGCGGTATCGTTTTCGTGTGAAATAGATATCAGCTATTAATTTTTTATGTTATTTGAGAATAGTTTGATATACAAATTTGGGTTTATTGCCGATAAGGTAAAAATCACAGCAAGTTTTTTTAAAACAGAACGATAAATTAGTTATATATCCTGAATATTTTGAATTTAAAAAATTATTACTAAATAGCAAATTTAATCTTGTTTTTAAAAATGTATACATATTGGGCACATCTCATACAAAAAATACCTTGAAAAAATGTTGATGTTAAGCTTAGCCTGCGTGCTCTAGTACATTTTGCTAAGTCGCGAAATTGTGGGCATCGGGATACAACCACAAAATGTCTACCTCAGGTAGAGTATTCTGCGATGATTATTTTCAGATGTGGAGAGAAGTCAGATTCGTCCCCTGTGCGGCGGGAAAGCGGGGTGAATAGGAGAAAGGAGTCCTCTTTTTCTTTTTATATTACTGATCAGTTAACGGTACTAGGGCTTGTGTGGTATCGTTTTCGTGTAAAACAGATATCGGCAATGAATTTTTCATGTTATTTATTCATAGTACCATATAAAAATATGGGTGTATTTCCGAAATGGTAAAAATCACAACAAGTTTTTTTATTCAGGGAGATAAATTAGTTATATTTCCTGAATATTTACAACTAAGTAAAATATTGCAAAATGGAAAATTTAATCTAGTTTCTAAAAATATATACATATTGGGCACTCTTCATACAAACAGTAACTTAAATAAATTGTTAATGTTGAGATTAGCCCGTGTGCTCGTGATACATTAGCAAAAAAATATTTTGTTTAAATTACATTAATTTGTTTCCCTAGAACGTATATGGTAAATATTATATGTAAAAACATGTTAATAATCATTATTTAATGTATTTAATGAAGCGAAATAGGATGCGTTCGGAGATTTACGTTGGTTACGCCGACGTAAACATATATTTTAAGCTACTGTTTGTATGAGAAGTGCCCAACATGCATATATTTTTAGAAACTAGATTAAATGAGCTTTAAAAAAAAAAAAAAAAAAATTTAAAAATGTTCACGAAATTTAACTAATTTACCTCACAAAAAAAAAACTTGTTGTAATTTTTACCTTTTCGGCCATACACCCATATTTTTATATAGAACTATACAAAAATAACATAAAAATGAATCACTGATATCTGTTTTACACGAAAACGATACCACACAAGTCCTAGTAGGCTTAACTGACCAGCAATAAAGAAAGAAAAGAGGGATACTTGGTCCTAATCACTCCGCTCTCCCGCCTCACAGGGGACGAATCTGACTTCCCTCCACATCTGAAGATAATCACCGTGGAACACTATCTGTGGTAGAAATTTCATGCTTGTAACCCGACGCGCACAATTATGTTAGAAAACAGCGGACTAACAACTGTACTAGGATGGGTTAGTCACTGTTTAAAATGCAAAATGCACAATTCTCCTGCCTCCGCGCCCGCCGCCATACTTATTGTAAAAACCGCCCACGTTTTCAGATTTTTGCTTATACCTTCGTTTCGGAGCATTTTAGCTAGAAAAGTGCTTAGACAATGTTGTAGAGAAATAAATTTGATATAATTGACATTTCAAATAAAATTTTGTTTCTAGGACAGATCATTACGGAGATGTGCACATTAAAAAAAATTAAGCTTTTTTCTAGATAAAATGCTCCTAGAAGAAGCTATTTTGCCGGTTTTTTCAATATGGCGGACGGCGCGGAGGGCGGGAATTGTGCATTTTGCATTTTAAACAGTTTAACCATCCTAGACAACATATCAAAAATTCAAAACTACCGGACCGTTTGTAAGGTCACCCGTGGTACTTTAGTCTCTTCTCTATTCACCGAACTAACTGTATAATACTAGCTTTTGCTTTGGCTTCGCTCGCACAGGTCTGGTAACGTTTCTGTGCAATTTACTTCCGTTTCTTTGTTACTTCAAGGATGAATTTCCAAAAATGCTCGAATATAAAATTTAGCTATTCCTACATAAAATATTAACATCCTGCTTAAGGAATCTTTCGTTCGCCATACCAACTTCCACTTCCTATTTAACTATCTTAGGGCCTTTAAGTGTGATAGCTTGCGATTTGCGAGCTAGTTCTCTATACAAATAAGTGTCGCGGCGAACTCGCTGCGTGATCGCCTTCATACAAAATTCGCGCGCAAATCGCAAGTGTGATAAGGCCCTTGGGGATGAAGTTCATTAAATGGTGAAATTTGTTATTTCAACTCTGAGATAAAGAGTTTACACAATAGTATACTTCTAATTCAAAGAATGCCATTTTCCTCATACTAACTCTTCCTGTCTAGAAGTTGAATTCTCAAAAACGCTGAAATCAGTATTCTCAGTTTTTTGATGAAGAGTCTATACCGACACGCAAATTAATGCACCCGTTACTCAAAGAAGGCAACGTTTCTCATGCAAACTTCTACGTTCTATTTAACCCCTTACGGGGATGAATTTCCAAGAATGCTGAAACTTGCTTTCGTCTAATTAACCTATACACGTAATATCACTCTTTATTCAAAGAATGCCAAGTTCCACATAATAACTTTCAACTCCTACTTTACCCCATTAGGTGTTGAATTAACAAAAAGCTCGAGCAGAAAAAGTAGGAGCAAGGAGCGAATTAAGTTTTTTAATCTCAACCGAATAATGTATACCTTCAATAAATTATAGTAGTTTATGCAACTGATACATAATGAGAGGCCTCAAAACACGAGTGGGGTTTTATGAAACGAGCGTTAGCGAGTTTCATAATAGGATCACACGAGTGTTTTAAGGCCTAATTATGTACAGTTGTATACACTACTTTATCTATACACATATCATACGTACTCTAAGATGGGTTCAGAAGCCATAAGGAAATGACCGGCACCACTAGTGCTACCTGTAAAATATCTAAAGACTACATTATACTTAAAATGCAGTAAGCAATAAATCTGAACAAATACATAAACAGATTATTTATTGTAATAGTTGTAATTGACATTTACATTGGAACAATATTTTCAACTAAAATGTAAATAACAAACAAATCTTCACAATTCTACTTTCGTAACAGCAAAGAACCAACAAACAAATGACAACAATAATGGCGGCAATTCGAACCTCCGTCAAGACGAATGTTTTTTTTTCTAAATCATATGTATCCATATTCTCATGTCACTCGAGATCAAATGTCGTACGGTTATTATAAAAAAAAAACATACTAAATTGACGTTTCGTATCGATAACAATATTAATATCTATGGATACTAGAATAGAGACCAACTTGTGTTTTGACAGCTGTTCCTAATTTAAACTCGTAACCTTACAGAAATCGGTACTGTAAGAAATAACATTACAGTACAGATTTTACCTACTACCACAGACCAAAAAGTTCTCATAGTAAAATTGGTTGTAATAATGGCTGGCATTTCCTACGGTTTCTGAACGCATTTTAGAGCACTAATGATATGTGCGTAGATAAAGAATATTATCTAATATATGTATATTACTTCGAAACACAATTATGTTTTTCGAAACGATTTGAATGTGGGTAAATTTACACCACATTTTTTAATTGCTATATAGATACAAAGAACTTCAATTAACGCCGTCAAGACGTTGGACCGGTAATCAAAAGATACCGGGTTCGGGTCCCGGTGTGTACCACGTATGGGCGCGTTTTTCTTTGCGTGTTGATCTTTGTAGTATAGTAATGTCTAATATTATATTTTATGTTTAAATGGCGCTTGTGGACTAGAATAGTCCCTTTTTTTCCATAAAAGGAACACGAAGTAATGGACAGCAATCATAGCGGCGCATAGTAGGTATAATAATATGCAAAGCGAAATATTTTTATGAATTATATACCCATTTTTGTCGCATATTTAAAGAATAATAATTAATACGATGATGAAGAAGCGGTTGGCGCAGCCGTTGGTGGTGCAGCTTCCTACTGAGCTGGCGGTCCTGGGTTTAAATCCCGGCAAAGGCAAATATTTGTGCGATGAACTTGAATATTTGTGCCTGATTTATAGATGTTCTATGATTTAAGTATATATTTATCTATTTGTAAGTATGTATATCGTCGCTTAGTACCCATAACACAAGCCGTCTTGAGCTTAATTTGGGACTAAATCGATTTGTGTGAGGTTGTCCGACATTATTTTTTATTGTAAGGAAAGAATTTCTGAAATCAGGTCAGCAGGCTATGGAGTATGGAACATAAGCGGTCACATTATGTCCTTCCTTAAAATGAAAACTAGAATGTAACCTTGGATAAAAAGAAAAAGCACCATCCCCATATCAGACTAGTACATTGTTTTGTTAAGAGAGAATAGATATACTTTTCACATATTATTTAGTACCTTACCTACCTATGTATTACTCACTGTTCTTTAGCTCGATGAGAACATGTTTAGAACAGGATCTCAGCACAGGTGCAAGGTCAAGTTTAAGGATGTTCACATTAGCCTAACGTTTACATATAATAAAACATTATATATCAAAAGATGAACAGATCTATTTGCTGCAATTCTTTTTTACTCTACTAAACATAAAAATAACGATGAAAGACACACTAACTCACTCTTCATAGATTTTCTAAACCTTGGTCTAGAAAATAAGTCGTACGTTTACGTTGAAAATAAGAAGGGTCTACGGTTACTGCTAATATTTAGACACCCTAAAACACTGTGTTAAGAAGTGGAAAAATGCTGATCGTAATCCAGTAATCAACGTTACCCGTTTGACCGTAATTAGTTCCCAATAGAAATCGATGTTACTCGAGCGCGTATTTATAAAAGATACCCTTAGTGTATGGAGTCGCCAGTGACGTCACGAGCCTGGTCCACTTCAGGTATAGTTAGTACATGATTACATGAAAGTAACGAAGTGGACAATCTTAAGGCCGTTCCCTGAGCCAGAACCCCGAGCCCCTCCTCAGGCCACCCGTCCCTGTCACATCACAGTCACATTTCAAAAGAGTGACGGAGACAGAGCTTGCGGGTCGTAAGGCGATATCTTTTTTCGTAAGAATTTGTCGATGATTATTTATTTTAAAAATATTGGCTTCAATTATTGAAATTCGGAAGCTGTAAAATTACTATTTTAGTTATGATTGATTTTTCTCCTTTTTTTGTTTCATAGTGTCACGTAGAAAAAAAACAAGTAAAGTTGGAGTAAAAATTCGAATTGGAGGTTACTTTGGGAATTAATTGTATCGAGCGAAGTGTTATGAATCGTGTATCGAATGCTGTGTTATTAAAGATAATATAATCAAGAATGATATATATTTTTCCCTCGTTTACTAATATCAACGTTTCGTAGAAAAATAGGATAATTTTTGGGGTATTTTTGCAAATCTGGCTCAGGGAACGGCCTTAAATAAACCTACTGGGACTGGGCACAGTGTCCCGGCCTGTCTCGGGTACATTTAGGAGAAACTAATTACGACCACGCTTGGCTAAATTAATTTAGATTATAAAATTATCGCTTGTATATATTATCTAAGTAAGCACAAAGTTTACAATTAGCAATAGGAAAAAATAGGTATCTATCATAAAATAGAGATGATGCAAAGTTCCGAACAACATATTGATTCCGATGTCAAACAGTCAAACATATGTATGAGTCAGCCGAGCTGAGGTAAAGCCAGATTGGAATAAAAATGCTATTAACAGTTGGATTGGAACCCGGAAGCGATCGCGACCTTGCTTTCCGTTCGGCTCCACACTCTCCGTCGCGACAACTGCCGACCCGCATGCATTGGCCCTGTACATTGCATGGCCCATAGTACTTATACCTACTACCTACAAGAATACGATTATGATATGCATTAAAACTTGTTGGTAATGGATGGATAATTCAGAGAGAACGGTGAAATTAGGCCTGAAATTCCTATCTTTATATGAAGGATTATCTATCTATCACAAGTTCAGGTTTTTTCCGTCTGCTTAATTTTCGTTGGGCCGAAAGACAAGGAAGATATTATTTTTAACTCTCAGGATTGATGTATAACAAATCTAAGATAACGTAATAAGTTCTTAATGGCAATATTTTAAACAAATCCTGAAAAAAAAACAGTTGCAGAAAAGAAATCGACCAAACAAAATCAGGCAAAACAACGTTTTGGAATTGTGTTTTCAATGTACTAAATTGTATTGCAAAATGTTCCGTGTTAATTGGCTTATTATGGACTGGTGCGTAATTAAAAGTAAGTGCAAGGTGTACAAACCGGAAAGATGCCGCCGGTGCCTCGCGTTGCGCGTGCCTCGGCCAATATTGCTTAGTGAACTATTGCGAATACATTTTACATCAACTCAGCCGGTACATTATACGTCAAATTTATTTATTATCTGTAATTACCCCCCCCGTAAACGGCGAACGATTAAGTATCATCCTCTACGACTTACTTCCGATCCCTGACGCAATATACCTAGTTTAAACGAATTCGATATAAATCTAAATCTTTTTTCCCCTAAAAAAGATAAGTATACACTAAAGTCGTATAATTGCGGATGGATTGTGAAGATTATTTTATAAGTGTAAGTACTGCGCGCGTAGCTGTCACATTTTAGAAATATATGACCAATACCTTATTATTTTTATAGGCATCGGTTTTATTTAGAAACACCAATGCGATAGGCTTCGGACCATTGTAGTAGAGGCACAAGTAGAGGACTCATTCGACTCACATAATATTGAAAAGTATAAACGTCTGTTATACTTCTGACACTGTTATCATTACAGGATCTTTTCAAAAGCTCACGTAGTGGAACTGATTAGTAATTATGATAGGTTTATTTTATTATTTACAATCTTGAAATATGAGAGAATAATAAAAATTATATCTATAGAAAATTACGTCAAACTATAATTATAACTAGGAATTTTACCGAACCCAATATGGAGCTTAGTAGCGTACACATACCTACTCTAATAATTTACCACTCATTAATAAATTATCGTTATAAAAAAAATCTTTCATTTCGAGCAACACTGACTCATATAAGGTATTCGATACACAAATACCTAGAATATAACACATTAAATTACTTTCAAAATACATTACAAAACTAAGCTTGTTTAAAGAAACATCTATGAGGCTTTCTAAATCATCGTTGGAAAGATGGAGCATTTTTGAGTGAGTAACGAGTGATAATACTGTGTAGAAAAAAAGCTATGATTGTTATGTTATGGCTACATATGACAGCTGGCATTTAATGTTTTGCTGAAGGATAATCCTGCCCATAAACAATAGGTATCCTATGGTTCTGAGTAGTGGGTTAGTTTAGCAGCTGAACTTAAAAAGTGGATTACCTACTTGATATCTGAAAGTTACATAGCTGTAAAAGTGCTTTTTTATAATTGTTTGTGCAACTTCATACATATGGAAAAGAATAATAATAGTGATAATGAGTGTGTCTAACTATGTATCTTACTAAGAGTTGAACAAGAAACGATGTTAGATGAGGCTTAATGTGGTGACGTGTAATTAGTGTTACCATGATATTAAATACTTTCGGTTCAACTTTCAGTAAGTAGTAAGATTCCGATTAGTGTTGATGTTGATGTAAGATAAATATCATACTACTGGTTTCATCCTCCTAATATCGGCCACCTCGAAGAAGCCACCAGATCAGATAATAGCACTAATGTTAAACTCGTGACAAATTAGCTAGGTGTCAGACATCACTCGATAGAGAAACAGCGCTTCAAATTGCTAAATATTTAGGTCTTTCGGCCGATATTTCTATATGTAACTAAACGCTTTGTCGAGGTGAACGATACGCGGACTTCTGCTGTACTATAAATTACAACTTTTTTTATCTTTATTTATTTAGGAAGGGGTTTTGTCACACAGTATGGCAATTGAGATTGAGATATATAAATGATTGGCGAGGTCTATTCTAGGTCTCAGTTACACAAAGCTTCGCATGCCAGTTATTATGGACGTTGACTGCCGTTTTATAACAACTGCCGCTCGCACTCGAGACTCCAACAAAACTGTCCTTGTGTAACTGAGGTTTTATACAAAAAAGACAAGTCGCCAGATAGCACATTCGCTGTAATGCAAGTCGCTGTGGGCGTGCATAGCAGTCGCAGGAGCTCGCGCACCCTCGGGCCGCGCGGAAAGTAAAAGGAGGTTGTGGTGTGACGTAACCGCCGACACCACACACCTGAACCGTGCTGCGGTCCTTAAGCTCTCGGGAGCGCCTGCCCGGTGCCACCCGGTCAGCTATGTCCCAGCTACAACGGGATTTGGAGCCAGTGATCCCGGAAACAAGTCCCCGAGTATATGTAAGGCTTGTTGTTTTGGATAAGATATTAAATTTTATATATTTTTTATTTTTCCATGATACTAGATTTAATTTATGTGTTCATAATACCTGTAAAGTAACGTATGTATCGTTGTTTGGGTCTACTTTTCAATGTACTTAGTACATATTTGGAAATATAATTATGTAATGACAAAAAATACTCGTGTCTTTCAGAAGTAGTATAAAGAGATTGTTAACGACACTCGAAATGTGCCGGTCTGTAATTTCAAACAAATATCCGTGTAGGTACAGATCATTTGACCATTTTGACCCGAGCTTCTTTAAAAAGTTCACGCGAGACGTTTCCGTGCGTCGAGACTCGTTGAAGTCTTTTATTAAGACGCTCGACTTCATCACGACTAATATCTCAACGCCTGAGACTGAGAATATAATTAAATGAGCGCAGTTTCCTGTTTACCACGGTTATTTTTGGTGTCTAACTCGACGATATTAACATTTTTTTTTGTTAGAGACAATATCTAAATGCAAAAATTAAACTATTAGCTGGTCACTATATGTATAACTCAACCATAGGTCACCAGTTAAAGATAGAGGCAGAACAAAGGATAATATCCATAAACTGAACACGCGATCAAGTTAACAAATAAATACATGAGTCTGCATATAAAAAAAAACACGAAGGGACATAGCAGGTAAACGTGAGTATAATCTAAACCCCACGGCAATAAATATTGCGAATCATGAATGAACGAACTAGCACCAACCTGTCGAAGAAGCGCCACAGAAATCCCACGTGCACTGAGAAATCCTTTAAAAGTCCGTTACGCAGTCACTGTCCGAATGTAATTTGAATGAGGAACGGTTGGTGTGCCGGTGGCGGAGGAACGTCGGCGTCGGCGGCGCGCGCACGAATGGCGGCCGGCGCCGGCGCCCCGCCCGCCGACCCCTGCCGTGCCGGCCAGCCTGCCACTTGCAACCGAGCGGCTGTGCTTTCCTTCGCAAAACACATAGGCTAAACATCCACTTCAATACCTTCAACCTTATTCATAGTTAGATAAATACGTGTGAATTCCCGTACCCGGTGTAGGTAGGTACATATATAAAAATGAACTTCATCATTGTTGAAATTGAACGTGGATTTCAATATTTCCCTCTAACGTAAAGCTCATCCTTAAAGCACCAATATGCAGCTTAGTACTCCTCCTTGTCTGAGCTTTTCTTCACTAAATTAGATACGAATCCCACATATCCACTGAATGAATTTAATTATGGTTAATGTGTACCTATCATCGCGAAACATTTTTTAAAAATCACTGTTCAGTTTAGTCACGTTTAGTAGAGAACGGGTAAATTGTGACATAATGTAAAACGAAAAATTTCAATAATGATAAAAATATAAATCTTATTACTTATCTGGTTTTTAGTGCACTTTTATGTCGGCATTTTTTGTTAGATATTTTTATCCAGGTTATGCTATATATATATGTTGCAAACAGATTGCAATTTGCAAGTAAGTTCGATTGACGAAGTGGCATCAGCAGTAAGGAGGAAACACTATTCACGATGTCGGGAATTGGTGTTAAAATTGTCCGTTACACCCAATTAACTTGTTTTAACTTAGCGCAAGGATACGCTGCTGTAGAGAGGCACATTCTCTTCAACTCGTTCATTAGCTAAATTAAACCCAGTATTATTTTTAGAGGTAAGTACAAGGTCAATACGTTTTCGTTCGATATAGACTGCAATCTTATTTTATATCGATAAGTAAGTCTTACACAAGTCGTAACACAATCCCCACGTCATGTTTATTGTAAGTACTGGTAAAATCTGTTATCAGCGAATATCGTAGGAATGTATGCGTAGGTAAGTGTTAACGATTTTATAGCAAATCCCGCATAATAGTTTATTTATGATACAAGTGTGTAAGGTAGGTGATTTCAGGAGAGTGAATAAATTAACACGAGTCATATCTATCAATACACACGACTTTTATATTTCCAACATTTTTTTTTATATTAATTTAATAGTTAAAATTATTTTAAACTAAGCTACAGATATATTTTTTTATTTGATTGGAACAAAAAATATGTTGTCATTTTTTTCATCTGATCTGATCAGATCGGACAGTTCAAGTATCTAGGTAGATTATCGTGCTTTATCGTCGTGGGCTCTTCCGTCATTTACATTGATCATAAAATTAAACGTGTTTCTCATGTTTTTCTTATTTTACAGTTGTTAATAAATACGAGTATGTTATTAAAATTAGGATTACTGCCTGGTATTTCGTAAAATAAAATTTTGGTTTTATAATAAATAATAATAAATACATTTATTTCGAATAGCTACGATTCATTTTTACTATTACATTAAATTACATTACATTAAGATACCATGTCAAGGTTAATAAAATACTTAAAAGCTAATGTGTTAGTACCTCCTTACTTTAGCTGTTACCATTACGTGGATGGCACTGCAATGACTCAGGTAGGCTGCATCTAGCCTATTTGCAAACATTGCCAGGATGCTGTTGGAACTGGCCCGCACCCTGCCCAGCAGAGATGAGGCCCTTTTGCGCATAATGGCCGAGAAGCTATCTACGCGCGCCTCTGCAAGCATTGTTGATGCACTGCAGTAGCGGGGCAGCCCCATCAGCACCCTGAACGCATTGTTATACTGGACACGCAGGGCGCTAAACTGTTTTTGCGTGTAGTTCACCCACAGGCTACTCGTATAAAAGGATGTACAAAATGCTCTGAATAGGGTCACCTTTACATGCGTTGAGCTACGAGCAAACCTGCGAGCGATCATATTCGCTCTAACAGCTAACACCCTGCGCTCCCTTTCAATATCGGCTCCATCTTCAAGGTCAGATGTAATTATATGCCCAAGATATTTAAATCGGTCAACTCGTAATAACGGGCTACCACTCAACCTCAAAGAAGGAACCGACACGGGACCTCTTCCCTTGGCTCCAAATACCATCACTTCACTTTTTTTACAGTTATATCTCCGACCATGAGCGGAAGCATACTGCTCACATACCTCCATAAGCTTCGCAAGACCACACGGCGACGCGCTCAGCAGCACCATATCATCCGCGTAACTTATATTATTAACAGAAACGCCTCCCACGTGACAACCGATATGAGTGCTGCTGAGCTCGGCGATTAGTTCATTTACGTATAGGTTGAAGAGCTTTGGCGAGGTTAGACCCCCTTGCCTCTTTATGGTAATTGTTGTAAATTTTTTGGACTATAAACATAGTGCGTACTTTCATCTCCTTGCCCTTGCGCGTTTCAAAAATGACTCGTTTTAATTTAATGAACACATATGTGGAGGACGGGGTATTAATTTTCTCACCTATAAAGTAAAGTAAAGTATCGTTGTTTGAGTCAACTATGTGGTATGTGGTATTTGCAAGGAACTTGTCTAGGTTGAACTTGTTCAGTTTTATTCATAGAGAATTTTGAAAAAGAGCAGAGACATAACACTCGGCGGGCGGCGCGGCGGCGGCGGCGGTGCGGCTGCGCGCGCAGGCGCAGGTATGCGCTGTTATCGCCTGCGGCGCTGCACTACTCGGAACCGAGACCGAGAATCATTACCCGAGATTGCCAATCGATTTACAAGGCTTTCGCTTAATATTTTGATTAGTCATACTTATAAGGTGAACCGGAGTAAAAACGGGCTGTGGGTGGCAGGTTTTCAAAATTTCGTTTAATGATGAAGTCATTCAAGTCTACCTGTGTCTTTTGAACAACAAAAACAGATGATGATATATTATGCGACAAGTCAAGTCACAGTGAGTAGTTATATAGCTCCCAAAAAGCTTTTGCGGTGGCCGACCTCTGCCGAAATCACCGATAAATTGAATTCGAATTGAGTCCCTTCGAGACTATGAACGCGATAAAATCCAAGACCAAGCAAGAGGTGGGGTCTATAAAGATACCCCGGAAGTCTAAGGGTCCGTGGTGTCGCCACTCACCAACAGCTCGCCACAAGCTGCCCTGCGGTTGGCTGTCCAAAGCACATACCGTCACTGCGCCAACTCCAACGTGAAAATTTCACTTCCACCCTCGACTTAAAACTCTTTGACCTCTTCCACCCTGACCAGCCAATTAAGGCAAGCCAGAGTTGGGTGTCCCGAATTCGGGTTCCCGCGGAGCAGTCAGGTCCGTGGGGATGCTACTCGCCAACAGCTTGCCAAAGCTGGCCCTTTCGACAATTTAATGGAATGTAAGATATGGAGCGGATGCTGTCCCTATCCGTGTCATGGGACGCACACAGAGACAGCGCCCGCTAGGTGCAAGAACTATTGATCGAGCTATGGAATCGAAATTATACAAATTGGGCTATGGGCATGAAATGGAGCACTGGCTCATTGGGCTACGGATTGGAAAATCGGGCGTCTAGCAGGAAAAAAGTCTCATGTGAAATGGCACTGGTCGACGATGACTCGCCTCCCGCTTATTATTATTAATTATAATCATTATTTTTGCCATACGACAAGTCAACAATACATACCTAAATACATATATGTAAATACAAAATTACATGTAGAAATTGATAGACGATAACAAAATAAAGTAAGTTTTTTGATCTGTAATACTTTCTGCGTATACATTTTGTATTTAAATTAGAAATATTGTAGTCTAATTCGACGGAGAAAAAATAATTTCGCGGTGTCGTTAATACGAAGAATCACTAATTCTACACTACTTTTCAAATATATTTTTTATTTCTCGTGTGTCGGATATTGGTTAACTATTCCTATTACTGACTACTTCTGAGTCTAACTTGGTTGAATTCAAAATCTGACATTAATCTGAACTGTAAGTTGTGTGGAAATGGCAACATTATCGCATACCTACCTTACGCGTTTCACACGCGTAGTCGCGCATGTTTTTATATTTTAGTTCGTAAATATATTTTTTCAAAAATGATACGAGGGTGAATTGAAAAGTTTTGAGCCTAACCTTTAAAATAAAGACTTGAGTTTTTATATCAATTTTATTTCTCTACATAGTCTCCAAAACGATCTATACACTTTTGCCACCTTGCTTCCAACTTCATTATTCCTTGTAAAAAAAATGAATCTTCAAGGTGATTGAAATATTCAGTCGCAGCTTCTTGCACCTCAATATCTGTCGAAAATTTCCGTCCTGCCAAGTGTTTTTTTAGGTTCGGGAAAAGATGATAATCAGAAGGGGCCAAGTCCGGCGAATAGGGTGGATGCGGCAACAAGTCAAACCCACAGTTATGTATTTGTGCTATAGATTTCGCTGCAGTATGGACAGGAGCATTGTCTTGGTGGAACAACACTTTTTTAGAAATCATACTAGGTCTTTTTATTTTAATTTCTTCATGCAGTCGTTGTAAGAGGATGCAATAGTAATCAGCATTTATGGTTTTACCCATTTCAAGATAATCAACCATGATGACCCCTTTGCAATCCCAAAAAACTGAAGCCATTACCTTCTTCGCTGATAAAATTGCCTTAGCTTTTTTAGGAGGTGGAGACCCTGACCTTTTCCATTGTTTGGATTGCACTTTTGACTCCGGTGTATTGTGGTGGACCTATGTAACGTCCATAGTTATAAAACGACCAAGAAAATCTTGTGGGTCACATTGAAACAGATCCAAACAATCCTGTGACACTGTATGGCGGGTGCGTTTATTTTCAGCTGAAAGCAGTCTAGGTACCCACTTGCAGAAACCTTAGAAAAACCTAGATCCTTAGTGATTATGTTTTGCGCTCGCTCATAGGAAATACCAATTGTCTCCGCTATCTCTGCAACTTTCAACCGCCTGTCATTCATAATCATATCTAGTATTTTATTGATATTTTCATCTGTAGAAGCCGTTATTGGTCTGCCACACCTAGGTTCATCTTCAACTGCTTCTCTGCTGCGTTTAAAATCTGCTACCCATCGTATTACAGTGGCATATGATGGAGCGGATTCCCCTAAAGTCTGGCACATGTCTTCAAAGATTTGCTTTGGCGTTAAGCCCTTTTTTTGTAAGTATTTTATTACAGAACGGTGCTCAATTTTATCCATTCTAAAGAAAATCGCGAACCTCTTATAGTAATTCGATCACAAAATTTACAATTGTGACAGAAGAAAAACAAAAGATAGTGCATTATGATAAAAAAATATGTAAGTCTTACGTACCAGTATTATTTTTTCTTTTTATTTTCATTATCAACCTCAGGCTCAAAACTTTTCAATTCACCCTACACAAGTATTGCGTACCTCTGTACTTACCTTATATTACAAACGACCAAGTGGTAACTTATCAAAGACTTATTACAGTAAAACACAAGATTTAAAACTTGGAATCAGTAGGTATTTGTCATGTTACAAGGTTATAAGGTACATTGCACCAACCGCGGGCCTGTAATGGTTGCGTTTGTCACGCGCCACATAAATGACAAAGCATCTGTCACTTTTCGTATTTTAATGAAACAAGTTAGACGCTATATCAGTACATTCATATTGTTATTAAATAGGTATACATTAAAGCACAATCGCACTGAGCATATGAATGCACAATTATAGTATTGGGTAGAGTCCTAATTCCTAAATGCATCATCGCCATTATGCCTAAATGTACCAGAACCAGAACCGGGCTAGAGTTTATACTAACTCCAGAGGCTTCTTGCTTAGAAGCAATACCTAATTTATGTAAGTAGTCGCAAACTACGATTGCTTGACCGTGACGGTACAGATGATACATCAAATATACCCAATAATGAAAAAATATTACTAATGCAAATAATTGACGTCCTTTCGCGATTTCGTGAAGAACTTGGAAATAAGATAAGAAAATACCTACTAGCTACATGTAGCAGACGTGATTTCTCACTTTGTAAATTGGTTTCACATTCAAGTTTGTTTAGTCAGCTTACAGCTATAGGTGTCCCCACACGACTTTGACTAACAGGATAGAAAATTGTAATATAAAACGCGTAATCTCTCTCGATCGTATGACCTTGCATGTAGGTGAGACGTCGCAATGCGGCGGTGCAGGAAGTGTCGAGGGTGGCGAGCAAGTGGGGCTGCGCGGCGGAGCGCGACCGAGCCCTGCGCGCCGCCACTACACCTTACACTCACTACACTTTTATTACCGCCGTAATCGATACATGTTTATGTAGATGTTATTGGAGCATTAAATTTCTATGATAAAGACTTACTCTTAAATCCACCTCGCCCTTAACTATTTTATTTGGGAATTTCTACATAATCTACCTTCATACCTATACGCATGATTTTATATACGATTCTGTAGGTCCTATAGGTACCAGTCATCACACCACTCTCCTAAACGTTTTATTTTTTGTCTGATAAATGCCCTAGATTGATGAGGAGAGTGGTGTGATGACTGGTACCTACCTGGACCTACCGAATTTATTTTCTATCTTTTAGTACATTGTCTACATCATTTTAATCTTTATTTTCAATAAATCCTTTTAACTTAAAAACATTTTTAACAATTTTTTTCATATTTGCAAATTATATCGCAATGGAGGCCCAGGGCGCGTTCACAGGGTTTTTGTCCGATGTGACAAGACGAGCAAATAAAAGATAAAAATGTATTTAACCCTTAATTTGACAAAAAAATACGAAGGTCGCTAGTTCAAGCCTCGTTAAGGTTGAATAGAGCAAACAATTCTCGTTCGAAAAAAAATTGGAAAAAGATGGTCAAAGAGTGTGTTCATCCTGCGAACATTGTCAAATTAAGGGTTTACAATTAAATACAATGAAATTTAAATAACAGTTATATTAAATATCCGTATGTCTTATATTGTTTCCCCCGTATTTGCTCATGCGCCTACCTGAGCAGATGTGTGCAGAGAAGTGAATCCTGCCTAAAACAACACGGTGATATCACGACTAAAGTAGGTACTCCAGCTACCGACGTTGTTGCCACAAGGACGCTGCCACCTTCTTTACTATACCTACCTATACCTAGGTATCTTATTAAGAATGGTTTGAATTGTTCTCATTTACGGTCTTCGCTGGAATGGCAGTCGCTGTTAGCTAGGTGGCCGGTTTCGTTGAGAATATCTAAATTGACATTACATACTATACGAGACTAATAGCCTGTAATATAGGTAGGGCTAATTAAATATCAAACAAAAAATAAAAAAAATCACGTCTCGACAGAGAGACTTTTGTTTAAATAGTTATAATATTATAATGTAGAAATTTAAGCCAGCAAACTACGAGTAGATCTGTATGTATTTCTCAAAAAATACATAAAATCTCACAGTATTTTTTAGAATACTCGGATTGCCCTGTAGATGTCAAATTGTGGACTCAAATCGAATATAGATACAATACAACTAATACAAGTAATTCGTCCGATCTCGAACGGCGAACGCGACCCCAGCGTCTCGCGAAGAACAATGGGAGAACTATTAGGCGCGGGGAGCGTCCGTTTGACGAGCCGAGCCGAGCTACAGTCGCGGGCGCGGTGACTCATCGCTGCCAACAGCCAACGGCCCAAACTTCCTCAGTGAGTAGTAATATCCCGCCAACGAACTGCTTTAACGTACATTTTCGCTACAGACAATATAAAATGTAGATCAGTTGTGAGTTGTCACTATTTTGTTTAAAGTAAAGATGTCTTAATCGTAATTATGAGGATTTGTGAGTAGTTATTTTTAAACGGTTGGTAAGTAGGTATGTCAAACGTACTTTAACTTTTAAACGTACTCTTTACAAATAATTAATTCATAAAGAGGCATCACGGTCCGATATCACTTGTAAGTTGTTTTTACATTTTGCACTTCAAAGGGGTAGCTTTATTTTTATTGGCTGAACGTTGCCTACTTTTGCTGTAAGTGAAGTGAGTGCGTAAAGCGTAGCATCCAGAACATTGCTGCCCCAACGGCGACTGTGACCAAGGACTTGCCTCGTGTGTTATTCTAGTAAAGAATATGTATAAATATTATTAAATAAATAAATATTAAGGGACAATCATACACAAATAGACCTAGTCCCAAGCTAAGCAAAGCTTGTACTATGGGCAATAGACGACGGTATAAATACTATATATAAATAAATATATAGATAACATCCATGACCCAGGAACAAATATTCGAGTTCATCACACAATATTTGCCCCGGTCGGGATTCGAACCCAGGACCGCCGGCTCAGTAGGCCGGTGTTTACAAACCGAGCCAACCGCGTCGTCAAAAGCCCGTATACCCGTGTAACAAGTAGTCCTACCCGCCTTTACCTTATACACCCCGTGCATTGCACGGATTATTATATATTAGGAAAGATTTGTATGAGAGTAGAGATAAACAGATAGGATAGTCTCAGTCTAAGAAAATATCATATTATGCCTAATAAATAACTACCCCTCTGTGAATTGTTATGTGAGTTATTTATGTATGTGTATTATAATTTATTATATGTGTGTATATGCAATATGCATTGCCAATATATATATATAGGTATTTAACTTATTGATTTTTGTCTGGTTTATATTTTGATTTTCTCACTGCTTTTAATGATCCTACACCAACTGCTAGTTTCTGATGTTTGACCCTATGATTGACTGGTAGAGAATTCCTTATGGCATTTAGTCCGCCATTCGTACTATTTACTATTTTATATTGTGCAATAAAGTGTAAAAAAATCAATAACAAATAATTCTATACACACTATGATACAATTTTATTTAGCTCACTTTAGATTTACTTACCAAGCATTAGGTATTGGATAATAATAAAAATAACGTTAATTAATTACCCGCTGTAAATTTAGTACTTGACACGATTTTAGAATAAACTATTAATATTTTTTCTATATTTAGAACAGTTAAGCTATCCGATTATCTATGAACTTGACTTACGAGAGGTCTTAACTGAAGATGTTTATAATGACTGACCTTTTTCATTTAAATAATATTAATTTTTCAAGTATTTTTTTTTCGACAAATGTTCTTTACGTAGAAACCTGCTTAAGTACATTCTGTTATACTAGATATTGTACTTGCTGTTTAAGTCAATACCTAGGTACTCTTTGGGTAATGGCGCACCGAAAATCCCGAGGTATGATTATGACGCATACTTTTCATGTAATGGAAACTCACACAGGTACAAAACCTTATTCAAGAAATGAGTTACTGGATACCCAATAGTGGAGCGTTTTGGTATAAATACTTAAGTAGTAGGTGGATTGGTCCGGTTTCGGCACGACTGTCGGTGTGTGGTACCAGAATACGTATGAGATAAACCACTTTATTCTTTTACGATTATGGCTGTGTGACATTTATTTAGTAACGTGTCAAGGTGTTTCCGTTAAACCAGTCGGTCCAGCAGAAAACGAATTGTAAAACGTACGTCGTTCATTAGGTTTTCGTGGTGCCTACTTCATTAGGTACTCGGCTTGGAATGCCCCATTGCATAACAAACCAGAAGCTGATTAGTAGTTTTGGTGAAAAGCATTACATACTTTATTTGTTGGGCACACTTATGCAATGTCACCTCTAATATGACTCCTTTGTCTTACCTAATTTAACATTATCGAAATAAGTAATACTTGTAGTGGCAATTCTGCTTAGCAACAAACGTATTAAATGCAACGTAAATACACCTATCACTATTTAGGTAGCTGTCAGCGATTAGTAGGTATTATTGAATGATGAACGGGACCCTATTCTCCGCCGTATGTTAGTCTACGTATGACGCTTTACCGTAATGGCAAATATTCTAGTAAATAAAAAAACAAATTGTCTGTAGAAGTAACTCGTATGAATTTGTCTATGAATTAGGATCATTAAGGTTTTTAGAGGTATTATTTTTTCCCGATAGGATACGTTATTAGGATTCAGAATCTACGATTAGTTTATTTTATCGTCATAGTTTTTTAGATAGAATTATTTAAGTCCTCAAAGTGACGTTTGTTAAAATTCTGGGGGGATATAAGTACAACATTATCTTGGTCTACAAGGACTTGGTCTATACCTTCGGACGAGGAGGAACAAAAATTCAAAAGTAGTCGTGACATTGACAGTATTTTTAATTTGCCTTACTCATTTCTTGTAGATCAAAGTAATGTTGTATTACCTTCGGACTTTTAGAATATGTCACTTTGGGGACTTTAATAAATATATCTTAAAAACTATATAAGACTATAAAATAAACCAATCGTAGATTCAGAGTCCAAATACCGTATAACTACTATCGAAAACAAATATAATATAAATACCTTTGAAAACTTAATGTTCAAATGATAGCTTTAAATCCTCAATGAAAGAAACATGTATTGGGGTTGTTACGCATGTATGTGTCATATGTACTTATTGGTTTTGTTGTGTCTTTAACATTAGTTGATGGATGAATTCGTAAATATTTTGCATCTTTAGTGAGTGTACGTGCTGGATCGATCTTAAGCAGTTAACTGAGAGTAGATCTGCTGGTAGAGTTATTATACCCCGTAGGTTGATTATTTTTATACTCGCCTAATTTAATCTGTCAATTATAATTTCACAGACAAATCACAAAAACGCACTTTTTAATCCTGTAACAAAATTCTATACTCTATGGTACCCGCTACAGAACTTTAATATTCATAACACATCTCTCTACTCGACTCTAATAATTTCAAAAAGAGAACATCAGCATATTTGATAAAAAAAGAGCACGCTACTGCTCACTGATTGGTTGAAATTACTTGTCAAAAAATTTAACCAATCACAAGGAATCCGCCATGACCATCGCGATCATGATTTTTCTTTAATAGGTCAGTTTTAGTTGAACCAAAAAGGTTGAATCAAATATAAAAATTCATAGGGGGAATGATGATTAAAGTAAAAAATGTTTTTCTGTGTTTTGCTCGTATAAAAAGTATTGTATGCAATAGTTACACAATTAGGTCTTAAAATCTCGTACCTTAGGTACTTAGGCCACTCGGCAAGCGTCGTGGCCTAAACGCGGTACTCGACTTTAAGAACCTTCATTGTGCAACGATTGCATAAAATACTATTATGCTTTGAGAGGCTTTTGAGTATCAGCTAAAAGTTAAAACGGATACTGACTTCAACAAAGAGTATACTTGGTGCGGTGTCAACTCAATCATAAGTACATGATTCCTAATATCTACTTAGTTACATATCACTAATAATTTGAAAGCTGGAAGATAAAAACTTTGATTCCCGCGAGACTGTGGTTTTATACACGTTTTAATTGCATATATACTTGCGGTTTCCTTCACAATACGATTTTAGTACTTTACCTACGTCTTTTATCTGTGCTCTAGGTTTTATATAAATCCGTTGAACGATTTACGCTTTATTTCATAACAAACATATCTGAACATCAAAATCTCCAAAATTCCACAGCGCCTTAAAAACATCGCGTTTATACGTAATATTATCCGTAATCCGTTATAGGTAGTACCTACTCGTATTACGTCAAATTAGTTGATGGTGCGCCGCAGCCACTACGTACATATGTAGGTATGTTGTACATATAGGCAACGCAACCACTTCAAAATCTTGAGAACAAAAAACAATTTTTTCCTTTTCAATTCTATGATTTGCATGCAAGTAATTTTGATTGAGAATTGCTTTGACTCACATACGCCTTATTTAGTATCGGTGGGACCCGCGGCTGGAAACCCGACGCCGCGGTCGTGACTCAGGCTCGTTTGGCGGGTTTCCTATAAGTAGACCCCTAACTGGGTACCTACCTTACTGAACTGCACCGAACTCATTGTTGACGAAATGCAGCAACGACGAACCGCAACCTTTTTTACAAATTCTGCTCGGGTAAAAAGTCCTTGAATCTGCGGTTATCTTAATGAAGATACATATAAAAATAGGCTCGTACTTAGCAAAGTAACGATGATTTTCCGCTTGATAGAAAAGATTATTTTCGCATTAACATAAAACTTATTAAATGAAGCGGATTCTGAGGGTTTTGCCAGCGCCTTGGAAGTTGGAACCAGTTCGCTGACGTAATCCCGAGGTGCGAGTGGAGGCGCTTTTGTTCGCTGCGCGTGTGCGACTGATTCACTGAAATCTCCATTCTTCCGAGATTCAAGGAAACTGATTTGCCCTTACACGCGAAACAAAGACAGAAATATTTATCATTATCGCTATTATATATTTTCTACCGTAACCTTATACGGGGTGGAGTGAAACAAAAGGATATAAACATGGGGGTAACTTGCTTTAAACATGCATTTTAATCAAAGTTAACATTTACTGTACTACAGTACAGTAACTTTGGTTAAACTAATAAATTGCATGAAAAGTATAGCAGTAGTTGATTAAATATTATAGAAGTAGGTAAGTACCTTCTTACCGACCTGTTATATACAAAAGATAAGCTCACGAGTTATAATAAAAAGATAGCAATCAGGATGACTAAGAAGAAGCGAAAAGCGACCAAAGGCTTTGTGATGTCATGCACTTACCGGTCTTTTGTTTATTTTTGGGGTTCTGCATATTAAATAATAAGTATATTACAACAGCTAAGAATTATACGTACATAAATATTATGAATCGGTCCGGTTTTCGGCCTTCATTTCACCTGGGGCCCTATGATGATTGCTTTTATCACGCGATAAATAAGTGATATAGCATCCGTCACGTTTTGACATAATGCGAGTGTGAGTGACAGATGCTTTGTCACTTATTTATCACGTGATAAACGCAACCATCATAGGCCCCCTGTGTGCCTTATTTTTGGTATGAATTTCAATAAATAATAAAAATAATATACTAATCGTATTGCTTCTTTAGACATGTCAATGAACAGTGATAACCCAATCAAATAAAGTTGGCTATCGCTTTTCATAATATTGGTGTGTTTTCTGTGAACATAAAACATTTATAGTGCGTGTACATATTGTACATTAGTCTTATAGCGCCACGGAACTCGTTAGTTGTCTGTGCAACTAGCAGTATGGTCGATTTTTTGTATCATGGAGAACACCGCCGGCGTGTGTCAAGTGACTCAATTATATTTTCGCCGGGATGCCCACAACGTTAAAAGGATGAATATATGATTATTATAAGAAACATTTGTCACATCACAGGACTCATATAACGTAAATCTGCGCGACCTATTGAATTTCATAAAAAAAACAAGAAATTAGTGGTTTTTTAAGTATCTACAAATCGTTTTTCACTTTCTATTTGATATAATTGAGTTCATATTTTTTTTCTTATCACGATGTTGAAGTATTTAACGATTGTAAATCATTACCCAAACAGATACGTACTACGTCTTTTTTTTTAAACCTGTGTTGTGACTAAATCTTGCGTTTCGATTCATGTGCTATTTCTGTAAATTGGTAGAAATCGATTAAATCGATACATTTAAGTATAACCTAAAGAAAGAACAATAAAACAAATTATTATTTTACATAGAAAGCTCCATTGAGTCTCGGACATGCCAAATTACTCACGTCGTACTCAGCTATAAATATTTAGGATTTTGGTTTTCAGTAAGATTAATTGTGTACTTTCAAGTGAATATTTAATAAAATATCGTGTCAACCCTTTGCGAGCCGCCAGCAAACAAACAACTATAATTGCATTTCGATTAAATATAATCTAAATTAACATGTTATGTGTTTCACTGGTTATTCATTAGTGAATAAAATCATAGGTACCTTCTTCGTCAATTCCTACCTGGAATCACTAGTTGCCTTGCCAGATGGGTGTGTCACGTTCATCAAAGGAAATGTCATTGTTCAAATATGACAAATTTTATGTATTTGGTTCTTGAAATTACGCGATTAATCGAATTTTGCGGATACGTAACTATTCCCATATCCGAATTTATTGTTTCGTGAAGGTCTACCGTACCCCCCGACGGGTCTATTAATATAGATAATAAAAAACCGGCCAAGAGCATGTAGGGCCACGCTCAGTATAGGGTTCCGTAGTGTCCCATCTCGGAAATCATGTCATAAAATACCTACTTGTATGCGTTCAGGTTAACGCATCCGAAATGCGATTAGCGCTCGAGCGTGCAGCTCTCCGTGGCGACACCTATGGTCACACCGGAAGCTCAGCGCTGGCTCTCGACCTAGCATCTTGCTGAGGTGGGACCTGTTCGTAGCACAGCCATAATAATAGTTGCTTATTGTTTTATTTTATTTTCTTATCATCTTTGTCTGTCATACCCTTTATGTAATTATGTTTTATGGTCAGAACACGAATAAATTATTTCTTTCTTTCTTTCGTTCTAAAATTTAAATTAAATGCTCAATAAAAAGAAAAGTAGTGGGCCCAAGGCACTCAGCTTCACCAGCTCGCGTCACGTGTTCACGTCACCCGCTCCAGCTCAGTCCTACGGCTCGTAGCTCAAAAAAATATTGATTTACACAAAATTCAAATAAATAAAGATGCAGGTTCGAGAAAAAAAAACGACGGTAAAATCGATTCGATCAACCATTCGTAATCGTTAGATTCGGCAAACAATATGTTTTTGCTACATCACTACAAACATCAACGGAGAACTGTCAAATGTTTGTTTAAATAATAAGTTAATAACCAAACTTGTAGTTACATATATGAAATCCAACTGCTCTCACTATAAAGCTACTTTGACACGAAATAGCAATGCTAATGTATTAGAGTCTAAGATCGCGTGGTCAACCAATTATGGCAATACTACACGTAACCTGAAATTAACACGTTATAATACAATTCAAGGCAAATGGCCAAGCAAACTTTTTATTTGAAGGGTGCTTGCACAAAAGGACCAACGTCGATACCGATTCTCGACGGCTGTTGGTGGTCTTCTCATTGGGTTGATTGTTATCTATAAAATATATTTTTTCTAATTTGGGTCTCTCCGAGATAAGAGTGTATAGGCTGTTGCTGAACCATCGAGCTACATCTTCGACCCCGTGGTCACTTACCAGCTGGTGATATTGCGGTTAATCGACGGCCAGTTTGTGTATGAAAATTTCATCTTAACTCTGTCAACGATAACTATTGTGATTTAATTTTTAATTACCAACGTATTCGAATAACAAATTTTAAGATAAAAAAAAATTCTATCCAATGATTTCATAATGAATGTTTCACAAAGAACGTTAACGTTGACAACTCCACCATTCGCAAATGGGTTGTTTCAAACAATATTATTTCGCAAACTGATCATTACACGAATTATATACTTAGGTACTTGACGAAATATAAATTTCACAAACACTGCAATTGCCAAATGAACGTATGACAAAGTTATGTTTGATAAAAAAATTATGGTTTGATGAATACTTTATATAAAATAAATCTTATAAATCTGACTTTCATCTAGTTTATTTTGAAATTATGGACCTTCTGAACCCTAAGAACATTTTAAGAAGGAGAGCCATATTGAATTTTAGCGCAGGGAGAAGTTATGACGTCATCGACTTTTTGTATGGGATTTTGACATATATGTTCTGAACCCTATCATATTGAGTATTGAAAGGGCTTTATGTACTGTCGTGTATCTTAATGTAGATATGTCCGATAGACCCTAATGTAAATATGTCTACACGTTTCAAATTATGCGGATAGTCTTGGAAAACTAGAGTCGAGGCGTTTTGTGTAGAAGGACAGCTTAATAACAAATTTGAGGTACGCTGATGAAACCTTTCTGTTTGCTAGAAATAAAGAGAAAATAAAAACTCTTCTATATCGCCTTGGACTTGCTATTAACACAAAAAACTAAGATCATGATAGTAGAGCAGGGCATGTGACAGCACATCCACCCAGAAATGCCAACTGTGAAGTTGTACACTACTATTACATATATCTCGGCTCGTCCGTGTCAAGTGTCGGAGGGTGCGAGGAAGAGATTACGAGACGTTGCGCTATCACGAGATCCGCCGTGGGGAAGCTAGATAAGATTTGGAAGGACAGGCGAATAACCAGGAATACCAAGGTTTCTCTACGGAGCAGTGAAGTAGACCCTAAGGTTAAAAGACCGACGCAAAATTAATGCACTAGAAATGTGGTGCTGAATTAGGGTACTGATGCTGGAGGCGTGTGCTGAAAATTCCTTGTACCGCTTTTCGCACAAACGTATGCACAAACGTATCCATCTTTCGTTAATAATCAAGTAGGCGCTTTCGTCCACTGTACAATTGCGAATTCTAAGATTCTATTAAGTATCACTAAGAAACTAGCAATCCACGGAGCATCTAGTATGCAAGGACAGGTTGAGAGCAAAAGGTCTCGAGGGCGGTCTCCAACCCGATGGACGGATTTGATTAAGACAGCGACAGACACCAGCATTTCAGAGTGTTCTCGAAATGCTGCTAATAAATAAAAGTCGAGACAAATTGCGAAGACTGCCACCCAAGTTGAGAGGACCGAGGACGGAGATCAGCCGTGGACAAATACATCATCATCGACCACGACCACTCTGGCAAGGTGAGACCACTAAAAAGAAATAGTAGTAACCATAATTTTTTTACGCCGTGACATTATCTGTGGTATAAAAGGAAGGATTTTATGTGATTTTAGAATGGCGTTAAGGACGTTAAGTTTCCTCACGGAGACTAAATCGGAAATTTTATATAGGTCACTAATTGTCGGAAATCGGTGAAGTAAGCTGCGGTAAAGTAATTTCCGTGTTTTTTTCTTTCTTGGAACCTAAAGAACACCTACCGCATACTACTGCAATGAGTGGATAGGTATTTGATAATCGTTTTCCGTTTATTACCTCCAGGATAAAACCTTCTACCTACCTTTATTAAGGAAAAAATAAACTATTGCGAAATTAACCCTGAGGTTTCATCTTCAAGGTAGAGATGCAGTCACCTTGGAGAATAAAAGCGGAAAATCGATTGAAGGTATTGAGTGAGTAGGAAATAACCATTACGTGCACGAAATATGAAAATCTGAAGACAACAATAAAGACTTCATCTTTAAAATTTTCAAATATCATCAGTTCTCAGGGTAAACATTTCACGCAAGGTAAGGGTTTTGATTCTTATAAAATTAGGATGTATTTCTTATGTAATTTATACAGGGTGGTATGAAACAGGGTCTTTCTCTGTAACTTTTCGAATCTATTTACAAATTTCGATCCACTTTTAGTATAAGTATGACCAACAACGGAAACAAAAAAAAAAATACTGTTCTTATAAATAAGACTAATTGTAAGTAAGTATGTATTATATATACAATACAGTTTCAATAAAATCATTCATTCCAATTCCTGACCTGGTAAAACCACGTAATGCTGGTTACGTTATTTTGTCATAACCAAGCTTAATCTATTACTAATAATGGCATGGCATGGCATCTACCATATTATAGACTATATGTATGAGTGCCAGAATGTACCAATTTCAAAGATCATTTCTACTTATAAAACTAGTCAACGCTGTTATCATCAAATTAAATGAGACGCTTTTAAATTATGAATAATCTAGTTTTAGTAGACACTTTTAATTTTAAATGATGAATATCCAGTTTTATTAGTAGGTATATATCGAACACAATAACAGATTGCGACGAGGAGAGG
The DNA here is from genome assembly GCA_932273695.1 of Apotomis betuletana. Classification (NCBI taxonomy): domain Eukaryota; kingdom Metazoa; phylum Arthropoda; class Insecta; order Lepidoptera; family Tortricidae; genus Apotomis; species Apotomis betuletana. The sequence continues at coordinate 36,236,201 of OW026298.1, forward strand.
TTGAGCGTCTCCGTGGGTAAGTTACGTTGTTGACCTTTTCCTAAACACCCGTGGAATGTAACCTTTCGGAGCCGCGGATGCGCCGGAGACGTAGCCCTAGAAAACGATGATTCCATGGGAAATTAAAAATTCTGCAATATTTCAAACGTGTCAGCATTGTCAGCAGATAGTATCAGCCGATTTTAAAACGGCGGCCGATCTGATATAAAGACGAGGCCTAATCATAATGTGGGTGGATACGGATCGGTGTCACGTGTGTTTTTGATACTAAGAAATATTCGAAGATTTCAGCGGTCTGTCTACATGTAATGCGTTAGTCCGTTACCTTTTATGTTAAATCTACGTATACCCATCTTATGAATATAAAAGTAAGTACTTACCCATAACAGTCACCTTTTCATGGCTAAGGTAATAAACTAATTTTGTTAAAACTAGGCTCGTAAATGTGGTGAATATCCCAACAACATTTTTTACGCGTCCACGTTGAGATAGGGACGCAGTGTAAAATGTCATTTTTTTTCTAAGATTTTTAAGGTTTATTATTTGAATAACAAAATAGTTGGCTACAAGTTTAGATTTGAATAAACATAACTATTTATTGAAAAATTAATAAAAAAGTATAAATCATTTAAGAACAAGGTGGCTTGTCCTCAACTTACTTCTTATGACTCGGCATGTTTTAAGCATGTATAGGTACAAGTAAAGCAACAAATTAACAATTTATGCAGTCATAGCCTCTTAATGTTGGCATAGTTTCATCATTTTACCTATTTAAATATGACATGACAATGGATCAAAGTTTGTCCAGGCAAAATTTTAAACTACGGTGGCGAAATTTCAGCATGTCGCGTAGCTGGTTATTAAATGTCGCAGGACTTGTCGCGTTGGTACACCCCGCGCGGAGTGGTGGTGTGACTGTGACGGAGCATTTCCCGCCATAACGTACGTAACCTCTTTGGTGGCATTTTTTCCAACGATTTCTTAGTTTAGGTGGCTTGAATTGTACGCTTGTTCTTCGTGTAGGAAGCATACAGTATTTTGGTATGTAGTTTAATCTATTCTTTAATTACAATCTTAAAATAAATCATTAAATTGTAACAATGTTTTTCGTCAATTTTCAGTTTAGGTGGCTATATATTATATTTTTTTCATACAAATAGTAAGGAGCTTTCAGTTCTTGATGGGCAAGATTAAGTTTTGGTAGGCGTAATTTCAGATTTGGTGGGCAATTTTCAGCTTTGGTGGCAACCCAAAAATTTGGGTGCTCACATTTCATTAATTATTGTTAAAATTCTTGGCGAAATATAAAAATATGTAATATTGTGAATAGATATTTAGTACTACTTTATTTTTCTTAAAATCTACAAAAAAAATGTGCCACCAAAATTTAAAAAAAATTGCTATGTTGATATTCACCCTGGTAAACTTAAATTGACCCCGGGAATGGACGTACATATTAGTGAGCGAAGTCAATATGTTCTTTTAGTATTGTATGAACAGTTTTAATAAAATTATTACACTTTAAAAGTAGCGCAGTATTGACAATATTCTACATAGACAAATAGTATGAATATTGTCATATAGGGAACGACATAAGCAACATTTTCAACCGACTTCATAAAGAGTAGATTCTCAATTCTATTGATGAATTGAATGATTTGGTTTGATTTTGTCATATGTCCCAATAAAAGTATACTTAACCAAAGAAATAAAATATAGATACCTACCTACATACTTATTATCTTCAAGTGTTATCTTTAATATTCAATTTTTTCAGATTATGTTTCAGCTAGAATGTATACAATGTGTACTGAATACTGTTAATGAGAAGTCACGCCATCTGTTAGAAAAGTACGTAACATTTTAGCACTGGCTCGATCCGCACCGCGACCGCGCGAACGTAGAAGGGACGGAGAACAACTTTCTGACTTACGTCGCGCTTTTAGAGCAGTTTGGATGATCCAGTTAGTGGCAATAACTGAATGCAAAACACAGATGGCGCTGTTTTTCCATTGCCAAGTTTAGTGAAGATAAGAGGCGAACACAATTTTTAATACTACACATATTTTGAAGTTTAGCCTTTTTATGTAACCAAAATTGACTAAGCATTTTTAATATAATAACAAATGTGAGACGAAATAGTTGGTTTGACTCGCGTCAACAGGGGTCAGGTGAAGTCATTGACACGACGTGAAGAGGTAAGTAAGTCTGTTCCGTAGAGTGTAGAGACTATTTACTCCACTCCAGATATTTATTTCCTTTACAAATTTCTGACTGTTTATATGTAGGTATGTATTGGCTAACTGTATGAAAACGGTATCACCTTAAAATTATGTCATTATCATCACTTAATATATTATAAATCTACGTCCCGAGACTGTGGGCTATTCATTTTTTCTAGCAGTAGATCTTAATGGGTCTTGAACCAAAAGTCTACGTCGTTTAAGACACATTTAATTCAAAAAGGATTGATGAAAATAAAAATAATAGGTAGGTACATTTACAGTGGCAGCATAGTCACTAATACTTATAATAGGTATGTAAACTGCAACGTTCAGTCATCTGAAATGAACATACAAAGCAGAATTCGCGAGTACCTAAAAACTATAATTATTACAATGGCCCATAAATTAAACAATAAAAATTAATAATAAGTAATGTCAAGCATATCAACAGTACTTAACATAATTTAATTTATAACTTTGAAAAGCATATGAATATGAGTTATTAAAAAATTGGGCAAGTGCGAGCCCGACTCGCGCATGAAGGGTTCCGTACCTATACATATATATAATCTATATCAAGTTTGTTGTATGGGAGCCCCCCTTAAATATTTATTTTATTTTATTTTTAGTATTTGTTGTTATAGCGGCAATAGAAATACATCATCTGTGAAAATTTCAACTGTCTAGCTATCACCGTTGTTGAGATACAGCCTGGTGACAGACGGACGGACGGACGGACGGACGGACGGACGGACGGACAGCGAAGTCTCAGTAATAGGGTCCCGTTTTTACCCTTTGGGTACGGAACCCTAAAAACACGTTAGCAGACCTAATATTTGCCTGTAGCGATGAATTATTAAAAAATACGCCAACAGGTCAATTTGCCTGTCGCGTTTGCCGAGGCGTTGCCAGATTTGAATAGTATCTATCTATGTACATATACAGGGTGATCAATGGGTCAGTAGGAAGAAAACGAAAACTATAAGAGTTAGAGAAATTAGTTTTTACTAAACATGGCGTCCATTTTAGATTCAATAGAAACTGCATCCAATTTTTAGGGTTCCGTAGTCAACTAGGAACCCTTATAGTTTCGCCATGTCCGTCTGTCCGTCTGTCCGTCCGTCCGTCCGTCCGTCCGCGGCTTAGCTCCGTGATCATTAGTACTAGAAAGCTGAAATTTGGTATGAGTATGTGTATGTATAACGCCGACAGAACGGTAAAATAAAAATATTTTTTTTTTCGGGTACCTCTCGAGCACCTAAAGTGGGGGTGTTTTTTTTTCTTTTCAACACTAGTGTGTGGGGTGTCGTTGAATAGGTCTTGTAAAAATATTAGGGGTCTCCTAACATTATTTTTTGATAGTCAGCAGTTTTGTAAATATTCGCTCCAAAACAAAAAAAATAGTTTTTTTTTCTTCGGTTTCCGCGACTGTCACACATTTAAATAAAACAATTTAAACGGATTATATCGCGTATATTAATTATTTGAGCCTCCCTGACGTTTCAGTACCTTTACAGATACCGTTGTCAAAGGTTGACTGAGAAAAATTATGTTTTTCTCAGTCAACCTTTGACAACGGTATCTGTAAAGGTACTGAAACGTCAGGGAGGCTCAAATAATTAATATACGCGATATAATCCGTTTAAATTGTTTTATTTAAAAAAAATAGTGCCCCCCCCCCCTCTAACTTTTCAACCACGGGTCAAAAAAAAACGGAAAAATTCATGTAAATGAGGCCTTATAAGTACTTTCAATGAAAACTATATTGACCAAAATCGGTCCAGCCGTTTTTGAATTTCGCCAAATTTCATATTTTTTCTTTTAAAGGACGTAAGTTGACTTCCAGAAGGTAATAAGCGATTACAGTTTCTAGGGCGTTTACGACCTTTTTATAGAGCTTAAAATCTTTCTTAACTTAAAACTCGGGCTTAAAACAGCAGTTTATTGTGAAGGATGAGCAACTACGGAACCCTACACTGAGCGTGGCCCGACATGCTCTTGGCCGGTTTTTTTTTTATAAATCTCATACTTAACCGGTAATCGAACCTGGTTAAAATTCTGTAAATAATCGAATTTTCGTATTGTTTCACTCTTTATAGCGGTTTTCACGGTTGCTATATGAAATAATGTATGAGATTTACGAAAAAGAAATGCATTGACGCCATGGTTCCTGAGAAGAGATTTCCCTATCTCTTATAGTTTCTGACTTCTCCCTACTGACCCATTTGGATTGATCACCCGGTATAGTGATTGACTAATGTTATGTTATGGGAATAAGAAGTTTACTTGGATATTTGAAAGTGGCGAGAGATTCCAGTTCTAGAGACTTTTATTTAATCTGTTGCCACTGACACTTTATTTTTACAAGCGGTCAAAGTCCATGGAATAAGACATGGATCACTTAAGTACAGTTGCCGAGAAACTTCTTGACCCTAATCTTGACTGCGCAGTAGCCGATTTACGTACAAATATGCATGCGCAGATCCGCCATTTTGGGTCAAGAAGTTTCTCGGCAACTGTATTCGTGTTTAATCAGTGCAATGGCCATACAATGGAACATACCACCATTCGCTACTTCACCACTGGAGCTATAGCTTCACATGGAAGGTAGTAATCGTATTACATAGGTACATGTCTTACTTATCTACCTAAATTATCTAAACTGTACTTAAAATGAATGACGAAAGCCTCCATTGCGCTAAGCGTAGCGTAATATTTTTGTATTCTTATGAACACAATAATATTAACCTATGAATACAAAGATCAAAGCTTAAAGAAAAAATGAAAAAGTGACTGTAAAGTGGTGCGGTAAGATGTGAATATTAACGTATTCACATAGAGGTCGCTAAGGTGTAAAAACCTTTCAAATAAACAATGCAAAGATCGACACACAAAGCGTAAGGAAAAATTCGTCAGGCCTACGTGGAGCGAGGGTAGCGAAGTGGCTAACGCGCTGGACCGGTAATCCAGAGGTAAGTACCGGGTTCGATTCCCGGTCCCTTCCACCACCAGGTAGCTCCTTTTTCAATTTTTCTTTAAGCTTTGATCTTTGTATTCATAGTTTAAATAAAAATTGTGGTTTACCCACATTAAAACAAAAATGAGACATTACATGTTTCATAAATTTATACAATAATATTACGCAAAATAAAATGTTCGGCGTCTTAATAAGTTTCTTTCGATAATCTTATATAGCGTAGTGATTGTGTATAGGCTAATGAAGATAAGTTATGTGACAGACATGGTGCCGCGGAAGCGCATGTCGAGGCTGCCGTACGAGGGGCGGTAGCGCGGCGTGCGCTGGCTCCAGGGTGAGCGGCGGTTCTTGTAGCTGGAGCACGCAATCAGGCTGTTCATGGCCGGCGGCCGCGACTGCTCCACGCTGATGCCGCGGCGGTGGCTACATGAGAGGATTACATTATTCACAAGGTATGTAAGAGACATGACAAAACAAATTCAAAGGTTCAAAATTAAAAGTACCTAGTGTTTCAATCGAAACTAAGTCAAATCGAATGATAAGACCATTCCATACCACCACCAGCACACTGCAGGACTGTCAATTTTTTTATTAAAAAAAATCCTTTGATACTCCTAAGAAAAGTTTAACGCAAATACTCCGATTCGTAGCGCGCTATTGTTAAACTATAGGTACTCTACACACTCGAACGGCTTACGCCGCAGGAAGACGCAAAATGGTTTGTAACACTTGCACAAAATATCAATAATATTTAGCATTAGTGCCTGAAGCGTAACTGATTACCGTCAATATGTTCCCAGAAATATTGAATTAATTCATACAACTGCATTAACACACTCACATACAGTGGCGCAGAGCAGTAGCGTAGCTGGGTAACCAAGGGCCTCGGTGCTAACATAAAAAGTTAAGACATTTTTGTTGGTCAGGCTTCTATTCTAAGAGATTGGTCGGTATCGACGTCTAGCCCTGTGGCAGCTACGCTACTGAGAGACATAGTAAAATAAAGAAATGGCAAGGGGTATAACCTCTTGGCGCGCTGTATGATGGGCGGGTACTCGTCGCCGATGAGCACACTGCCGTCCAGCGTGCCGTCCATCTGCAGCAGGTCGCCGGCCGACACCGACACGTCGAGCTTGGACTCGCGGTCGCACGTCCACAGGAATATTATCACTACCATCATCTAAAAACGATTCAAATTAAATATGAGTTTGATGCTATTTAAATATGTGTACTAACCACAAGAGTATTAACTATTATGTATATTTACAACGTGCTGTTCAATAGCTAAAGTCTTATTAATCAACGTTTTTGTAAGAAAATTCGATTTGTTTAGTGTAATCTTTAGCAGTACATCTCTTGGAGGAATAAAATACTTTTCCACAAGTTATTCGCTGATGGTGCTCACTGCGGACAGATACAACATAATTTTTACAAAACTAACTCATTTAAATTCCATACAATTTTACAAACAGGCCACAAGCATCCTATTGTTTGTAGCTCTAATTCTATCAATATTTAAAACTTCGGTAAATACTCCGCTCTTTTCGGAACTAAAACTTTCATTCAGAATATATAAATAAGTCTGTAATTTGTATCTAACTTACCACTATAATATTGATTCCGAATATAAAGAGCGTGGAATTCTTAAAGCCGATGGAGTCGAACAGCAGGCCCGACACTGTGGGCCCGATGAACGCGCCCAGCGCGAACGTGGACGTCCACATGCCCGACACCAGCCCGTACGTCTCTATAGAATTGGGTAATCCGCTCGCACTGAAATATAATACAATTACATTATTGAACTGTATTCCATAAGCATGGCCCACGGCCACTTTTAAAATCTGATTTCCTTATCCTTATCACTATCCCAAGAGAGGATCATTGTAGAGCAGAAGCGCTGAGAGGAACTGAACGGTCAGTAATACTTTTTGAAATCATCTAGTGTTCCCTGCGTGAACCTTTGTAATGTGAAATAAAGCTACGTAAAAATATAACAACACAACAATAAACAATCACACAAATTACTTGAGCCAGTACCTAGTACGTGATTGGTTAATTCAATAGTCAGATCGAATCCTGGGTCGATTGCAATTTTTTTTTACATAGTTAAGGGCTTTAATTAAAGCAAAACTTAATTGAATACATTTTGTATGACTAACTTTCGTCACACAAAGGAAGCGATCGTGATTTTTTGTTAACTAAGCTTCCAGGACTGGAAAGTCAGTGACTGCAATCCTTAGAGTTACTCACATAGCGGTGCCGAGCGCGTCGGCGAAGGAGGCCACCAGCTGACTGCCGATGCCCAGGCCGTGCAGCACGAGCCCGGAGACCGTCACCCACAGCAACCTGCAGGAGAAACATTCAATATTACACGGTTTGGATCGTTTAAACTCGTATACTTATTTTTTACTCCCCATGTACTTTCGATGTATCTTGTTACTATTCCGAAACATACAAAATTCTCGCAAATTGCGTTGACATGTCTTTGTGTTTTCTTTGTTTTTGAGGCGATTAACCATCTTGGGTTCACACCCCAAACATATTATATTCAAATTGTTCTCCGAATCGCTCTTTGTTTTGATATTGCAATTTCAACCCTGTGACTTAGCAACAGACATTTTGACACAAGAAGATATTTGTTTGCCTTTTTTGAAACTTGTCCTAAAGTTAAATTTACAGGAGCAAGATAAAAAGCATTGTGGGATTTGTGGGGCCATATTTACAAGATATGCTCTTTATAAGCTTTAATATATCTTATAATTATAAAATTTTTACTATAAGTACGGCCAATTGCTTTATGATGGTAATTTTGCTCACCTCTTTACTTAGGCTGGATTCGACCAAACATTTTATATTAAGAATAAAACTTAATCTCAGATAGTAATGTCAAACTATTAGTAACAATATTTCCAAGACGTTGCTCGAAAATGTGACCTAGATCTAGTACAAATCTGTTTATAATTGTAAATTTGAAAACTGTCCATCTATAAGCCTTGAAAACACGACAAAAATGCATCGTGCTACTAATGTGTATGAGTTGTCAGTTACGATAAAATATAATATATGATTAAATGAAGTAAACGGTCAAATTACGTTTCACTGTAGATGAATGGCGCGGGTCCTATGAGCAGGAAGGCGGCGGCGACGAACAGGCAGCCCAGAACGGTGACGTATTTGGGCTTGATGGAGGGGCGGTCGCACAGCCAGCCCCACGCCGGCGCCGACAGCGCGTACACGCCGCCGTTGATCACGAACATCAGCCCCAGGATCATGGGCGAGAAGCTAAACTGAAATCGTACAAGGTTAATAGCTGATTCTGGGTTTACGTGGGCTGGTTTTTCGCAACTCGGCATTTTAATAACGCCCATTTTGCGACTTAAATGTTCACTTTAGTGCTACAAATTGTGACTACGTAAACATTGTGACTTTGTATCCGTAATGGTACAGCACTGAAAGCTAAGAGTCGAAGGCAGAATTTGTTACGTATAAAACAAGTTTTCGATATGATCTGGACTCTACAGAACATTGTAAATAAAAGTTGGCCGAGTATTGGTACCTGTCTTAGGTGTGGCTCGAGCGTGGCCTGCAGGAACCCGATGCTCATGCTGGTGCACATGATGCTGATGGCTGCCAGCAGCACGCCCGGTATGCGCAGCAGCGTGAAAATGCTCGCTACATCGGAATAACATTTCCTTTTGTTACATACGTAGTTTTCAAATGCGAAAATAAGTAAATAAATAAATAAATATTAAGGGACAATCTTACACAAATCGACCTAGTCCCAAACTAAGCAAAGCTTGTACTAGATGACGATATACATAATATATAAATACATATATATATATAGATAACATCCCTGACCCAGGAACAATTATTCGAGTTTATCACACAAATATTTGCCCTGGCCAGAATTTAAACCCAGGACCGCCGGCTCAATAGGCAGAGGTGCACTAAAAACTGCGCTAACCGCGTCGTCAAAAAGTCGACTACGAGTAAAAGTAAATAACGCGCATTTATTTTTAAAACATTTTGGTCACTTTACATTATTTGACAGTACCTAAGCAAAGAATGAATATTATTGGGTGAAGCTAAGTGAAGTAGTCTTACGGCCGGTGGGTCTGAGATCCTCGTCGTCGTTGCACGTGGGCAGCGCCACGCAGCTCATGAGAGCCGCGCAGAACAGCGCCGAGCCGAGCACCGCGAACGGCAGCGAGTACCCGCCCGCTGCGTACAGCGCGCCGCCCAGCGTCGGGCCCACGATCAGACCCAGCCCGAAGAACGTCTCCAGCGACGCCTGCAACACGCACGCTTTATTGTTTGCTCGATTATTCATACTTACTATTAAAACTGTTTATAACTACCTACCACTGGCTGAATTAGTCTTTATAAACAAAGTAAACGAGTAAGTAATTAAAATTGTGGTACCTACCTATTTTTTTTTTACCAAAATTTTCCGACACAATTTCACTCCATCTATGCTATGAATATTATGTATATGTATGTTATAATGGGAAAAATAACAATATTTTTTTGCTATAGCCAGCCCCGTGTGTGTATGTTTCATATAATAGTATACTTACCGCTGTCATTGTCAATGTACCATTGTTACAGTATTTTGTAATAACAGTTTTTAGTAAATGGGTGAATTGCAGAAAATATGTACCTTTGGAATTTCGTAACTAAACTGAGAGTAACGAAACTGATAATTGCTGTAACGAAACTGATAACATAAAGCGTCGGACTCATGAAATAAAACTAGTGATGTTTTATGGTTTCGTTCGCAGAATTATTTAATAAAACGTTTTAATTTCAATTAGCAATATTGATTACTGATTTTTGGTTTACATAATCACAGTGTGAATACTAATAACAAATATGATCTAAATAATTAATTAATGTCTTACAGTAGCCAGTCTTAATTCTTTCTGGATCCGGACTCTTCTGCCTATTAGATTTATTTTTCTTTTTGGTATAATAACGTGCGGAATATCGTCTTCAATTATCGCTTGTTATTTCTTTTTGTTCCTTATTTTGACTTTTTAGTCCACGTTTTCTTGATTTCTTTACTCTGTCTAAATGTTTCACTCTTAACACTTCATATTTTGTAGGATTTTGCTTTAAACGTTATCTATATTTCCATTGCCTTTCAGCATTTGTCTACTGTAAAAAAGTGTTTTTATTTTTGTACTGAAATACTAGGATAAACTATATTTTTATATAGTAGATTGATTTCTAAAAATATGCTGAAAATGCTAAAATAAATCAATTAGGGAATCGAAACAGAGACAAAAAATATTACAGTCCATATTCAGATAGGTTTTTCGACCTATTAAAAAGGTTTTATAGTATGAACTAACCCTTACATTTCATCAGTTTCGTTACATAACGAAACATAACGAAACTGAGACAAGATATATGAGAAATCGTAACCTAAAACAATATTTTTCTTCAAACGTGTAATGCATTCATCTGGAACTATGTAAATTTGTAAGATTCAGAGTAAAACCAATCGGCAATGAATAAACTGGAGTACGAAAATAAAGATTTTATATGAGAAAAGCGCCGTTACTCAACCTGAGATTTTTTAGCTCATTTACTCAAGACTATCGATCGACGCACCAATTTGTTGAAAATAAAGTGGCTGTCGCCGTGTTTATCATTTTGGAACATGTCAAAGTGCTGCCGGAATAAGAAAAAATAATTCTACTAAGAACTGAGACATTTCTTTGGGATTAAATGCTCCGTAACTAACCCTGAGTAACGAAACTCCAGTAAGTTGGGACAAGTTTATCATTATAAAAATTTCACAACTATTTATAATACACGTAAATATATTTATACAGAATTTAAAGATGATCTAATACGGACGGAATAATTTACAGTTAAACTTTAAAATAAATAATATCAATCGTAACAAATTTCCGAGATAAAAATACACTCAGAATTGGGACATGAGCATAATATATGAAGTAACTGCGTACCTCTTAGGAAAAAAATACTTAAAAAATAAAATAAAAAAAGGAATTGAAATAAAAATATCTTATCTGAATTGTAAGAATTCTTATTATCAAAGTAACATAGTTACATTGTGTTTTCTTCTCATGATATATGTTTAAATTCATTCTGTTTTCATGGGACACTCATAAGCATAAAGGGTGCATATTTTCTGCAATTCACCCTAATAGTAAAAATGTGTTCTCCGTTTACGAATGTTTGCTCTGACATTTGGCATTGCTTAATAAAGTTTCGAGCTTATTTCATTGAAATAAATACATTAGTTTGAGATTTGTCAAGTGACGATAGAATGCCTAGAATATTCCTTATTATTAAGTCACTTTTTTATACTATCAGTGAACGTTAAGTTTGCACGCGGTAACTATGCCGTCGGATACAAATGAGGTCCAAACTTAACGTAACTTGGTTACAAATCGAGGTGTCGTTCTAGACTGTCTCCTCTTCGAAATCGTAATATAATTTTGGAAACTGAATAAGAATAGTAATATTCTGTGTCAGACCGTCTCGATTTTTGCGCAAATGACTAGAGAATTTGTGTACTAAGCTTGCGTTCGTGGTTGCATTCATTTTGATTGCTTAAAATCGTCTATGACAATAAGTTTTTTATATCGCCAAAACTTTTTTCACACAGTGATTTGAAATGAGCTCTCATAGTAACTATTGTAGTATGTGTATTGAAACACGTTTCTAATGATATATGTCACGTCGCTATTAGTTCTTGGACCATTTCGTCCGTTCCTCCAAATGTCCACTTACAGACGCCTAGTACACAGTCCTTAAGTTTCGTAACGATTTGGACGTTTTGGAGGAGAAAAAGACGAGAGCGAAACCACGATTTGTGGGGAAACAATTGCAGTGGTATTTCCTGTTAAGTTTTAATTTTCGTTTTCCTTGTTTGTCTTTGACCTACTATCCACATTACAGAATGAATTGTAATATAATATATATGCACAAATTATTATCGCTATCGTATTTGGTACTGGCAACGTACTCTTGTCAAAGAAGTGATTAATTGAATGAGGGTTCGTCAAAAGATAAGCTATTCCATCAATTCTTGCTGACTGATCTAAGTGTAAATGGTCCAAGATGCTGACTACACTATATTGGATATAATCTAAGTTTAAAATAAGAGGTCACTCTATCAGTCAGTGCGGTAATTTGACGGATATCAAATTAGTTTTCATATAGGGTAATTCCGGGGTAGATGGCCATAAGGGAGAGATGGCCCGCCGAAATAATTCCTGAACTGTTGGCTAGATGGCACTTGTAATAGTTTAGTTAGCTTGGCGACACGCGTAGAAGCAATGGTATGTGCAACTTTTTGGCGAAAAAAAAACAAAAAGTAAGTAAAATCTTTGTTATTTGTTTTGTGAAGTGGAAATATTTTTCAGAGGGTTATTGTTTTAGGTGGTTACGATATTAGTTTCGTAAAATAATGGTTATTTTTGGTTTGGTTGCAAAGTATACGAGTAACAGTTTGTCCTAACCTCAAAATTACTCGCATCGTGTAGCGACTTATTTTTTTTTAGTTGTGGTCATCTCTCCCGGAAGAAAAGGAGAGATGGCCAGTGTTAGTCGGTATATGATGGCCATATGGCCATCCGAAGAAAAGCTATCCGCTGTCTATCTGATAGCAGTAACAACGTCCCTTAAAATTGATAGCAAATAAGAATAAGGAAAAGAAGTTAAATGAAAGAGATATTTGCCGCGGATGTGGGAAAAAAAATTATGAAACCCTTCTTTTCGAGAACTGGCTTCAATGAATGTATGCCAATTTTGGGTATAAGAAAATTGCACTGAATTTGAAGACATGTGCTCTGATCGTGGTGCAGAGAAGAAAGGCTTTAGTAAAAAGGATATAAGACCGACAACTATGTAACAATTAGAATTAAGGATATGGCCATCTTACCCGTTATGCCATGGTCATCACACCCGGACACCCCGGGTGAGATGGCCAATCGTGAATTTTAAAAAATGCATATTTTTTAGGCTATCCTATTAGAAATTGTTATTTTTGTTTCTATAATTTTAAAGTTGATTGATTAAAGTTTAATCACAAATAAAGATTTCTATAATAATGTGTAAGATTTTTTTTTAACAGCATTTAAGAAAAACTATGGCCAACTACCCCGGACTTACCCTAAGAAAAAAAAACCAGCGATTGGCAGCATAACGGGAATGGCGCAGTTAAGTACAAGTAAAACAACGATAGCGCATCGTTTTTGTGGCACCAGTGGCACATTATCTGTCTCACGTTTTAAGTTATCAAGTATCACGTACAAACATGACAGCGACGTTATCAGGGAACTCCTTCGCGATGATGGCGAAGGAGGCGGTTAGGAAGGCGGCGTTCCCCATCGCCTCTACCATGCGGATCACGAAGCTTAGTGTGATGAACGGCACGTGGCCCTCCACTTTATCCAGCAGGCTGAGAACACACAGACACAACATTTAAGTAAGTTGAAATAGTATACGAGCAGCTGGTCCTCTTTAATTACTGATTATTTCCTTATACTTATAGTCCTTATTACGCCAAGCTATGTGACAAACTGGGGAAGCCGATGGCTGAATAATGTCAATGTCCCTTCATATACTGCTTAGAAGCGAAGGATTATCGGTGGGCAGTCTTTGATGAGTTAAATCTCACTAGAGGTAAGATTGTGAGTTAATAAGATAAGATGATTAAGAGCAAGAGCGTACTAGAAGTACTATAGAATTTAGAGAAAGTCGTAAGTGTTCTGGTTCTGACGATGTGTAATTCAGATTCTGAGGTTCTTCTCTCGATATGATGTCCAAAGAATGTAGGCATGTGATTATTGGTATTCATTGATTACCTAAACTGTATGGCGGCAAACGTTAGTGGTGGTGACCCCGCGGCGAGGTCATTACGTCACGGATATCGCCACGTCCAGCACCCCCACTTGACCCTAGTGCGCAGTACCGAAACGAGACGGCACCAAATTAACACGAGATAAAATGTTTTGTTTATACGCGGCGTCTTGTTGTTAATTAGCAATATTTATCTTTAACTTATGTTAGATATTTAATAGTGAAGCGATAGGACTCCTTTTAAGACTCCTTTGGAGTATTTCTTAATTTTATTGGAGTTCATGGCTTTACGAGTATATACCACTAATTTCCCAAAGTTTGACTAAGCTAGTTATGCCATCAAAATGATGTGTCGTGTGATTGTGATAATTCAACCACAAGCCGGGAGCTGTCAGCCAAAACCTTAGATTTTTTAGGAAATCATAAAATTTACTGTCTCTGTCTCACCGTCTTGGCTAACAATTCTAAATAATTAACAAACACTTATTGATATTTCTTTCGTAGACCAGTGATCACATCTGGGTTAGTTTGTTATTTCAATCTAATTGACTATTAGGTTGGGATAGGCTGCTATTTTGATTGTATTTGCCCCGAAATTCATTGTTTATCACTGACTATAGTAGGTATGTTACCCAAAGAGTATGGCGCATGTGCCGGTGGTGAGGATGCCGCCGTTGAAGAGCAGCTTGGGCCCGAGCCGGTTGAGGTGCGCGCCGTACAGCGGGCTCACGAGGAACACCACCAGCTCGAACACGCCGAACACCAGCCCGTACTCCGTCGCCGTGCATTCTTTCCTCTCCGCCTGCATCAACGAACCGACATAAGTATACTAAGTATTATTTAATTGTCAAGATTACACAACATCCTGATCTTGCGAGCATGGGACCCACTAGAAAGTGTGCCCTTAAAAAAAAAAGCTCCAACTCGGTTCAGCCGTGTTCGCCTAATCGGGGAAGGTAGGTATACCTACCTTCCCCGATTAGGCGAACACGGCTGAACCGAGTTGGAGCTATATAAGAATATCAAACAATCACTCATTTTGTAATTATTATCATATTGTCGTATGATAATGATAACAAATTGAGTGATGCATTTGATGACGACGATATTGAAATAAGTAATTGAACGCCTAAACATTGCAACGTGTCAATGCGTTTTGAAGTGGCAGTGCTCTTATCATCTCTCTGCTGAGTTTACCTATACGAGAGAAATTTATTAAATACCGGGATATTCCTTAAATTAGTTATCTTGCACACTTTATAACTAGAATGTTAGAATGGGCTTGTTATCGTTATAATTTAAATTATATTCCGTACCTGAGAAGTAAAACACTGTAAGTGTTTTGTTAAATACATGGTTATTTACAGTGTTATGCTTCTCAGGTACAGAATTGTACTTTGTCCTTTTCTTGCATGTGAAATGAAAGTGATGAATTCAACAGCAAAAGCAGATTTACTTTTGCCATCGTCTACGTCATGAAATAACACAAACCAATCAATATCAAATCTTCAATGAATAGACGCTCGACGCTGAATGGACCACTCTCCCTCAAGGGTGGCTCCAGTGGCAGCTACGCAATGTTTAAACCATAAATAGGGGCTTTAAGCTGCATTTTCAAATGTGTTAAAATGTTGTGTTGGTCTCTTTTGTTTCTATCTTCGGAGATTTCAAATAATCCATCAACTAGAGTCATCCACTGACGTTTATTGAACAAATAATATATCTGTTAATATATACCTGTTAGAAAATTCAGAATTTCCACATGCTCTGCAACGTAATTCAATTGTAATTTGGTATTGGTACGTTTTGCGTTCAGGAGTTACTTGTTAATTTTTCAATAGTTACGACCAATACTAATAATTTTTCTAACTACCTATTTTGCTGACGATGTCGCACAGTACATAATAATTTAATAAGTGTGAATAATATACATAAATGGAAGAGATAGCATATGCTTTCGTCTATTAAAAGCTTTATAGTTATACATAAAAAATAAATATATAACGAACTCGCTGAGCAATCATTTAAATATATTGAGACTTTATTTATTTATTATTTTAATTAATTTATTATTTTGACAAAGAACATTACATACATATAGTATCGTAAAGTTTACTTCCATTATATTTCAATTAAAGAGTAATGCTGTTGAAAATGTATTGTGTCGCTATTATTAATTAGTACCAATCATTTTGAGCTTTCATGCCTTTCGACGTACATACGTAAAATATCAATGTTCGCTTGGTAGCCCTGCCAGTAAAACCTTGGTTACAATGATAAATAAAATAAGTGATGTTTAAGTATCATCCGTGAATAATAAAATATAATAACAGCCGTGCACTATCCAAAATTAATACTATATAATAAGTAATATGAAAACAATAAATCAATACAGCTATGTATTAATTGGAAAAATGAAGTTGGTATGGGTTCTCTTTATACTAACCTCTTGCGGGTAGAACGGTGCCTGCAGCGCCACACATATCGCATTACAAAAGTCTGCTATCGATATAACGACTATTGTCATCCACTGCCTTCGAGAAAACATGTAACCCATTATGAATACTTATGTAGAAAAACAAATAAATAATGTTCCGTTGCAATTACTAAAAACGACGTAATATAAATAATGAATTTCTGTATTTTGGAACTATTTCCATAATAACTCGTAAATATATCTTCCTGTTAAGTAGTTTTCACTGCCTTCCACAAGTTTTTAAAATAATATCAATTAAAATATATAGGAAACGTATATGTATCTTGAAGGCGGGTGGGCCACTGACTGTTCTGGATAAGGAGCTGGTGTGATAACCGGCGCGAGTGAACTCTCGACCGTATTAGTGCGCTCACCAAACACTAGTCAATTAGGTAGGGATTGCTATCTCGGCCTTATGTTTTCCTAATGGTGCTGAATAATACATTTAAGCATTACTTAACTTTGTAATAATCAGTATAACACTTGGATCGACCAGGAGCTTTTAGATAATGTAGAGGAAAGGCCACTTAAAGGTCAATTTTTTAGTTTTTCGCAAATAACTCGTAAACGGTGGCCCATACCAAAAAAAAAATTATTACAG
Organism: Apotomis betuletana; assembly: GCA_932273695.1. Lineage (NCBI taxonomy): Eukaryota > Metazoa > Arthropoda > Insecta > Lepidoptera > Tortricidae > Apotomis > Apotomis betuletana. Next base: position 36,253,324 of record OW026298.1, read on the forward strand.
AAGTAGTCTACATGAAATTCTCTACAAGAAAGATTTACTACATTCTATACGTTACAGTATATACTTTTTCTCTATATAGTATTTCTCTACTTTTATCAATATTTATTGCGATATGGAGGGAAGAAGATGATAATATAAAATAAACTTGTGTTCTAATCTTCTTGTTCGTCGTATCCTCACTGAGGGACGTGACGACTGTGGGCACTCTTGCTGGCGGTCTCCAAGCCGCAAGGTCTTGGGCTTGGTGCATGCTAGCCAGTAATGTCGCTCCAGTTGCCGATGTTACCGCGTCCGCCTATCGCATTGGCATACGTCCTTTTTACATCTCTTCCCAGCCATGCGGCCCGCTTATTTTCATTTGTAAAAAAATGCATTTTAGATCTTCACATTAGGCCATAATATTAGTAAAACTATCGTGAGACATTATTATAAGCCTGAATAATTATAAACTTTATTTATTTGAAATACATAATTTTTACGCATATACATTTAAGTAATTTAACATGTCCTGTGTTCTTTTTAATTGTTTGTTTTCGTGTTCATACAAAAATCCCGTGTTCCAGTTGGACATCTCACAGATCGAAGTGAGAAAAGGATATAATTTGAGCCGTACTTTAACTTACCTTACCGGGTACCTTAGATTTAGAATGGCTAACGAATTTCACTTAATTTTGTAACGTAATGAAATGTATCAAACGTAATTTGAAACGTATGTTTCACTTTTCGTTTCTGAAAGATCGTTTCCAAAAATCCTTATTGAGTCAAGGCAACACCATACTTCAGGATGTTTAACATACGGAATCAAATCTGCCGTCGTTTTGGTTACGACAAATATTCTCAACACGTGGCGGGTGTTTGCATCCTGAAATCATTTAATTATTTATCAGTAAATATCGAAGGAAAGAACACAAGTTTATACATAATTATCAATTCTATATGCAGGCATTTGTCGTTTTAACTAATTAATTTATCCAGTTCTTTCTAATTTAAAAATCCACCGAATGTATAATTTTTAAAGTGATAACATGCCAATACAATTGTTGTACAGTCGAGTTCATTTACATCTACACACTTACGAGAACAAAAATATCTGAACACTACCCTATTGTCAGGAACATAAAGTCGTGTTCAGATATTTTTGTTCTCGTAAGTGTGTAGATGTAAATGAACTCGACTGTAGGTAAACATAAACAAGTGCAAGTGCGCCATGATCATGACTTTTCAGTGTAGAAATAACTGCATCCTAAGTAAATATACTTAGAATTTTATACCACGGGCGGGTGTAGTTCTTAGTCTGAAGATTCTGTCAGTCGCCCACTGTGTCTGTGACAGCCAGTGAGAGTTTGTACTTTGCTTGGCTGTCCGTTTGCCAGTCTTAATTGATATCGAAAGTTAAAATTGAGTGTGACCTGCGCGTAAGTACTTTACTTCATTTGCTGCATACAAGTATGTGGCCCTTGCCGGTTAAACCGTAGCCGACTGATCGGCTAAAAAGCAATAGTACATCTATTGTGGCATTCTTCAATTTGTTTGTTTTCTAACAAATCATTTCAATTATCATTTTGCTGAACAATCGTTAGGTAGTTAGTTAATGATAATTGCTTACCAGTAATTAAATAAATAAATAAATATTAAGGGACAATCATACACAAATCGACCTAGCCCCAAACTAAGCAAAGCTTGTACTATGGGTACTAGACGACGATATACATAATATATAAATACATATATAGATAACATCCATGATCCAAGAACAAATATTTGCACAAATATTTGCCCCGGCCGGGATTCGAACCCGGGACCGCCGACTCAGTAGGCAGGTGTCTACCAACCGAGCCAAACGCGTCGTCGGATTAAATATTATTACCAATATAATAAATAATGTTATGCTCTAACATAGCTTATCAGCTAGGTCAACGCAGCATCGTTTCTCAGGTTAATTATACCTATAGTTCGCATGAAACTTAAGTTACTTAATCTTAAACAACTTGATTACAATTCAAATAATTAAAATACCTATATATAAAATGAGATAAGGAACTAAAAACTTGGAGCTCAGTATAAGATAGCAGATTTGATGCAGCTCCATTCTTGTAGTGATTTTCAAGTGCGTCTTCTTTTTCCTTCATACATGAGTATCTGTGACTGAGTTCATCGATACTGATAGAGAAAATGTCCGTAATCTACACAAATATTTGCTTATTTTAATATTTTTACGAGGTATCATCTCCCTAGTTTTTTGTCGCACTAACTAGAATTAATTCTCCAAGCCAAGAAAGAAAAGGGAGGTTCCCTTTTCTTTCTTGCTCTCAGCAATCGCGCTGTTTTGATTGAAAATCGCTACTGTATCGATGCAGACGCGCGACTGTATCCCGATTTCAACTGGATCGGTCCAGTAGATTTCGATGTAAATTGGCTATGACAGACGGACAAAGAGATATACCAGACAACGGAGTAATATTATAAGGGTTCCGTTTATGCCAAAAAAACAAATCAAAATTTCATTGCGTCAAAAATAACTTTTAGGCATTTGGTCTTTTACTAAATGCTTTATTAAGGCAAAAAAATATTAGACAATAAACATTTAATCAAATGCATTGCAACACAAAAGGGGGCCGAAAGACATATGTTTTTTATGATGTTATCGTAGAGAATACGCTAAAATAATCGTTTTTTGTATAAACAACTTTTTTCTAAACATGGTAATTACCACTATTTTGGTGGATTATAATTGGATGGCGGATTGTAGTCGTTTTGAAATGTTGTCATGTGTACGATATGTCCTCCAGCCACCACCACCTGCTATTCTCTCTAGACCGCATTCAACGGAGAGCCACTCGTATCGTCGGCTGCCAGCGAATTTCACATCGGCTTGACTCCTTGGCGCTGCGTAGAGATGTATCTTTTATCGCTTATCTATATATCGGGGAGTGCTCCGAGACATTGTTCGGATTGATTCCTGCCGCATCTTTCCGCCATCGTTCTACGCGACCATCCTATCATCCTCACCACTTAGATAGTTGACAGTCCACAACTGTGCGTTTTTCTAAAAAAACCCTGCCTCAGACGACTGCATTGTGGAATGAATTGTCGCTTGCGGTATTTCCGGACGGATAGGACCTTCAAACCTTCAAGAAAAGAGCGTACTCCCACCTGAAAGGCCGGCAACGCACTTGCGACTCCTCTGGTATTATAGGTTTCTATGGGCGGCGGTAATCGCTTTCCATCAGGCCATCAGTTTGCTCGTTTACCTCCTATGACATAAAAAGACTGCGAAAGTCCGAATCTAGGGCTCTCGTTGGTAAGGACGCGTGCCTACACAGAGCACGGCGTAGAGGGATAGCAGCCCTCGCCCGCCGTGGCAAATCTCAAGAGCCGTGCGAAGCGGAGCGGCTGACAATCCTAAGCTGCGGAGCGGAGTACGGGCGACCGTGCTTTGCCACGCAAGCTCGGAAGGGCTGCTCTCCCCACAGTGCCGGAGCTACGGTGGAGTCAGTTTTAGTTGATTTAGGAGTCCATTATTTCGGTAATTATCAAGTTTAGAAAAATGTTGTCCATACAAAACACGCTTATTTTAGGGTATAATACGATAAAATAAAATAAAAATACGACGTGTACACAACATTGACGATACGAATCATTTGCCATATTTCGTTTTGCGCAAAGTATGTTATACCAGCTAAAACATTTGGCTAAACGGAATTTGGTTAAAGTACCAGTTGGTAAGCGAGGCATTGCCTAAACATTCATGTGCCAAACATTAGGTTTGACTAACAATTATTTGCGATAAATTAATTAGGCAAATGAAATTCTACGATTTTTTTTGGGAAGTCATAATTTGTCAAACTTATTTTGATATTTATAAATTATAACAAACGAAATGAAAGTGTAAAAAATTAGATTAAAATTGACTTTTCTGGGCACTGATCGAGCTGAAATTTAGTATATTAACATGTACCAGTAGCATTTTACCAGCTCCATGGTCATTAGGATATTATTATGCAAACTAGGTAATGGAATGAACCAAAAAACAATTGCAATTGTTATAATACATTTATTTTATTATCTTCCCTTCATCACCTTGCTGATTAAAGATTACGACATTGATTTTTTTCTAATACAGGTACTCCAGACTAAAGTATAACCTTGATTCACAGAATCGCAAAGTATCGATAACTTTTTCTACGTCACTTGTATTTCACGACAGAAATTATATTAAATTATTACTATTTCTATGTTTATTTTAATTGTAACCTACTTAGATATCATTTCCGTGCAAAAATAATCCTTTTTGACGCTTATAGTTTTAATAATGCCATAATTTCTGGTGCATTTGCTTAAAAAACAATATTGAATTACTTAATTACTAATGAAAACTTATACAGCGTGTATATTTGATATAACCGCAAATTGAAGCTAGACGGAGATTTTAGTGCTATAATCTGATATATATAAAAAATATTAATTTAGCGCTAACTGCCATATCATAATATTTTTTTGAAAATTTTCTGTGCTGCAATGTATGGCGTAATTATTAGTAAGTGACAGTTGTGGTGACATCACGATGTTAAGTGTCAACAAACAACAACAAACAAATACATTGCGTGCTGAATTATTTTATATGGAAAAATAAAAGTTCGATTTTTTAAATAATTTACTGATCAATATATTAATAAGTGCCTATACTAAGACCCCGTAAAGTTTACGGTTATATCAAATATACACGCTGTATATTCGCTCTTTTCTCTGAGAATGCGAGTTGCATCTGCGCACAATACACGACGTTCTTTAGGTTTTGCACGCAATTTCACACTCTTTTTTTCATTTAAAAACACAAATATTAATAATTTAGTTCTTCTGCAATAACAGACGTTATAATGCGACTCAGTTGAAAAGGATTGTCAGGGCTGTCATCAACGTATGCTTACTCGTTTACTTAATATGGTAGCATAATTTGACAAGAAAGGCACCATTTCTTGTCAAATTATTATGCCAGTTAGTGCCCCTCGTGACGTTAAGGTTGTTGACACTGTGACGTCATCAAAGCCCTATCTTCCAAAATCTATGTGACCGATGCTGTACACGTAAGGAATGCGATGTGGCGTGCCAGACACGCACGCCGCAACACGACGCCTTGACAAGGATTCATGCTTTATTGGACATGGATATCGGAAGGGAGCTTTGTTTCTGTGTGGATGGCAAAATTGACTGCTGGCCTTAGTCTACAATGTGGACCCTACATAGAATACTTAGACGTAAGAGGTGGTTGCTAAACAAAAATAAATTGATCCTACATTAAAATTTGTTTTTTTTTCTTCTATGATATTGTTTATTCATCTGATTTCTTTTTTTTATGAAATATTTATTTTATTCTGTTTTTTAGTATTTGTTGTTATAGCGGCAACAGAAATACACCATCTGTGAAAATTTCAACTGTCTAACTATCACGGTTCATGAGATACAGCTTGGTGAGAGACGGACTGACAGACAGACATTTATTTTATTGTGTTTTTTACTATTTGTTGTTATAGCGGCAACAGAAATACACCATCTGTGAAAATTTCAACTGTCTAACTATCACGGTTCATGAGATACAGCTTGGTGAGAGACGGACTGACAGACAGACAGACTCATTGCGGCTCCACACTACTCACGAAGTTGACTGATGTTGCGAATATGATATTGTGGAGAGGCACTTCGCTGCGGAAACCACACTTCGGCCACTTAGAGTAGGTAAGGACAACTCAATTCTGCCAACTTCCCGAGTAGTGTGGAGCTAGGGATGTTTTTTCTTTTTTTAGTAAACTCTTAAAACGTAATAAGTTGTTTTCTTTTCTAATCACTTGTGGTTATTTGTTATACATTTTCACACACTTGGCAAAAGGACCTGAGTAGATCATTTCTAACTTTGTTGAGAGCGGCCGGGCTGATGCATTGTGGGTGCGCAAAGTAGGTGGACGAGAGTACCTACTGTGGGAAAAGGTTGTAGTTTAATAAAGGGTATGACAAGAGGTAAATCACCCGGACACGACGGCCTCAGCATTGAACACTTCCAACATGCTGGGCCACACCTCTCAAGGCTGCTAGGATTATTACCTATATACGCTCTGTATTAGGCATTCATACCTGCCCAGTGGGTTAATGACGACGATTGTGGTGCCGATAATAAAAAATAGAAACGGAGATACCTATTTCTGACAAATGCAACTACCGGCCGATATCATTAGCTACAACTGCAGCGAAAGTGCTTGACGGCGTGCTTGAGAGACAGCTTAAAAAACACCTTCATTTACATGATGCCCAGTTCGGGTTTAGACCCGGGCTATCGACTAACAGTGCCATTATGTCGCTCAAGCATACTGTCAGGTACTACACTGATATGAACACACCTGTGTACGCAGGATTTCTAGATCTCTCTGAGGCATTTGACTTGGTTAGATATGAGATTCTCAGGTCTAAACTAAACGCCACCAGTGTACCGGGGGAACATGGTAAATATCTTCAAATAGTGGTACGCTCACCAAACTAACCAGGTCAAATGGCTTAATGAACGTTCTGAGGAGTACGTGCTGAAATTCGGAGTGAGACAAGGGGTGTTGACGTCACCTTCGCTTTTCAGCCTATACGTAAACCAGCTGATCGATAAGCTGAGCTCCACCGGTGTCGGTTGCTCGATTGACGGTCACTGTGTAAACAGTATAAGTTATGCTGATGACATGGTGTTGCTCAGCCCATCGATCTCAGCCCTCAGAAGGTTACTGAGTATATGTGAACAGTATGCGAAGTTGCACGGACTCTTATATGTATAATGTGAAAAAAAGCGAACAGCTTGTAGTGTTTAAACCTAAAAATCGCAAGGTGACGGATGTGCCGCCTGTACGTCTTTACGGTACTGCACTTGTTAGGTCTACAGAATTTAAGTACCTACCTAGGCCATGTGGTTACCGAGGACTTGAAGGATGACAGAGACATTGAGAGGGAGAGGAGGGCGATGGCGGTCCGCTGTTACATATTGGCTCGCAGATTTGCGCGATGTAGTATTGAGGTAAAAATTACTCTTTTCAAAGCATTCTGCCAAACCCTATACACGTGCGATAAATAAGTGACAAAGCATCCGTCACGTTTTGATAAAATGCGAGTGTGAGTGACAGATGGTTTCTCACTTATTTATTACGTGATAATAGCAACCATCATAGGCCCGCTGGTGTCGTCACAATCAGGACACTTACTATATTAATGTTTCGTAAATGTTAAGGTTTGGCTTACATAGGGAGAATAAAGAAATACAAAGGGCTTGCGTTGTTTGTTGTTTATGAATGATACAGATACAGAAGGATGAGACAAGCACGTCATGGATGATGGTAGCAAATTGGGCGATGAAATCTGCGTGTCTATGTTAAGGTAGAAGAAAATGGTTAAAGCATTATTACACTTTCGCAGATATGTAATATCATGAGTCCTCGGTAACCACATGGCCTACGTACTTAAATTCTGTAGACCTAACAAGTGCAGTACCGTAAAGACGTACAGGCGGCACATCCGTCACCTTGTGATTTTTAGGTTTAAACACTACAAGCTAGCTTTTTTCAAATTATATAAGAGTCCGTGCAACTTCGCATACTGTTCACATATGGGCATTTCTCAGGAGTGGCATGTTTAAGTGTCCGGGCTTGAAAATGGTTAAATTTACCATCGAATATTTCTGAATAAAATCAAGCTAGTACCTAACGGTTTGTTTCGTCTGGCGAGCTATGTAAACATTTCATGATAATTCATTAACATGACAATAAAAAAAAGTTATTACAAAAATTGACGTTCACTGGGAGCGTCCGCTTGCCAGATTTGTTGAAATAAAAAATCGTAACTGGATATTGGGTCTGGATACTATGATTTCAAATGTGTTCCCGTATTCAGCATTAGTTTATTAATCATTTTGTTCCTATAGATATAATTTATCTGCTAAACATTTTAAATAAAAACTATTTTTCGGAGCGTCCGAGGGTAACTAGTGATTTCAGTGTAAACTTTAAAACACGTCAGCACTGCCTTAAAGATGTATACTAGAAACCCGCAGCTCGCAAGCAACTAGCTTCAGTTGTGTTCTCACCGCCGCCGAGAGTAGACGTCGGCTCAATGGCTTTAGGTAGAGTTCGTGTGGGTTCGTTCGTCATTCGGTGGATTTGGTTACGTGTTTTGTTGAATTCGGTGGAACAATTTGTGTTGTTCAGTGATTGTGTGTCTGCAATTTTATAAGTGAATAAACTATCTCCGGGAGAATGTAAGTCCATAATAATTTATTCGTGTCTATATTACTTTTAGTATTCCTTAAATCGATAAAAAACATTAAATTTTGAAATCGGTGGAATTGATTTCCATTGATTCGGTGTAATTTTTGACCACTGAAGTCAATAAAAATTGCCATTGCTATCAATTTTTACGATAAAACCAACTGGTTTTACATTATTTCTATATTGCCATGCCCCTCAATCGGTTCCTCAATGCATATAATCGTGATTTTGTTAATGCAGCATAGTTCTGACTGTGCTTCTCTTGTTTTCTAATTTCGGTGGGTTGCTGTTCGTTAGGCTGCTTTCCCCGGCATCTCATTGGCATTTTAGCACATGGTTTACCCATCTCGTTGAACTGGTGCATCAGGGTATTATGCCTCAACAGCCTGACACTACAAATATTCCTAAGGGTCGTCATTTCAGCGAGCTACACATCGAAAACTCTGAAGTATTGAGCCTTTCATTTCGGTGATTGTAAAATCTTAAATATCTTATGAACCACTAAGTTCAGAAGAGGGCCTTTGCTACCAATATTTTTTTTAAATTAGGCCGTTTTTAGGGTCCCTTACCCAAAGGGTAAAAACGGGACCCTATTACTGAGACTTCGCCGTCCGTCCGTCCATCCGTCCGTCTGTCACCAGGCTGTATCTCAACAACGGTGATAGCTAGACAGTTGAAATTTTCACAGATGATGTATTTCTATTGCCGCTATAACAACAAATACTAAAAATAAAATAAAATAAATATTTAAGGGGGGCTCCCATACAACAAACTTGTTATAGATTATATATATGTATAGGTACGGAACCCTTCATGCGCGAGTCGGGCTCGCACTTGCCCAATTTTATTATATATTAAAGTCACGAATCAAAAATATGAAAAATAAAATTGACCACCGAAGTCAAGCAAAATAGCTCGGCCCGGAGAATCGCCCATATACTCAGTAACTCACTTATTTATCACGTGATAAACGCTACCATCATAGCCCCCACATGAGTCTCAAGAGCATAGTAATATTTAGTCACATAAGTTCGAAGCACGGTACAAATGTAAACATATATTATTGAGCAGGCATTTACAAACAAACATCCACTAACTTAACAAGAATCTTGACATCACCTAGCGGGGGTGGTCGCAGGAGGAGCAGTTCCGCGACCCACCCCGCGCTATTGCTCGGCGCGAGCGCAGATTATCTGTAACTCCATTAACATTATCTCATGTGTGGGGGAAAATTCGACTAAATTTAAAACTGTGTTTGCGGCTCGCACGTGGAGTTTGTAATTTGTTTGACGGCGAGGTGGGGAGCCCGCGAGGGATGACGAAAATTACGCGAGAATAAAATACATCGTCTCTAGGGCTTTCACTTCAAACAAAATGAGACAAGCGCCCGTCGTCGGCCCCTCCGAGCACACGACCGCCACCCGCCCAGCGGCTCACTAGCATACGGCATCCGAATTATTCTGCAGATAGTAACCAAAATTATCTAATTTTTTTTTTTTGGCGTAATACATACTACTGAGAGTGCTTTTGTGATATCGAATTAGTACACGCTTGTATTAGATTTTATTGTTTTACTGCCTACTACTACTACTACTACGCTTGTTTTGAAAACGATGATGGCGACGCGATGCCTGAAGAGCCTGCTGGTGCTGTGCAGCGTGGCTGTCATGTGCCGCAACGGACAAGCAGCTGAAAATGACAACTCTCTCACAACGCGTAAGTTTACTTCTTTTCCAAAATACAAATATATAATACCTCATTCTCATCACTAAATTGTATTGCATGTATTTCTAAATGCATAACATGTATATTAACAACTCGCGAATATTTATCTATAATTGACAAATATAGGCTATATGTACTACTGCTACTTACTATGCTCTTTTACTTGGCACAATTTATAATTTAGCTGTTGCCTATGGTAATTTGTCTACACTTTCATCAATGTATACAATTCAGTATATTTCTTAAATACCATTTATACAAGGATTCTAAATTATCTCACACGTAGCACACAATGAAACACTTTGGTAATATAAATATGAATATTGAATATACAACTTATTTTACAACTTTTCCAAGATAATTGTAGAAATGAAAATATATAACTACGTATGTACAATAAACATAAGAACATCGTGTTCAGTGGTTGACAATAATAAAGCAAAGCTTAATCTTCATTTCAGTGATTAGTTTAGTACGTAAATGTGAAATAAATATTGCAAGGCTAACTTTTATATTAAATATATTTTACTTATCTTTATTAACTTGATATATAATATTAATCTGTGATATATATATATATGTGTGTTAATCTAAACAGCGTACTAAAATAAAATATAAAGAGTTCATTAACTGTCAAAATTTTCTTATATAATACGAGAATGCATGCACTGATTGTGTTATGATTATGACCCTAGAACTATACAAGTTGTGTGCTCTATATTTCTATTAAATAGCCGAGTTGGAAGTACACAAAATATATATTTCTTATATATATATACACAGTGTTTGGAATAACGATGTAGGAATTTTAGGAGTTGATACAGGGGTAATAGGAAGAGTTTGTCTTAGCCCAATGTAATGACACAAAGGTAAATTTAGAAAGAAAAATTGAACGCGATCTACTACAATCTAAGCAGGATGTGGTATTTCCACATAAAAAAAATAGAATCGTTAAAAAGATTCTATAAAAATATTTAGCCCAATGTGTTAAGTTATTTATCAATTGAAAGCTAATTTACAGCCTTAGTTCTCTTTTTTTTCTTAGTTCTCTTTCAATTTGATCGTTTAATATTCTGTAAAGTATACCTGTAGTCCTATTCTTTGCATACCAGTACTATAGGCGAGGCCGATTTAGTCGTCGGTTAAATTTAACTTAAGCATAGCAAGGTATATTAAATAAGTAAATGTGAGAGTAAGTCTGGCTGTCTGTTTCTAGATTTTACACGACTAAAACTGCTTTTAATGCTGACTAGATTTTGACGTTTCGTAGAGCTATAATACCAAATATAATATAATGTCACGTTTTGTTTTTTAAGAAATAGCAAGAGGTGCGTAGAGCCATTTCAGCCATCCCATCGGCAATTTGCTACCATCATAATAGCTAGCTTAGCGTCATAGCCTAATTACGGGTCCGTCATCGTGAGGTTACTATGAAAATAATAGTTTCACCAGCAGCGTCTGCGCAACTGCGATGTCAAGGTTGCGTCACAGTTCACCAATGACTCCACCCACGTGGATTAACTCTATATTACTTTACTTGGATTGAGGGCTGATTTTTCCGATAGATAATATCCGACAACATTTACTGGCACTAAACTATCCTTCCTTTTATAATTATAAAAGATAATTACTCTATATTTTTAAGTCACGATTGACTTGTAAAGACGGGTATCGCTATCTAAAAATGTAAACAAAATCCACTGAATATGTATTTCTGGAATACGAGTAGCTTCATTCAATTAATTTTCTCAATATGTGTATATTATAATAGAATATGTATAATATAACACTTTATACTTTCGTGGTTTGAACACATAATTAAAACTGTATATATAATTAATTTTGGCTAAAATTTTATCAGGAACATCATGTGCCGTATGATATGTATATGTAAGAATGTATATTCAAATACGTATGCAGTATGTAAATTACGTATGTAAGTAAGTACAAATAAATATATTTTTAAGGATATTCTCACAGGAGAATTAGTGTTTGTTAATCTATATTCGCTTACCAAAATCGGACTCCGACCTTAACAAAAGCATCCTGATGCGAGTCACGCCCTCGGTGACCATTAATATTTCATATAGTCCGTACATAAGGGCAGGCAAGGCTGAAACGGGTCATCTTTTACCCAACACATAACCTGAAGCGATATATTATTCAGATCAGGCCCTCACTCATTGTTTGTTTCGTGGAGTGATTCAGAGTCGTAAACAATTATCACGTGCTGATACTCATTGTCTACATCCTTCACACTGATTATAAAATGTAATGTAAGTAACTAAAATAATTCGAGGACAAAGAAAATTCGTTTGAATTGACTAATCTTCTTCAAACTGATTGACTCTCATTATGAACAACTCAGGCCAAGCTATTTACATCTAAATATTAACTGATATAGGTATAACAAGAGAAGATTCAAACATCATTGTGAAAAAATCGACAAGTTTTATCATCTGGATGTTATAATATTTTTAATTGACAAAGGACGATTAAATAGACAATCCTTACGTGATATATAAAGGGTGGGCCCTGTAACAGGAGCAATAAATTAAAACATAGATTCGTCCCTTGAAACTAAACAACATTTGTTAAGCAACTTCTGAAAATAACGTGTATTAAATGACATTTTGTAGAATAAAGTTTAGACAAAGAAGCAATGTATTGCGAAATGTCCGATATTAGTAGAGTGACAGCTATGTCAATGCTCAGGGAATGTCAACGTTGGACGACATACATTGAAAATACTATTTACTTTGTTTGAAATAATCAAATTTTGAAAACTGTTTTTTTTTTAAAGTTGCTGAACAAATGTTGTTCAGTTTAACGAGTAAAATCAATGTTTTAATTTTTTGCTTATGTTGCAGGGCCCACGTTGTATAATAATAATTATTTTATTTTATTTAGGTGGTTGAGCACATCCCCGAAGTTTTTAAAGGGTTTGTAAAAGTGGTTGTAATGAGATTGAGGGAAAACGAGTATTAGATCAAAGATAATCATTTCACTACGAGTTTAAACCTAATCACACAAGTAATGGCAGACAACAAAGAGAGCAGCTATATGTGGAATTGTAAGGTCTTTCTCTCATGTAATGTTATTCAAGTAGACTAAGAAAGTGCGTGCTCGAACTATTACAGAATACTGCGTAGATGTCATTAGTAACGATATTTAGAAGATGGAGATAAACTATTGCATACGGTATTTTACAGAATCCGTCATCGTCGTTGCAAAACATTTTAAGTAAATATACGGAACAATAGTATATATGCTTTTTTTCATATGTGACTAGTTTAGCAAACACTCATGACTCGTGACTTCTGAGGGAATGCGGACAGTTTTTAGCAGTAAAGTAAATAGCTTGGCTTTTGTAAATAGGATGGAAATATTTGCTTGGACCTTGATATATGCCTCGTTGTATGTACAAGAGTTTTTTCCTTCTAAATATGTGCGCCTGACGTTTGTCAACGCCCGCGCCGGCGTGTTTGCTCGGCGCTGTTGCGTCGCTGTGGAACCGACTCGTAATCGCTCAAACTGACCTTGGCACGAATGAGCTTTAAAATACTCGCATCCCTGGCGACTACAATGCTTAATGCGACACTTTAACACTGTCACACGATTACACTCATTTCGAATTGATTGACTAAGTTTGATGACAATGCAGTAAATTAGCGTGTTCAGATCAGGTCAAGAACATCACGACGATTTTTGCGCTAATAAGAACGCAGATAAATATGGCGTTGAAGCACATCGACGGACATTAGTTAAATAGTTAGTAGCATTAATACGATAGGAGCTAGCGATGTTGAAATCCTACCTAATATGCGAGTGATGCGAGATGCTTAAAATGCATTTATTTTACAAAACATATTGATCATATCAATAACAATCCGAATAGAGTTACACCACATGTATGACAGTTAGTAGGTACTAATATGTTAACATCAAAGGCGAGTACTTTGGGTTGTCATCAATCATCAAACTGCTAAGTAAGGCGTGTACCTATCGCAGAAAACCGAACATAATATATAAGGTACCTAAGCCTTTAATTTGAGTACCTAGGTACTTTTCCAAACCAATCAGCTTTCGCTAGTAGGTATATCTTTCGGCTGATAAATTTATGTTCTTTAGCACGCGTAAACCTACCTATACGTACGAAGTACCTACCAAGCTCCACTTCTTCAGATTTTTATAGCTCTATGTGGAACTAATAGAAAGTACAAGTTCAACGTGATTTTATTTTGTTTCTTTCGAACTGTCACTGGAATGACATTTTACTATCAAATGCGGAAATTACGTAGGTACAAGCCAGTGGTCCAATTACGAGTAGGAATGTTACAAAGAAGCAATTAAGAGTATATCTCATACCCTTTGATAAGCCCATACGTTAGGCATTGTTCTCCAGCATTTACGAGTGAAATAAAATTTGGCTGGATTCTTTCAGCCACTGCTAGTCTCGTCCATCTGTGCCGTTTCACAACGAGACCGGCGTTTGCGTTTCTGTTTGGATTGCACTATTATAAAGTTGCGTCAAGCGATCTGCCTTCATTACGTCACTTAGCGCAGCACTTACACCATTTTTTTGTCTTTCGAATATTTTTTTAAAGAATTATCTTCAGAATTTGTTTTAGTAAAATAGTCACGTCAGGTTTTTGGGTGCTCGTTTTCTCTGTAAGAGTGCTCTGCAGTTCGTTTTTTTTACAATGCTCCTGTGCCGCCTGTAATATATGATATTGATGTAAAGTAAAATACCTTTAACTTGTTGTAAACACATGTATGTATATATATACAAAATATTCAATAATACACAGTACCTTAATAATTTACCAAGTATACTTGAGATGTTCAATAATGGATTAATAAATAAACTACATGTCGTTTACGTAATAAGTAGTGTTAATAGATTTGACAAGTGAGTGAAGTGACATAACACTTTAGGTACTCACTCGCTGAAATTGGTTGTCCGAAAAACATTGGATCTTATTATAGGACATATAGGAGTAGGTATAATCAGTAGGTATCGTTTGATTTTTCTTCCACTTTCTTCAGTAAGTACATAATATTAGATCAAGGGCTCGTTGAGTAAGCCCCATCATCGAGTACTGTATATTTCTTTAAATGCTAGATTGAAAATTATTAACACTAAGTACCTATATTTAATTTAAAGACACAACATAAGAGTTTCATAATAGAATACCTTTCCCTTAGTGATATATTTTTCAATGATTTTTATTTGAGATGGTATGCTTTCAACCCACCTAAAATAAAAATAAAAAACAAATAAATAATAAATAAATATCAGACAACCTTACACAGATCGATCAAGTCCCAAATTAAGCTCAAGAAGGCTTGTGTTATGGGTACTAGACGACGACATACATACTTATATAGATAAATATATACTTAAATACAAGGAACAACCATGACCCAAGCACAAATATTCGAGTTCATCACACAAATATTTGCCCTGGCCGGGATTCGAACCAGGGACCGCCACCGGCTCAGTAGGCAGGTCTCTACAAACCGAGCCAACCGCGTCGTCAAATTAGTTTATATCTGTCTCTTTTTTTATAGGGTTACTGATTTGGTAATAGTAGTATGAAATTTCAAGCGTACCTTATGACTCGAGAGTTAGATTTCTATAGGTATCAAACGCCATAGTAGAGCGTAATAACTGAATAATAGGGGTTTATTTATATTTAATTTTCATGAATTAATTAATATTACGGTATTCACAAACAAACATCCCGTAGGACCCCACATGCCGGCAAGTGAAATATCTCTTCTAGTGAAATGCTATAAGTGGGTTTGCAGGTCGCGGTAAATTAGCTGCTTATGTAACACGCCTTATGTAACCGCTGACCTTGTGCAAGAGTTTAGCATACGAAATGATTACCCGTTCAAGTTCAACGCTATTCTTATATTTATATTCGTTGGCTGCTAATCGAATTGAACGCGAAAAATATATCCGTCTTTCGCACTATAGTATCTATAGGTATACACGATTATACACAACGACTATTTTGGAAGAAATAATGAACTTTATTCTGTAACTAGGCCACAAGGGATGCCTGTGCCTACCGGGATTTTACAAGAGGAGACCACAGTTGAGAAGAAACGCCGAAAGAAACTCAACTGTCAGTAATTTTTTCGTAATGGATACTTAACTAAGGATTACAATAAAATTACCATTTTAAGAATTCAATGCTTATACGTAGTCCTCGAAGAAAAACATACTAAAAGTGTGACTAATAATAATTTTAGATTAGTATATAGGTACCTACAAGATGGACAGATGACCTTATAAAGGTCGCCGGAAAGCGCTGGATGCAGGTCGCTTCCAACTGGTATATATGGAAGTCCAAAGGGGAGGCCTATGTTCAGCAGTGGACGTCCTATGGCTGAGATGATGATGATGATGATGAGTATATAGGTGTGCTTGTGATTATTAGACGATAAAATTTCCACAATCTATGGTCTGGTGAAAATTGCATTTCACTATATTACACTAATCACGATTCGCTGACTCACAGATTTTGTTTCGGAACCGGGACAATTGAATGCGCAACAATTCATTGTACGAATTAAAAACGACACATTTCAAGACACGTGTGTACAAATGTGTGACCCGGGGTTATCCGAGCGTCGATTAACTAGTTCGGTTTAGAGCACTGCAGTCTGAAGGTCAATGAATTGCTTCAACTGCCAGACCGGGCCCGAATATAGTGTTATGGAGATCTCCGGCGCGGCGGCGCATTTCTCAGCTCACCTTGCCACCGCTGACCGCGCTTGCGTCAGCGCGGCACACTTCGCGATCGCGACTTACATAACTTTCCCACGTGTAATCATTTCTTGCGAACAAATTGATTGCCGGTTAATACTACTGTTCTCTTGCTAAGTACTGCAGGTTGGTGCCGTATGCTGAATGCGCATCACATCAGTTAGCTCGAATCCTGTATAGTAACATGGGAGCACTCTAGCTGAGCCATAAAGATGTGATTTCTGAATGTAAATCTTGTCACTCTTTTAGTTATAATTGCATCTTTATGCCCGATTTTTTGATTCATTAATAGGAACTCGCAATAGGCTTACTTCTAGAATGATGTCCCACAGAACCAGTGGAAACTCTATCTATTCTAAATTAATTACTCACGAAACATGTTAGACGTAGTAGGTATGTTAGCGAGATGAAGCCTGACTAACTGATCTTCGAGGTTGCTTATCTGTTCCTTAAGATTGCAAAACCATATCAGTAAACATTTCTTTCTAAACAACGTGTGAAGCAACCTGACATTTTGTTTGGAGCAACTATCTGAATGCTCATTGCTCACCGGGGCGGGGCAGGCGTGGCATTTACGAGTATTTATATTGCTTTGTATTTAAATGTCCACTGGACTTGAAACATCTACAGCAGATGTTTCGTCAACCTTATTATTACAATTGAAATATTAATGATGAAATCCATAAAATTGATTTTATGTAACTATTTTGGAACAAAATATATTTCCTCTAGTCTAAAATAACCTTGCTTCCTTATAAAATATTAGCCTATATTTTACAATATTACACTATTCCTACTGGTCCATCTAGATTGATGATGTAGTTTTATTTATGTTTTTTTTTACCACCACGGTAATATGTAACAGAAAGCTCCATCATTCATTATTTCCAAAAATGTAACAGAAATAAAACAGTAGTTACGCGTTTTGCAGCGGAGTACATCCTTCCATGCAGCCGCAGCGACCCCGCGCTGGACCAGTGCGTGAAGAAGTCGTTCAACCACCTGCGGCCGTACCTGGCGCGCGGGCTGCCCGACCTCGGCGTGCCGGCCGTGGAGCCGCTGCTCATCGACCGGCTCGTGATGGCTAACGACGCCGGGCCCGTGCGCGTCACCGCCGCCTTCACCAACATCACCGTCGTCGGACCCAGCAACTACACCGTCACTAAGATCAGGTACTTTTATTTCCGCTGGGTGGCTAAATATTGGAGTAGTACTGCGGGGAGAACCTATTACAGAGCCTCGTGCAGCATATCTTTTTCTGTGAAACGAGGTAGTGCATCCGACTCGTAATTATATTGATATAACGTTTTATACTGCAAACACACTGTCATGCCCGTAATTAACAATAATAATTAACCCTATTAATTTTTGGTTTTAAATAACCCTTTGCCACTATTAGACAGCCATTGGGCTAGGGGCTCGCGCCATGGGTTAGTAACTTGCAGATGGTCGTGACGCGGACGTGATAAGATAAACGATAAAGCATTCGTCACTCTCGCTTTCATGTACTTTTTGCAAAAGGACAAAAGTTTTATCATATCGATATCATATATATGTAGATTCAAAGGGCCTTTAACGCGACGTATACAAAGTCACATTTTACCTCCTTGAGTTTCAGAATAATTGGCGTGATTTGGGGTAATTTTTTAAATTGGAGCGAATGTAATCTTTTAAGTATGCATATTTTAAGTTCTCGATTTTTTTTACAATAGAATGTCAGATTTCTGACTGTTTGTTCCGGGCGGAAAGTTTATAGGTTGGTATTGCAGAAGTGAAGAGATAACGCCCCGCCTCGGCTAAATTGGGCGACATCTGATGAAGTGAAAAAATTTGAGACAATCTTAAATATTTTGAGAGAACACATTAAAATAGTAGATTAGTAAGTAAACAAGGTACCAATGAATGGCATCCATTTCACTCGTGATATTTTGGCGCTCGAGCAGAGTGAGAGCTCCAATATTTTGAGAGTGAAATACTCGTAAATGTCTAGTTCCGAGTGAACATAGGTACTACTTTTTATTTCAAACATGAGGAAAGTAAAAAAAAGTAATAGTAGAAAACCACATTTGTACCATACACAGCATGACACGCTGAACTATGGTTGATGTTTTTTGACATTGGAATAACCAATCAGATGGAATGTAAAAAACCGGCCAAGTACGAGTCGGACTCGCGCACCGCGGGTTTATGTATTTGTTGTCATTGTGGCAACAGAAAAACATCATCTACGAAAATTTCAAGTGTCTACATAGCTTTTTTAAGCCTACTAATCTTAAATTAGTATACCTATGCTATTGCGATGTCAATCTTATTTGATGCGCATGTTTCTAAGTATACCTATTTATTATTCTGACATGGAATATTGATCGTGTTTGCTTATGTAAAATTAATAGTGCCTCATGAGGCTCTTGCATATTGCAGGATAGATATCTATGTTGTTTTCCGACTGAACATTTAAATACCATATTTTGTAATATTTCGGCGTCGCTCCAACGCATCTTATTCATATTTCGCGCATTTGGGTCGTTGAATGCAATTCTCATGGCTGTGAGCTGTGGCGGCTTGCGCAAGCGCCGAGATCGCGGGTGAGACGCTCGCGAACGATTGCCAACGCGGGGACTATACGCGCAGCGCGCAGGAGCACGCACCGAAACTATCAACGTTCACGCAATCTACCCGTAATTACTAATTACGTCGGGCTGTTGTCGCGATTATGATCTGTACACTTCTGAACCATAAATTGCATGTACGAGTAATTTTGCTTCTGTAATATGTTTTTTTTTATCATGTGTCTTGCGTTGCGGCCCATACACGCCTTAAGAAGTTGGGCGGATTTCAACTATTTTAAATTATACTGATAGCACTGATAGATAGATATACACAGAACGTTATAACTGTTATAAGATACATTTACTTGACTGCGGTGATGTAGAAATATGCTTGATTTTTTTCTTCTCCACACGCTCAGTTTTAGTCTAATAGAAATAAAGCAAAAGAAATGATGCTTTGATGTCAAAGAAGCGTTGGCTACTATCAAATATTGTTGACGATTGTAAACTGAAACCTGTGCTGTTCGTTGTGGCGCAGGTCCGACCTGAGCAAGCTACGCATCGACATGGGGCTGGTGCTGCCGCGCATCGAGATCACGGGCCGCTACGAGGTATCGGGCCAGGTGCTGCTGTTCCCCGTGCGCTCGCAGGGAGACTTCTGGGCTGCATTCAGTGAGATCCTATTACTATTTTATTTGGACATCGTGATCCCGCCGATTAACTTTAATAAAATTTTCTTGAAATTGAGGTAGGTACCTCATAGTAAGTACCATGCTCTAGGGGTGTCCATGTCCATAACATAATTATATACCTGACATCACCAACAGCGTAAACACAAACTCCTCGCAGTACAAATGTGATCTCGTAGTTATTAAGTTTATTTTAATATTATATTCAATATGCATGTAAGATTATAAGGTATTTAACAGCCACAGCAAATTTCTCCAAGGGGCCTCTACGTGTTGGATCCATATCCCCACGCAAGCCTTCCAAAAGACCGGGACGTATGAGCCCGAGACTCAAAAAATGAGAAACAGATACTAATAATAACGTTCATTCAATACAAAACCTTATCGCTAATGTTCATCCTCTACCAAACCACAAGGCGGTTTATTGGCAGTTGAGTTTTATCCATGTGCCTTTGATTTTATAATTTAGAACTTATTTAGTATACCTAAGTGTAGCTTTGCCCGTCCAACGCTGTATGTTTTGGGTAATGCTGAGGGGCTTTTCAACTGCTCGTTCCCTTGTGTTACGAAATTTTGAAGCATATAATCTTATTTTGGATTTCATCACAATTCGCAGCAAGCGCTCTGTTATAAGCTCACCAATTTTTAACGCTATGTTTTATGCAAAAATAATGTTTTTATACGGAGGGGGCCCATCAGTTGACAGCATGCCAGGCCATGGAGCGGCGATCAACCACTGGTTCGGTGGGAGATTGTTTTAGCAGTCAGAAATAAACGTAACGTTCCTAATAAATAAATAAATATAACGGCACCATTAGTCTAGTGCGCTGCATGAATGTTTTGAACAAATTTGTTTCATCACAAATAGGTGTTTGGCGGACTCTTAGGCAAAATTTACGTTGTTTAAAGTCTATTGTTATATATTTATATGGAACCGATGTGTAAAGGAACATCATCAGTTGAAACCCGATTACCTATAAGCGCGGCACGCAATGATCTTACCACGACATGTTACAGTCGACGTGGCTGCCATCGCGAAGATGTTCGGCAAGGAGATCGAACGCGACAACGTCAAGTACATGGCGGCGGACCGCCTGCTGGTCGACTTCAAGCTGCGCAACTCCCGCTTCAAGGTGCGGGATACCGTCAACCACGGAAGCGTCATCGGTCAGTATCTATACGTATCTACTTACACGTGTCAATGTAGATCAGGGCCCTGTTTCATAAAGCTTGACAAGTCGACAATTTGTCATAAATGGTGAAATTTGTCGGGATGTCACGACAATTCCCGTTTCATAAAACTTGACACATTTGTAACTGTAGGTAGACAGGAATACGGTTGTAATTGTCACGTTTTCTTAGGCTGTTTCATAAAACCAATTTCCTGACCAATCTTGCATAAAATACTTGTCGATGACAGGTCGGTCATTATCACAGCGACAAACATGCATGACGAGTATATACTTGTCAGTTATGTTTATAATTTCATATATTTTAAAGTACAGAGCTCCTGGCGCTCAGAAAAAAAATCTGGCGGGTTAGTTTGGACCTTTGAGTCGAGGTTGGTGTCAGATAACTAGATAATGACATAACAGTTTTTAGGGTTCCCTAGCAAAATATGACACAATGATGACACAATACATAAAATAATATTTATTAGCAGTAACGAAAAGCAAAGAAACCCTCATATTTATTGTATTAAACTTGGTTAACAAAAAATACCATTCGAAAGCCCGTTTAATGCAGATTTTGAATGTAAAATAAAGTATTGAAAATACTGTGACGTTAGTCAGGGTGGCGTACTAACCCGTACCAAATGGCGTTGCTGTACTCATAATTGTTTTTGTTTATCTCTGATTATACTGATTACACCGCCACTTTCCTGATACGGAATTTTTCGTTGAAAGTCGGACTTTACTTTTAACGAAAAATTCCGACTTCTCCAAATTTTTAGGCTCGCTTATTCTCTCTTCTAAATAATAATCATAACATTCACTACTATTACCAATGCTAAAATTGGAAATTCTTACTTGAGATTTATCGACTCGCTAAATTCCTCGACATTTGTCATTTAGTCCTGACACAGGCTAAGACCCTCTGTCAAGAAATTGCGACAAGTGGACAAGTTTGTAATTGTAAATTGACAATTATGCGTTTCATAAACAAAAATTGTCAGAAAATCGTCCATAATTTGTCAGATTTTCATTGTCACCAGTATTTTTTTATGAAACGCAAAAATGACGAATTGTCATGACAATTTGACAAATATGTCAGTTTTTCCGGTGACAAATATTTCTGGACAAATATTTTATGAAGTTCAATTGTCAACTTGTCAAACAGGGCCAAGGCGTCCACGGAAACCGATTCTGATTGTCAAACGGTTACACTCTAGCCTATTTTATAGCGTTTTAGTGCCTTCTCGATAACTCTTAGGGAAGGTGTAAGCAATTATGTTCTGATTGCCAAGGAATTTTATAGACACCACGCCACGGATAATTTTACATAATTATCTTAATAATACCTAGGTATATTTGAGGCTTTAAGATACTACCGTACATTTCGAGACTTTTCTATGTAACTCTTTATCAATTAAACGTAGGTAATTTAAAAACTAAAGTTAACGCATAGAATAAAAATTATACCAATTTTCAAAGCATCCGTCACGTTTTTACGAAATACGAGTGTGAGTGACAAATGTTTTGTCACTTATTTATCACGTGATAAACGCAACCTTCATAGGCCTCCTGAAAGCGCCCGCTGTGAGTTGGGGTTGGACCAAATTTTGTTAAGGCCGTTCCCTGAGCCAGAACCCCGAGCCCCTCCTCAGGCCACCCGTCCCTGTCACATCACAGTCACATTTCAAAAGAGTGACGGAGACAGAGCTTGCGGGTCGTAAGGCGATATCTTTTTTCGTAAGAATTTGTCGATGATTATTTATTTTAAAAATATTGGCTTCAATTATTGAAATTCGGAAGCTGTAAAATTACTATTTTAGTTATGATTGATTTTTCTCCTTTTTTTGTTTCATAGTGTCACGTAGAAAAAAAACAAGTAAAGTTGGAGTAAAAATTCGAATTGGAGGTTACTTTGGGAATTAATTGTATCGAGCGAAGTGTTATAAATCGTGTATCGAATGCTGTGTTATTAAAGATAATATAATCAAGAATGATATATATTTTTCCCTCGTTTACTAATATCAACGTTTCGTAGAAAAATAGGATAATTTTTGGGGTATTTTTGCAAATCTGGCTCAGGGAACGGCCTTAAAAATTAAGCGGAATTGTGTTCACCATGTACAAACTTGCAGTTAAACCTGCAGGAAAAGAGAAAAATACAGTGCCAATCAATAAAACTAAATTCTGGTAATATAATGTATGGGTAAACAAGCTTAAGCTAAAGCAATATGCAAAAAACAGCAAATGAACCATATTTAGTCACAGCTAAAACTACGGTGCACGGTGGTATAAGATAGATCCTCATCGTATGCCTATAGATACGGTGTTTTGTTGAACCTTCAATTTGAGAATTAAGTAGGTTGGGGGCTTAGCTTCTACACAGTTAATCATCATCTTGTATGTACTTAAATAACATTTTCACTTCTCATGCTCTTAAAATGTTACTTTAGCTCTACATATCGGGACTAAAGCTCCTTATTAGTCTCTAGGAATTCAAGTATTTTTTATTAGGGTTCCGTACCCAAAGGGTAAAAACGGGACCCTATTACTGAGACTTCGCTGTCCGTCCGTTCGTCCGTTCGTCCGTTCGTCCGTCCGTCTTCTCTTCTTCTCGACAGTTGACTTTTTCACAGATGATGTATTTCTATTGCCGCTATAACAACAGATACTAAAAATAAAATAAAATAAATATTTAAAGGGGGCTCCCATACAACAAACTTGTTATAGATTATGGTACGGAACCCTTCATGCGCGAGTCGGACTCGCACTTGCCCAATTTATTTTTATTTTTTGGAAACCCCTGAACAGCCGATCACGATGTTTGTGAATGGAGGATTATCGCCATTTTCAGTAATTGTGTATAGACATTTATTGGGGCGTGGAAGTAACCGCAAAATGACAACTGTTAAAAAAAACGATTTAATTTCATGAAACATGGTTAATTATTACGAATATTAATAATATTAAAGATGAATACATTTTATTATGCATGGTCCATAAGTCCATATTAGTCTTAAAATTGTTTTCAAGTTTGAATCTGTTGGCTAAACATGGAAGCACTTAAAGCGTCACTACAAAAAAAAACCGCGGAACATATTTTTTCATTACAATATTGAATATATGTCCATTATTTGTATTAAACTTGAGTTGTAATCATAATTAATTGTTACGGACAAAATTCAGAACGAACAAGATTTCAGTAAGCAGTTTAATTAAAATTACTGAACGAATTCCTCCGAATATCCTCAAAGCAGAAATCACATCACATTTGAGTCACGCCCATCAACATCGCGATGAGAATGAGCCTAATGAAATAACCATCGGCAACCTTTTTGAGGATAACTCTACGCGTCTCTACTATTACTCTCCAACTTTTACTCCGAGTGAAGATATATTGGCATACTTCTCAAACACAAACCACGGAGACCCACTTTTATTTACCGGGGAAAACCATACATTTAAATGTAAAGAATCGTACAAAAATATTTTAATTTTGTATAGAATTACGTTTTTTTTCCTAGCATTGAAAGTGAAAAGTAGAGTATTTAACGCGAGACTAAACAACCACAATGACATTAATGACACTCGCATGGCTTGTTTTAGTCCCTTGTTGAACAATCTACTATTTATTCATCGTCATCAAAAGGAACAAATTTATACACGGTGTTAGGTATTACCCAAAAACTGTTAGAAATTGTGTTAAATGCCGATTTACAATTTATGTTACATTTCACACGTGAAATTGCTTATATACTTTTAGTAAACCTGGGTTAACTTATTTTCAGGCGAAGCTATGAACCAATTCCTTAACAACAACGCAGCGGAAATCATCGATGAGATGCGACCGGCAGCCTGCGTGTCCATCGCCAAGCACTTCCAGGCCTTCCTCAACGCCGCCTTCACGAAGGTGCCGCTCGACGTCTGGCTCAAGCCCTAGGCTCCGCCGCACTCACCACGAAACTTCAAGCCGAAATAATTAATTCGATTTGAAAGTTTCCATTTTGTGACTGATGTTGGTTCAGTTATCGGCTTTAAAGAGACAACGTGTTTGATCTTTACAGTTAGTTAACTATATACTATGTAGTTAGTATTGTATTTGGTCCAAATTACAAGTCGCATGATATTTCCAAAAATATTGCTGTTTCTGAGGAATCTCATAAACATTATCAGGAACACAATGAATGAGAAGAACTTTGTTTTAATTTCATTATTTTAATGCTCTTACGTTTAAATGGTTCATTTACTGGAAGATATTTTGTCGTCGCGGTACGTACTTACTAGTCTAAAGATGGTGTATATCTGTCTCGAGTCTCAAGATTTTGATAGATCCATCGACACGTTTCGAGTACTGTACTTACTTATTGGACCTGGCAGCCCTTGCGACCCGTTTGTTACATGAGGTTCTAGGTAGGTACCTAGAGGAAAAAATTTAATCAATGTTCTTGCTCGGGTGACTCTGGCCCACTAGCCATAGGTACCTAATATACAGTCCTTAGTTCCTCCTGAAACTTATTACTCCAAACTTCTAATAAGTGATCAACCACCGTCTTACATTAGGCTAATTAAAATGAAATAAAGAACATTACAGTCTGTTATTCAACACTGTGGTTAGCCAGGAAGTGTCATTGGCATTTTTGTACGTTACGTTTTTCGGGTGATTGTTAACGTTTTACTGACTCAGGAAATGTATGCGCCTCTCTATTTTTCTTACCTCATTATTTGCTGCGTACCATTGTTCAAAGAGTGGTCTAGGTTACCGCAGATAATTAAGTATCTGTGTCATGGTCAATTGACCATGATTGTATTTAGAACGATATTCCTGCCGCACCGTGTGCTACATATATATGTATTGTCTACGTCAAGCCATTACCTGGATTGTACTTAGTACATATTTCTTAATCTTCATAGATACATCACTCACTACGACAGTGATCCCGAGCTTAGTTAAGATGAAGTTTACATGTGTTGCTAAAGATTTATTTATTAAAATTACCCAGTGTATACTTAAATACCTAGGCGTAATGAATAGTTATAAGAGATGTATTATCGATCGATTTTAATCAGATCTAATTAAGGATTTATATGTAAATGTTGAGGTGTAATTGTACATAAAAATAAACAAAGACAAATATCAGACATCTTTATTTCATAAACTTTTAATTCAATAAATACTTAGGATCTAAGTCCTTGGCCTATCTTAATATTTAATAGGCTTAATTAAATAAAGAAAACTTGGCACAGGACGGACAAATGCACGGATCATGATTATATTTTAAGCTCCCAGTACCTAAGTACTATTATTTTTTAAGTTATAGCTGAATGTGCTGGTTATTTTTCTACTCAATAAGATTTATCTGGTGCTGATACAGCACTTGATGCGTTTTAAGCAAACCCAACGAGAAGAAAGAATGGTCCCCTGACCCCTCGTATCATTATACTTAAAATGAACACGGACATTAATCGAGTATTAATCGATTCGAGTATTAATTAAAATTGAACTTTTGGATAAGGTATTCTTCGTAAGCGCACTTAGTTCTTTACCGAGCCGCCAATGTTGAGTTCAGGGTCTCTAGTAACAGTTAGAGATCCAACACGTCATCGGCACGGAGAAGTCCGAAAGCATGGTCGGCAATCGGCTTAAGGAAGTCCCGCAACGCCTCTTCCATCGGCGCCTGAAGCTCCTCCGCCAGCTTCTCCCAGTTCTCGTTCAAGAACTTGTTCATGGCATGCCCTGTAACAGGCACAAACGTATTTGGTTGTACATAAAGAACCAGATGAAATATAAAACAATATCATTAAAAATGCGTTGCATTGTCAATCTAATTCTGTAACTACACAAAAAGCTAAGTATAAGTATACATTAGTAGCGTATACGTTGACTCATTTTAGATGACTTATGTCGTTATGCTACCAGAACAGGGTAAGTGAATCGCTAAATATTACAAAGCGGTAAATAGGTATGTAATACCCAAATGTCAACGTATGTACTGTTGCAGCATGTAAAACTATGAAAGTAAACTTAATTATACGGGTAGTCCCTTGCAGCATAAATTCTGTTTTTCATACTATATACTTACAATAAAGTGAATTATCTATATAAAAAAAAACCTGCCTGCGACATCGATTCCGCACTCGTGGCTAGTAGCCCGAAAGTGCCTCCCAAACTCGGAGGAAGCCAAGATGGCAAGTCGATGAGCTTTGCGAATTCGAAGAGAAGATGGTCATAGGATACTTTCTACGTGACTACGGAGAAGCAAAAAAGAGTGATATACATAACTTATTCTTCCACGCAGACCAAGCTCGCGAGTATCTTCTAGCACCTACTAATTTCATCGGATTGCACGAGTTTAGGTGCAATGGATCTCTCTCCCTTGTGATGTGAGCTGAAAGTTTTAAAAATGATATACGCGACAAAACATACCAAGCTCCCCATCACCTCCGAAGAGGTTGTCGAGCTGTAGCGAGGCCTCTCCGATGTGAAACTTCACAAGCAGGTCCTCGCAGCGTAGCGCGTCAGGCGCGGCGCGGCGCGGCGCGCGGCCCAGCGTGATCGACACCACGGCGTCGATGTCCCCTGCACAGGTACATATATTATTATCTTATCTCCCTGACTGAGCCGTCCCAATTGCGGGCGGCAACGGCATCTTACCAGTCTTCTCTTATCTAACTGTCGTAACTAATAAGAGTACTTACTCAAAGTCAAGTAGGTAAGACTCACCACCATGGAGATGATAAAAATATTACAGTGTCAATTATATATAGAAAATAATTACTATCTGGGCAAAATTGCACTTGAAGATAACTTTTCCTTTCCATCGACGATAGAATGAATTATCATATCATATAGTGTAGTATAGTAGACAGTAAGTGAACCTTTAGCTTAACCGGCACAAATGAATACAATAAGTCAAGGGTAAGGCAATGAATGTCCCGACGATTCTGGGTTGTAATAAAATGTTGTGTTTACCGTATTTCCCAGAGAATTGTCCCTCTCCTTCAATGGGCAGCATCAGCAGCTGCCCCGACAGCTTGTAGTTGCCCTTTATCCGCAGCTCGGGGATGTAAAGCGTAGATACCACTGTGTGCTTTTTGGAGTCCACTCTATTAAACACAATAGGCAAATTAAAATTGTAAACGTCGCTATGTCTGATATCCTCATAAATAACATATATATTATTGAATGGGGTCGTCAAGACAGTGTCAAAGCCGGGAACTGTTGCCTTATGCAGGTTGCGAAAAAATATAATTGTTATATATGTACGGGAAATACTATTTTATCTGTTAAAATTTTACAAAAAATTCGCTATGATAATGCTTAGACCAATTAAGGTTATAAAGATGTAGTTTTTGTAATCTAGTGACTAAGATAAAAACAAACATCGCTGTATTCGCAGTTGATGTAAGGAGGTCTTATTTTGATTGTATAAGAAGTTGTAAGACGTGTTTGGTTCGCTTGCACTACGCAAGTTATGTAAGACGTTGGGTGTGTTGTTGCACATACTGGACGTCCTTGACGCGCATGGTGGAGGGCCCGCGCACGGTGACGTCGGTGTAGGACGAGGTGACGGCGAGCGGCCCCGCCGACTGCTGCACCGACAGTGCACCCACCACCAGCGGCTCGCATGCCGGCACGCCGAACTCGGCCACTCCTGCCACCGTAACACACACGACAGTCGTGAAACACTGCTTATAAATCAATAGACAGAAAATATATGCTGAAACTCGTAATATTTAAAAATAAGTGATTAAATCTCATACACGCAACTTCCCGATAGCATTCTCAGTATGGGGGTCTCCTTTTCAGCTTAATCTTCATCATTACACTTGATCTTAAGCATAGTTAATAGTAAGAGCATTAGAACCACATCATCCCTGATGACGGGATAGCACTCTTGGGCCTCGTAACGTTGCAGAGGCGACACGGCACGACTTCTCATAATTATGGGTACTACGGGAATACATGTAAAGATATAAAAAAATTACCTGTAGCTAATTGGGGGATGTAGACGTTTAGAGCATCGCGCAGGCAGTGCCCGAGTGCTATTTCGTCCCGCGGACACACGAACCCGCCGACTGAAACATATGACCACAACAAATTGATGATCTTCCTTAAATTACAATTTCTAATACAATAGATTCATTTGGTAAATATATAGATGTATTCATTTTCTTACAATTCACGAAGCCTTTTTGTATTCCTGCGAAAACTGAACTAAATGCGGTAAACAGCCATATTATTTGCCACATTTTAATAAAACAATATTAAATGAAAGGACTTCCTCACTCTACGGTAATAACAAATTAAGGCAACGTGATGATAAATCATGATATTTATCTTTTAAATAAGGAGCCGTTTAGTAATCGCTATAGAAACACTATCACATGATCTTATGAAATGATAAACTCATCACGTTTAATATTCTGTAATAAAATAGATTAACTGATTCTGTTCTATTATTAAATACTTAGGTATAATTTCGTCATTATTTTAATCAAGTACCTACCAGAAAAAGAAGATGATTGAAGGAAACCACTGTCGTATGCCGTTATATTTCACGTTTTTACAAGTTGCTATTTCTTGATATGGACATACTTAAAGCGGACCCGACCTATTGTAGGTTAATAGTGTGCAGTCTTTCTTCAGAGCTTGCAAAGACACACACACACAGGTCTACGTTTATTTGCATTTTCAAGTTAGGCAAGAGCATAGATCCCATTAATATTTATTGGTAGATTGGCATGTGTCACCCGCTCATATAAGGTAGCAAATAATAGACTTTATTTATCGATCACTCGGGTTCATTTATTTGCCACCGCAAGAGGATGTTCAATTTGAGGTAGCTAATTGTGTAAACATTTTAATAGTTCTTTAAAATAAGGTAATGAGAATGAGTCATAGTGTTTGGCAGAGCGAAGAAACCAAAGCCTCATGGTGTCACGGCGTGGAGCGTGGCGTGCAACACTCGCTCTATTTGTTTACCTTGTGTTGCGGTAAGTGTGCCAGCGCGCGCGCCGGTTACGTCACCCCCCGTTACGTTATGTCGCATTGGCTGCGCTAAAAACATCTCATTCCGATTCATTCTTGCATGATGCACCGAACTACTTAACCCTCGAACCTACTTTGTGGAGGACGTAATGACGATCTACGATCCTAGAGCTTACATTTACAAAGTCCTTATCACGGGAGCAAAATCACTGCAGAGTCACTCCATACGTAAGATATTTCGTTTACTGACGACGAACGATCGGAAAAAAATTTGTTGTTAATTGAAACCATTGATACAAAGACCAAAGCTGTTAATTTGTTAACCAACTAGCTAAAAAAAAATATAAAAGACATCAAGAAACTGTCAGAGGTTGGGAATGTATCGCTACACGTTCAGGCATATGTATATTTCGGGTAAGAGACGTTATATTGCGTATATTCTTTATGACATATATGTATTTCGTATTTCGGACCAGACGGTCCGGATGTGTGGATGTCCAGATGCATTTTAACTGTTCTCAGCTAGAATTTACATTAACATTTCACAACCAATTCTCATGAAATTTTGTGAGTAGGTTCCATAATTACTATACAGAATGTTTTTGTCGACTCAGTTTTTCGAATATTTCAAAATAGGGGATTTATGGGGGTTGAAAACGTAAAAAAAAATAACCAGATTTACACAATTTTAAATGCATTTAATTAACTAGAATATAAAAAAATTATCCAGCTCATGTGGTTGGGAAATACTTAATCATTTTGATAAATAATCTTAGAGCACTATAATAAATAACTTTAAATAGAAAAGATAAGTGAACATCTCAACAAGTCTGGTGCAAACCGCATATCCTTTACATCAGTGTTCAACTAACTTTTTGAGCTCCGGCTACACCAAGGAAATCGGTAAATTTTGGAGGAAAATTTGATTTCTCTTTATCCATTTTCCGTGTTTTTTTATTTCCTTTATGAAATAACCTAATTTATTTAGGCACATCAACAAATAGCCACCCTGGTAAACCAGTGTGCTGCGGAACTCTGATTTAAAGGAAGAAAGTTAGAAAAAAATGTTATTTTTTTATCATCAAAATTGTGGATTAATTGTAGTTAATAATTCAATTCATTCTCTAAAAACTAAACGTAACATGTGCATGCTACGTAGCTACGAATTATCTCACTAGGACGAAGTGTATCCTTATGGCCTAGAATAACTAGATATTAGTCTGGCTTAACCCCTCGTATGCTTAGACACGGATCGTTAGAAGCTGACGATAAAATATCAGTTAATTGCAATTTGATTAGCAATTTTTTGACATCGCATACGAGGGGTTAAGATGTGACGAAAAAGAACGTAGCAAATTTGACAGCACTTGCTTGTCAGACTGTAAAGTTACATCGGCAGGTGTGTCAGTTGGGGAAGACGGAGTCAGCGGGCATGTGCTTGAGGAACTTGTTGGCGACGTCCTCCAGCACCATGGCCAGGGCAGTCTCCAGCGCCGGCTGCACCTCGCTGGCTAGATCCGCTGAGTGCATGCGCGCGATGTGCTCCGTTATCATCTCTGCAAACAACACTCTACTTACTCTTCCATTCGTGTAATGTCCCCTGATAAAGTTTGATTAGAGCGCCTGTTGTTTACCGTCCTTTTTTATTCTTGTATTTGTGTTACTTACGTAAATTAATTTTAATTTTAATGAGTAATACACATTCATATTATTATTTTCATCATTTAAAAAAACTTTTTGGTTAACTATTAATGCGTTCTGTATTATAAGCTATACGAGTAGCATAACAAAAACTTATAAATTTATGACATAGCGGTCATTATTATTCTCTGATAATCGCAATCGTAACCATACTAACAATCACGCATATTGTGTAATCGTATACAAACTGAGAGACCATTTCTATAGTTAATTGTTAATTAAAAGCAAGTTGCACATCAAATGTAACCGTGTGCGCTTACTTTGCAATTCCTTGTAACAGTGCATGTGTGAGAACACATGCACTGTTACAATTTCATAGCATTAACAAGCAAATTCATAAGCATTACTAGAAATTTATATCTTACATACTTAATTATTAAGATACTAAGTTAGGTCCATAATCCTGTGACACTAACACTATACTATTCCGCAAAGACAATATAGTAAACTTAGTTGCTTGTTCGTCTACGGTGTGTTTAACAAATAGGTGACTAGAAAATCATGAAATTCTGCTATAACATAACATATACATGCATACGTAAAGAGAAAAAAACTATTGATTTTATAGATGTAAAAGCGTTCAGAAATAGTGTTAGTTTCTCGGTTGGCATACCCATCTCTCCGGTGGTAGAGTGCGGCTCCATGAGGTCGGCGTGCAGCGGGCCGGCGCAGCGCAGGCGCACGCTGGCGTCGCGGATCACCAGTCGCTTGTGCACGCGCGCCCCCAGCGCCTCCATCGCGGCCGTGCACGCCGCTACGAACATGGCCATTTGGTCAACGGAGCCAAGCAGTGGGGTACAAAGTTACGTGCTGCGGTGCTCAAGGGCTCCAAGCTCATCCTCACCTTGCCCTAGGGAATCCTTAAGTTGATTTGGGGGCTCAATTTTTTCTTACGCCACTTTTTCTGTGCCTCAAGCTTAATTTTGCAACACCAGTTATAAATTCAAAATATATATTTTCCAATATACTAAAATAAATAAAATAATAACTAAATCCAGATTATCTAATTAGAATTTAAAGTATTTACGGAACGCAGCCAGTCGTATGGGGACCGTACCGGTCGTGGGGGGTCAGGGGATTTAATTTAGTTAAGGTTTTATTCATTGTAACTTCATAACTTACTTATACGACCCGACGAAATATTTTTTTTTTAATTGCCCATTAGAATTTTGCTGACTCAAAATTATGCCTGTGATGTCAAACCTCAGACAGGAGCAATCAGCCGTTTATAATAAACAGAGTAGGGTAGATCTTGAAACATTACAAGCCTCTGACTAAATTACTATCTTACCAAATACTATTCTGCAAATGTTCAATTTTTAACCGACTTCAAAAAAGAAGAATTTTCTATATTCCACTCTATGTATGTACCTATGTACTTATTTGTATCGGCACCGTAGAAAGAGAAAGAAGAAAAAAAACATTAAATTTACAGTGAAGAAAAACCCTTCATTAGAAAAGAGAATTAATGTTATTTGGATGACTAAAGCCATACTTACTAAAATTTACAGACATTCTCCCGGTAGACTCCACAGGAAGCATCTGGAACTCCCCGAGTATCACGTACTCGCTGAACATCGCCAACAGAGGCAAGCTGATGTTCGTGGTGACCTTCAGTTCTTCTGGGTAAACACTGCAACAGAACAGAGCGTCATATCTTGGGGTCCGGTATGACCACATCTTATTTACTTTCACGATGTCGCGACTTGATGGCAACATACCGGATTCAGGTGCTCGGATTCGTAGCCGACTAGAACTATGTGCTAATATAATATGTTATTATACATACGTCTCATTCATAAGTATATACAAATGTATATACAATAAAATAAATTTTATAGCAACGCGGTTTGGTTGATACTTTAGACGTATATTTTTCACCTTTGCTAATTTACGGTAGAAAAATAAGTAACCACAGACTTGAAATTAAATTGAAAATGAAATTAAACTATTGAAGTACCTACTCAACTTACTCTAATTTATTGAAGGAATAATCAGTGAGCCCGTGCAGCGTGACATCGGAGAGCCAGGCGTCGTACTTGAAGTGCTTGGCGGGCACGCTGTGCTGCCGCAGGCGGATGCTGGGCACGCGCAGCGGCTCGAGCGGCTGCACGCCCAGCGCGGGCACGCCGCGCGCCAGCACGCCGCGCGCCTGCGTCACCACGCGCTCGATGCACGCGCTCACACGCGGGTCGCTGTAGTGGCACTCGGCTAGTAACATATGTTAAGTTTTATATGGATTTAGGTTTAGTTCTACTGTAGGTATTTTTAATTATGTATACTAAGTTTGAATATAAGATTTGTCCCCTAAATAAAATTAGTACGTTATAATATACGTAATTAAATATAAGGGGGATGCAACTCTGCTTTGCTCCCTCACCTCTCTGATACGAGCCTTCTGGCCCCCAATGTCCAATTCCCCGAATGTCCAGTACCCGTATGTCTCACTCCTCGAACGTCAAGTCCCCGCATGTCTTATTCCTCGAATGTCCGATCCCTAATCGGGGGAAATGTAAATTTTTTCAATGCAGTTTAATTATGCATTTCGCCATCAATTACTTAGGACAAGCACAAACAATGCCAACACTTTGGGGCCAATATAAGTTTTATGAATTTTCCGAAAATATTGATATCTCAGAGGATATAATTATTTTATTAAAATCGTTTACAAATAATTTTATTTCAATTATTATAACCCGAGAAACTCATAGAAAATTTTTTTGTTGATCTTAATTTTTCTCCCTGTCTCCTGATTTTTATGAAAAGATGGTAAAGTTTTTTTAAGGTACTGAATTAACATATGAATATCAAAAAATAGAGCGTTAATGGCTAAAATGCATTGTGAACGAAAAAAAAGGGTTTTTTAGAAAATTATAATTTTCCATGAAAAATCGGGGTACATTTTAGGAGCCCGCCACAGGCGCCATCTATTGAATTTTTTTCCGTACTTAACTCGGTTACTCGAATCACCTTATTCTAGGGACCCATGAGCCAGGTACCTTCTGGAACGGTGCATAGAACCCTTTAGTTTTGTAATTAGTTTAACTAATTTATTATTAATTTTAGTTTTATAGATAGTTTTAGTTTATTATAAAAGAGTATTAACCTATTAAATATTAGTCATATTTTATATATTAAGTATATTTATATTCATTGACATGACAGAGTCGCATACTAACTATACCATATAACAATTTAAACAGATCAATGGTTCTTATTGATATGATATAATATAATTAATCATTTCGATAAAAAGATCTCACAGATATGGCACGTAGATTTGTGCCTAGAATGAAAATGCTATCAAAATTATAACGTCTGTCCTAACCAAGTTATAGTTTTATCCGTGATATGTGCATTGTCCGGCCTCTGGTGTTACATAGGTACTATGGGCTGCACAAATGCATGGCTCATTTATGAATGAATTCTGCAGCCGATTGTACATCCATGGCCAACAACTGCCACTCCCCATTAGGAGGCTCGTTTGCCACTTATACTGCACGGTGATTTTGACACTACTTTTACGAGAGTTACATACATGATAAAGCCTACATTCATGTCAATTAGTGTAATCGAATTGATACCGGTAGAGTCTATAGAGGATTTTTGTAGTTCACTTAAAATGATTGTCTTATTTGCTTTTAGTAGCTACTTCAACAATTCCGACAGGTTAGGTCAGTGTAATTAAGGGTCAATTGCATGGTTAGGTTTAAGATAAATAATATATGTTTTGGTAAACAATAATGTTAGCGAGATAAGCTTTGATCACCGAATTTATTTGGCACAAATACAACTACTCCTTGTGACCAACACAATAAGTACCAGAACGCAGAAAGAAAATGTAATGAATCTTGAAGGTTAACAAAATATACATTTTTAGATTTTCTAAATGTACCGCGAGAAAGACAAAAGTCCTTTTCACCTCACTCGCTCGGAAAACCTCCGTTTATAGGGCGAAATCTGCGTGCAAAAGTCTATTTTATCCGCTAGCGTGCAAAAGTCATTTGAATTTCGAACACGACGGTTTTGATTCTCTGTGGGGCATGTAACCTTTTTATATTTAAGACTCCTTCAACGCGTGACTGATTTCATCAGTCGATAAATCTTCGAATAACCAATCAACGCACGCTAATAAAGGGCGATCTGGTCAGGCCGGCTAAAATCATATACTGTACGTTTGAATACTTCTTTAAAAAAAAAAGTACACCTACAATATCACGTCCAGAAACCTGGTTTGTGGTTACAGATTTTTAAGCTTTTATTTTTTCAACACTTTATTTTACGTTGAATATGTTTATATATATTAATAGTAAGTATTTCGGTTTCATTTACGTATTTTGACTAGTAAATATATTAAATACAACACAAATTTTAATATTTATTTGTTATAAAAGTTGGAACACAAGACTGTAATTTCTGAACGCACCCGAGAAAAAAATAATAATTAAAAAGTTGGAAGTTTTCACAATTTACGTAAACAACGTAAATTAGTTCTGTGGAGAATACATTCTGTTGTCTTACATAATACATTATAGAAAAGAAATATCGAAAACAAGAAAGTTAAGCCCAATTTGAATTATTTATTCAATGCTAAAAGCCTGCATTAAAACGAAAAAGGATTTGTTATAAATATTTGAAGACGATAAGTAATTTACCGAAACTATTGGCATTTTTAAAGAAGATAATGCCGAAATAATCTTTTGTGCGGATCCCATCGTCCAATAACTTCCAAAGCAAGTGTTATGACAAATACTTCCGAGTGGCCAACTAACTAATCCTTCCCAGAATGCCATTCTCGCACATTCACAACGAATGTGTCAATTAGTTTCAAATACAAATATAATATTATAACAGTGCTTAAGAAAAACTCAACGATAAAATATACACGACGATAATACAAATTACGGCCATATTACTTTTATTTTTTAATATGTGTGCTTCTCTCGTATTTATTTGGTTTGGATTTGAGTGTGTTATGTTTTAAATTTGATGTGTTAAATAGAAGGCAAAATTAAATATGATTATTTTTATGTTTTAATTGTTTTTCTTGCATTTTCCTCGCTGTAGTGAGGTGAAAAATTGTGTGTTCCGCATGGCTGCAAAATTATTTAGCTTCTCGTGTCTTGAAAGCCTCGCTACGCTCAGGAATCTATCTTTGAACCATTCGCTTCGCTCATGGTTCAATCTTAGATTCCTTCGCTCGCTCAGCTTTCAATTTCAACACTCGCGCCAAATAACAACTTTGCAGCCTTGCATAACAAATAACTATTTTTTAATTCGCAGAATCGCAAACACTTAAAAGATAAAAATAATGCACCAATTCGCAGATCAATCATTATCGCGCTCCAACAACCCAGACTGAATTAGGAATGGAAGGATATCAAGTTAAGAAACATCATGTTAACGAAGATTCAACTGGAACCAGCAAGTTTTCGTAAGTGTATAAAACAGGATAGTAAAAAAGCGTTAAGGAAAACAGTTTAAAAAAACACTGTTACACAATGAAGTATCCCGATACCTAATAGTGTGAGTTTTGTTGCTACAAAGAAATAATGTGTTTGGGAGAGTGATGAAACAAGCCATTGGTTCCTTTTAACTTACATAGCGAATTGTGCTGGTCATTTCCACCGTCCACTGTGTTGTTGCGGACACTGGCCGCCGCGCGCGCAGCGGCTGCACTCGCTGCACACGCTATAATTAAGACGAACTTTATCAACGTTAACCCCATATTTAATTTAATACGTGGCGTCGTATGTGGATCTAAACTTGATCTAAGAAACGCATAGAAGGATTCTGTATTTATAAAAGAAGAAAACTAGTTTATGGTAGAATATGCCATACGTGGAAAGGATTCAACCTCGCCATTAAGGTCTAATGCAAGTCGATGTAAATAAATCATCAATAAGTAAAATACAGAATATGTATAAGTACAATCTGATATTTTTTTTATTTTTAACTGGTATACATATAACATCACCTATCCTTGTGTTGTTCCTGTTTGGCTAACAAACAATTTATAGTAATATTTTAATACCATACCTACTATATTTTTTGTGATTTTTGGAAAGGACATTGTAATCAACCGTAGGTCAGGATGCGTGGATACCTTCAGTTTCC
Source organism: Apotomis betuletana (assembly GCA_932273695.1). NCBI lineage: Eukaryota > Metazoa > Arthropoda > Insecta > Lepidoptera > Tortricidae > Apotomis > Apotomis betuletana. Next base: position 36,291,335 of record OW026298.1, read on the forward strand.
CGTATTTCATTTGTCATAAATGTAACACTTGCCATAATTTTCATTTGCCATAAACTTTTTATTTCATAAATCATAAACTCTTCGGGATTTCTATTCTATATACTATTCATGGAGTAAATAATCATTAGGTTAGGTTAGGTTAAGGTTTGTTTTGTGACAATCCGGAAAAGTTACAGCTTACAGAGAAAAATAGGTTTATGGCAAATAAATATGAAATTCGGGCAAACGATAGAACCTAGGATTCGTTTTGCAACGGTTCCAAAAAGATAACAATTGAAAAACAAGCCGATAATAATATACGTCAATGATGGCATTTGTATGTCCATAAAAGAAGCCATTCAGATTGTCCTTGTGTCGTGTCGTCCTAAAAGACGAAGAGTAGTCGGCGATAATGTAATAGGAATTCCAGCGGTCCTGTGGTGATAGCGTTTGTTCCACGACGGATTAATTATGAAGCATCCGCCACTGTCCAATACTTATATGAATGAGAGAATTACTGGTGGATACTTTATAATTTTATGTGACTTTTTATATAAGGCGATCAAGTGATCACTGATTATCATCATAATCCAGCTTGGTTACCCAATAATTTATGGGCTGGCTTACTACTAATTTCAATCAATAGGTAGTATAGATGGGGGTTGCACATGCACATATATCTTTTACAAGTATTTTGACCTAGCATAACTGCTCCTACGAGTTTAACATGAATGGACACATTTTCTAAAGTTTTGGTTTATACATATACTCGTACTAGTGAACGAGTCCTTTTGCCAATATGTAGAAGCAGGAGATTCAACCAATTATACATAATGTAAAGAATAATTTATCCAAATAAATAATCGGAGCAGTTATTTTTACTATATAAAACATAGGGTTATTTTGCAGTAAAATAGTAATGCAGTAAGGTAATTATTGGTAGGTCATTCATTCAGCATCCCTGAGTTCAGTTTCTTTGCAAATCGTAGTAATTATTCAATAATTAACATATGCTTACAAAATTGGGTGAAGTACGTGGTATTTCTTATGTACGTAGTGGTTGTGGTTGTTTTAATCACGATATTGTAATGCAGTCATGAATAAAATCGTAATAACTGTGCAAGGCAAAACATTGACCGCGATTTTTCTAACGCGAGTTTTCAAGATCACGATAAGTACCTACATTTTATTTATTTACGCAGTGCGTAAAAATAACAAACAAATGGCTTTTCTTATAAAAATATTTTTTATTTTACACATATCTTATAAACTAGAAAAGCAGGTACACAAGAACTCTTTGGTGTCCATAAAAGGACAAAACAAATTGACATAATTATAATTAAAAAAATTACACAGGTACACTTACGCACTAATTTGTAAATTTACATATGGTGGTCCCACACAAACAGTTATAAAATATACCTACTATTGAGCATTTTTGGTTTGTTGACATAAAATGTAATAACACAATTTAACCTTGTAAATAAGTGTATAATATTATACATTTTTGCAACAGTCTTGCGTGGGTATGTAAATCCTATACTAAACATTATGTAATTCATATCCTAAATATAGCTTAGGCGGCCGGCGCGGGGTCATCTTCGAGGAGGAACTCGTGGAGTGGGATCTTGCCAAGCACCTTGTTGAGGAAGGCCTTCACGATGGCGGCGCTCGTCTCGTCGATGAGCGGGCTCAGGATGTCCAGCACCACGCCCGGGCTGGCGTTGAAGAAGTTCGCCGCGGAAGACGCTGGGAGGACAGATATAGATTGATATATACATTCGCGTTTGTATATTTTTATATTTATACTTGGACGTTTAGAAGAAGAAGCATCGTTAAAATTGACATTATTTCATTTCTTTCGTTTACTCTATCTGATTGAAAATCCTATACCTAAGGGTTTAGACGTGAAAACAGCTTTGTCTATCTTCAATAGATTTCGTCAAGCAATAGCGGCACTAAGGTACATCGATATTTCAAGGTAAGTAACTTATTATCATAATTCGAACCGACTAGTTTCGATTACCGCATTGGTTCACATTAGTCAGTAGGCATGTGAAATAAGTGTTACGGTTGTTTTCATAACAGGGTTATCGAATAATTTTCCGAACAGAATGCTTGCAATATCTTACGAATGCAAGTTTCTAATAATGAGCTCGCGGATTTACCTGCCAGAGGTCTCTCGGTATCGTCGAAGGCTACTTGACCGTGACCGATCTTCACCCGCGTGATGATCTTGTCGGCATGCAGGTAGCGCACTCCTTCCTTCTCCACCACTTTGGCCGCGCCTTTTGCGATTACGGATATTCCAGCTGCAAAATATTGAACAGGCGTAAAAATAGGTAGAAGTTAGTGCAACGGACCATTTCAAAATGCTTTCACTCAAAATGAGAACAAGTAAAACTCAGAAAACTCATCGCGCGCTGTGTGTTAAGTAATATTCTACACTGAAAATCTAAACAATCAAAAACTAATTCCTAATTATTAATCCCAGTCATGAAGAATCTCTATACTTAATGTATGTATACATTATTCAAATTCGCTATAGTGGCCCTTTGTCTCGGAGATGTTTTCCTCATTACAGAGTACTTGACATTCCGATCTCGAGCAGTCGTCAACGCTACCTACTTCCAATAATAAGCATTATGAGATGCAAAGCAGTTGTGTGTGGTTTCCTAACATTATTCCTGTATTATTAATTTGCCATTTAGGCGTAGTGTTTCTGATACACAGCTGTCATAATGGTAATGCGACCTATTGTCGTAATGTAGCCCGCGGCAAGTTTGTAATGCAAGTGGAGTATGAGTATTGCAGGCATGCGTAGCCCGTGTTTCGGGGCAATAGATTTTAAATATCAAGAACTGCTATGATAAAATGAACTGGTTTAAATGCCAAAACACGGTTACACGATGACTAAACGACATCGCATCATCGTCATGACAACACACTTTATCGCGTAATAATTAGCTAATCGTCCAATAATTTGGACCAAAACACACTTGTTCGTATATTGATTTTTGGATCATACCGTATATCGTTCCTGATTTGAGCTTTGAAAAGGATGTATAATTTTCGTATTGCGAAGAGTAGCTTTTCCGCGAGCAGCAAAGTTGCCTGCTATCATGTTATACAACCCAATGTGCTAAGTAAATGAACTTGGAGATACAGGCAACGGCAGGCTTTTGGTAGAGCAGTAAACGACCGATCGCTGTAAGCTTAATATACTCAGGGACAGGAATCCGTACCGGTATTAATTTGAATTTGAAATATTCTGACTTCGCGTTCGCGCTTATCAATGCTATGAATGTGAAATAATAAGCAAAAACCCGAAATTGAATACCGGCATTTTTATGGAGCCGAATATCGGTATCTAATCCCTTCTCAGGCATGTCTTAAAAGCTAAAACCAAAAGAAATTTAATCCCAAAAAATTGCATGTCGCCTCGGACTAGCTGCTGTAATCACTATACCCTGCAGACTTTAATTGGAGCGCTTCGATTCGTATACTGTCAGATTCGTATTCGTTCAAACCTGTCCAAGAACATTTTAAAAAGGAGCTGAAATTGGAGTTGGATGTGTTTAGTTTAGTGCGGTGGGTGCTCACTGAAGTTGCCGCGCAGCTTGCCCTTGCCGTCGATGTCCAGCACGAGCAGGCGCGAGCCGCGCACGTCGTAGTCGGCCGTCACGGCTAGCTTGGGCAGCGACAGCTTCACCTCCGCCGCGTACTTGTTGTTGAGGTTCAACCTGCGAATGCCAAGGCGTCATCGTGTATCAATCAGAATCTTGCAATAATTGATCTAATTCCAAACTCAGCTCGACGCTTGTATTCATATGGGAAGTAGATGAGGATATACTATAAAGGCACATACATTAATACTTAGAAACAAATATTTTCCCTTACCGGGATTTGAACTTGGAGTTGCTTACTTGGTTGACAGAAACATCCTGAGGTCTTAGGCTCTAGCTGAAGGAATTTTAGAAGTGGCACTGTGGTGTCATGTATTTTGTTGCTCCGTGACAACGTACCTAATAACTTTATTTATAAATAGGGCACTGTACAGCAACATGTTCTTTAGTCGGTATTTGTATAAGTAGAGCCACGTCGTGTCTTTTCTCTCATGATTAAATAATAAGATCCCCTACATACCTAAGAATGACTTGTTATCTGTTATTTGATTCTAACAAAGTTTATACGTTATTATAGAATAAGTTAATATTAATTTGCAAACTTAACATGGTTATGTGCTCACGTGAAAATTGAATGTCTAGCCAACGATGGATTTGACATATTTTTGACAACGGAACTATTGTCGTATTGATAGTAAAATAGAATAAAAATAAAATAATTACACTTTTTTGCCTGTAGACTTCTTTGTTTCCGACTACGGGAAATAAAGCAGCAAGCGATATTCTTTCAATTCCTTGTGTTATATTCCATTTATCCCACTCATGCTTGATTTTCATGAATAGCACAGTAACAAATTAGGGCACTGATAAGATAACTCACTTGAGCTTTTCAATGATAAAATTGGCGCCACCGATGGCGCGCATATTCTTGACGACGGCCTTGAGGCGCAGATTGGGCGCCGTGCGGTCCAGCTTGAGCGTGGGCACCAGGAAGGGCTCCAGTGGCGGGATGTTGACCTCGGGGATGCCGGCCGACAGGCGCGGCCGCATCGCCTCCACCGCCTGCAGGATGCACTTGTTGATCTCCGGGTCACTCTTCTTGCATTGCGGAAAGTAGTCGGCTGTGGACAAATATGTATTTTTGGTCAAGTCTTCGTCATCTAACTTTTGTGCAGCGCCTGGCAGATTTAAGTTTCATTCGACCATAGCGCGACTAGTATTGCGCTCATCTATCACATGAAACACATTAATTAATATTTTTTTGTTTTGTGTTATCATAGTTAACTATTTTGAGTACTCATTTGTAAAATACAGTGAAAAGTTGCGTTCGTTGATATTTAACTAAATGCTTTGCAAACTTGGTGATGGACGCAAGATTACTAAATTTAGTTTTAATTAAATATATGCTCTATATTAAGAAAGTCATTATTATATTTAAATAGACATATATATATATATATATATATTGTGAAGATTGTTTTAATTATTTAGGTAAACAGAAATGTTTCACGGCGAACCGGTGTCCGCGCGGCTCCCAGGAGCGCGGTGAGCGGAAACACCTTGGGCTCATTGCATTTCCTCAATAATATAAGTACAACCGCATTTAACATAATGTCACATATTAGCCTTTCGGCGCTATTAGGAAAATCCTCAATTACTTATGAAATAAGTGATTGACGTTAATTCATAAAAAAAAATATTTAGGAACTCATGTTATTCGGTATTACATAATTCATACATATAAGTATACATACTTGATTAATTTAATTTATTCGCTTTCGTGCATTAATAGGTAAATTCAATAATATTAATTCTAGAAACAACCATTAATTCGGCTAATACTTACGCGTAACTCTCCCTTGTGATGCCGCCAGACAGAACACCAAAGCCAGGAATGCCTTCATTTTCGTTCGAGTGGGTTTTTGTGGTATATTTCGATAGTGGATTTATTTGCGAAGTTTGCATCGATTGGGTGTCTGTTGGTAAATGTGCGTCGACGCCGAAATTTCTGTTATTTGTAGCGAGGGAGCGGCGCGGGCGGCGACCCTGCGTTGCGCCACGCGCCGCGCGCCCGCGTCGGCGCCGGCGCACCGCGCCACCCGGGGACCGCACTGATGATTACCTGCACTGTGTAATCTAACCCTCATCTACGCTTATTGAAAACATATAACTAAGTGTATTATAGGTAGTTATTATTTCAAAAAATATTGAACTAGACATGAATTTACCTTTCCGCCAATTAGGACAGATGTTAGGTTGTTTACCGGTCAGAAGGAAAGTCCGAGCGACACAGTGTGTGTGAAAGACAAGTGAAAGGGATAATATATATAGCGTTGCAAATAAGAAATAAAAATTATATATTTTTTAATTTCACGTTATTTTTATTAGATAGCCATTCAAACAATATCATTAAAAAATTGGGCAAGTGCGAGTCCGACTCGCGCATGAAGGGTTCCGTACCATAATCTATAACAAGTTGGTTGTATGGGAGCCCCCCTTAAATATTTATTTAATTTTATTTTTAGTATTGGTTGCTATAGCGGCTATAGAAATTCATCATCTGTGAAAATTTCAACTGTCTAGCTATCACCGTTCTTGAGATACAGCATGGTGACAGACGGAGGGACGGACGGACGGACAGCGAAGTCTCAGTAATTGGGTCCCGTTTTTATTTTTATCCTTTGGGTACGGAACCCTAAAAACCAAAAACTGTATGGTTTCTCGTTATTTTGAAAAATATGGCATCATTTAAGAGAAATATAGACCACAGGAGTAACATTTATTATACAAATCAATACATTAATAAGACAGTAGAAAAAAAAATCTGTACATTAAAGATATTTGAGAAAAAATACGTAAAGTTCCATCACAACCATTGTGGTTGACATTATTTTTCAAAATTGAAATTTTTTGAATATACATCACTGTCATCATCGTCGTGTTGTATATTTTATTGTTTTAATCATATTTTTCCTTGTTTTAAATCACTAAACAAAATGAATACCACAATTAAAGAAACATTTTGACTGAATAAAATATATTTATCTATCCAAATATCATAAACCCTCCATGATGCGTTCAAGAACCACCATAAAAATAGACTGTTTTGTGAGAACAAATTTCTTATCTGTAGAAATGTTATTATTGCTAAATAATAACATCGATTTCGATAGTATATTATTCATTCAAATGTCGAACATCTCTGAAAAACAAAGAAATTTGATTTGACCTCTATTCTAATATCAGTCGAGATGGCATTAAGTTCGAAATTCATTGTCAATTTGCAATCAAATTTGACAAATGTCGCACGTAAGTAAGATATCGAACGATAATTATAATAGTTGGGGCCGACTCCAGTTTGTCTCTGAATTGAAAAAAAAAAAAACTATGACAGCTGCCAGAAAACTTCATTACCGCCATTGCCGGGTGAAATTTGTCATAATGTGCGCCTCCTGAATGCATCATGGAGGCTTATGATTTGTGACTAGATAAAGTAGTGTATGTAACTGCACATAATTAGGCATTAAAACACGCGTGTGATGTTATTATGAAACTTGCCTTCGGCTCGTTTCATAAACCCACACTCGTGTTTAATGCCCTTCATTATGTACAGTCACATAAACTACTAAATATTACCATATCAGCACCACCATTAATAGGTATATCAAAGTACTGCGCGATCATTTTAGCTCTGAAATTGATACGGTTATATAACCGCGTCAACCGCGTTAAGAATTATCTCATTGCAGATACTACTCGGTTAGTGAAGTAGAACTGTGCCGCAATATCCGACGCGCACCCGGCATGGCTTGGCGCTGATTCGACCGCCACGGCCATATTACAGGAAACATTATAATCTGCTGGGCCAGCCAATGCTATAATATGTAAAAAAAAGGTTTTAAAATTACGTAGTCAGTAAGACAATACAAAGTGAAATATATTCTTGATTCAAATTACATTTGATTCCTATGGTAGGTATCGCCTGGCTTATACGAGGCGAATTACAACTAGTTATTTTTTTTACCTGCGACACTTACCTTTTTAGAATACAAAAATACACAGCATCACATATCGTGGATGTACCTATTAACTTTAAGATACTACTTTCGGATAGTAATGTCGGAACCCCATATTAGTTTGACATTACCATCCGCCCTATGCGGGAGTAAGCGTTATTCTTTAAATAAAAGTTTGGTTGAACCGTCCAGCCTAAGTGCCGTAACAATGCATGGAGCAGATACTTCGTTAACGGACTTTGATTTCGGTGGAACGAGAGATGGATGAGTATATAAGAAACCTCGGTGCGCGTTTATAACACGTAAGTACTTGTCTTTATTTGTCATCTGAAGTCATCAAGCAATTTTTAAGGGTTGTAATCACGACTGCTTAGAGCTGAATATGCACCTATCCGATTTTTCATGCTTAGTATTTATCACACCTTTGTCATCCTACTCTGGTTGCACTTATACGCACGTAAAATGAGAACATTTAAATGTTTAGGGTTCCGTGCCTCAAAAGGAAAAAACTGTCAGTATATCTGTCAAGACCCTTATCTCAGGAACGCATATATACTTAGGTCCACAGTCCCTTGAAGCTGTGAAAAAAATCTAACTTCTAGGTTAATGCAAAATAAGGATACGGCCGTTTATGCCGCAAAAAAATAATGTTTCGACACTCTCAATGGGAATCAGAATGTATCGGGTTCGGGTATCTTCCGTTGACCTAGAACTATGAAATTTGGCAAGTAATACCATCTTATACTACAAGTATAGGGAAATATCTAATATTAATTTGTAATGAAATCATAAAAAATATAGTGTTTATTTAAAGTACGTAAAACAGTTTTCCACAGGAAGTTAAGTTTATCGCTCAGTACTGTTTATGTTTTCGTTAGAGCAATACTGTCATAGTTCGTACGGAAAACGGAACCATTGGTGCGCAACTACGACTCGCACTTGACGGGCTTTTTTTAAACTTGTAATCCTTCAATGCTACTTTGGACCATTAATGGATATACATATATAAGTAATGCACTGGTAAAGTACGGCACTAACTTAAGTGCCTTTGCAATGACATGTGTATTAGCACTTTGCACACCTTTGTAATTATTTTGATACTTACTTTGTAATTATTTACTAGTGCACTTGGCGTATAATTACTAGGATACACGCTGAAACACATCTAACTAGTTAGCACATTATATAGCTACACAAAGGGCGGCTTTCCATTCCTCCATTCCGTGACTATTTTGGTAATATTTATGGTATATACCTAATGACAACTCTTCTTCTTTGTCGTTACACTCTTGGCAGAGTGGTCGTGGCTGTCATTCCTTGTGTGGCAAGCCTAACCACACGGCGCCATTCTTCTCTCACACCCGCGCGTCTGGTGCTCTCGTTCAAGGGACAATTTGTGGCCGATTTGATTTGGTCAGTCCACCTCATGGGAGATCTACCGCGTGGTCTAGTACCGTCTACTTTGCCCTGGACCACCAGGCGCTCAATGGACAAAGCTCCACGTCTTGACACGTGCCCGAAAAAGGTGAGGATTCGGGACTTCACTAATGACGACAAACGCTGTTCTATGTTCAGCTCTTGAAGAATGGACTGGTTGGTGCGAAATTCTGTCCATGATATGCCAAGCATCTTTCTCCAGCACCACATTTCTAGCGCATCTATCTTACGTTTCTCTATCTCTCTTAGAGTCCAAGTCTCTGCGGCATATAAAAACACGGGAAATACCAAGGATCTGACTAGTCTTACTTTCGTGGTCTTGGTGATGTTACGATTTCGCCATATGTTCTTTAGTTTGCCCATAGCAGATCTTGCGATAGCCATGCGCCTCTTTATCTCATCCACGCAGCCCCCGGTGTTAGATATCAGTGAGCCAAGGTACGTATAAGATTGGACGACGTTACAGTTCGCAATGCTAGCGATTTCAGGCGAATTGTTATTTGCTCGGTCAACAATCATTATTTTGGTCTTGCTGCGGTTAATTTTTAGGCCAAACTCTAAGCTCACTTGCTCCATCCGACTAAGAAGTTCCTCCATGCGGCAAACACTAGAGGCGGACAAGGTGGTATCGTCTGCGTAACGTAGGTTAGATATTTTAGCTCCTCCTATGGCAACACCATCATTCCAGTTTTCGAGAGTAATTCTCATAATAAGCTCTGTGTAAATATTGAACAGGAGCGGAGATATAATGCATCCTTGTCGAACACCGGCACTTGGGAGAAAGTGACTGGACAAGACACCATCGGTTCTAACTGATGCGGTTCCATCTTCATAAAGGCGCCTGAGGAGATGTACCAGGTGTTTTGGAGTTCCCATTTCAAGTAGCGTTTTCCAGAGAACAGGCCACTTTACGGAGTCGAACGCTTTGGAAAAATCAACATAGCATATGTAGGTTGGCTTGTTAAACTCCCTTGCTTTCTCGATGATTTGGCGTACTAAGACTTGTTCTCTGGTACCTTTTCCTCTTACAAAACCCGCCTGCTCGGGTGCTATTTCTTTCGAAAGATAGGCCTTCAATCTTTCGTTGAGGATGTGTAGTATTTTGCTTGCATGGGAAATCAGTGCTATGAGCCGATAGTTACTGCATGTCTTAGTAGATCCCTTCTTGTGCAGTGGTACGAAGACGGTATGTGCCCAATCTTGCGGCCACTTTCCCGACTGCCATATTTTATTGCAGATAGCTTGGAAAATTTCGACGCCATATTCGGCAGTAGCTTTTATGGTCTCAATCGGGATAGCATCATGTCCTGTGGCTTTACCATTCTTCAGGTGGTGTATCGCAGCTCTCACCTCATCCTTCATGATATCCGGTTCCATCTCGGCATTTACAGGTTCCGTTTGTTGGAAACATTCTGACTGTGGGTCTTGAAAAAGTGACTGGCAGTATTACTCTTTACATACTTCAGAGATTGTTGCAATTTCAGTTACTGTTTCGCCTTGTGGGTTGTTGATAGCCCATGTTCTAGATGTCAAGCTGCTTGTAAGAGATCGGATTTTATGATAGAGATCTCTCAATTCGTGCCTGTGCGCGTGAATTTCTAATTCGATACAAATCCCTTTAAGGTAATTATTAAGGTCACGACAACGTCAATGACAACTGTTTTGGATTAATTTGCGTTATTTTTGCGGTGAGTGAAAAAACGCGTTTATGAGAATTATGAGAGAACACTCTTTATATTGAGTGTTGCGTTAAAATATCGCTTCTTTACTTTGTGTTTATGTCTAAATCTAAATGGCTTTAGCAGTGTTACACAAAATCTATTACCTTATGCCAATCATCGGCTCTATAATATTTTCCACCCAGCATAACCGCATAATTGCGTATATCTTAAGCATTATACGACGCTGGAGAGAAGTGAGTGAGTATCTGGATTGAATTTGTACACTCTCTATTGGAATGAGTTTTGAATCTGTGTTCCTTTTATCGGTGGCTTCGGCTGTTAAAGCTATTTTGTACCTAGTTACAGGAATTCACATTATCCAAAATAAATTGTAATTTATCATGATTTTTTTAATAAAAAACATCAATAGCCGTATCAAATTAACCATCATCATTGAAACCATATTTTACAAACCTGGGGGGGTATTCGACCAATTTTAGAGATATAATGGAGATCTCTCCTTTTCATCGCCATCCGTCACTTTTGACGTGTGCCTACTTGACAAGTGGCGATATCCCCAGAACATCGCAACTTCGTCAATTTGGACACGCAAAATTTTCGTTTCCTTTGTATGTGACGGCATAAATAACAGGCGCATACTCTAAATTGACCGCGTAGTACGTGATATTAGTCCGTTACGTTTCGTTCAAAACAGAAATTTATATACATGAATAACATTTTTGACAATCATTATCGCCTTCGTATTTCCAAAATTGAGATGAGATATGTCACTTTTAAGCTCATCGCATTTAAATGACAGTTCAATGGCGATATGGCCCCAGGGGCCCAATTCGAGAATGCCGTTTGAGTGAACGCCAAACGTCAAATCTCCATTAGATAACTGTTATATCGCCATTGAACTGTCATTTAAATGCGATGAGCTTAAAAGTGACATATCTCATCTCAATTTTGGAAATACGAAGGCGATAATGATTGTCAAAAATGTTATTCATGCATATGAATTTCTGTTTTGAATGAAACGTAACGGACTAATTTCACGCACTACGCAGTCAATTTAAACTAAGCGCCTGTTATTTATGCCGTCACATACAAAGGAAACTAAAATTTAGCGCGTCCGAATTGACGAAGTTGCGATATTCTAGGGATATCGCCACTTGTCAAGTAGGCACACGTCAAAAGTGACGGATGGCGATGAAAAGGAGAGATCTCCATTATATCTCTAAAATTGGTCGAATACCCCCCCAGCATTTCGTTTACTTTCGCGACATCGAACAACCTAGCTACTACCGAATGCAGTGTTTTCCGTCATTTCATGCTAACATTGAATACATCAGTGAAATCAGTTCCATTGATAAGAATGTTAAAACACAGCGTGACATTGATGAAATATTCTATTAAAATTGAATTAGGTAAGGAAGTCTACCTTACTCAATAGTAATAGTCATTCATTATAGTTATATTAATTCGCAGAATATTAATAGTCGTTTCAGTTTCAGTGCTAAATACCTTCACCTTTTCCCGAATACTTCACAAGATAAAAAAAAACAACAGTGAAATTAATTGTAATTGAATACTACTTGGGTATTCTAAATGTTTTCAATTGTCTTTGACTCGTGGCTGCATGGTAGTTTATACCAGGTGTGGGCTGTAACAGCAATATATTAAAATACTAGCTGTGCCCCGCGGTGTTACCCACTCATCCCACGGGAACACTAAATTTATTCGGGATGAAAAGTATCCTATGTCCTTTCCCGGGTCTCAAACTATCTCCATACCAAATTTCATCTAAGTCGGTTCAGCGGTTTAAGCGTGAAGAGGTAACAGACAGACAAACAGACAGACACACTTTCGCATTTATAGTATTAGTATGGATTAATATGGATAGATTCTACTCTTCAAACTAAACAACATTTGTTCAGAAAATTAAAAGAAAAAGGTTTTCAGATGTTCATTATTTCAAACAATATTGTATTGCATTAAATACATTGTATTGTTATAACGTTTTTTTGGATTTTATGGTCTATAGTATCCTATAACACTTCTGTTAGGCCAGCATTTTTTTTTTAATCGGTCCCGCCGTTTAGGCGTGATGAAAAGAAAAAGATCGTTATGAATGTTATGCCTTTTTCCTCCTTCATAAACAAAGCTGCGAGCACCTCATAAGATCTTGTAAATTATAAGCGACGTACTAATGTGCCTACCTTTTCTTGGGTCAGCTTAAGGAAACCAGAAGTAACTGATATGTAGTTGCAAAAACAGGAAATGACATTTACGCATATTGTTGGTGGACTTTGTTTTAAGAGTCAGATCTATAATTAAGATTTACAATGTATCTACGGGAATTGATAGCTTTTGCACATATGACATAACGCCATATATGGCGGTCGACATTATAAGTACAGTTCCGCAACCAAAAATTTAGTCCCGTCAGTTTGGTATGATAAGTCCGCGCTCATCAAAACAAACGGACTGAAATTTCGATCATTAACTGCGAGTACGTTTTACTCGTATGATATACATTTGTAGTCGCTATAACGTTAAGGTTGGTTTAATGCATATACTACTTTAGTACCGACTTTTGGCCACCGTTGGATTTCCGAGACTCCATAAGGGACGCTTTAGATTGCTCGATGCAATCTAAATTTAAGCTTAGTGTAGTGTAAGTTGTAATGTTACATACCTATGTTGTAATTTTAGCCATGCATAACTGCATGGTAAATTGTTATCAGCTACCGAATTATAGTTAAGTAAATAATTAACAGTGACGTATACTTATATGTATTTTGACGACGCGGTTGGCTCAGTTTGTAAGCACTTGCCTACTGTACCTACTGAGCCGGCGGTCTTGGGTTCGAATCCCGGCCAGGGCAAATATTTGTGTGATGAACTCGAATTTGTGCTTGGGTCATGGATGTTATCTATTTATATATGTATTTATATATGATGTACTAGCTGTGCCCCGCAGTGTTACCCGCTCATCCCACGGGAACACTAAATTTATTCGGGATGAAAAGTATTCTATGTCCTTCCCCGGGACTGAAACTATCTATATACCAAATTTCATCTCAATCGGTTCAGCGGTTTAAGCGTGAAGAGGTAACAGACAGACAGACAGACAGACAGACAGACAGACAGACAGACAGACAGACAGACACACTTTCGCATTTATAATATTAGTATGGATATCGTCGTCTAGTACCCATAGTACAAGCTTTGCTTAGTTTGGGACTAGGTCGATTTGTGTAAGATTGTCCCTTAATATTTATTTATTTATTTATGTACCTATCAGATATGAGTACTCATACTTACCTTCAAAAAGTAAGTCGCATCAACTAGGTGGAAAATAAGTAAGTGTATTTCAATTCGTTTTTTAATGAAACTAATGTAATATACAAGTCGTCTTACGAAAATATACATAAATGAACCGAACAGAAACATTTTAAGCGATTTTAGGTTTATTAATTGCAATATAAATACATTAACTAATCCGGTATTTATAAAGTAGATACCTAGATACAGTTGAATTTTACACCCTTAAGAATAGGAAAAATGGCCAAATTCCATGAACACTACAGCTACATGTCGTTTATTTTCACTACATTTAAGAACTTTAAACTGTGCTTATATGACATACATAATTACTTTTCCATAAACCTAAGCTGCAATAAACCATGCACTTGAAGTTGACCAGTTAAAAGGAACATCACAATTTAAAAAGCGTGTCTTTTTTTCCACAACAGATGGAATGGACAGGGGCGGTACATGCGTTTGGGGTTAGTTCTTTGTGTCTTTTACCATTTTACTGGAAATCTACTAGACCGATTTTGATATGATGTACTTTTTCGCATTGAACGGTTATAACTTCTGAGCAGGTTCTTAGATAAGTTTTAGGAGATCTCCAGTTGGGTGCATTGCGACAGCCAATGCGCCGTAGGTTTATATATATATATATTATTTAAGTATGTATATATTTATCTATATAAGTACGTATATCGTCGTCTAGTACCCATAACACAAGCCTTCTTGGGCTTAATTTGGGACTAGATCGATTTGTGTGAGGTTATCCGACATTTATTATTTATTTATTATTAACTTCTCACTTAGCTGATATGTTACTGGTACATTTATTATTGTCGGTTGACAATGAGGACCCGACTAATTTACATAAATATGCAAATAAAAATCATCCTCATTGGCAATCAGCGATGTGGTAAGTTTTGCTCACAGACAACCCCCACTAGACGGAGCATGTAAGGCGACCCGCGCGCACCAACGATATGGTACGGCAGAACATTAAAGTATCAACACGGCGGCCACCGTTTAGTTGCGTCCTTGTTTATCCATGCGTACGTCAACGAAAAAAGAAATTAAATAAATAACATGGTAAATTGTAGTGTTAAGTGGTGTAGAGAGACCTCATAAACATGGACGCAACTAAACGGTGGCCGCCGTGTTGATACTTTAATGTTCTGCCGTACCATATCGTTGGTGCGCGCGGGTCGCCTTACATGCTCCGTCTAGTGGGGGTTGTCTGTGGTTTTGCTTGTGTGATTAGTATACAAAGTTAGAGCATTAAACCAACAGGAAGCGCATTCGCCGTATAATTCCAATTAACGTCTTCCGAAACCTGAGGGGGAAGGTAACGAGGTGTTAATGGTTGATGTTTTTGAAGATACTCGTTCCACAAAAATAAACATCTGGTAAAGTACATACATCAATAAATATTTAATGTTATCGCAGCAAATTCTTAACACGTTATTACACTAGAACTGTAAGTCTACAAATCACCAAGTAACTAATTCTTAATCGGCAGTTTAGGCAAACAGTTAGCGAACCATATTCAAAACCAGGCTTAGTTCATTTGACAAATCTATTCAACTACATTATAAAAACCTATCTCTCATTTGTGACCATAAAACATAATTTAAACAGTCTATTTTGAGTAAATGAATCTGAATGTTATGCTAATGTACGAGTACCTAACTACTTGTCTTTCATCCAATCCTTAAGGGGCATTACTCGTAACTAATTATTTACACACTTAAACTAAGACATTAGTCTAAACATCGGTAAAACGTAAGGGTGGCCATCTACTAATCCAGTAAAAACTTTAACGTTTGCTTTGTTTAAAGTATTTGTTTGAGTGCATTTTTAACGTTCACTGATAGCTAAATTTAAAAAGTTAGAAGATGGTACTCTTATGCTTTTACTTTTTTGAATTTTTTCAGATAACACCTAGCGAGATGGAAATCAGCAGTTTTCAGTTAAAATCCGTCTAATAACTCCGAAGGCTCACTGCAGTGTTTCTTTTGTAAAAATAACTGCGGTAGGGTAATGTTTTGTGACTTTTTTTATATTTACATACATCTGAAAAGTTCGGGATTGCTATTAATCACATTTGAATAGTTTTATGCACTAAATTATTACCATATTAATTACGTAATTTCCTTTTTTTTTTCAGTAATAAAAAAGCTAAATTTTAGGAAAAATGTTAATTGTACCAATGCATGGGCATAGATTTTGTAACATTTTGAAAATAATATCCTAATGTCATCATTTATCAACACGCCAAAATTTAAAGATTTTAAAATTGCCAAACGTTATTGCCTTTCTATTTCACTCTAGGTATTTTTACTGGACTATACAACGACAACAACTATTTGCAATCAATCGTCACCGATGTTTGGACGTTACATAGATCAATAATATTTTAATTAACGATACATCACATGTTTCGTATTGCAACTAATTAAGCGGCCGGCAGCCGTCAAGGGAAGAGTTCCTTGTAGGTGAACTTAGAGGTGATCTTGTTGGCCATCTCGGTGAAGAGGTCCGCCAAGCTGCGCTCCAGCACGGGGCTGATCTCCTGCAGGAAGAGCTGCGAGTTGTCGTTGATGACGCGGTTGGTAGCGGGCCCCAGCACCGGGTCGCCGTCGAACAGGTTGGTGAGGTAGATGGAGGACTCGCCCACGCGCAGCTTGACTTTGAACGGGTCGAACTTGAGGAACTCGTCTTCGCCGCGCTTCTCCTTGTGCCCTCGCATCGTCACGTTGCACGCGTAGTCCTCTGTAACAAGCAACAAATAAAAATTATAACATGTTCGTAAATCGGTTCCCTAGTTTCAGTTCCATTCAATTTGCTCGACAGAGCCGGCTCATTCCTCGGCGAAAAGATTAGCATGGCTATTCAGCGGGGGACTGTGGCCGGCGCCATGGGCCCTGCCGCGCGGCCTTGATCCGGGGGACATCGGTTTTGGTTACGTTTTACTAGGATAGGTTAAGTATTTATTGTCGCTTTTTTCTTGTTCATCGTTTACATTAAAATGAATATTAAATCCTGCATTCGCTCCGCGTAAATTGACTTCGTCGAAGTTTGGTAATTACCAGTATACAATATACAAAGGTGCAAACGTGTAAACCTTTGTAACTTTGTATCGTAATTTTATTATTAATAGTTAACTATAAATTCGCAGTTCTCTAAATATGTATAATACGTGCAATTACAGATTTATTTCCTCCAAATAAAAATAGCAAAGTGTTCACTGTAAGCAATACGATACATACTTATGTATATAGATACAGGCGTTATTGACGTTATTGTAAATTACTTAACAATATACCTAAATTATCTGTATAATAATTATTTATTTATTTAAACTGAATTGCACAAAACAAAGGTCATTACAAATGGCGGACTTAATGCCAAAATGGCATTCTCTACCAGTCAACCACAGGGCCAAACAGAGATACTAGAAGTGGGTGCAAATCAGAAATCTAATGGTACAGAGAGCACCTAGGGTACAAGTAAATACAAAATATAGTACGGCTCTTCCCAGGTGAATTTTTCGCTTCGAGCCCTAATCTTTCAAACAAAGGCCATTTTCTCTATTACCGCAAAGCCGCTAGCTACTGCGTTAGCACGAGCCACTACAACATTCATATGAAAAACAAACGGTATCGTCATAGTATTAAGGTTCAAATTTAATGTCACTGATATTCTATATATTGCGTTTTGGTAGTGTAGGACAATAGACCACCCCGACGAAATACAGCATTCATATTATTTTGATTTGAACCTTAATACTATGACGATAACGTTTGTTTTTAATATGAAGGTTATAGTGGCGCGTGGCAAACTTGAGCTTGCGGCTTTGCGATAATAGAGACAATGGCCTTTGTTTGAAAGTATATAACTTATAACTGTTTATACAAAAAACTATGCTCTTATAATACTGTAATAGTTTTTTTCTTTTATTTAATTTAAAGTGATCCTTCTTTCAATAATTCGGACATAGGTACATGTATAAACTTACAAAGGCAATTATAAGGTGGCACCTAGTAACTAGTGATATGGCTATGATAAGCATATATTTAGGTACGTATTTTTCATTAGATTTTGACTTTTATTTGTTTACTTAGGCATACGACCATTTTCGGAATACGGTAACCGACTTCGGTAAATATATTCCATTACTTGACACTGTCGTATAATTGGTAGTTACAACCTCAACTTATGGCGACAGAAGTGACAAACTGTATGTACCTACATGAAGTCGGGCGTAAATGCGGCGTCGATCGATGAATGCAAGCGCTGCGGCCGCAGGTAAAATGCGCTGTTCGTGTTTCACGGTTTACCTACATCATAAGTAGTTTTGTGCATAACACATATCAATATCACAACACTGGGGCTAGGAGGCAATAAAAAACAATCAAAGCATGTACTTAGATAAGTAATTTTTAGTTGAAGTCATATACGAGGATGTATGTAGGTGTGCATATAAAGATGTGAGTTTGCACGATTCGGTATCATGTTACACGCCCACTTCGTTCGCACGTTAACATCGTGCATCGTTTCCACAAAATGTTCAGTATTTTCCCTAATGACAAGTGTTGATATAGTATTTAGATTTTCCTCCAGTTGACTGTACATAGAACTTATTCAGGATTTATTCACAAATAATATAGTGAAAATCGAGACAGTCGGTAAGTTCATAAGTTCATCAATAGTTTGAGGAAATCAAACGGTGCATCTAATGTCACCTGAGATGAACACAGCGCCTGTATTGAACCAGACCTCAGCCGGGGGTAACATTAGGCGAGCACGCTGCGCTAGGAGGGGGCTGTACTAACTGAAGGTTCCCGTGATGTTGCCCCTGCCCTGCAGCCGCAGCAGCAGCACCTGGATGTCCATCTTGTACTTCCCGTGGAAGTCCAGCTTGGGCAGTAACAGCTTGAAATCGAACCGGTTTTTATCCAGATCAGACCTGAAACGTTACACAAAAAGGTTACATATATCCTTATTTTTACCAAACAATCAACATGAGTTTAGGCGATTTAAATGCGAATTATAGAGACTGGCACTGTCCGATGGTTGAGGAAGGGTTTACAGGTTTAAAAATATAGGTATAGTTTCGCCCTAACTTATATGTAATGATAATGCAACAAATTATAATTACTTAGGTATATTGAACTGTAATGTGGTTTATTCCAGTAATTCAAAAATTCGAGATCCAATGCACTGATTTGTATTTAATTTTTTTTTTATTTTTTTTTTCATTTGTAGCGAGTTCCTCCTATACAGCTATTTACATACTTAAATACCACGTCGTTTGTAGTCTGGCCTTGGTAATGCGAGAATGTTACTCAGCAATACTAAGAAAATTATCTAGGTAATCTAAGTTGTCTGAATACAAATCAGTGGGTATGAAGTCACTAAAGCTTAAATAATTTCAATCACGCACCTTCTAGACTGAATAAATAGTTAAAACATTCTATATACTTAGAATATTTATTAAAACAAGTGGAAAAACTACATTTCAATGATAAATATATTGAGTTCTAGACTGTCTGACAATAACTTCACTTCTAAAATCGCGCTGTATCTATGCATAGCTACTGAATTAGAGGTATAGTGGGTACAAAAAGAATTGCCAGGCAAATAGCATACGGCTTACGCAGCGATACAGTAGCAAAAAGGTCGAAATGGAGTGGCGGTGTTGCCGCTGGACATATATACCCTCGCACATGTGAACACTTATTCTGTCTCGCTGTTATTGCAATACAGTCGAGATTCAACATCGACAGGTGAGATTCAGCATCGATACAGCCGTGATTCAACATCAAGATAGCGGGGATACAGTATCGATGTAGTGGCGACATTTGGTATATGTAGGTATTGGTAACCTACAGTTTGAATTTGAATTCAATGTAAATTTTTCGAATTTGACAAAATTCACGCAGAAAACTGTTTGTTTACTTATTTTCGACTGCACGCAATGAAAGCATGAAAAAGCTATTATATGTTACTTTCTAGAACTCAGGTAAAAGTAATTTATTCACTTCAAAAAGTTGGTTGAAATTATCAATAAGTCATTATATGAAAAAAAAAAAATTAAAAGAAATAAGGCCACTTAATAAGATGAATGATGGATTGACACTTCAGACTTATCGGGTTCCGATTTATTCCCGATGGAAATTCTCTATGCACAGCGACATCTCAGCTGCAAAGAACTTTAAGAGTTAAGATTCACTATTATGTTATTTTTTTTTTTACTTGTGTTATAATAATGAATGTACTGACTTGAGTGTCTGGATGATGAAGTTGCTGGGTCCTCGGACCTTGACGTCGTTGACGACGGCGGTGAGCTTGGCGCCCTGCGGCCCCCGCGCCAGCGCGATCTGGCCCAGGCTCAGCGGCTCGATGCCCGGCACATCCAGCTCGGGGATGCCCTGCACAGTAACACTCCACGTCTCATCTCTACGACGCATCAAAATAACATCGATACTGCCATAGATAGAGCACGGATGCTTCATCCACGACGATACGATCCACGCGATCATGATACGCGAAAAGAGTCTGCTTGTAAAGAAATATTAATACTTTTGGAACAATCTTGCTTTAAGTAGGTGCAGCTACATCTATAAATTGAAATCCAAAACGATTATTACTTTAATTTAAATACGTGTTTATGTAAAAATCTACTCATTGCATTCATTATGAGCATAACTAATTACCTACTCTGCATTTTCTCTAAAGTACCTACCTAAATTGCATATACCTACTGCAACATGGTCGAATTTTAACGATCACTTCAACAACAACATTCGCACTCTTCAAATATTTACCATCATTTGCAGCTACCGTCTTGACATATGAACGTATTGTGAAACAAATAAGTTGACAATGACATACTTTCCAGCGTGCTGATGGAGCTCATATTTTCATATCTCTCTTTTATTAGAATGTGAACGTGTACTGCCGGCCCAAGCAGAAACATTATGTGTTGCTTTTGACTTCATGTAAAGGTTTTTAGCACGAGCGACGTAAATAAGGACGGTCGCGATACTGTACCATGTCGGTGGATGGCAACTGCTATATTCCCAAAACCGGCCCTCTGTCTACAAACGCAAACTCATCGTTTCTGTATGAATGCAAATGCCTTGTGCCAGTTTTTGGTACAACATTTTTGTATGGGATATCTGCGTCGCAACATGCAATAAGGCCTGTCTCCGAGAACTAGTTAGAGAGAAATGCCTAATCTATATGACTGTGGTCCATCTAATAAACGTTCTGACAAACGTGCCGATTTCTGGATATGGCAAAGTTAATCGCGTTACAGTAATAAAATAGCTTTCAACTGTATACCTACCTAATCGACGAGGAAACCTTACGTCGCAACAGCAGCAAATAACAGCCTTGTCAATAATGTGTATAATTAATTCCCTGAACTGTTTACGGACATGCGCAGCTCACATCTAAAAGCGATGACTAAAATGATTGAGCGAGTGGTTGATTAAACGAGGCCCTATACGTAAACATGGCAACCTCAACTTCGAACATCGTACCTGCGGCTTCGCACGGGCGCAATGCTGTTAAATTATGCATGTATTATACATATACACCTTCCTCTTGAATCACTTTATCTATTTAAAAAAACCGCATTAAAATCCGCTGCGTAGTTTTAAAGATCTACGCATACATAAGGAAAGACAGCAGGAAGCGACTTTGTTTTTTACTTTGTAGTGCTTAGGAATCCAGCGTCGTCATTAGTTAACAAGACCAATTACTGAAAATTGTTCTATATTGGCAATATTACTTAGATAATCGTAATGCCAGCGAATTATTTATGCAGTAACACGAACAACAACACCTCGTGTAATACAGATGCTCTTAGAAGAGGAATTTATCCCATACATAAGACAATACTTCATTCTCACTGTCATGTTAGGCAAATACCCTCAAATATTATGATTACCCTTATTCATCTTAAGCGATTGCAAGACATTTACTTAAGGGGTAACAAAGTAACAATCCGTAAAAAAACATTAATTAGGTACATATGTTTTCGTATTTAAACAATTATTTAAGATGCCTTATTCCTTTTAAAATGCTGATGGTTTTAAACATTTTTCTCTATGCTCAAACAGGTTTCTTAACATATTATTGATGTTACTACCTAGAACAGGGCTATTGGGATTTATTGGTATATATTTGAAACCTACAGTTCGAATTTTTCATCGATAACTTTTGTTTCAAAAACTACTCGAAATTGACATAATTCACGCGGAAAATTAGTTTTTTCAACTTATTTTCGACTGCACGCAATGAATGCATGAAATAGCTATGTTACTACCTAGAACTCGGGGAAAAGTATTATTAACTTAAAAAAAAATTGTTAAAATTATCAAAATATATTTGTCATAATATGAAAAAAATACATTTTAAAAGGAATAAGGCCTCTTAATAACAGAACCTTCCAGACTTAGAATAAAACAAAGTCGCTTCCTGCTGTCTTTCTATCTTTATATGCTTAGATCTTTAAAACTACGGAACGGCTGTTGATGCGGTTTTTTTGATAGATAGTGATCCAAGACAAAGGTTTATATGCATAATTTATCAGCATTGCACCCGTGCGAACCTTGGGCGACCGCGGACCGGAAGACGCAGCGTCGGAAGGCCTCCAACAAGGTGGACCGACGACCTGGTTAAGATCGCGGGTAGAAATTGGATGAGGGCGGCGCAAGATCGATCGTTGTGGAGAACTTTGGGGGAGGCCTTTGTCCAGCAGTGGACGTCTATCGGCTGATATGATGAAGCTGGGGCGGGTCGCTTGTAAAAAATAAAAATCTAATCGAAGAACTAAACACGTGTGAATTGCGTCAGCTCAGTTACAGGAACAACAATGTTCTCGAAGCGCGGACGCCGCACCTGCCGCATCTTTATCACCGCACCGAGAAACAAAGGGTCTACGTGCCCTCGCTCTCGCCTTCGTAACACCAAATAATCAAACGCTATGACAAACTACTATTCTATCAAGGCGGTGTTGTGTATAAAAGTGCACGTTATTGTTTTTCAATGATTCTTTACTCAAAATGTCGTGGCATCGAGCATCCATATTACTGGCCTTCGGCTGCCTACTACAGGTAGGTACAATGCACTATCTCAGCACAAATTAATATAAATCAATTCATTTACAACAATGTAAAAAGTTCACGAGCCTATAATTTCGCAAGTATACAATTCTATAACTAATCTCATATGTGTGCCTGTTGATTTTGCAGTGCAGCTTTAGCGAAGCCCGAAGCTGTCAGCAGCAAGTACCTTCTCTTGGCGCTCTCCTACGCCTGCTGGCGATTCGAAACCAAAACAACTTCTTTTCTCGCCAGCAGACTCCGTATTCGACGGTGCCTTACCCGTACTGCAAAAATAACTATCTAGATTATTCCCTTAACATTGCTCAAGGAAAACCCGCTTCCGGATTAGGTCCGGAATACCAAATTAAACTGCCCCTGTTCATGGGCCGGCCTGTGAAAACGAATATAATTTTAGAGCTACCTTTGTGTATGTTTCAATCACCTACGAGTACTAATAGTGGATCTACTACCCCTGACAGTGACTACTGTGATGAGGAAGGGGATTATGATGATTGTTCAGAATACGATGACAACACGTCTAACTCATCTGACGGATCAAATAACGGTTCAAGCACTGGGACAGATAGCGGATCAAGCAGTGGGTTAGGTAGCGGATCAAGTAGTGGGTCAAGCAGTGGATCGGGTAGTGGATCAGGTAGCTCATCAAGTAGTGGGTCAACCAGTGGATCAGGTAGCGGATCAAGCAGTGGATCAGGTAGCGGATCAAGCAGTGGGTCTAGCAGCGGATCAAGTAGTGGGTCAAGCAGTGGATCAGGTAGCGGATCCAACAGTGGGTCAGGCAGTGGGTCAGGTAGCGGATCAAGTGGTGGTTCAAGCAGCGGGTCAGGTGGAGGATCAGGTAGCGGATCAAGCAGTGGCTCAAGTGGTGGATCAGATAGTGGATCACCTACTAACCAAGGATCAGATAATAATAATTGTCAACCATCTGAAACTACATCAGAGACTAATGCAAATACAGGTACAACCACATCGCAAGATAACACTTCGACAAGTTCATCTACTGGAACACCAACAACCACGTCTAATATCGAAGATGCAACTGGCACTTCGGAAAACTCATCATCTGACTGTGCAGAAACTGCACCGAGTGATAGCAGTGACACACCTGGTACATTAAGCCCAGTAACTTCAGAAAGTTCGTCACCCAAATGTGTTGAAACAACACCAAATACAGAAGGCAGTAGTCCTGGATCACAAGGAGATTCGACCACGTCCACGACTCCCAAGGCAGGAGAGACTTCGGAATCATGTACCGAATTGACGCCAGCGGACAACGACGACACGGCATCAACCCAAGATACAGGCTCAGCGACTGGTACAGTGCAACCAAAACCTTCTAGCGGTACCGAATCACAAGATACCACAACTACAACTACTGCTACGACATCTACAACAACAACTGAAAAGAGTGAAGCTAATCCTGGTGCAGAGGGGGTTGGCGGTGCTACGTCTGAAAAACCGGTGACACCTAGCACAACGCCAGGCACCGATTCAGCTGCAGCGTCAGCGGCCAGCGGTGCCGGCGCGGGCGGCACCGACGCGGTATCATCATCTGCTTCTTCAGCAGCAACGACCTCAACTAGTACTTAATTAATTACGCTTTACGGGTAACTGATTTATTGGAATTCTAATTCTAGTTGAAACTATTGCTTTTTAGCTCTTACGTAGGTACATTTTTAGTAAGTATATAGGGTGTATAAGAACATTCTACTCAGGGCGTGTTTAAAGCGGTGTTAATTGTTTATTAATTTTTATCTACGCACATATCATTAGTGCTCTAAAATGCGTTCAGAAACCGTAGGAAATGCCAGCCATTATTACAACCAATTTTACTATGAGAACTTTTTGTCTGTGGTAGTAGGTAAAATCTGTACTGTAATGTTATTACAGTACCGATTTTTGTAAGGTTACGAGTTTAAATTAGGAACAGCTGTCAAAACACAAGTTGGTCTCTATTCTAGTACCCATAGATATTAATATTTTTATCGATACGAAACGTCAATTTAGTATGTTTTTTTTATAAAAACCGTACGACATTTGATCTCGAGTGACATGAGAATATGGATACATATATGATTTAGAAAAAAAAAACATTCGTCTTGACGGAGGTTCGAATTGCCGCCATTATTGTTGTCATTTGTTTGTTGGTTCTTTGCTGTTACGAAAGTAGAATTGTGAAGATTTGTTTGTAATTTACATTTTAGTTGAAAATATTGTTCCAATGTAAATGTCAATTACAACTATTATAATAAATAATCTGTTTATGTATTTGTTCAGATTTATTGCTTACTGCATTTTAAGTATAATGTAGTCTTTAGATATTTTACAGGTAGCACTAGTGGTGCCGGTCATTTCCTCATGGCTTCTGAACCCATCTTAGAGTACTTATGATATGTGTATAGATAAAGTAGTGTATACAACTGTACATAATTAGGCCTTAAAACACTCGTGTGATCCTATAATGAAACTCGCTAACGCTCGTTTCATAAAACCCCACTCGTGTTTTAAGGCCTCTCATTATGTATCAGTTGCATAAACTACTAATGTATACATGTATACCTAGTTTTATAAGTTAAGTATTTACTTTATCACACCGAGTTGAGGCTCCGAATCCTTTAAAAAATGCTGATTGTATTAGACATTTCTCTCTATGATCAAACATGTTTCTTAACATAATTCTCATTACTACTTAGAACAGGGCTATTGCGATTTATTGGTAGATATTTGAAACCTACAGTTTTCATTGATAAGTTTCAAAAAGTACTCGAAATTGACGAAATTCACGCAGAAAACTGTTTTTTGAACTAATTTTCGACTGTACGCAATGAAAGCATGAAATAACTATGTGACTATCTAGAACTCAGAGAAAAGTGTTACCTATTCACTTTAAAAAGTTGCTTGAAAATATCAATATACTTGGCATATTATGAAAAAAAAAAATTTAAATGACCTGTTAAGAGGCCTTTATTCCTTTTAAAATGCTGATTGTTTTAGACATTTTTCTCTATGCTCAAACAGGTTTCTTAACATATTATTGATGTTACTGCCTAGAACAGGGCTATTGGGATTTATTGCTATAGGTATATATGAAACCTGCAGTTTGAATTTTTCATCGATAACTTTTGTTTCAAAAACTACTCGAAATTGACATAATTCACGCGGAAAATTAGTTTTTTTCAACTTATTTTCGACTACCCGCAATAAATGCATGAAATAGCTATATTACTACCAAGAACTCGGGAAAAAGTATTATTTACTTTAAAAAAAATTGTTAAAATCATCAATATATTTGTCATAATATGAATTTTTTTTTTTAAAAGGAATAATGCCTCTTAAGCATAATTATGGGGTAAATAATTGTACAAAACACTTTCTTGCAAATAAATTAGGTACATATGTATGTTTATCTAGTTTTAAATGTTTGAATCTTGATTAGTAAAGATAAGGAGATTTCGTAATACACAAACGTTCTTGAGAAATGAGTATACTTATTGATTATTATTCATCATCTCAGCCATAGGACGTCCACTGCTGAACATTAGTTAGTTATTGATTATTATTATTTTCTGCTAAATAGAAGGCAAATACGTAACTTAAATTGAGAACTTACCTACATGTAATTAATTAAGTAGAATAGCAATAAAAAAACAGCTAAGCTAATAGATGTCAGTCAAAATAAGACTAATAACTAACGACTTTCGTGATTCTGAGGTCACGTTAATGTAATGCTGAAAGATGAGCAATGCTTCTCAAACGCCAAGATGTCGCACGGCGACTGTAATGGGAACCCCGAGTCGAGACATTGTCCCGACGAGTTGATGAATGTTAATTAATACCTTTGATATTTTCGGACGCAACTCGTCCACAGAGTTCATGATGCACTTGTCAACGTTCGGGTCATTGCGTTGGCATATTTTTATATAGGACGCTGAAACAAATAGTATAAATGATTAAAATGGTAAATAAATAACCAACTATAAACATGTATAAGTAGTTTCCTTGAAGATTTTAATTGTTGAATACTATACCTACATATCATTTGTATTATAAATGCGAAAGTAAATAAATGTATTATTTGTGACTACGTCATGTGCATGCGTCCAAGTTATCAGTCGAGTATGCAGTCGGATACGTCTTCAGCAGTAATGCGGCATATGCGGTTTATTTGCCCGCCTGAACTGCTGAGTAGTGGGCTTGGCACTTCACTGAACTTCAGTACTAGGTACTGTAGGGATGTAGGCCGGTAATAAAGAAGTATTTTTGATTTAAATAAAGATTCCGTCACTGTCAAGTGAACGACATATTAAAAAATATGACAATATTCTAAATTTACAAGTAAAGTGTTTTTTATTATTCTAAATTTACAAGTAAAGTGTTTCCCTGAACCACCACCCCACAGTACACCACCGTAGTATAAATCTATAGAACCTTTCTGCGATAACGACGTCTGCTATTAAGAACCCTCAAATAAGAAACAAACTATGCAACTTATAAATTTACCTCTGTTAGATCGAATGGATATACGAGTAATTCGGCATATTACAAATCATCTATTTTTTTTTTATTTAACACATTTTCGGATCATAAATGGCAGACTCAAAGTTATAAGACCTCTATACTACTAGTTCGTAGAAGTATTATTTTTACTATTCAGTTATAATTATTTCTTACATTGTGGCATATCAAGATTGATCAAACGTTATGAGCAATTATTTCAGGCGATTGAAGATAAATATATAGGTAACAATTGTTTAGGCGGCTCACTCAATGATGGAAAATGCATCAGATATTGCATACAAGTACCTACTTTAGTTATGTTTGTACATAAACAAATCCTAGTTATAATCATCAGGTCGGTGCATTAAAACTACTTAGGTACTTACTGGAATTTCGCAAATAGAACGAATACTTAATCGTAAATACGCGTGCATTATTACCAACCGGGGCGACTCGCAGTACTTTCTACTTCCAGTACGTTCTAGCTGAATGTATAGCGAACATATAGTGCACATGTTCTCGCACTGTAAGGTTATAATTACCGGAGTCTAACTACGAGTATAGACTACTAGGAATAGCCTGTTGATGACGTAAACTTCTTAAATCGTACACAACAGTTGGATTTCAAAGCGTTAAGGATCGACGGTGCGTGTACGCAGTGACGTGTCGTATCCGTAATTTTTATTGGCATGCTCCGTCAAATTTATAAAATAGGCGTGGCACAAACGGCACCCGTAATTTTTCATACATTTTATTGAGCAAACGCACCGTCAGCGAATTTTCAGCAGCGGTGAGGAGATATTGCGTTATAAAAGTTACGGATATGACACGTCACTGCGTAATCGCACCATCACCGTTTTTCGGGCAATGGTGTGGTTGCACCTTTGCTCTTCGCGGATACGTTAGTGGCACTGGTGATAAGTTTTTAAATTTCAGCTGACTGAAAGAAGTAACGCATATTACCTAAGTAGTGTCCGACAGAAAATGAAGCTTCGGCTTCGTCTCATTTTCGGCCGAAAACGAAAATGACCATGTGCGAGTCTTTTCGTACCTTTTTATTTACTAGTCCTATACCTATGCGGTTGCTTCATTCTGCCTTTGTTCACTCTAGTCAACGAAAAGTACCATATAGTTTTAATTCCCTTGCCAGCGTCAACAAAGGCAGCATATTTAAACGCTCGTATCTTTTGATTACGGGGGTATTAACTAAATTATCAAAATTAAAATTAAGTTATATTTATTCATACCACCTTGCGTTTTGTTACGTAAGTAGGTAATTCTGTGAAATGTTTAAGGTTTGAAAATGTTCTGAATGGCTTCGAGAAAAGGATAGTATAAGGCGTACAGGCGCGCGCATTTTCTTGACTTGGCGGGAACGCTGCCGTGCCCCTAAGATTTGTCAAATTACCATTTGTCATATGAAGAGTTTTTGAAATGATATGTTTTTGAAACGTTTTGTGTGGAATGTTAATAAATCAATTAATCGATTTGATATTTTTGTCTTCAACAGACACGACCTAGCGAGGGTCGCGGACGTCTTAGTGAGATCACTCGGGTTGATTCATGTTTTTTATAATGTAACAGCTAAGGTGAGCGAGTACATGGTACTAGGGCTACAACTAAGGCTCCACTTTCGCTGAATGAGAGTAACGGGTCCCGCGGTGGGAGCGACGCGGGAATTATGTCATCGGCGCGTAACGCGATGTAAACACTGACACTCGCCTGACTGCCGCGTAACTAACCGGGAAAACTATCAATAGGTATACGTTTGTAATTATATGTATATTTATTTATCTTAAGGTTATATTTACATTTAGTATATTTGCACGTTTTAGTTTGTTCGTTTGTCTATCACTTCAATGTCTAGTTTTCTGTCTCATTTGCTCAAAGGTTAACTGGAAGAAATCCCTTACAGGGATAAGTTCGCCCTTGTACACATGTATTGTTTTGAGTTTTTGTCAATATTGTTTTATGTGCAATAAAGTGTTTACATACATACATACTATCAAGTAAGATATATTCTCGGCCAAATTCTCAACTTAGTACATAAATTGGTGCAAAATTGCAAAAAACTACATTTTCGAGCAGTAAATCTAAGTGTATTTGATATGTTCTTCTTCACCTTCGATAACACCAGCATTTAAGAGTAAAGACAACTGCACCGGCCGGGGAAGAACAAGTCGTGATGATTGAATTTATGGATTCACGAATTCCAATTTCAAAAATGCTATAATAAGAAGTTAAAATATATCAATACTACCTACCTACTTATTCAGTACCAATTATCATTAACAGTACATTACTTACTTACTACAGGGGTCGGGAAAATTGGGATTGGCTAGGGATACGAGGCTGGCAATCATTTTTCACGACGAGGTATGTATAGTGCTATGGTAAACATCGAACGAAAAATTTAATCACAATATGAAAGATTTTCAATCTGATCACGAAATGTCAAAACCTTTTACATTTATCATATTCTGAAAGTTAGTAATTAATTATATCAACAGCGGGTTGAAAGTGACTCATCGCGAGCCTAGGGTTAAAAAGTAATTTGAAAAACAAAAAAACACAACTGCGCATCAATCAAAGTGCGCTACCAAGGCAATAGAATTAACACGTCCATTCACGATAAAAAAAAACTTTTTATGAATATGATTGAACGCATATAAAGACAAAAAATCGTATTTTCATAAACAACAATAACTACGTTTTTCATCAAAATATTGGATTTTGATGAAAAACTTAGTAATTGTTGTTTATAACAATACTTATTTTTTGTAATGTAGTTAGTTAAAATAGGTATAAAAATAACGTTTCATTGTTATTAATTTTTAATCAACAACCTGGTTGCTGTGATTCGTAATTCAAAAATGTTAGTTCTTAAATTTACTAACATAATCACTACATAGTATAAAACAAAATCGCTTCTGTCTGTCTGTCCCTCTGTATGCTTAGATCTTTAAAACTACGCAACGAATTTTGATGCGGTTTTTAATAGATAGAGTGATTCAAGAGGAAGGTTTATATGTATAATACGTACACGCATAATTTATCAGCATTGCACCCGTGCGAAGCCGGGGCGAGTCGCTAGTATTGTATAAAAAAGAACCTCATTCCGTAGAAAGCATGTATATAAAAGAAGCATGTATGTAAAATAAAAGAAGTTTTCAGTTTTTTTAACGGATTCTTATTATAAATTTATGAAACATGTAATGTCTCATTTTGTTTAATGTGGGTACACCACAATTTTTATTTATTCTTTTTATGGATTCTTATTGCTTATTCCAATGTCACTCGAACGTATGCTGATTAGTAAATTCGGATAAAAGAAAACATCAACCATGGGAGCGCGTGTAGTGTAACTATTTTTAAAAATGTGTTTTTCTACTATAAATTTTGATTACTTTCTCATATTCGTAATGAAAGGTAGTATTGGTCAACTTAGAATAGACACCAATAATTTCACTCTCGAATTATCGGCGCTCTCATCTCACTTCGCTCGAATGAAATACTTATGGTGTCTTTCATACCTTGTTTACCAATCCACTATTTCATTTTTCCTGCTCAAAAAGTACGTAATTATAGTTTCGCAAAGAGGAGCTAAAAATATTACTTGTAGGCCCTAGGATTTAAATGGAAACCATATAATTCTATGAAAAATTAAAAATTTATTAATCTTGTTAGCGACCAGCTACATTCACGGACAATTAAAAAAACAAACCAACCTGATCAAATCGGCCAAAATGCATAGATGCAGATAATTAAAAATAAAGTAATTTCTGCAGTTACTACTATAGAGTTTATTTTTTATTCAGAATATATTGCATCTCCAAGATGTTTGAGCTTTAATTATTGTTACTTTTATTGATTGCGTGTTGATTTTAGATTAAATTATCAAATCAAAATTATTACAATACGATACTATGAAAACATTATTAGTGTTCGGAATTAAATAATAGACCATAGAGGTAGGTTTTTATTGACTTGTACCTATATTTAAAAAGTCTTAGATATTTTATCGTAAGTTAGAATATTATGGAACGGCTAAATAAACATAAAATTTCAAAAAAAAAAAAATATTGTGTACATTCATACCTGCAGTTAAAAATAGGAAAAGACTAAGAAAACGTTAGACGCTGTTAGACTTAAGTTTATTGTTTATGATCTAAATGATCTTAGGCGATTTCCTGATCTTACAATATACTACTATTAAAATATAAGTATTCGTTCTGTTTGCACATGCGGATATATTTAAAGGCCTTCCAAACCCCAATGTCTGACGATATTTTCTGGTGTGATCAGAATATTTTTAAAATCTGATAGATTTTTTTTATTTTTAATTAATATTAAAAGTCAAGTTCATGATAAAAAGTTATGTGTATCAAAAGTGAGTTTTTTTTTACTATTATTAATATTATTGATTTTATGTAGGTAATTAGAACTGCAAACATCGCTTTTCTCAAATATGCTAGGAAATATTGACATTGTGTTCAATATAATAGGCATGGAAATGTCACTTTTCAGGTAAGGTCGACAGGAAGCGAGCATTTAATGATTGACCAACCAACAATTCAGACGCTTCGCCGGGAAAAAGAAAATTGCTTCAATATCAATTTTTGAATCAACATCATAGCGTTCATACGTTTAAAAAAAACATAAGTGTTATATTGTTATAAGTGTTATACGACTACGACATTCTGCCACTATGCCCATAAAAAAACAATAAGCAATGTTTACAGTTTTTTTAAATACAGTTTACTTTTAATAAACATATAATTTAAGGGTTTCGTAGTTTAACATGCATAATTAAAACTAATTTTAAAGATTTTTTTTGGCTGGAATTCTTTTCAAAATATATATTCGCACGAAAAAAAACCGGCCAAGAGCATGTCGGGTCACGCTCAGTGTAGGGTTCCGTAGTTGCCCATCCTTCACAATAGACGGACTTAAAATTACGAGGTTTAAATTACGATAAAGATTTCAAGCTCTATAAAAAGGTCGTAAACGCCTAAGTAACTGTAATTACTTATACCTTCTGGAAGTTATCGATTATACGCGCCAGATTGAGCGAAATGTTTTGATACAGTATGGCACTGAACTAATATGTGTAACGTTCGACGTATAATGGCACCGCGCGGCACTTACGTAATTTTAAAGAAAATTATGAATTTTGCGATAACTCAAAAAAGGCTCGACCGATTTTATTCAATGTAGTTTTCATTGAAAGTGCTTATAAGGCCTCATTTTTATGAATATTTTCATATTATTTTGACCCGTGGTTGAAAAGTTAGAGGGGGGGACACTATTTTTTTTATTTTCGGAGCGAATATATTTACTAAACTGCTGACTTTATCAAAAACTAATGTTTGAAGACCCCTATTATTATTCAACGACACCCACACACTAGTGTTGGAACGAAAAACAAAAATCACCCCGACTTTAGGTGTACGGGAGGTACCCGATATAAGGTTTTTTTTTAGTTTTTTTTACTGTTTTTTCGGCGTGATACGTACAGTACATACTTATACCAAATTTCATTTTTCTAGTACTAATGATCACGGAGCTAAGCTGCGGACGGACAGACAGACAGACGGACATGGCGAAACTATAAGGGTTCCTAGTTGACTACGGAACCCTAAAAAGGAACATAATGACCATGTTTATTTTGGGAACAATTATTTGTGGCTATTCTGTTAAATGTTCTGAAATTAGAGAAGCCCTGGACAGAGATTTCAGAGCCATCCTATTAACACAGAGTACAGTGTTAGGTACAGAGGACAGGTTCTTCACTGAAGCAGAGGCCAAGTTGCAACTTAAGAGGCTTAATTCCTTTAAAAAAAAAAGTTTTTCATTCTATGACAAATATATTGATAATTTCAACCAACTTTTTGAAGTGAATAATACTTTTTCCCGAGTTCTAGGTAGTACACAGCTATTTCATGCTTTCATTGCGTGCAGTGGAAAATAAGTTGAAAAGACTCATTTTTCGCGTGAATTTTGTCAATTTCGAGTAGATTTTAAAACAAAAATTATCAATGAGAAATTCAAACTGGAAGTTTAAAATATATACCAGTACCAGTAAATCCCCTATAGCCCTGTTCTAGGTAGTAACATCAATAATATGTAAAGAAACATGTTTGATCGTAGAGGAAAATGTGTAAAACAATCAGCATTTTAAAACGAATAAGGCCTCATAATGACGTTTCATAAAATAATTTAATTTTAAGAAATATATTAATTTAAAAATAAGATGTAATGTATAAAATTATGTTGAATGGTTGTATTGTAAAAAAAATAAGTATACAGTATTGTGGCCGGACTATATTTATTTATCCAAATTCCAATTACGAGTTAGCGTTGCGATCGTGAAGTTTTGACCTCTAGAAAGATTTATAACTAACCCCGCTATTATATAACGTCTGTTACATTAATGAGATAATTTCCTATTATATTAATTCAAATACAAGCCAATAATATTTTCATTTAACGAATAATTTATAAGATGCTTCTAAAACTTTAACTTAATAATTGGTTGAGATCTTGTCACTAGTTCCACACACTTCATTTATTTATTTTATACCAAACATAGCTAGAATCATCACATAAGACAAGGCTTTCCATAAAAAAACCCACTCAGATCGGTTCCGCGTTTACGAGATGCGATGCTACAGATAGACACAGAGATAGAAATGTTAAACATATAACACCCCTTTTTTTCACCGAGGGTTAAAAAGTTCAAACTATAAGATTTAGGAGATCTTACGAAACTTCATTTCTTGATTTCATGAAGTTGGTGATATGTATTGTAGGTACATGTACATTATAATAATCTAACCCACATTATTTATTTCAATGTGTTCCACGTTTGCCACGCTAGTATGATACATTGTTGTGTTGCTCTTTAAAATGGTCACTGATGTATTAAGACTGCGCCGAGCGAAATGTGAAAAATAGGCAGTTGCCGTTAAGTAGACAACGTCAACACTACTAAGTAGTTTAATCCATTTCTAAACTATATATTTAGCACTTCGAAGAATGTGTTAACAACTTCACCACGAAAAATTATAAGATTATTAATATTTTACCCTAGAAAACTGAGTAAAGTTGGACGAAAATAGAAAAATCGTAAGCAGGCGTTAAGTGTTGTTCAAAAAAAAGATGAATGTTTACATTACAATTTGTCCGCATCAATTATTTCATTTATTGTTTGGTATTAAAGGTCCAGATTTATCAAAAATTGCTTTTAATTCCCCATACATTTTTACAATGGCGCCGCGCGTCGATCTAAATGCGCATTCCCCGCGCTCTATCGTTGATTTGTTCGATACTTTTCACAAAATCATTTTGTCATTGTAGCGAATTTTCACATCGCGGGTTATCATTTTCGCCAATTTTATTATTCGTCTTTCTTCATGTAGCGATTTTTTATTAAGCGTTTTATAATATTCGTGTTTATTTTTTTCGCTTATTTTACTTATAGGTTATTTTTTCAGTCGCATAAATTTTCAGCAGCATTAGGCAACATATGCCTTATGTCGACGGAGGCCCACTTCGTGGAGCTCCTATTTCTGGGCGGTCTGCCCTTCGGGCATCTGAAGATACCTATCTTCAGATGCCCGAAGGGCAGACCGCCCGTACCGCCGTACCTAACGAACCTAACCTACCTATAGTACCTATTAATGTGAAATGATGTGGACAAGACAGGGGGTAACGATTTGTTAGAATTATGTTTTCGAGTAAAATATCTATTAAACCGCACTATATTATACTCTATATTATACTGATAATATTTGTGAATAATAAAATAATCTACTGGTAAAATAAGCGAAAAAGTAAACACGAACATTATGAAACACTTCATAAAAAATCGCTACATGAAGAAAGACGAATAATAAAATTGGCGAACATGAAAATACGCGATGAGAAAGTTCACAGCTATGAAAAAAAAACTTTTGTGAAAACTAGCGAACAAACCAATTTTTTTGCAAACCTCTTTTAGGTTCAAAATGTTATAAAGTTTAGTATGATCGAGTGCACATAATTTCAATGTTCAAAGAAACCAGAATGAAAAATAGGCAATCTCTATAATAAATAAATTGCTCTTACGGTACCTAGGTACCTTAAATAACCATATTATTTATGTACGCTAATATTTAAAACAATGTATACAGAATAAATTGCAATACTTTCGCCTGTTATTTATGTACTTAGAGATACACGATAAACCAGCAAATACACACGTCCATTGTATTAACGTGTTTTCGCCAAAATTGTACATACGTTACTAAAGATTTATTACCTCCGTGTAAAATACTATTAGCTAGGTACTTATCGTATTTAGTACTCAAAGCAACATCACTATTTGAATAAAATTACGTTAGCATACTGAGTGCGCGTAAATTTTTAAATTGCCGTATCCCTAATAGCATAAAATTAAAGCAATCAATTCGCTCCAAATTGCATAACTAATAATAATATAACTTGATTGATAATTGTACAACTTGGATCTCTTCAAGTCGAGAGTGAATAGGCATCTTCTAGCCAAGCATGCTCCATCTTAGGCCTTATCAGGTAGGTACAATCGAGATTAAATGCATGGCTATTTTGAATAAAAAAATAAAAAAATCTAACATATTCGATTTACCTGGTTCGAAACACGGATTAAAAGACGCGTACAGTGAATGAAAATGCTTTAGGAGTCATATACCTATGCTTATTGTATACATGCGAGGGTCTGTTAAGAGACAAATACATACTCCTCCACGACACATATCTTGTACAGTGATGTTTAGCTCTCCTAAGATGAATAATTATAGTAACTATTCATATAGCTTTGTGCGTGTGACATCTGTCATTCACGTTTTATAACCTAAATTCGATTAAAATACACTGACACGACGCGCAAAGCTATGTAAATTGTCTGTGATAATCTCATTCCAAATCTGGATGCATTCGGAATCCATATTATTATACTTAGTACATTTTTATATCAAACATTATCTAGATTGTATGGAGCTATCTGTCACCGCACATGACCGAGGAGAATTCGTACAATGACTAAATATCGTTACTCGCATTTAAATAACTAACGTAGCTTACGTTCTTCTTTTCTATGATTTAAACTTTTCTGCCCAATTGCATCAAAATTGTTTAAACAGTTTTTAGTCGGGAAAAGTTACAAGACAGAGTTACTTTCGCATTTACAATATTAGTTCGTAGGAAATACCAATAGATTTTTTTCAGTAAATACTTACGTATTTCGGCCGCTACAAAATGCAGCGCGAGCAGTAAGATAGTTGTCGGCAACATGTTGATCGCTGCAGTCGCCAGATGCTGTACGAGTAGTATAGAAGCGGTGGCCCAACGTGCCGCGGTCTCAGCCAGCCGGGTCGCGTCGACGGCCGGCACTGCGAACAACTCGCCGCCCGACTACCTCTCTACCACTCGACCTAAGGACACGCGCGATTGTACAACCGCGCTGCTATTCTGGATTCGAGTCGACTCTCAAGTCTTTCACGCTACTCCGCTCGCGGTATAGTAAGTGCAAGCAAGATACTGATACCTAAACCTTATGTAGCTCGCGATCGAAGGTTGTTTTATCGAGAATCGGCAGCATAGATTGACGAGTTCCGTCGGTTGCGCCAGGGGAACTACGCGCGGCGGCTATCCTGGATGTCGGTGCAAGCTCTTCCGAGCTCAGCACGTGCATTGCGTAGCTTCCGCGCGCTCCGATTAATTAGCAGGCTGTTGCAACTGTCCCACCAACTATTTATAGATTAACCGTAAGTTTCTAATATCAGGGACAAGATGTGTTTTTGTAAGTAATAAGTGTCCATCGTAAATATTCAATGGAAACCTTATGTACTTACTCGTTTTATAGTTTTAATCATTAATAGCGCTCAAAACAATAGACTCTTAAATAGCATATACCTAAATGCGAGTTAGAGGTAAGTTATACGTTATACGTGGGTATAGTGTCGAGTTTACAAAAAAAAAAAAAACTAAAATCGTAAGCCCCGCAACCGAAAAGTATACAAAAATACACGACTCGAAATTAGATCTATTTACTAGGTACCTCATTTATTATTATAATATACATAATAATAAAAAATAGGTGCCTCAATGTATAAGGTGAAACGATTCATTTATAACTTCCTTAATAACTCCGAGCTTATTTATTTTGGCAACAACTGTTTTTAGGGTCCCGTACCTCAAATGGAAAAATCGGAACCATTATAGGATCGCTATGTCATCGGTCAGTCCGTTCCTCCGTCCGTCCGTTTGTCTGTTAAGACCCTTTATCCCGGGAATTTAAATTAAAACCATAAACTCAGGTTTAAAGCTGTGTAAACATAAAACTTGGAAGTTGACGTAAAAAAAATATAGGTACGGCCGTTTATGCCGCAAAAAACTTATAATTCGACACTCTCAAGGAATCAAAGTTTATAGAGTATTTTCCGTTGAGCTAGAACTACGAAAATTGGCAAAAACTTGAAAACTATACATTCGTAATTAAATCGTAAAACGGTTTTCCAACGGTACTAACGTTAAGTTTTTCGCTCAATACGGTACATATATATATATATATATATATATATATTATATTTAGACCATGTAAGTGTTCTGCCACAATTCCAGTCAAGTTGAGGGATTAAAATGCTAACAAAATGCTTCACTTATGATTACGACTTGAAGATGTGTGGGATGAAGGCGCGACCGTGACCAGCCCGCCGCACTCTGCCTTGATCAAGCCGCATAATCGACTAAACACACTCGAGCACTACGCTCTTGGCTAATCCTCGATTACGTTATTTCTATCCCTGCATCTGCAGCTTATAGCTAACTGCAAAATAATTCCGTCAAGCAGTCCAAGGACGATCTCATGACTTGCCCATACTTAACATGAGCGGAACTGTTTAACATCTTCCATTCAATTTTAAGCAATAATGAAAGAAAAGTACCTATACAAAATAATGTCCAATTCATTGTTTCCTTTAAGACCTTTTCGCGGAATGACTGGGTTTTTATCCTCAAAATATTTTCCAATTTCTGCTTTCGACTGATGTATTTTTAGGCAAACCTCGAATTTATTATCTGATTTTTTAGTCAACGCGTCAAACGCAAAATTACATGTTTTGGACCTTTCCTAGTGTATCATAGCGAGCGACTAAGTGGATACGTGAAATATCGATTTGTACTGCACTTGTTGCATCTAACAAGTTATAGCTAAACTCTTTGCGGTCGTCTTATAAATACGTAAGTACATTTGTTATCTCATCGTAGGTGTGTTGCACGTCGTGTGTGTAATGTAAGGTAAAAGATGAGTGAATAGACTTCATGAGTTTGAATTCCTTTTATTCGGAATATTATGTTTAAATCCATTGGTCGACGATCCGCTTGTATGGAGTTGTCAACATGTATTTAATTATTTTGTATTGTAGAATTGGTAATTCATTAATTACAGTAGAGGAAAATTTATCATATTGAAATATGTTAACTTTAAATTGAATAGTATCCAGCATAAGAAGCGTTATACTAATAAGCATACCTGTGTCGATGTTACTGTCAAGATCTAAATGTTATTTAAAATATTTTTTCTCTTCATCTTAAGAGGCCTTATTCCTTTTAAAATTTGTTTTTTTCATATTAAGACAAATATATTGATAATTTGAACAATTTTTTTTAAATTAATTAATACTTTTCCCCGAGTTCTAGGTAGTAACATACATAGCTATTTCATGCATTTATTGCGTGTACAGTCTGACCAAACAGAGTAGAAATTAAAAAGTGGCAATACTGTAGTGCTGTCCCCGTTTTCTTAGATTGAATAGACGTACGACTACGTATTGCCATTATTTAATTTCTACTCTTTTTGGTCAGACTGTAGTCGAAAATAAGTTGAAAAACTAATTTTCCGCGTGAATTATGTCACTTTCGAGTAGTTTTTGAAACAAAAGTTATCGATGAAAAATTCAAACTACAGGTTTCAAATATATGCCAATAAATCCCAATAGCCCTGTTCTAGGTAGTAACATCAATAATATGTTAAGAAACCTGTTTGAGCATAGAGAAAAATGTCTAAAACAATCAGCATTTTAAAAGGAATAAGGCGTCTTAAAATAAAAACAATAAAACGTCTCTTATTCGTTAATTTTAAAATAGTTTTCATAGTAAGTATACATTCAATATTTTTTCCAAATTCGTTGGTATAAAAGATTCGACATCTTTTTTATCGATATCAAATCCCTATGAACGTGCCCCGAGTTAGCACAGGTATGCTAATAGGTAACTTGTAGAGTCGTAAGAGTAGGTAATTAGGTAATAAAAATTACACATATTATTAGTGTAGTTTAGTAACACTCAAAATGTCAACGATGTTATTTTAATTAACGGTTAGGATATAATAAATCCCACCAAAAACATTTCATATAAAATTGGCGACCAAGACTCACATTCTCATAACGCTTTCGCTGTAAAAAAGTTATCAGATTCCAGGAAAAGCCAAGCCCTTAAGCCCTGACTTTACTAGCCCCACCACCTTGGTTTAAAAAGTATGGCATCAACCTGGCTTCAAGCCCCTAAGCCCGGAGTTCTAGGTCATCGGGAAGTACCCCAGAGGTTTTGATACGTCAATGTATAAGTGAGTGGCAAAATCAGCGTATTTTACGCACCAATAAAACCTAAATTATAAAAGCTAGATCAATTAAATTTAGTACATTTCATATGTTCCCTAACTGCATCTTAACCTATGAATTTGGGCGCTCTAGTGTTCACTGGGACGAAACTATGAGGGTTTGAAAATGAGACGAAACGGTTCGAGAAAAGGTAGGTAGTGCCCCCTTCTTTTTTGTTCGTCTTAGCGGGGGCACTGCCGTGCCCCCAGATATGTTTTTAGTGTTAAAAATAATCGTGCTTTGTTAAAACACCTTTTGCCATTGTAAAAGTTTGCCAACATTCGTACTAAGTACAGGAATATGATCGTTTTTATTTGCAGCTAATGTATACATACATAATTTGATCACTAAAGAGAATTTATATGTATAAAATATTGAAACTAATGAATTGAGGGTTAAACCGATTTCAAGAAAAATATA
The DNA here is from genome assembly GCA_932273695.1 of Apotomis betuletana. Taxonomy (NCBI): domain Eukaryota; kingdom Metazoa; phylum Arthropoda; class Insecta; order Lepidoptera; family Tortricidae; genus Apotomis; species Apotomis betuletana. The sequence goes on from OW026298.1 coordinate 36,332,103, forward strand.
TAATTATATGAAGCACAATAAATTTCCAAGTTCTCCTCTACCCCACAGGTTGTCTGGAAGAAATAGCTTGTTAGCGATAAGACCGTTTGTTGCCTAGCTGTAAATGTAATTTCTTGCATTATATTTTTAATTGACAACAGTTGATTTTTTAACCAAGCCTTTCCCTATATAAAATAAAGGATAAAAAATTAAATATTACCACATTTTTACATTTTCAAAGATATCCCAATTAATTAATGAAAAAATCCATTTGAAAGTTCCTCATTCTAAAAGAGCGTAGGCGACAAGTAATTGTGGTCACAGCGCAGAAAATCTTACAGTGGGACTATTACTATGTCACCACAAGGTGGCGTCATTTGAGTGCTGATTCTTAGACGACGCTGCTTTCACCTTTTTAGGGTTCCGTAGTCAACTAGGAACCATTATAGTTTCGACCTGTCCGTCTGTCCGTCTGTCCGGCCGTCCACGGCTTAGCTCCGTGTTGATTAGTACTAGAAAGCTGAAACTTGGTATAAGTATGTGTATGTATCACGCCGACAAAACGGTAAAATAAAAACAAAAAATAAAACTTTTTTTTGGGTACCTCTCGAACACCTAAAGTGGGGGTGATATTTTTTTTTCGTTTCAACACTAATGTGTGGGGTGTCGTTGAATAGGTCTTTTAAAAGTACAGGGGTCTCTAAACATTATTTTTTGATAAAGTCAGCAGTTTCGTAAATATTCGCTCCGAAAATAAAAAAAAAAGTGTCCCCCCCCTCTAACTTTTCTAGCACGGGTCAAAAAATTATGGAAAAATTCATAAAAATGAGGCCTTATAAGTACTTTCAATGAAAACTATATTGAATAAAATCGGTCGAGCCGTTTTTGAGTTATCGCAAAATTTCATGATTTTCTTTAAATGTCCGCTTCGAACGTTACACATATTAGTTAAGTTTCATAATGCATGAAAACTTTCCGCTCAATCTGGCGCGTATAATGGATAACTTCCAGAAGGTAATACCTATGTAATTACAGTAACTTTGGCGTTTACGGCCTTTTTATAGAACTTGAAATTTTTCTCGTAATTTATATCTCATGGGCAACTACGGAACCCTACACTGAGCGTGGCCCGACATGCTCTTGGCCGGTTTTTTTTATATTTTCAAAGTTAGTCCGTATAACCAAATAAAAGTCATAGTTTTAGGTTTCGCGTTCCGTATGACCAAATATAAGTAATAGTATTGGTGTAAACTTGACACTAAATTTGAAAATTTGACATGTTGTCAATTACGTCCTCCCGCGAAGTTTAGGTAAATACCTAGCTTATCTGGGCTCTTCGTACTCGTTTGGTATTAGTAGGTGCGGTATACGCTACTAAAGAGAAATAGAATAACTAGGTACCTACCAGTATATCCAATATATTCAACGATGTAAAATGTATTTTAGAATACTGTTACTGAATATTCAGTGTGTGGATAGATAGGTATACTTCCAAAATCAACTTTATGTTCATGTAACAAGATTAAAAATAAAAGTACAATTTTCAATTTCACGACATCGCATCGTGGCACGATGTCGTGTCGTACCTCGATGCGAGGTCGTATCTTGTAAGTAATTGTTTTGCCCCTTAGTAAGACATTAAAATAAATTATGTACATCGATACAAAGAACTTCCAATTGCAACTCGTGAATTCGATTGCCATTTAAATAATATTAGAGCCACGCAATAATTCTTCGGACGTAATATTACAACATAGAAGCAAAGCCTTGGCAAATATAAATAAGTTTAGTTATATTCGGAACGTGGTATCTATTTGACTGGTATAGTTAACCATAACTGATGTTTATATATAATTACCTATGTGAAATGTATCTTACAGGTAAAATCATTTTACTTATCGTAAGTGAAAGTTTCAGACATTTTAAAGAAATCTTTTTTTATTGTCAGATGCTGCTACTGCGGTATTAGCTGATCGAAGGGGAAAATGCTAGCAATCTTATTGGCAGTATCGAGGAAGAGTTTGGAGACGGTCCGCTCGGCGTACGGCTTGGTGGCGCGGAGGATCTCCTCGCGGCTCTGGTTTATGGCTTCATTCGCCGCATCTCCTAAAACCAAATATATGCATTATTCAATATCTTCCTAATTTTGGTGCCTTATTCTTACTAACTGTTGACAATATTCAAAGGGAAGTGGCTAATAAATAGGTGAATCTGAATACATAATATTCATTTATTTTTTGTGTTAATTATATTATTGAGATATAATACATATAATAGTTAGTTGACTGGCCCTGCACCTTAAAATGTTTCTGTTTAGTCCAATGGTTGACTGGTAGAGATTGCCTTATGGCATTAAGTCCGCCATTTGTACACATTTATTTGTGCAATGCAGTTTAAATAAATAAATAAATGTAGATATATATATGACAATAGAGTTGTAAATGTGCTAGGTTGTTTCCATAACCTACATTATGTATTATTTTAAGTAACAACTAGGCATGTACGAGTTGCACACAGTTCTGTACCTCTCTCTCTCTCTTCTCTGCTTACTGTGGTCTCCCTAAATTTACTGTAAGATATTAAAAAGACAGCCTGAATCATAATGTTGGCTATAACATATGATTAGGCCCTAGCAACATATTGCAGTATTGTAAGAAATAATCTAGAGATGATTTATTGTGACTGAAATGATTAATGTGATCTTTGAAAACATACATTGTTTGTTCCCTTAGGACAATAAGTAAGAAATTACAACATTATTTAGTCAATTTCAAAATAACTGGCGGTTGTTACACGTCGTTTTCTTTCGCCAAAAAATCTGTCTCAACGCGATATTCACTGACGTAGACATGTATGTTCAATGGAAAACCGTACTCCAATCCTCTACACCACTAGTTTATTGTTGCGACTAGTCTGCTAAGCTAGCCCTAAGCGACCGCCGTGATCCATGCACTCACAGTGAGTGCGAGCGTGAGGATCTAGTGAACTGTTTTCGGCAAAAATAAGCGTTGTGGCACACAAGTGTCCTCACCGAGAGCCTTGTTCCCGTCGAAGAGCCCGTCCAGTTTGACGCGGTAGTCGCGCACGTCCAGCTGCACGTCCAGCCTGGTGAACTGGACGTACTCCACTCCCTCGCGCTCCACCAGCTTTGAGCGCAGCACTATTTCGGCATCACACTTAACTGAAATAGCAACATCGAAGTGTTGTAATGTATAGCCTAACAAGTTGCGGTACGATGGCAATAATGTGCATACGTCATAAAAATGCATTATAAAATATCAGTAGCGATATGTCATCATTCATCAACCAAATTCAAAATATTCTTTCCCGGAATGCTGCTAAATCCTTTCGTTCTTCTTCTGAAATAAATAACCGCATTGAAAAAAACTTGAATTTCATCACTGTGCATATTTTTGGCTTTATTATTCGAAAATTACTTGAAATTTGCGGACTATTTAGCCCTGTTTCTTAATATTAACATCATTGGCATGCACCATTTCACCGACTTTCAACGTCAGTTACCATAAAATTGACGTTGCCAGTAAAATAAATTAGTGCCACTAAAAATTCGCAATATGGCGTGGGCTTAAAACCAACTTGTTGGGCTATGACTGTATAGTCTGTATAGGAGTAGCATTTAATTGTATAGGAATACAATTTAGTCCGATTTTCTCCCTCTCTTCTTGATATTCCAAATCAGGTAGACCAATACAACCTTTTTCTGTAAGCAGCATCCGCGTTCCCCGCCGAATTACTCACTCCAAAGCGTGGAGATATTCCCGCTAATAGGTTTGTTGTACTCACAAATCAAAGTCTGACACACCGCAGGAAGAAACTAACTGGCAGTTGTTGTCTAGTTCAGTCGTAAAGTATTTACTAAGGGAAGGTGATAAATAGAAGAATATACTAGCGTCGGCGACGATGGTGCCGGCGCCGTGAAGCGGCAGCACGAGCAGCCGCGCGTCCAGCACGTAGCGGCCCGTGAAGTGCAGCCGCGGGAAGCGCACGCGCGCGCTGATGCGCAGCGTCTCCAGGTCCACGCTGCCATACAATACACAATAAGTACCTACTTAGTTGGCCGCACGCGCGTCTACCTAACACACACACCATGGAGGCTGTTCTACGGTGGAGATTCATTGCTCTGTTACTACAGACCCCGAAGCGCATGGTCCCATATACCTACTCTAAACTAACATCGGTTGATTAAACATATTTCATTACGTTATCCCGTGCTCACTATAATATTTACTCATAAAAAAATATGGAGTAGGAACAGCTTAGGCTCACTTTTTTTACAAATAGGTACATTACTTTAAGATGGGACCGATGATTGTATTGTTAACAGTTATTCGTATGCGCCATATTCCATAAAATACGACTTAAGTTCAATTTCACCATGCTTTGTTACCAAATAGATGCAGATTACACCTGTCGATATGGGTTTGCCATTTGACCGGTTTACCATCATTTGCTAAACTACATTTCTCAAATAATCACATAACAAACAACAATTCACAAACTATTAATTTCACAAACCTGTCATTCCTTAAAAACACACTATATAATATGAATATTATGTCAATTGACCGTTATTCTTTATAAAAGAATTAATTTTGTTGTTATAGCTGGCGTTCATTATAACTAATGAACATTATTAACATGAAATTAGATATAGGTACTTAATGTTGTTATATCTCGTGAGACGCACCCCATTTTATGATCTATAAGTGATTTTTAGTACAGAAATTATTAAAAGTTACAGGTGCCTTGCTTAATTGGCTTTCTACTAGCTGAATACTAAGATGTCTGTATGCTCATTAGAACAATTATACTTAATTAAAAATTATGTTCATATTTGTACTCGTAGATAACTACACGTATAAATGGCGTACACACCATGATGATATTACACGAAGTGTTTACCAAATTTAATAATGTATTTATTTTACTAATTTTCTTTACCATGTGTTAGTTTGTTAATTGCCGTGAATAATAAACGAATAATTTGTCAAATAATATTTTGTAATGGTATGCAGTTTTATCAAGGGAAACATTATGTATCATGAACTATTAAAAAAAAAATATTTGGGAATCGTTAATTTGTCTAACGTTGTTTGTAAAATGAATATTTATTTAAGGTTGTTTAGCAAATGATTGGATACCCATTTGACCTAATTGGTTGATAATCATCAGTCATTAAGTATCAGTATTTGAAATTAAGTCTAAATACGATTCTAACAGAATCAAATCATATCATGATACTCTCAGCCTCCTCAGCAATTATTGAACCCGGAACTACGTTGACCATTTGACAGACCCCATCTGTGGTTAATCAGCCAATAAGTAATATCTAGTTAACAGAGGACGATGCACGATGACATGACGTTGAGTCTCAATACGACTGTAACTGAATCAAATCATGTCATGATACTTTTTATCCTCATATGCAGTTATTGAACCCGAAGCCAACATGCAAGTACGTCGCTTATTGCGGACGCGGCATGACCGGCGGCGGCGGAGTGCGCACGAGCAGCCGCCGCGCCGCGCGCTCGAGCGTGACGCATCGCGCGCCTTGCGCAAGTCGCGCGTTATGACACCGTGCTAATATAATAATAACCAACTATAATCGCTCATAAAGATTACTTTAAAAAGGGTATGGAAATAATTGATCTCAGTACTTACAAAATACACTGCAAATCTTTAACAATATACCTACATTCAGTAAAACATAGAACCTCCTCTATTTTTTAAGTCGGTTAAAACTCTAAAGTGATTTTACGCAGGTCCCGCGCCTAGGTAGGTATTTTCATAGGTGGGCATTATCTCGTTAATTCGTTAGTCGTTACACGTTAATTTCCGTTGATTTTCACCAAGACCGTTACTCGTTAATCCAGTCCTTCTATTTACCAAAAACGCCCTTTTTAGGGTTCCGTAGTCAACTAGGAACCCCTATAGTTTCGCCATGTCCGTCTGTCTGTCTATCTGTCCGTCCGCGGCTTAGCTCCGTGATCATTAGTACTAGAAAGCTGAAATTTGGTATAAGTATGGGTATGTATCACGCCGACAAAACGGTAAAATAAAAACTAAAAAAAAAAAATTTTTTCGGGTTCGTTCCTCTCGAACGCCTAAAGTAGGGGCGAATTTTTTTTTCGTTTCAACCCTAGTGTGTGGGGTGTCGTTGAATAGGTATTTTGTAAATTATAGGGGTCTACAAACATTATTTTTTGATAAAGTCAGCAGTTCTGTAAATATTCGCTCCGAAAATAAAAAAAATAGCGTCTCCCCCCTCTAACTTCTCAACCACGGGTCGAAAAATTATAGAAAAATTCATGAACATGAGGCCTTATCAGTACTTTCAATGAAAACTATATTGAACAAAATCGGTCGAGCCGTTTTTGAGTTATCGCAAAATTTCATAATTTTCTTAAAAGGACGTAAGTTGCCTTCCAGAAGGTAATAAGTAATTACAGTTACTTTGGCGTTTACCACCATTTTATAGAGCTTGAAACCTTTCTCGGAACTTAAGTCTATTGTGAAGGATGAGCAACTACGGAACCCTACACTGAGCGTGGCCCGACATGCTCTTGGCCGGTTTTTTTTGTATTTGTTTCCTTGCGGGTCTTGAGGGGTTGCGCTGGTTGTGACTGTCGTGTCCCGTCCTTTATATAGACAGATCACTGTATGCTACATTTGACATTATGATCATTTTTTTTTTTTTGGTTAAATTGATCCCTTACGGGAAAGGCAAAGGGATCGTAGCCCATACAGCCTTGTCTGTTTTATAGGTTAACCAAGCCTATTTTATGTCTTCAGTAATTTGCTATAAAATACTAATGCCAAGCATTTTATAGCTTTCTGGAAGCTTCGGCGACAATTCTGCACATTCAGGTCATGAAGCCAAGGTTCCTAGCAGAGGTGATCTGTATGAAAAAGTCACGTTTCACATATCACAGAATCTCTTGATTTTCCAATGAATTTGCAACATTCCACATCAAAGTTCACTTTAATGAGCATTACTACACAAAACGGCACTAATTTTATGCACTAAATCCCACAATAAACCACTGAAATGAATATTACAAATCACTGTCGACCATCTTTCACAGAATTCCCGCCAAAAAAAACGACATTATGATCATCAGATAATACTATGCAACTGCCAGAGATGGGCATTATTCGAATAAGTTTTTATTCGAAATGTGCATGACACCGTAAATTATAGTAAATTTAATTGTCTACAACATTGTCTGAAGCTCTTTTCTAGCTAAAATGCTCCGAAACGAAGGTATAAGCAAAAATCTGCAGAAATTGCCCGTTTTTTTCATTATGGTGTCGGGCGCGGAGGAGGGGGAATTGTGCATTTTGCATTTCAAACACTCACTAACCATCCTAGACAACATATCCAAAATTCAAAACTACCGGACCATTTGTAAGGTAAAACCCCTTTATTCACTGGATTAATACTGTTTTAAGCCTTTTATACAAATGTCAAAGCTTAAAGAAAAATTGAAAAAGGAGCTACCTGGGGGAAGAGACCGGGAATCGAACCCGGTACCTCTGCGAAGCTCATAAGCAATGCTAGTTCATCAAAACATTCGGCGAACGTAAGGGATGCGTCCCCTACCCGGTCAGGTTCTTAGGTATGGTCCTACCTACCTACATATATTTACGTAATTATACTGCAAGGAAACACGAAGGATGGTTGGGTTTGCAGTATTTTTAGACTATTTAGAGAATGGAATTAAGCAATTGTATATATACTTAATTGTTTTACTTGATAGTGGTCTATAAGTAAAGATTTCATTAAGACTGCTGTTGTAATCTGATTATTTTTTAACTAGGTAGGTACTTACTCAGAGATTTCTACACCATGAAACAACATGGTACGAGATAACATATATCCCAACCCTAAATGCTCTGGGTCATTCGCGATACAAAAAAAATATCACATGTTCGGGGCCGTCAGTTTATTCATGAATAGGTAATATTAAGACATTTTCTATATTTTTTATATAGTTCATACTTTTGTCTAGAGGTATTTTAAAACTTTTACACCTGAAATTCAGTAATCATTTTATTCATGTATTTATATTATTATGTATATCGTCGTCCAGTACCCATATTATAAGCATTGCTTAGTTTGGGACTAGGTCGATTTGTGTAAGATTGTCCCTCAATATGTTTTTTTTTTAAGAAGCTCTTTATAACCATTCGGACATATTAATTAACTTATTATACCAAAGTTATAACTTTAAAATGTTTACTATTCCATTTGAGAACGTCATTAGACGGAAACAATGGAACAATGCTAAATAACGACACGTGCTCATTTCAAAATAAAAATAAATAAATATAGCAATTACTTAATGACCGAAAGATACGCATCGGTTCTTAGGAATAATCGGGCTTTGGCATATGAAATTAACTTTACTTACTAACGGTTAACGAAGAAGGGGAAGTTTAACGAGGGTTGACGCAAAAGTATACAAAAAGGTAAATATTCATTAAAAATATCTACAGTTTATTTAGTAGTATGTCATAAGTAAGTGATTAGTGCGAGGTCATACAATTCGTTTAGCAGCAAACTGTAAATGTACGCTCGCACTAATCCGACATATCAAAACAGGCCATACGAGTAATAAAGCATTTTTAATTTAACGCCACGTAATATTTTACTATTATACAGAACCGTGTAGACATTCTTTGATACAATAAGGTATTGATAGGTATTGCCTTATCAACCATCAAAGCAAAGAATATCTTAAAACGAAAACACGGAGTACTCGTAGATTGAGTATCATTTTAGTAGGCGCTGATGTTATACATAATACCTCTAGACACGTACATCATTGACAGGAACATTTTCGAAAACAGAGGAGGAGTTAGACATAAGTAGCCAAAAAACTAATTTACTCATCAATTTACTAATAGCCCGTAACGTATCAATAAATATTTCAAAAAATAATGACGGAACGTTTTGATAGTTAAAATATATGTAGGTAAATCGGTAACGCCTGCTCATAATATAATACTAAACAGCACTAATCAAGTATACGAGTAGTATCACTAAATTAGACATTCGATCTCTTGCCTGAATATATTATTTACAAGCTTATAACATCCTCGTTTTTACCATAACGTTAACAATGAATTCTGAAATACATACTTAGAATGATAGAATACAATACTTATACCATGAAGGACTGACTAGTACCATGACTTATAACTAGTTATAACTATTAACTCTGCGAGGTAGGTACCTACTAATTTGCTTGTGACTGTGACTTATCAATTCGGTCCTGGCTTTCTTCGGCGGTCTTCATCACTTTCATGCGTGCATTAAAATCGAGTATCTACTGAACAAAGTGGGTTAATGTCATAATCATAAACATTAAACATACTATAAATCCACCGTTTACATAAATGTTTATTGCGTTAAGCTAAGTGTTAGTAAATGTTCTTCTAATATATATTTTTGGAACCCTTAGCTGTCCATATATTCTCTTGTAACACAGAGGGTCGTGTTTCGAAGCCCAGCTGGTAAGCGGTGGACTACTTCGGCCACCTTTATTCACAGCACAAAAGAGATGTACTTGGTTGTGTCTCGAGGCCAGACAAACCAAGACCAAACGGAAGCCGTTTAGCTGTCCAGTAATTTTCCGTAATTGGACAAAGGACAGGTTTGCAGCTTTGTTGTGGGCATTGCTGTGATTATGATGTATTAGGCGAAGCGGAAGGAGTTATATTAGGTATATACTATAAATTTATTTGCTTGAAAATATGTGATTTTAAAATAATTTTGTGCTTAAATTTCTTGCAGGTATTTAAAACAGTTTTGTACTTACTCGACGTTTTTGATGGAATAGTTCCCGGCCCCTGAGACCTGCACGTCCTTGCCGACTGCGTGGAACTGGATCAGGTTGCCACTGTCCACTACCAACTAGAAACAATATCTCATCTGGTAAGGTACATTCAAATCAAATATATCTTCACTTTAGGTAATATCAAGGACCATATACACGGGACCGCTATTCTTCATACTACGCACCGTACTCCGTTAGTTACTATCGTTCTACGTCGCTAGATGCCGCTAAGGGTCTCAATTCATTCAAAAGTCGTCATTTTTCAATCTCTACCGTACGGTACGCGCAAGCGTGAAGTAACACAGTCGTCAAGCGTTCAACGACATTCCAACTTCCAAGTGATATAGTAAAAAGTGAATAGATGACGTTAGGTGCGATGTTTGTTTACTACGTTCCGTTTCGTCTCATTTCACTATTTGTGTTTGTTTTATTTAAACATAAAAATTACTTACATCCTAATCCTAATAATATTATAAACGTGAAAGTTTGTATGGATGTATGTATGTACTTTTAACTTAATCTCAAAAACTACTGGACGTATTATGATGAAACTTTCCAGTTATGTACCTTATATATCAGAATAGGACATAGGCTATCATTTATATCAAGTTTTATCCCTTTTAGGGACGAAAAACGGGATTAAAATTTGTATGGAGAGCAAATCATTGTAGTTGCAACAATTCCCTACATGTCATCGTTTTGACGTAAACTAATCAATATAATAATAATTTTGTCTGGGCCTACGATAGACCTTCACGAAACGCATACCTACCAAACTATTCTTTGTAAAAAAACAATAAATTCTGATATGGAAACACGTAACCGCAAAATTCGATTAATCGCGTAATTTCAAGAATAAAATACATACAATTTTACAAATTTGAAACAATGACATTTGATTTGACGACATCACACACCCATCTGGCAAGACATGTCAAACCAGTGATGCCAGAAGGGCTACCCCGATGTTCAAAATTTGACTGTCGAATAGCGCCATCCTTCTCGATCATCTGTCAAAGAATATTTTAGTGAATGGAATAGCACTATACGACAGTAAAATTTCCAACATCGGAATAGCCCTCACTTGATTTAGGACTTTAAGAGAGTATGCGCAAAAATTATTAGGACAAACGAGTAGTATGCCATTCAACAGTATGCCAAACATTCTCGGCCAAACATTTTTAGGACAAAAAACGTTATGCGATAGGACAGGCACCCGAAATTTATCTATACAAAAACTAACAGAACTAACGACAGTGATAATTCAATAAAACCACAATTTTATAAACGTTTTCTTTATATTACTTTTAACAAAAACAAAACGAACGAATATATTTTCGCAGGCCGCCTGCATGTAGGCAATTCTTAATTGTTCTAGGGTAAATGTCAAACATTTCCGCAAATCGTCCCGTTGGCGTAAAGCCATTTTGTCGTCGGCGTTGGTCTTGGGCCATGGCAAGCGGACGATGCAATGGTTACTTTGCTTTGCAGTAGATCAATAAGGTTTCCTTCAGCATTATATCGCCGTACCCAACTTCAAACTGTGTCCCTGCTAGCATTTAACCGACGTGTGATCTCATATATCCGTATTCCTTCCTGGTGTAACTCCACTCTTTGAGCTCTCATTGTTTTCAGTCATTATCATTATCTTTTAATAGTTCACGGTTAGCGGCAAGCATTTTATTTTTCAAATTAATAACGTTGCTGAAAATTATTTTACGATTTTCTCGATTGACACTGACATATGTTCCTAATTAGAAATTAAAAGCAAATGATAACCTTTCGCGAGGAGGTTTTTTGTAAAATGAAGTGACAAATAATAATATTGACATTTCAATACTATTATTGAAATATAATTTTCGGCCTTAATGCATTGCGAATGTCTAACGACATTTTAACGAAATGGGTAGGAAATGAAATTCCTTGACTGTACAAAACTTATCTAACAAATATTACGTTACTGACTGTTTGTTAGTGGGAAATGTCACTTGACAATTCGGGCGTAACTTATTTTGTCCATTACATCAGTGCACCAACGCCATCTAGCTATTTTGTGTAGCAAAAATTGGCGAGCCCGCAAGCAACCTTGAGCTATCCAAAGGTAGTGCCATCTATTTTAATACGATCAAACCACGTTGTTGAAGACTAAAAAATGAAATCCTTAAAAATTGTGTATTTAAGTTATATTATCGTATTAAAACAAAGCAGTAACGCGTTTGATTTTCAAAAATCAAAAATCACTTATAAATATTGGTAAAAAATATCATTTTTGTCACTTCCAGGCTACGAAGCAGCGCCATCTAGTTTTTATACCGAATTTTGAGCTTTTTCAGAGTTACGTTTTCTTGTATGAGAACATAAGTCCCGGGTATATGGTCCTTGGTAATATACATAAACAACATACATCGGTAATCAAAGAAAATATCGCTATATTAAAACGTCGTTAGTGGGTTAGATACTTTTACCCTGGTTAGTAAAATTGAGCCGTTTAGTAATGTACAAAATAATGCTTAATCCCTCACTAAATAATTACCTACCTATTATCTGCTCAGGGTACACGTAAGCAGTGGCGTGCACCTTATAAAGACAAAAAGACACTGCCTACCCTAGTTGATTACAGAAACGATATATATTATTTATTGTTACAAACATTACCTTTTTATAAAATTATATAAAACAAATGTACAAAAATAATCAATTTGCGATCCGCGCCATCTATCGAGTCGGTGCGCCAAAATTTCGTACGTATTGGTCGATTCCGTGGAGGTTGACTTGAACGATTCCGCGGCACTAGCGCCGCTTCGCGCCGTAAGCGGTAAAGACAGGCGATTTTCTGTCTAAATTTATATTTGTGTGCCTCGTGGTAACACGGACCGCGTGTGTGTGCGTTCTTATAAAAATATTGCACACAATAACAAAACTCACGCACACAAATACAGAAGTAAGACATTGTCTCATGTCTTTTACTTCCTTACGGAAGTAGGATGTTCCGACCCGCGACTAGACACGGCGAACAACATTCGGTGCGAGCGAGGCGCGAATACCGCGACGCCCGATGTTAAGCGAAAAATTCCGAACAGGTAGCCTGTCTCGCTCTCTCCTTAGCTATTATTTGTAGATTCGAACTTCCGATGTTGACTATGTAACGAATTTAAAAAGGCGCTTTTTTGTAACTATAATTAGCGCAAAAACGGTACTATTTAAGTTTGTCGTATTTTGCTACCTATAGGTTTTGCATACTTGGACGCCATTATTGTTAATTGTTTGTTTTGATTATTACGTGTGATAGTGGTGACTAGTAGTAAATAAGCGAATAAAAACTTTTAGTGTATTCTTTTAATTGTGATAATTGTGGTGGTGTTTATTGTTTGCGGTCATCAGTTAATAGAAAAAAATATTTGGAGATGGTCGATTTGCTTGATATTTGAGAAGACGAAGAATAAAAACTGTCCCGCAGTATTTCTGTAAGTTATTAGTTTCTCAAAATTTTGTGTCTACCCTGTCGTAAAACTCTGTGCACGCCACTGCACGTAAGATTCGTAAGACACGTAAGAGGTATATATAGTTGGGATTGGGATCAAATGTCTATATGGGACTACATACCTACACTTAGACTGCTCTAAAAGTCAGAAATGATCGTCAAAGTTCAACATTCCTACAGAGGACTAATAACGCTCCATACATTGGGCCTACCTGCATATGACGTTATCTGTGGATTGGGTAGGTACCGGTATTTGTATGGAGAAAATAAGTAATTTGCTATTTTCACCGTGTTATAGAACTTGGTTGTCATACAATTATAGTTTTGTTAAATTATGAGGATTTAAAACAATTTCAAAATTTCATTTAGTTTAAAAAAAGAAATCATACAATTTTCGTACCTTTGAAGTCACATATTTAAAAAAAAAATTTAATCTATTTTTATTTTTTCTTAGTATCATGGTATATTGAGCTAATTTTATTCATATAACTACACTAAATATGTTGTATAATTCAACATCAGTAACATCCCCTATTGTATAATTATTAAAGAACCGTACCTATGACGGCTATAACCAATTTATTTTTGTTAGTCAGATAGTTGACTGCACCCGCTTAATTAATTTGATCTCGGTCTGAGGTATCGGGCAAACAAACAAATTAGATCCACAGGAAGACTCAGGACAGTTCCGCGTCGCCTGGCGCTTGCCTGTAAAAACCCGCGCGTCATCGGTCCCACGTTCTAAGAACGTCTACCCGCGGAATTACGAACCGAGCCATCTGACGACAGTTTTAAACGACAATTGAGAAACTTTTTATTGGATAATCCATTAAATATACTCAGTAAATGAGTATATGGAAACGTAATTTATATTTGTATTGTAATTGACATTGTTTTTATTTATACTCCAGTTTTGTTAATTATGACATTAATTAATTACATTATATAGTTACTGACAATACCTAAGTTACTTTTGACCTTATTCCTAATTATTGCCTTATTTGACTTTGTTATTTTCAGTGTTATTTTTATCGTGTTAATTCTTGTATTTTGACAATCCATTTATGAGCTTCTTTGACATTTTTATCTGTTTGTTTAAAATTTTGACATGTAATTATTTTATCTGTTTTATTATTAATTCTGCTGTTTTTACTATCAATTTCATCACATTTTATCTGTTAATATTAATATATATGACGATCATAGTATAAGTGCATGTAAATTGACTTAGTGTAATTTATATTGACATTTTATATTATGAAATAAATAAATCTAAATCTAAAATCTAAATCTCCATTAATTACTTTAAGAACCGTAACGGCGCGACTGTATGTACACAATAAAGACTGCACACAGTATGCCATACGAATAAATATAAATAAATGACTCTATCTCTTTACACTGATTGTTATTTTAATAAGTAAAAAAATCTAAGCACTCATATTCATAATAATGTAATTTTTTACTATTAGCAATGAGCGGCTCAGGCAATAAACATGGTTCGCGTGTTCCAGAAGAATCGGTAAACAATTCCATCACTACCGGTTACTTTACGTATAACTATTCGACAAAAACCACGATGCTATATAAACAAGTGATTAATAATTAAAGACATTGCGAATACATAATGACAAGCTACTAAAGTGAAAAATACTCGCCATGTATACATGTTATCCATAACATGTAATAATTTACCTCAGGGATGTAGAAGGGTTCGATGGGCGGCACCTCGAGCTCGGGGATGCCCCCGGCCAGGTTGGGCCGAAGCCTCTCGATGGATTTGCGGACGCATGCGTTTATTGTGCTCTGGTCACGTTTGCATACTTGTATGTAATCAGCTGAAAAATAAAAACGTTTGAATTGCCCTGTTACTCTTCCTGATTTCGGTGGTAGCATTATTTACTAAGTTTTACAAGATTTTTGTGGCATATTAGGATATTATGTATAGTTTAGGGCCTCGATAACCATTCATCTTCATCTGAGAGTTTAGTACCATATAATATAATATAGTACTTTATTAACGGATACGTGTATGCTCTGTCGGTTTTGTAGTCGAAGCCTTATGTTTATCCCTAGCCGACCAAATGAAGACTGTACCTGAATGTTACAAAAATTGGGCAAGTGCGAGCCCGACTCGCGCATGAAGGGTTCCATACCTATACATATATATAATCTATAACAAGTTTGTTGTATGGGAGCCCCCCTTAAATATTTATTTTATTTTATTTTTAGTATTTGTTGTTATAGCGGCAATAGAAATACATCATCTGTGAAAATTTCAACTGTCTAGTTATCACCGTTGTTGAGATACAGCCTGGTGACAGACGGACGGACGGACGGACGGACGGACGGACGGACGGAGGGACGGAGGGACGGACGGACGGACGGACGGACGGCGAAGTCTCAGTAATAGGGTCCCGTTTTTACCCTTTGGGTACGGAACCCTAAAAAGTAGAATTCATTTTTAATTTAATCTTCGCAGGTTTCACTTTATTCTCGGCTTTACACATTCCTCAACTCGGGCTGTAATATACGTAATTGTAATATAGCATTATATACCTAATGTTGAACTTCAAACATTCTCTTTGAGAATCAGTTCACAATCACTATAAGAGGGTTTTTATTCATTAGGATGATATCAATTATTATACATTTTCATTACAATTCAATTCAAACACTTATAGTATAGGTAAACAATTAGGTAAATAAGTTACTTGTTAGATACAATGAAATTATCACAGTAAAAAAAATCTCAAAACTTTAGTATGGTGAAGATATTTTGAACAAAATTGCTTTGATAATTAATATACAAGGTAGAAACTATAATTAAAGAACGTAATTTAAAAGCGATTTGATTAGGTTAAAATGAAGCCGGAATGAAATTACAATGTCAAACATATAATTTCAGCGTTAATTGAGAATTAGGTCACCGTTGATCGTTTCCTGAAACGAAAACAATAGAAACGAAAACAATTTTTATAAAAATCCACATCGTTACTGAATCTGAATACTCATTGGCGTATTTAGGGGGGTGGCCGGGTGGGCCGTGCCCACCCCAATATGGTCTAGTGCCCACCCCAGAATTTTGGGTTACCCATAGAAATTCATGACTTCAACTCATAGGCCATAGCCAGGCCCCAACCAGGCCCCCCCTGGGAATTTTTCTTAGATACGTCAATGTGAATACTGTTGTATTAGGCGCTTTCTTTTGCCGTGGGGTGACCGGCCTTAGAATTGTCCCCCACCATTTCATCCCGTGGTTGCAGTAGAAGCCTGCTAAGGGAATAATAATATACCGGGAGATAGGCAGCAGCGTCTTCCAGAGACCTTAAAAAAAACTGCGCGCGCCAACCCGCCTGCCAAGCGTGGCGCGTATGGCAAAATCCCCCTTAATGATAAGTCACATTAATACCAGGCCCCCAGTCTCCGGCAGCTCCGCTATCCCTGGCGTGGGTAGCGGCCAAGGTAATGGCGGAGCAGGGGGTGGGTGCTAAGAATCCCCGGACGAAATCCGGCTACCCATCCCCACGACGACTGGCCCTGGTAACACACAACATACGCACAATGAGGACTGATGAAAAGATTTGCGAGTTGGAAGAGGAACTGAGCAGGTTACACTGGGACATTGTAGGATTATGCGAAGTCCGTAGAGAGGGGGAGGACACCGTAACCCTCAAGTCTGGTAACCTGCTCTACTACCGGGAGGGCGCCCAACAGTCCCAAGGCGGTGTCGGGTTTCTCGTTCACAGGTCCCTCGTTAACAACATAACTACCATCGACAGTGTGTCGAGCAGGGTGGCATACCTAATACTCAGAATATCCAAAAGATATTCGTTGAAGGTCATTCAGGTATACGCACCGACCTCGTCACATTCTGATGAGGAAGTAGAGGCTATGTATGAGGACGTAAGTAGGGTCATACATACTTCCAAAACCTACTTCACTGTTGTTATGGGGGACTTCAATGCAAAGTTGGGCAAGAACAGCGGTGATGAGTTGAGAGTGGGGCAATTTGGATACGGGCAACGGAACCCTAGGGGACAGAGGCTGGCCGACTTTCTGGAGAAAGAGGAACTCTTCATGATGAACTCTTTCTTCCAGAAGCCGCCTCACAGGAAATGGACCTGGATAAGTCCCGATGGTTCCACGAGAAACGAGATTGACTTCATCATGACCGACAAGAAACGGATTTTCAGTGATGTGTCTGTGATCAATAGGGTAAAGACCGGCAGTGATCATCGAATCGTAAGAGGCACACTGAATATCAATGTTAAACTGGAAAGGTCCAGTCTGATGAAGTCTACGCTCCGACCTACTCGGGCCCATATTCAAAACCCCGAGAGCTTTCAACTCGAGCTCTCCAACCGCTTCGCTTGTCTGGAGAACTTTGTCTCAGTGGACCAGTGGCGTGCACCTTATAAAGACAAAAAGACACTGCCTACCCTAGTTGATTACAGAAACGATATATATTATTTATTGTTACAAACATTACCTTTTTATAAAATTATATAAAACAAATGTACAAAAATAATCAATTTGCGATCCGCGCCATCTATCGAGTCGGTGCGCCAAAATTTCGTACGTATTGGTCGATTCCGTGGAGGTTGACTTGAACGATTCCGCGGCACTAGCGCCGCTTCGCGCCGTAAGCGGTAAAGACAGGCGATTTTCTGTCTAAATTTATATTTGTGTGCCTCGTGGTAACACGGACCGCGTGTGTGTGCGTTCTTATAAAAATATTGCACACAATAACAAAACTCACGCACACAAATACAGAAGTAAGACATTGTCTCATGTCTTTTACTTCCTTACGGAAGTAGGATGTTCCGACCCGCGACTAGACACGGCGAACAACATTCGGTGCGAGCGAGGCGCGAATACCGCGACGCCCGATGTTAAGCGAAAAATTCCGAACAGGTAGCCTGTCTCGCTCTCTCCTTAGCTATTATTTGTAGATTCGAACTTCCGATGTTGACTATGTAACGAATTTAAAAAGGCGCTTTTTTGTAACTATAATTAGCGCAAAAACGGTACTATTTAAGTTTGTCGTATTTTGCTACCTATAGGTTTTGCATACTTGGACGCCATTATTGTTAATTGTTTGTTTTGATTATTACGTGTGATAGTGGTGACTAGTAGTAAATAAGCGAATAAAAACTTTTAGTGTATTCTTTTAATTGTGATAATTGTGGTGGTGTTTATTGTTTGCGGTCATCAGTTAATAGAAAAAAATATTTGGAGATGGTCGATTTGCTTGATATTTGAGAAGACGAAGAATAAAAACTGTCCCGCAGTATTTCTGTAAGTTATTAGTTTCTCAAAATTTTGTGTCTACCCTGTCGTAAAACTCTGTGCACGCCACTGCAGTGGACGAGATCAACGACGGGCTAGTGGAAACTGTCCACACGGTAGGGTCTAAGTTTTTAAGACCTCAGAAATTGTCTGATCGAACCTTAAACCTCATGGCTGAACGACGCTCGCTACAGTTGCAGTCTCCCGATGACGCGAGGTCATATAGGCAGCTTAATAGACGTATATCGAAGTCCTTGCGACATGATCTGCGGCTCTTTAATACGAACCGTGTTAAAGAGACCATTGAGCAGAACAAAGGCTCCAAAGTGTTCGCAAAGGACAAGTCTATTGGACAAAGCCAGCTGACCAAGCTGAAACGGGAAGATGGCAGCATAGCGTCGACCAAAGCAGAGGTTCTAGGCGAGATCGAGAGGTTCTATGGTCAGTTATACACTTCAGTCGCAAAGCCCGTTGACAGCTTGGTAGGCGATCCAAGAGCCAGGCTGTCCCGACATTATACCGAAGATATCCCGGACATCAGTCTGTACGAGATTAGGATGGCCCTGAAGCACCTTAAGAACAACAAGGCGCCGGGCGAAGACGGAATCACCTCAGAGCTTCTGAGAGCGGGTGGAACACCGGTACTTAAGGTCCTCCAGACGCTCTTTAATTCCGTCTTGTCCGAGGGCAAAACGCCTGAAGCATGGAATAGAGGCGAGGTGGTACTGTTCTTCAAGAAAGGTGATAAAACCCTATTGAAGAACTACAGGCCCATCACGCTTCTAAGCCATGTTTATAAGTTGTTTTCAAGGGTCATCACGAACCGTCTCGAACATAGACTTGATGACTTCCAGCCTCGCGAACAAGCCGGTTTCCGAAGAAGCTATAGTACCATAGACCACATACATACGCTGCGGCAAGTTATACAGAAGACTGAAGAGTATAACTTGCCATTATGCTTAGCGTTTGTGGACTATGAGAAAGCCTTCGATTCGGTGGAAACATGGGCGGTGCTCGAGTCACTTCAGCGATGCCATATTGACTATCGGTACATTGAAGTGTTGAAGTGTTTGTATAGTAACGCCACCATGTCGGTCCGAGTTCAAGAGCAGAGCACAAAGGCCATTCCATTGAGAACAGGCGTAAGACAGGGGGACGTTGTGTCCCCGAAACTGTTTACGGCCGTTACGGAAGACGCCTTCAAGCTCCTGGAATGGCAAGGACTTGGCATCAACATCAATGGCGAATACATCACTCACCTTCGGTTTGCCGACGACATCGTAGTCATGGCAAAGTCGATGGAGGAACTCAGCATGACGCTCGATGACCTCAATCGAGTTTCTCAACGGGTGGGCTTAAAAATGAACATGGACAAGACGAAACTCATGTCAAATGCCAAGGTTGTGCCCATCCCAGTCTCTGTTGAAAACTTGTTACTCGAAGTTGTTGACTCATACATCTACCTAGGACAAGTGGTCCAATTAGATAGGTCCAACTTCGAGAAAGTGGTCAACCGCCGAATCCAACTCGGCTGGGCAGCGTTCGGGAAACTACGCAATGTCTTTTCATCCGACATACCTCAGTGCCTCAAGACGAAAGTCTTCAACCAATGTGTGTTACCAGTGATGACTTACGGCACCGAAACGTGGTCTTTCACTATCGGCCTCATCTCAAAGCTCAAAGTCGCTCAACGAGCAATGGAGAGGGCTATGCTCGGGGTGTCTCTACGTGATCGAATCAGAAATGAGGAAATCCGTAGACGAACTAAAGTGACCGATATATGGAAGTCCAAAGGGGAGGCCTATGTTCAGCAGTGGACGTCCTATGGCTGAGATGATGATGATGATGATGATGAGGCGCTTTCTCGTAGCAAGCACCTTTACCAAAATAGGCTTCTTCGATTTTTATAAAACTACACTATATCACTTTAAATTTTGTAAATTGTAAATCACAATTATTAGCCAGCTATGCTGACCATGTTGGTGGTTATGTTAGAAGTGGCATGCCAAGGCCATTATGTGAGATGATATTTTACCTACAATACGAGTACACTGGTAGACTAGGCGCCTACACAATGGAAGCACACTTAATCGTCTTAATCCCAGGATTTACCGCGGCGGTGACGTGAGCGTGACCATGCACTCTAGTGCCGTGCCGTGTTACCGCTGCCGTGCGCTTAGAGAACCATAGAGTAACTGGAGGTGGCTTGCTCACAGCTCTCTTCTACCTCGGTACAAAATCATTCATTACATGTATTTTATAGTCGAATATATTGAAAAAAAAAAGCTCAAAAGGACAAAACGGAACCCTTGTATATTGTAGTAAAAAAGTGTTGTTGACTGAGGAACGCGTGGTAATATTAAGTTGAAATTAAAACCCTATACTCAAGTCTACAGCCCTTTGAAGCTGTGAACAAATCAAACTTCTAAGTAAAAAACGTAAAAAAACGATACGGCAGTTTATGCGGCAAAGTCGGTAATCTCAATCATCGATGTTAAGCAACGGTATTAATTTCGTACTGAACTGTACTATGTACTATCCGTTTCGTACTACTCAAGTCCAATTCCTGAATAATCAACTTAACGATTCTTTACGCCTTTTCTCACAAAAGTCGCACAACCAATTTCTTTCGTAAATAAAATAACGAACAAGTCGATTCCAGCTCCTAAAATCCAAAGACAGTGCGGCTCTGTTTACAACTACTGAGGAAGACTCTTGGGCTGTAAGCGTTTTTGCAGATTTGTTAAATTAAATTGAAAGGCAGGTAAATAAGCATTACGTAATACTGACGTAGACGTTATTCCAATAATCGTAGGTACATGAACAATAAAAAGTGTGCGGTTTTTACTTCGGAGCTTCTGACATGTTGATAGATGGTTCTATACTGCGATATGGTTATATTTAGGTACAGCTAAAGGTATGAATAATTAAAAAATAAAGACGACATAATGTAAATGATTAGGTACCTTATAGTTTCTTGACTTTTATAGCATACCATCGTCAGATCATCTTATATTACTAATAGCTTTTATATGTTTACTACCATGATGTTGATAAGCCTAGTTATATAAGCCATGATGATGGTAAGCCTAGTTATAGTGTGCTGCGCATGGCCATTTACATAAAAGACCATAATGTTGTATAATTACTGAGTAACGATCTAAACAAGTCAGTACCTATGTTTGGGTTTATATTATACGATTGGGAAAGTCCCATGCTTAATAGATATGAGATAGTGCTTAGTTAACGACTTCCAAGAAGACTAAAAGATACTTTTTTTGTTGGTACCTACTTTTTTTAGGGTTCTGTAACTCAATTGAAAAAAACGGAACCCTTATAGGATCACTTTGTTGTCCGTGTGTCTGTATGTCAAGACCCTTTATCTCGAGAACGCGTGGAGGTATCGAGTTGAAATTAACACCATGTAAGTACTGAGGTCTACGGTCCCTTGAAGATGTGAAACTTTTACGTTAACGTGAAAAAAAGATACGGCCGTTTATGTCGCAAAAAACGTACATTTCGACACTCAAAAGGGAATCAAAATGATAAGAACTATGAAATTTGGCAAGTAATATTGTCACATACTACAAATACTTATTAAAAATCTGAAACCTATACATTTGTAATAAAATCATAAAAAATATAGTCCTTTTCAAACATCATATTTGGAGAACTCGGGTGCGTTAAGTTTGCACCTCGTTTGTATGCGGCGCCATACATTTCAGGTGCAAACTTAACTCAACGAGGCCTATTAAAATGGGATAAGTGAAAGTTTGTACGGAAGCCTCGGTGCGCGAGTCGGTTTTTTTAGTTATTACATCTAAACTAAGTTAATTATTTTAAAACATTCGCTCTTTTACGACCTTGTCTTTACATTAATTTCCTTTAGTTTAACCACTTCTGCGGCTAGGGTGTTTATTGCATAAATTAATTGACTTATGTAATTATTAGGGTTCCGTACCTCAAAAGGAAAAAACGGAACCCTTATAGGATCACTTTGTTGTCCGTCTGTCTGTCCGTCCGTCTGTCAAGACCCTTTTTCTCAGGAACGCGTGGAGGTATGAAGCTGAAATTTATATCAATTACTCAGGTCTACTGTCCCTTGAAGCTGTGAAAAAATCAAACTTCTAAGCCAACGCAATCAAAAGATACAGCCGTTTATGCCGCAAATTTTCGACACTTGCAAGGGAATCAAAACCTACAGGGTGCTTCCCGTGAACTCAGAATCTTGAAATTTGGTACGAAGCAACGTCTTATAGCATAGATAAAGGAAAAATTACGAAAACCATAAATTTTTAGTTACATCACATAATATATTTTTTTTTAATAATTTTAAACTTACTACCCATTTCCTCATAAACGCGTAGAGGTATTAAATTGAAATTCATACCAAATACTCAGGTCTATGACTCGATTGTCGTAATGAACGAACTTTGTAAACCTTGCAGGTTTGTACGGAACCCTCGGTGCGCGAGTCCGACTCGCACTTGGCCGGTTTTTGATATAATAATGATAGTTAAAACAATATTATTTTTCGGAGAATGAGAGTGAAAGAGAGTTATGCTTCAAGAGCAGTCCCATATTAAATTAGGTCAGTAGTAAATTCATTTCATCATACATAAACTATTAAGAGTTAGGGAAATCTGTTCTTAGGAACAATGGCGTAGATTTTAGATTTAATAAAAGCGGCATAAAATTTGTTTTACAATATCAACATACCTCACATGATACTCATAGGATCAACTAAAATGCGACTTGAGATTACTTACAGATTATCTATATGCGAAAATTATTACGCCATGGTTTCATAAAACAGATTTTGGTATCTTTCATAATTTCTGACTTCTTCATACTTCTTCTGACTTCTTCATACTGACCCATTTGGATTGATCGTCCTGTATATTACTTGGATAGTGGAAACCTTGATTAAATTTAATAATATAAGGTGTATTGTAATTTGGGTATTTTCGAAACATTTTTTTTCTGCGAGGAGCTTTGGGAACCGTCATAGCCACTCAATTGCTTTTGATAACTACAGCTACCTGTCAATGCTCTTAATCTATAGATAATATAATAAAGCTGAAGAGGGTCGAAAGTCTGTACATGGAAGATATTTGAAAAAAGTTGGCGGGGATAGGTACTTAGATCCGATAGCAGAACACTTTCCAACAGTTTTTAGAATTTTTGTCTGTTTATATGTTAGTCTGTTTATTTGACCGCGCATCACGTGAAAACGGCTGAACGGATTTTGATGAAAACTTCATTAACCTGTCGAGAAAATCCCCGGCCATATTATAGGCTAAAAAAAAAACCAATAGAAGGGGGTAGCCACTACACTTGATTGAGTTAAGTTTGCACCTGTATCTTATCGCGCTACATAGGGATGAGGTGCAACCTTTTTTCAAACATGTGCTACTACTATCGAGTGCCTTGATAAACTAACAGATGGTGATAGAAGACTGTTGTGACTTGTGACATGAGTGAGTCACTGAGGAAGGATTTTGACAAATTAATTTTAAGTTTAGAAGAGGGATACGGATATCAACAAATTTAATTGAATAATCGCTGCTACGTTGCTGCCTGGTGGCAAAACGGCTCGCACAACTTTCAAGATCCCAATAAATTTGGACAGCACGGAAAGTCCTGCTTGTCTGCGGGGTATCAAGAAACTTTGATAAAGCAAAACTGACACTGATTTCAACGCGTGCGCCGGAGCCGCGGGCACAGCTAGTTTATTATATAAATAGAGTTCAACTCGAATTTCGAAGCAAGTGAGTGGATAAGTAAGTATTTAAAATTTATTGACATCATTTATAGACATCGACGTTTGGAATAAAATAATATTACCTAACATAATTTTCACCATAAGATATGATTTTATTGATTTTTGTTACTGTTCATACAATCACTTACGTAATTCTTTAGAGACGACACTGTTGATGACTTGTAGTAGAACTAGTACCAAAATCAGCGATTTAGTCATTCTGTCGGGTCAATAATAGGTTAATCACAATTTGCGAGGCCGAAGACAATATTCTTCAGGCAACGCTGCTCACGCCACTAACGGCTAGGGTCGGCCTTGCTGTGTTATATACTGTACTGCATAGCGACCTAGCTACAGAGAGTTCATAAAAAAACAAGGTCCTAGTGCAAAATAAATTTATATCAACCCGGTCGATTAATTTGTCCTCAAACGAAGAAATTGACATATCATATACAGATATTTTATTACCAATACTATCGCAATTTAATGTAACTACGATACTTTACTATTTACTTATTATTGTAGATTATTTTTCATAGAAGTTCCTTTTATGGTGTCTATAAACAGTCAATATGGCCGAGGTTCGCAATTCATATTAGCATATATTAGGTAAATCAGGAGACATCAGATTGACGGATGGCTATAGTTATTTAATCACTTCCGTGCGCTCGCCAAGTCGAACAATGGAAATGCAATCGATTATTCTTTGTAAGATAAACTCGATAGGTACTTAACCAAAATCGCGACGTTTTTCAAACAAAAAGGCAAACCAATAGCAATCTCTAGTCGAGTCGTAGGTAGGTACTATCCGTTTCTGGGTGCTCGCCATTTAGGATTTGTTTTTTATTTTATTTTTTTCTAAAATAAGGGTGCAAAATCAAACGTAGCATAGGTAGGTACTTATTTACAAATACATTTAATTTGAACCAGTAAATTAAGAAATACTGCAAACTAAGTATTAGATTCTATTATTTTTTTACTGACACGCTTGTTAAACCATTTTTTTATACCCGCGCATTGTAATCTGTCAATTATAATTTCACAGACGAAATCACAACAACGCACTTGTTAAACATGTACTAAAATTCTGGTACCCGTTACTAAACTTTAATATTTCATAAGACAACTCTCTACTCAACTCAAATGAGTTTCAAAAAGAGAACATCAGCATATTTGATAAAAAAAAAACACGCTACTGTTCCCTGATTAAAAAAAATACCAATCACGAGGCACCCGCTATGACCATCGCGTTCATAATTTTTTTTATAGGTAAGGTTAGTTTGAGTCAAACGAAAAAGGTCAGACACACATCACAAAAATAAAAACCATAGTGGGGAACGATGATTTAGGTAAATCCCATCAAAAACATAAATGTGAAAAAAGTTACGGTATCGCTAATAAAAGAATGAAGAATTGAGATTTAACTGGAAACCAACTTCTATTAAAGCTCCTTAGATCACAGCACAGCTCCCATTAAAATGATTTTTCATGATATTTGCGACTCAATAGAGCGACTCAGCGCAGCGCCACTATAGAGCCCATGGTGTGGGGAACGACGTAATCCTATCCCTATAATTGGCACGAAGTCATCATTTTCTTAAACATTTTCAACAATCGCTTCTCATGTGCAGTTCCTAATATATAATGATTATTTTACAAACAAAATAAAATATATATATTGTCATTTGTAACTTACAAAAAGAAGTAAAATACCACCAAAAATTTTTCATGTAAAATGATGCGAAGAGCGAGTTATATGGTATCGTATTGGCATCATTTCACATTAAAATGTTTTTGGTGGGATTGCATTGTCCCCAAAACACCGGCCACGTTTCCTCTTTGAACGGCCGCTGCGCAAAGTACCTATGACCCCGCGCTCTGATCGCCCGAGGCGCCGGCAAGATGTCCGACATTTCCTTAACTAGTTTTTGTGCTTACTGCGCCGTTAAATGATGGTGGCGATGGCGGAGATGATGTTTCTAAATAATGTATCTGATGATAATATTTATAACGACCGACGATAATTCCACCATGCGGTTTTAATTAAGTAGGTGCCTAGATTCATAAATAAAAATGTAAGTAGGTAAGTATGTGACGTCTAGATAATGATAATTTTAATATTTCATAAAAATATTATGACGTTAGGTACCTATTTGCCGGTTCGTATGAATCAAATCGGCGTAAAAAAACAAAGTGACACAATACGTGATAAAGTTTGACCTGTGATACTGGTGCGCGAGAGCGGGCAGTTGCGCGCGCGCCGTCGTGATGTTGGGCCTCCGGGAACTCGTGCTGGTCGCCGCCGCCACCGCCGCGCTCACCCGAGCCCAGGGTAATCTAACCAAACCGTAACTTCGTTGTTTCTAAGTGATACACTGTTTACAAAATAAGCAATAATATCTCGTGTGTTAAATTAGTTTCCGAGGAGCTATCGAGCCAGGCCGATGTCGACCATGGAGAGAAGAAGATGAGCGAGCTAGTCCTCGCGATGCTAGAGCACTACAAGCAGCCTGACCCGGTGGGGCTGCCCGGCGCCGACGTGCCCGACCCCTACCCCGTGCCGGATATGAAGCACTCGATATCGTTTGGCAACACGCTTTTCTTCAAAAACACATACGTCTACGGCATCAGCCAATTTCGCATTCTGTATATCAATGCAGAAATTGGAGACATGGAGGTATGCTCATGACAGCCACAAACTCATTTTTATATTCAAGTCAATAAGTGCATACTCATTTGTATACTTATTTATAAATCTGACAACATTTAAAATTTTCAAATAGTGTTAATTTTAAACTAATTTCATTACTTTATAATCACAGAAGCCAAAACTATTATTTTTATTTAGTTATACCTACTGACTAGTTTTGAAAAAATATTGAAAAAAGGTGAAAGCAGCGCGTCTAGTAATCAGCACTCAAATGACGTCACCTTAAAAAGAAAATTTTACAGTCGCAACCTACAAAAAGAACAGTGGTACAATTTCCATACTAAATCAGTCTTACTTAGTAATAGTTCGACTGTATGATTTACTGCGCTGTGAGCAATTACTTGTCGCCTACGCTCTTTTAGAATGAGAAACTTTTCAAATGGATTTTATAATCATAAATTGGGATATTTCCGAAAGTGCTAAAGTGTAATAGGAATAATATTTCATTGTTTATTCTTTATTTGATTATATCTGGAAATGGCCTGGCTAATTAGATGTTGTCAATTGCCGAAACAGTAGATTCTTATCAGATTTAAACCACGGCCTTGAATTATCACAGTATGTACAGTGGTTTCGTTAATATGTTCCTATTATTCATAACGTTTTTTACACTGAACTACGAATACGACCGCTCAAAAAAAGCAACATCTTTAATATTTAGGCGTATTTTGTGTTCATATAGTGAGTTATAGTCAAAAACAAATAAAGTGGGCTCATTTTAAAGAGAGATCCTAGTGTTAGGTATATGTAGTAAGAATAATTTTTGATATCTGAATCTATTTACCAAATCTTTACCTGCAAACAAGCAATTATCTCTAAGTATTCTTCGTTGACTAAAACTCTGCGGAGTTGTCCCGTAAAATTAACCACAGAATAAGTGCAGACACCTTATACATGAACTGCGCTTTAAGTCAAAGTACCTAAATAGGGTTCTCATTGAAACACAGTGCACAGATAATTTAGGCAATTTTGGTTTTTAAAACAGCAGTGAAGTGCGCGTAGAAGAACAGAGATAATGGCATTGTTCTCCAGTAACAAAGGTAAGTAGATTCGAAATCATTCTTACTATCTATAGCTACTTACAGGTCTTACGAGATTCAGTAACTTATTAGTTAGATTAAGTTTTAAAACATTGTAGCTTCCATTGGTATTTATCTATCTAGAACAAACAAAACACTTGTAAATTACCAAACCGTGATTTTTCGATAGCATTTTTTGATTCCGTAGCAGATTTAGATTACCTATACAGTGAACGTTACTAACGTAAAGCACAAATTGTTTCCTTTCAAATTAATTTTTGGCTTGTTTGTTATTGGGTAACTAATTATTAGTAATGAGTCATTACTAATAATAAAATATGTCTGTTTTTCGTGTGGATTCGTAATAGCTAAAATATTATGTGTTTTACCGGCCAAATTTAGATTCGATTACAGACGTTAGATTGCAGACGAAAAAAAGATAAAACAAAAGTCGACATATTATTCATCAATACTTTTATAACATTTTAAATTGGTATTGCAAATCAGTTTACTATGGAGAGGGGTCATTATTTCAGGAAAAAATATAACTGCTTGATGTTTTAGCGCGGTGCCTGCCATACGGCGCCATCCGTTGGAAAAAATAAAACCTTTGTTCTCTCGTCACGCTGAGACGGTTGAAAGGAGTTTAATCAATTTTTGTAGGATACTTGACTATAGTAAAGCAGAATATACGTGGGCGAAGTTGCGTTGCCTTTTAGTTATAGTTATGTTTTTATGCATTTTCAGGTGAACGCTGCGTTACTGATAGACCACCTACAAGCCAGAGGGAACTACACTTTATCCACGTGGATGAGCAAAGAGCAAGGACCGTATACCGTGGATGTCAGTGGACTCAAAATCACCGCTAAAGCCAACCTCGGGGTGGAGCGAGACGGAAAACTAAGGGCACAAGACATTACTATGGATATATCATTCAATTCAATTAATGCAAATTTTCAAAATCTTAATTTTATTGGCAGCGTGTTTCAGGGCGTTATAAACTCGGCTGGGACACTACTATTTGACTCCATCAAACCCTACATCCTCAAAGAAGCATACACGAAAGCCAGGAATAGTATAAACGAGAAACTGGAGCAAGTAGCCGGAGATATGCAATTTCCTAATTCTGTGTCACCCTTAGACATGGTCATCGCGGACGCCCGGAAGATAGTGCAGGATAAGAACATGGACCCGTACAAAGTTAAAGATTATAATACTTCTGTCAGCATATTTACTATATCGTTAACTAACACATGGATAACGGGAATATCATCTTTTCATCGTGTTGGTAACATAACCCTGAGGATGGAAAACAATACCGCTATTGCCGACTTTGAAATTGGTACTCAGAGAATGTTGGGCACTTTGCAATGGGACTTTACGGCCATTAGAGGTCTCGTGAAACGTTCTGGAACTGCTTCATTTTCCGTTGAATACTTGAACGCGAGAATCGTGCTAGCGCAGCCTCTCGACACGAGTCGTACTCCCGAGTTCAGGGGCTTAGACTTAGAATTGGGTAATATACAGGTGCGCTGCGATGGTGCAGGCACTTTGGACTATGTTATTGAATTATCGGTCAATGTATTACCAAATCTACTACGATATCAAATAATGGACGCTTCAGAAGGTCTTATCAAAGGAAAAATTCAACAAGAGCTGGATAAAATGAATGTTGAAGAAACTCTCAAACAGGAATTACCAAAAGTGGATGAAATTCAACAACAAGGCTTTAAATTGTCATCGTTAAGGGAAGTTCCTTCTAATGCTGAGTCATACGATGAAGATGAGTTTTTTAATTTCTGAATGTACTAAATTCCTTGTTTTAACCTTTTAATAATTTTATCTACTTACATAAATCCAAATTATATTATGTAATAAATAGAACCTAGTTTAAAATTAGTAGGTACAGTACGTACTTGATGCACAACTTTATTGTAGTTATTGTGATGCAAGTAATCGAACCGTTTTTTATGTGTACTAGTATAGTAACCAGATAGACAACCACTCCTGAGTTATATGGCTATATTTTGGACGTGATCGGTCCTGATCCTGATTGAAGTTGTATGCTGCGATATAATATTATGCGGGAGAAGCGGGCCCTTATTGTGTACTAACAACGAGAAATGACACTATAGATATTCCAATTGCATTGAAAACCTGCATTTGTCGGGTAAAGCTTTGATTCTTCATTCAAAAATTATAATAATAAAAGAATAAATAAATAAAATATCATATAATCTATTTTATTTAAAAACAGATTTTTACTAAGAAATGACTCATCTCACTTTTCAATATGTCTTCTCATATTGTACTGTACTGTATGAACATTATAAAATTGTATATTTGTATTGAAAATCAGTTTTATATGGAGGGGGCATGATTTCAAGAAAAATCTTAATAGCGTGATGCAGGATCGTCATTTTGTTTTGTATGACCGCGCGGTGCCATGCCAGCCTGGCGCCATCATAGCGACATCATTTCTTTTGTCCTCTTATCACACCGAAACGGCTGAACAAATTTTAACCAATTTTGTTACGGGGATAGCTGGACATCCAAAGATGGTTTTAGTATAGGATACTTTTTACCCGACTACGATATAGAAAAAAATACGCGTACGGTGTTGCGGGCACCTTCTAGTAATATTAGGTATAAACTAAGAATTGTGTTAACGAACACTAGCGACATCTTGCGTGCCTAGTCTACACTTGTATAGATGCCTAGTTAGCTACAATCTGCTAGTAGCGTCGCTATCAGCGAAATCTCCGCACTCCGGGCAAGCGTATACATAAAACTAACTAGATGGCGCGCTTAAAGACATTAAATACATAATATATTGTAAGTAGGTATTTAATAATATGTGGACTGTTGGACTTTCCATAGTTTCGATGCAATAAACGCATGCACAGTTAGATTTTTTTTTCACCCTGGCACGACATGAAAGAATCTAAGTCTAAGAAAGATCGTATATGCCTGTAAAATATCTAATTAATACGTTGGTCCCACCATTGGCCGTCGCCATCGCCATTGGCATTTTCTGATTACATCGAAAATAATATGTATGCATGTCATGTTGGACAGCTATTATAGACAGTTTTTTTTTTTTACTCCAGAAAATATGATTGTAGGCAGCGACTCTAGTCGTATTATGCAACTACTACATACATAATGATAACGACAGGACATTAAAATTAAAACTCAAGTGTAGTTTCATAATAAGATCCTACGAATGTTTAATGACAAATTATATACAGTTGCATATAAGTTAAGTACAGACTTAACAACGTATTAATCCTCTCTGCACTGTAATCAGGCTACCAGGTAGCTCGCATCTACTAAAAATAAATATGCTTAAATATTAGTTCAGGAATTAATAATAAACATAATATATGTTTCAAAATAATTCACAGCTTTAATTTGTGTAAAAACCGACACACATGTCGCATCTTATACCTACGCGGAGTCAAACTTCGGTGTGGTCGACTCGTTCAATATTTTTATCAACTAACATAATATATGAGCGCAGAACCTGTAGATAATGGTCAGCATTAGGTACTGTGTGCATTAGACTGGTATAATGTCATTCTCATTAAGTAGGTGCAGTCATCATCATCATCTGAGGCATATTAGCAGCGGGTGGGCCTTAGCCTGGTCTAGCAAAAGTCTCAAGTCCGATCTATTCGTGGCTTTCCTTCTCCAACTTATCACCCCTAAGATCCTGGTACCCTGTTCCACGCCGTCCAACCATCTGAGCTTGGGTCTACTTCTGGGACCC
Organism: Apotomis betuletana; assembly: GCA_932273695.1. NCBI lineage: Eukaryota > Metazoa > Arthropoda > Insecta > Lepidoptera > Tortricidae > Apotomis > Apotomis betuletana. Next base: position 36,363,983 of record OW026298.1, read on the forward strand.
TCTGGTCGGCCTTAAGGCGTTTGGGGTACTCTGGCCTCGTCCATTCACAACACGTTCCCTGCCGATTTTTATGGTCCTCATCGTATATTTGGTATAGCTCGTGGTTATAACGCGTTCGCCATCCCTCAACCTACCACCACAGCTCCGAAAATGCGTCTTAGTATTTTACGCTCACATATAATAACAAGGAATTTTCGTCTTTTTTGTTCAGCACCTAACACTCGGAATAACCGTAGTTGATAAATTTAGGAGCAAATATGTGATCAAAATATCTGAACACGCCTTTATGCCGCTAAAATAAAGGCGAGTTCACATATTTTTGATGGACATATACTATAGATCTCGTGATTTTGCGGTCCTAAGTACCATTTGAATGGTGACTGAGAGCTTCCGAGAGCGGGCGGCAGATCCTCGCTCGGGCAAAGTTATCTTGAATTCTTGATAGAGCAGGACTGCAATACCTACGCTATTGTGATGATCACCTAAGATCATGTCAATGCCTTAAAACACTCGTACTTTATGATGACATTTGCTGGCAGCATAATTCTGAAACCTACACTCGTATTTTAATATCTGTAATTTTGCATAAAACAAGTACTTTCTTATTATTTCTTGCATTCAATATAGAGAGCAATTTATATTATTTATACATTATATATATAATAATAAATAAGGTTCCTCTCTCTGCAGCCCTAACCACCGGTAGCCTGGGCCCTGCCCCGCTGCTGCCGGGGGCACCCTAGGTTAGGTTTCTTATAATGTACTTATATATTGTAAATTCTTTATCGTATTTTACTTTTGATATAACTTTATTGGAAAAAACCTAATCTAAGCTATAAAATGAATAAAGGAGATAATAATAATAATAAGTACAAAAATTAATAAAGGGAATAATAATAAGACGCAAGATAAATAAAGGAATAATAATACATATCGGACCACATCACAAATCGATCTAGTCCCAAATTAAGCTCAAGAAGGCTTGTGTTATGGGTACTAGACGACGATATACATACTTATATAGATAAATATATACTTAAATACAAAGAACAACCATGACCCAAGCACAAATATTCGAGTTCATCACACAAATATTTGCCCTGGCCGGGATTCGAACCCGGGACCGCCGGCTCAGTAGGCAGGTGTCTACAAACCGAGCCAAACGCGTCGTCAAAATATTATTTCATAACTTAAGAACATTAAAATAAACACACACAATATATTTACGGTATAGGCGGCCGGCGCTTCTGGGATATGAGAGGCCGTGTAGGCCCAACTGATTCACGCCCTTGCCGCAGGAGCACGTGTGTGGGATGCATATTCTCGACACAAGCCTCAGGCAAACTGCTATTCCTAGGCAGCCTGGGTCAAGAACTGTTCCCACGTTGTGGGTGGGCAGTGCGTGGAGCCTGATTCAGGCGCGATACCGCCAAGATACGGGCACTAAATGCAATGAGATTTGTATGGGATGCGAGATTGAGGCGAGGCGGGTCCCAGGCCCTCCGACAAGTTTTTGAGGGTGGAATCTCGGCTCCCGGACAAGAGTCACACCAATCATTCCTTGCCTCCGCCAGGCTCGCTAGCCCTGTGTCGGATATCTGTTGAAAATCTTATTGGGAGTACCGCTTGAGTCCAGGTCCTGTGTCATCGAAATTAACATTTAACATATATTATTTGAAATTGTCGAACGAAGGGAATCATCTATGGCTGATAAAATGAAGGAAATTTCTATACCGGGCAACTGCGGATTAAATACATAAATTTTGGTGTAAATAAGCACAATCGGATGATAAAACGTGCCATGTGTGGGTTAATTTCAAATTAAAGGTCTGATGTGCTGTTCAAGAGGTTTAGTTTGCAATTTATGATGGGTTTTACTGCTTCATCATAAATTGGAGAGCCTAAAAGTGTGAGGGATGAATTTGATAGGACCGAAATGTTTGGTAGGAATGCGCTCGGCTGCGTTAAAATTTGTAATAACAAGATCTACTATTATAATTAGTAGACATTTTACGCGGCGGTGGTATGATTCAAATCTGTTTGTTTATGCCATTACATAAATATTTAGTTGATGGATTTAACTTTTCTTAATAAGATTTTATTTTTACGGTTACGCATTTACATGTACAGCAAGAACATATTAGTAAATAGGTAAGTAGCTATTTACTCTTGTTTGAGGCCGCAATATACAAGAGGATATTATTTAGCTTCATTGGCTATTTAAGTTTTATTAATATAAAATATACAATGTCCTCCTTGATTTTATGATCGATTTGTTTGCTGGTGGTCATCACTTGTGTTACATACCTGTTTGACAATCATCATTGAATTTTTTATTTCTTTCTGAAATTTTCGTAAAAAAAAAAAAAATTACTCGCCTATTCTATTTAAGTGTGTAAAATGTGTGAAATGCTATGCTCAGATAATTAAAAACACAAAAAATCACAATGTGGCTCCCATAGAACCGTCTTGAGTAGGTACCATTCTCTATTAAGTAAAGCGAAATCTACCCCAAATTTCCCTGATATATTTTGTTTGACGCAACGCGACTATTAGAATTAGATAAACATTCATTATTTGTATTCGTACCTATATTAAAAGTAACTCTAACGCCACATGCTTGTAAAACTGTAAACCAATACCATACTACCATATTATTATTATCACCACGTTTGCAATATGAGTAAAGATACTAACATAAATATAAGTCACTTAATGTTTGCTCTTTTGCGGAGTAGTGTACGTCACTATTAGACCACAGTAATCATAAATATTTAAGAGTACCTTATACATGCTATTTGTAAGTAGGTATCAGAATTCGACCATTCGTATGTTATATGTTTAAATATTACGATACGACTGACCTAATGCATACATCCTGATACATCATATGGCAAGTACTTTAATACCTACCGTCTATACCTAGCTACAAATGAGACCACACACACTGGACATTCTAGAACTAATCTGATCTCCGATTCTAAGTACTTATGGAACATATACTTATTATTATAAGTAGGTCCTTCATCTCTTTTGGAGTCACTTAGTAGTTGTTATTTTGTTATATCTTAATCCATCGACACCGAAGCCGACGGTAATGAGACTTTTAGGTAAACATAATAGAAAACACCACGTGTCCGTTTCAACGTAATCCTTTTGTTTATCCAGTTCATTCTACTAATTCCTAATAAACAGTGGGAGGTGCTCGTTAGTATAGAGTCCCTACGATAACAATCTAAGGCGAAATGTGACGTTGCAGTCAGATAAACTGTGACCCCTCCCGGATGGACGCGCAGTGCAGCGGCGGAGGCGGACGGGACGCGATGTGGGCCCGACGTGCACTTCTGATTCTGGCCTTCGCCTGCCCCTGCGTGCTCGCTCAAGGTATGCGACTCTTTATTCGCTTTTGAGGTGCTAAATCAACAATTTGTGATAATGCTGTTCGACAACTCGGAGTGCCGTATGTATGTTCCGCGTACAGACCGTGTTGTTTGTTAATTTGCGCCTCTTTTCGGCTACTTATGCGAACGGAACTAATTGCGAAGTGTGCTGATGCTTATTATATATAGATATGGTATATGATAATTGATAATATGTTTATTTTCAAGTTTACTACATACTGACGCGATCGTCTAAATAGCATCGCGACCTTAAAACAAGAAGCGTCACACGTCGCCGAATTAAGGCGACTCCGTACGTGGAATGGTGATTTTTAAAGTCCTAAGGCTCGTAATCTAGCCAACGGAAAAATCTGAAAACAATATATGTTATTTTTGACTATTTCTTCTAAAAAAATATAGTTGGATTTTTTTTTAAAGCAATAATTACTATGGAAAAAATAATGTTGAAATAGGGTCGTTTTCAATTTTCAATTCCCTAAGGCTTCTAAACTAAAAATGATATTTACACGGCTCTTTCGCAAGAATATTGACAATTCATTGATCTTTAATCGTATTGTTTAAAAGTTTGTAAAATGTAAATTCGGTCTAATAAAGCATCAAAAAAACTGAATTTCCGCGAGCGCGGCCGTGCCCGGGCTGCGAGCTCAGTGTAAATCTAACCGTCGAAGGGGAAGGCTGTGTCACTTGCTCTCGCGATCCATCTAGTTACGGAAAATTGTTATAGTACCGGATACCGCGGAGGTTCGATCTGTCTTCGTGCGTTTGAAGTGTATTTTAAGAGAGTGTAGTTCGTTTTTTACGACTACGCTATGCGACATAACAAAAAGCACTCATTTTCATATAGAATTAAATGTAACTGTTTTTTTTCGTATTTAGGTATCTATTAATTTTAAGTACTTATAAAAAAAATTGTCATAGCTTAGCATTCCCGGACACATTTGGATACTTAGATATTCTCAGTCATGGGCCCACACCAGACAGGATTCCCAGAAAATAACACTTTTGGTGTGGGTTTTAGGGCCCTTCTCTGTGTAATATTAGAGTACCGTAGGTATTTCGGTTAGTAAAAAATTCAGATAATACAGATATTTAAGTATGATAACGTCTAATGATCTTTATTAATTAAACCCTAAGAGATATGAATATCGTAATGCAGAACAAGTATTGTTCGTTTGAATACCATTGTAATATTCGGTAAAACGCTAATTTACGAATACGAATATTTATTGTAAGTATTCACATTCGTTGCGTCACTAGTACAGTACATGACATATGATATAAAAATACATTATCAAAAATTACAATAATTTTCTAGTTCAAGAAGGCAAGTGACAATCTGGGCATGAGGGCTTATTTATGTAAATATAGTCAGAATACATATCTGCATCAATAAATTTCCCACTTCATATTTAAATCTAAATGAGCGTTAGTAATTATTGACATATCCGCCGGGCCTAGCTAGACATACCTAGCCTGGCCATAAGTTCTGTTCCAATTGTTTACCGTTTATAAAATAAAAACCTGATTTTTATTACATATCGTTTAAAAGCCATATATTAATGATCGGATTACAGTTGAATTAATGAAAAAATATATAACATTATTTAGACTCATCGTAATGCCCAGACTTGATTTTTGACTAATGCTCAGAATTTTTCTCTCTAAGTTTGCCAGAGGGCAATGAAACGATCTTGGATCAAATTAATCGATCGCGGAAGGAACGCCAAAACCCAAATAGCTTACGTAACTCAGACAACCGCTAAACTAAAGTAGGGCTGACACGTTTGCCGCATGTCAACCGATCTGCAGATCAAGAAATCTACACCCACCCAATAAAATTCGGAACTTCTAAGTTAACGTAAAAAAAAGATACGGCTCTTTATGCCGCAAAAAAAACGTATCTACGCTGGAAAGGAAAATTATCCAAGAGACACGGAGCTAACTTTACAGGACATCTAAAAAACTACGAACTTTTTAAAAAAAATAAAAAGTTTTAAATATTCTGTGGACCTACTTTTTAAATGAAGCATTTATAATTATAAACAACATCATGTTCTCTACATGTCACTTTTGTTATTTTGTCTATTAATGGAATAATTTAAAATTTAGCATCGCTTACGCAAAATGGCTGTCAAAATAGAATTAGGTAAAATTATCTAAACGACACGTTTCCCGAGATATTAGGTAAAATAGTATAATCTACATTTTACACAGCAATCAACACAGTAATCAATATCTATGTGCATACGATGCTCATTTTATATAAACAATATCATGTTTTTTACATGTTGCTTTTGTTATTTTGTCTATTAATGGAATATTTTAGGATTTAGCGTCGCTTACGCAAAATGGCCGTCAAAATAGAATTAGGTAAAATTATCTAAACGACACGTTTCCCGAGAAATTAGTCAGGTAAAATAGTATAATCTATTACACAACAATCAACACAGTTAACAATATATATGTGCATGCTCATTTTATAGTCAGGTAAATATATAAATGTGCATAAATTAGCATGAAATAAATCAAGAAAAATTATCTAATCGCCTTTGTAGGAAATATTTCAGACATGAAAAGCTATTTATCGTACAATAAAACCTCACGATTAATGTTTTAATTAGAGAAAAATATTTATTTTCAAACATTAAAATTAATAACTTATGGTCCAACTACGCAAATACAAAAAAAACTGCTTTAGGAATTAAAGATTTATTCATCAGATATCACGTGAAATTTCAATTTTATAAATTTTTATGTGTGATCTGCTGAAAGATTTCCAGTAGTTCTAGACCAATGTATGGTAGCAAACGATAGCTATGACTAATGAGAACAGCACAAGAGTTCTCAAGACTGCAGTCACTCGGTACTCATTAAGGAATTTTAAATCACGAACTACGTGAAATTTCAAGTTTTACAATTGCAATGAGATAATATCCTATCCTAACAAGAATAACAAAACTACCTACAACTCTGTCTGGTATAAGTGACGTCTCGTAAGACACTGTTTGAGTGAGATGGCGTTTGGGTCCATCAAGCGAGTCCAAAGTAATGCCTTAGCGCCACAGACACAGATTTACGCCGCAGATGGACCTAACGGCCTTTATAAATATATTGAATTACTACTAAATGTGTGATATTTTATAAAACAGAACCGGTAAATTTGTCTAACTACCAATTTAACGAAAATATTTGTTTTTTAGTACATTCTATGCGACAAATACGACTCAATTGTCATTCAAGCAATTCAAGATAAGCGACAGTAGTCGATCAAAGTCATATTAGGTAAAAAAGGATAAGCGACAATGGTGTCATAGTATCAAAGCAGGTAAATTTGGATAAACGCCAATAGTTAAGATAGTTAAGATAGACAATCAGGTAATTTATCTAACTATGTTATTTTTTTTATAGAATCTTATATCGATTCTGTTTAATAATGTGGAAATACCACATTTTTACTTTTTGGCTAATGCGCATAAGCATTTTAAACACACATGACATGACACAGAGGGCGCTCCAGTAGCGAAGAATTATGGAATCAAAGATTTAGTGTGATTGACGTAACGATATGATAGCTCAGTTGGTAGAGCACTACGCCGGAAACTTAGGGTCGCAGGTTCGAGTCCTGCTTACATTGCAGTGGATCACATTCAATTTTTCTTTCATAATTTACCTTTATGTTAATTTTATCATAAAGACATAGGTAAAATGCCTCAAACGACATTAAAATATATTTTACGATCAGATAAAAACAGTTAACCAACAAGTGCAAGGTTAGTTGCAATAAAGAAAATTATCCAAGTTGTTTGATCTGTTTTGACAAATAAGTAAAAAAGCTCTAAGGTTCATTATTATGCAAAAAACTTTTTATGTTATCTCCATTTTGCTAAAAAAAACTCAAGAATCAAGTCGTTTAGTAGAAAAAAAAGTAGAGATTCTCTAAATCACCGACGGGATAAGCGACACAAAAGTCGTCAGACAGATGTATACGAGACCCAACCCATTCGATGCAGAAAAATCTGCCGATCCCAACAGTGTGTATAACTCAATATCCCCAAAAATGTCGCTTAGATAAGTTCTCCTTTCCAGCATCGGCATATTTTGACACTCAAGTAAATTAACATTTATAGGGTATCCATTGACCTTGAACATTGAAATTAGCCAAAAAATTCGTCTAGTAAAATATCGTCAATATCAACAAGTATAGGGGAAAATCTGAGAACATTACTAATGTAGTCATAAAAAACTATCACTGTTTATAAGTAGGTAAAGGACGTAAATCCGTTTTCCAACGGTAAAGTTGAGTTTGTCGCTCTATTATTTATAGTTTATCTTTTCATTAGAGCAGCATGACCCGGGGGATAAAGCTGTACCTCCACTACTACTTATGTTAAAATATCGGTTCATCCGCTGGGTCACGATATGATTTATTTATTAAAAAACGGTATTTTTTATTTCTGCATGATTTTACACGTATAATCAAGAATCTTGTCGGCGTTTTAACTATTTTTGGTAATTTTTGGTAGGTACCTACACATACAAAAGAAACTAAAAAGTATTTTTCGATGCGAGACTTCCAAATGGCCAATTTCACTTATTTTTTTGGAAAATAGCTTTAACGCATTTTATTTTTAATATTCTACTGTAGTGGGTAAATAGATATTTAGTAATCCGCAATAATTATATCATTGTTTAAATGATTTATTTTACTTCGAGATTTTTCAATGCCTTTAAATATTATACCTATAAGGTTTGTTGATCTTCAACTCTCGCTCGGACTATGCGAGTGTATGAAGCTGCTTGGACGCCACTCAACGAGATTATGAACGAAGTAATGTTCCGGGGGCGCACGGTCGGCGGGGGGAATAACGTTAGGCTCCGCCCAGATCCTCAAGGACGTTGGGATTAGGAGTCGCCTTAATCCGTTTTGTACTGTGTGTATTGTAGGTACATATTATTAATCAATCTCTCAATCTGGCGCGTATAATCGATGACTTCCAGAAGGTAATAAGTAATTAGAGTTACTTTGGCGTTTACGACCTTTTTTTATAGAGCTTGAAATCTTTCTCGTACCTAGTTTAAGCCCATTTATTGTGAAGGATGGGCAACTACGGAACCCTACACTGAGCGTGGCCCGACATGCTCTTGGCCGGTTTTTCGGTTCGTAGTGCTAATACAGTAGATACCTACTTTAGATTTTTAATAATAATAAATAAATATCGGACAGCCTCACACAAATATATCTAGTAGTCCCACTCACTGTAAGCTCTAGCATGCTTGTGGAATGGTAAATATTCGAGTTTTTCACCCAAATATTTGTCGCTGTTGAGATTCGAATCTACGAACACCGGACATTGTTCAATATTATGCAATATGATATACATGTGATGTATATCATTACATTAAATTACGCAGGATTAACTCGGTACGAAACTCGGTCTTAAATCGGTCCTATAAGCACTAGGTAGGAATTTTAATACTCATAAATCAACATACTTTTGTTTAATTCAGATGCAGACTTGTCAGAGAATAGCCCGGAGATGCTTGCCGAAGGCGAGGCCCGGATAAGCGAGAAGATCCTACAAATGCTGGAGCACTTTAAGCAGCCGGACCCGGTGGGGCTGCCGGGCGCCGACATCCCGGAGCCGTACCCGGTGCCCGACATGAAACAAACCATATCTTTTGGCACTACGCTTTACTTCAAAAACACCGCTGTCCACGGAATCAGCAAATTCCGAATACTCCACGTGAACGCGGAAATTGGAGCTATGGAGGTTAGTGCCTACTTCTGTTACCAAATATTACTTTATTTTATTACTGCTTATGGAACATATTTTTTACCGAAAGCACTTGCTATATTGTGAATAATTACTAAATTAATCCACATAGGATACCTTGTAATCTACATACGTTTGATTCACATGCAAAAAGATATTACGAGTAGAACATAGGATTTTGTAAACATAAATCAATAAGGGACAGTACGAATGACGTAGATATATAAAATATATATGATAAACTAGCTGTGCCCCGCGGTGTTAACCGCTCATCGTACGGGAACACTACATTTATTCGGGATGAAAAGTATCCTATGTCCTTCCCCGGGACTGAAACTATCTATATACCAAATTTCATCTAAATCGGTTCAGCGGTTTAAGCGTGAAGAGGTAACAGACAGACAGACAGACAGACAGACAGACAGACAGACAGACAGACAGACAGACAGACACACTTTCGCATTTATAATATTAGTATGGATTTACTTGATTTCAATATTGATGCGTGGACTAGTGAACGTATTCTAGATATGATATAGATTCTGTGTATCGAACGCGAGAAGAATCACTAATTACAATTATTTTATACCTACATGGGGTTAAAATTAATTAACTGTTTATAAGAGACGAAGTTTTGTAACGTTCATATAACATGGGCCCTGCAACATAAGCAAAAAACTAAAACATTGATTTTACTCGTTAAACTGAACAACATTTGTTCAGCAACTTTAAAAAAAAAACAGTTTTCAAAATTTTATTATTTCAAACAAAGTAAATAGTATTTTCAATGTATGTCGTCCAACGTTGACATTCCCTGAGCATTGACATAGCTGTCACTCTACTAATATCGGACATTTCGCAATACATTGCTTCTTTGTCTAAACTTTATTCTACAAAATGTCATTTAATACACGTTATTTTCAGAAGTTGCTTAACAAATGTTGTTTAGTTTCAAGGGATGAATCTATGTTTTAATTTATTGCTCCTGTTACAGGGCCCACCCTTTATACGATTGATAGTCACCTGAGTTAAGACTTCGCAAATTAAGAATTCAATAATTTGGCTACAGCCTTTATTTGTTTTTTTTTTTTGAGAAAGAAAATTATATTTTATTCGGTTTGGAAATGACATAATTCAACGTTACTTATCTGTGTTGCAGGTTCAGGCAGCCATGCTGATAGACAAGCTGCAGGCTCGCGGGAACTACACCATGTCCACGTGGGTGAACAAGGCGCAAGGGCCCTTCACAGTGGACGTCACCGGCCTCAAGCTCACCGCCAAGGCCAGCCTCGGCGTCGAGCGGGACGGCAAGCTGAGAGCGCAAGACATCCTCATGGACATATCCTTCAATACCATATCCATGAATTTCCAGAATCTAGGCTTGTTTGGGAGCATGTTCCAAGGGGTAGTCAATTCCGTTGGAACCTTTTTATTCGACTCTATCAAACCTTATATTCTGAAGGAAGCTTACACTAAAGCGAGGGCTGAGATTAATAAAAAACTAGATGAGGTTGCGGGTGACATGCAGTTCCCGAACTCGATATCGCCTTTAGATATGGTGATAGCGGACGCGAGAAGGAAAGTGCGCGAGCTCGAGATGGACCCGTACAAAGTAGAAGACTATAATGCTACCGTAAGTGTATTTTCTGTGTCTTTATCTCACACCTGGGTGACAGGTGCGTCTTCATTCCATCGAGTGGGAAACATAACCATGAAAATTCAAAATAACACTGTCATAGCAGATTTTGAGATAGGCACTCAAAAATTAGAAGGCACTACACAGTGGGATATAGCCGCTCTAGGAGGCCTCTTGTCCAGAGCCGGCACTGCGTCCTTCTCCGTCGAGTACATCATCGGGAGGGTCGTCGTCGCCCAGCCGCTCGACACACGGAAAAGACCTGAATTTAGAAATGTAGATTTAGAAGTAGGCAATATTCAGGTACGATGTAACGGAGCCGGGACATTGGACTACCTCATCGAATTCGTAGTGAACATTTTACCAAACTTGTTGAGATATCAGATTATGGATGCCCTAGAAGGTCCCATCAAAGAAAAAATTCAATCAGAGTTGAATAAATTAAATGTCGAAGAGACTATCAAACAGCAATTACCTGAATTGGATAAAATGGAAGAACAAGGGTTGAAGTTGTCAGCAATAAGAGGCGCTCCGTCAACGGCCGAATCTTATGACGAAGACGAATTCTTTAATTTTTGACCAATGGAAGTTCCTAAATCAAAGTGCCGTAACTTATTACCTGCGTATAAGACTAGGACCGATAAACTATTTTTGTATAGGCCAAAAAGGCGTGACATATCACTTTGTAGATTTCTGTCTTTGCCATTTAATTTAATAGGTAATTCAGAATATTGTTGTATTACTATTTTTATTTAAATGTATGTATGATGGGTTCAAATTTTTTTACTACTCAATACTAGATACAGATAATAAAAAAAATAAACCAAGAAGTTCTCTATACCTACTATGTCATAGTTAAAAAACAATAAAGTGCCAGATTTACAGAATAGAGTCAGGTAACTATTGCGCATGATGACACCACAATTATAATTCTAACGTTATTTTTTATTTTCTCGAAGTGAAAAGGAGAGTGTTTGACATGTGGCTAAAAGCCATTATGACACTCAGGTTATATTTGTCCTCGCTCACTGCGTTCGCTCTTACAAATAATCACTTCGTGTTATAATGGCTTAATTTAGCCTCTTGTCAAACAATCTACTATATTGAATGTACCTATAGTTGATGGGATGCTATTAAAAGCCTGTGAGCTGCCGTATTAGTCTACCGAATTAATAAATAATAAATGGTCGTCGGTTATGTAGTGGTAGTTTGTACTTACTTTTGTATCTCAATTGGTGTAGAAAAGCATATACTTGTAATAAACGAAAACAAATGCAATGCTCTTTTTTTCTTTAACGTGTTCTGTGGATGTCCTCATTATGTATATAGAATAAACACTAAGTAGTCTTAGTGCTCACTATCTTGTGGGCAGGATCCCACTAGAGGTACCTGCCACTGCCGATACATTGTCAAACACCTTTAAGCTAACAGGAAAACGTTTGTATTACGATTTATTACATTTTGCACTATAGGTGTTACCTACAGATCAGTAGGGATAGGTGGACGAGAAATTTCCTATATTGGAATCGCTCAGCAGTAAATATTATGAGAATATTCCCGCAACCTGTGATTACTCTTTGTTGTGGTATCATAAATGTCAAAGTACTTAATACATTGTTTTAACTAAGAAATAAACACAAACTACCGCGCAGCAAATCTGAAAAAAAAAAACTCAATGTCATGCATTTTTGTGTGAGTTGTGGAATAGCATACCTATGTTTTTTAAGATATTTTAAAAACTGTTCATAAATATTTATTAAGAAAATTACTTCTAGTATCATGTCCAAATAAAATGTTGGTTGTTATTTGAATGTTAATTATTAGAAATTTAAATAAAAAAGGCAAAATGTCACCGGACCGTGCAAGTGTGAGATTGTCGTATTTAGTGATAAACACTTTGTTTTTTAAACCATTTCAATATTTTATGTCATATTGTTGCTATTTTGCATAGTAACAATAGTAGTTTGTTTTATATCGTAGTTCACAAAAAATATAAATAATACTGACCATGTTTGATTTTGTGTCACGGTCATGTACCTACAATATAAAAAATCCAGTCAAGTGCAAGTCGGACTCGCGCACAGAGGGTTCCGTACAAACACTTTCCATCCTTAAGTGGTTAAGTTAAGTTTGGTATGTATAGCGCTCCATACAAATGAGGTGCAAAGTTAACGCAACCAATCCCTTTGTTTTATGGGAGCCCCCCTTAAATATTTATTTTATTTTCTTTTTAGTATTTGTTGTTATAGCGGCAATACAAATACATCATCTCTGAAAATTTTAACTGTCAACTATCTCAAGAACGGTGATAGCTAGCTATCACCGTTCTTGAGATACAGCCTGGTGTCAGCAGACGGACGGACGGACGGACGGACAGCGAAGTCTCAGTAATAGGGTCCCGTTTTTACTATATTTCTAACAGATTTCCAAATGTTTCAATTAAGTGGTTTTCTCGCAATATATTTTTTCTTAAAAAGGGACAACCTTAACACGTGGTTGTGACGTTCGAGGTTTAAACGAACGTACCATTGTCACAATATTAATTGGACCATAAAATGTGCCATACGTATTGTAGATTATAGTAGATTGTTCAACAATGGACTACTTAAAACAAACCATAATGACACGAGATGTTTTAGCCACTCGAGCTAAGCGAGGGTGGCTAATAGTTCCAGTGTCATTATGGTTCTTTAGTCTCGCGTTAAACAGTTTACTTTTCACTTTGAATGCGAGGAAAATAAACGAAGTACGATATAAAATTACAATATTTATTATAACAAAGTTTCTTACAATTACGTTAGTAAAGGGCAATTGTACAATTTTTCCCTGTAAATTAAGCTGGTTCGGCGTGGTTTGTATTTGAGAAGTATAGTCAATATTTTCACTCGAAGTCGAGGTAAATGTTGGAGAGTGTGGTAGAGACGTAAACCTTTCCTCGAAAAGGTTGCTGATGGTTATTTCATTAGGCTCATTCTCATCCCGCGATGTTGATGGGTCAAATGTTGGTTGTGATTTCTGCTTTGAGGATATTTTAGTTCCTTCAATATAGCGGCTCGTCGACACCACTGGTGACCAAAGGGCTGGCAGTTTCCTCGCTCAGCGTCTTAGTGTAGCAAATTGCTAAGACGCTGGCAGAATTACCTCGCTGTATTGCTACTAGCAATACAGCGAGGTAATTCTGCCAGCGTCTTTGGTACAATGCCACGGGGGCCATTTTTATACTTAAGTAGTTTAGATTTCGTTTTAGATTTAGATAGACTTATTTTAATTGGGTTATTGTTTATTTTGTTCTGTTATATTTTTAATAAATTTATTTTCTTATTAATATCACTAAAATCAGCAACTAAGATAGTAAAACCACTAGAATATTTGATAGAACAAGTACAATAAATCCAATATGTTCTCACTGTTTAGGTGAAACGTTGTGTGTGCTACAACGAGAGCAAAGTTTTTAGCATCACGTGCTATTGCATCCCTCACTACCCTCAGGATTCTAACTTAGAATCATATTATCTTTCACTTTGCACGGGATTCAAAATCACCACGCGAAGCCAAAAAAAAAACAACTTTGTTCTCTTGTTGCACGAATAACCATTGTCTGTCTATTAGTTCGGCCCACTTTCACGCAAACCAACAGAGTGATAAATATTTGTGCAGAGAAGATGAGAATAGTATCTAGTCGTATACGTGATTAGTAAATAATTATAAACCACGTTATGTAACTGTACATATAAAAAAATATATTTAAAATTTTAATTGAATAATAACGAACTATATACGAAGTATAGGAATTAGGAACAAATTGATGTCAAATTGTGTCTTTTCTTGTTAAATTGTTTTGCACTTGTTTTTGGTTTGATGCACTTTGACATCAATTTGATCTGTTACGCCTGAATGAACTTCTGGATCAGTAAAAGTATTATATATTAAGAAATGTATACCTATCATACGTATATCTCCACCTTTAGGATCAGGTTAAGGAAATAGATTTTATAGACATGCACTTGAAGGGCTGGTTATATTTTAAACTTACACCAAATATTAGTAGACCTTGTTATATTTACGGCAGTAGGTCAGAAGTAATGCATATAAAACGTCGATCGTAAAATCGGTTAGTTGTACCGTTGGTTCACTCAACCGGTTTGTAGTATAAGTAAATGAATTCAGTCCTACCAGAACAAACCAAACAATCTATTTAAAATACCAAATCCTTGATGAGGTTGATTTAAAATTATGGTTCGTTTTTTTAGGGTTCCGTAGTCAACTAGGAACCCTTATTATTTCGCCATGTCCGTCTGTCCGTCCGCGGCTTAGCTCCGTGATCATTAGTACCTACTAGAAAGCTGAAATTTGGTATGAGTAAGGGTATGTATGACGCCAACAAAACGGTAATATAAAAACTAATTTTTTTTTTCGTGTACCTCTCGAACACCTAAAGTGTGGGTGATTTTTTTTTCGTTTCAACTCTAGTGTGTGGGTTCTCCAAACATTACTTTTTGATAAAGTCAGTCAGCTCTCGCTCTCAAGAGTTTAAAATATCAGAAAAGTCGTGGAGATGATGGTGTCTCAACGGAAGCACTTATAACTGGAAAAACCATCTTACTGCCCTATTTAACAAGCCTTTATAACTCCATTTTGTACAGTGGTAAATTTCCTCAAGACTTTTGTCACTCAAATATAATCCTCCTCCATAAAAAAGGCGACAAATCAGATATTGGAAATTACAGACCAATCAGCTTAATTTCACACATTTATAAGTTATTTATAAAAGTAATAGAAAACCGAATTGCCTCACTGCTGGACAAACATCAACCTCCGGAACAAGCCGGTTTCCGACCCAACTTTTCCACTACCGACCACCTCTACACGCTAAACCAAATAATAGAGAAGTCTAATGAGTTCAACAAACCACTTTACCTCGCATTTGTGGATTACAGCAAGGCGTTTGACAGTGTCAAGCACTCCTCTGTATTTTCCGCCATGCGTCAACAAGATATCGAAAACACCTGCATCGAACTCATTGGATCAATATACCAACAAAGTACAGCAAGTGTCAACCTCCATGCTCCCGGCCCTAAATTTCGCGTTGAAAAAGGAGTTAAACAGGGAGATCCGCTATCTCCAAAGCTGTTCACAAGTTGCCTACAAGAGATCTTCCAAAAGCTGGCGACCTCTTGGGAAACAATGGGCATCGATATAGGTGGCAAAAGGCTAACCAATTTACGTTTTACAGATGACATTGTCTTATTCTCCCATACGGCACCCCATCTAGAGCAAATGTTGCAAGAACTGAGCACGGCAAGTCTTGAAGTCGGACTCAAAATGAACAGGGCAAAGACACAGTCAATGACCAATAGCGTGAAACGTAGGGTAAAGGTAGATGGGGAAGATATACAATACATCGACGAGTATATATAGGTACTTGGGCCAGATAGCATCCTTAGAAAACAGGCAGTCTAAAGAAATCGATCGATGCATCGAAAATGCCTGGAAGAGCTTCTGGTCCATGAAGCCGCTAATGAAGGGGAACCTTCCATTGACTCTGAAGCGCAAACTCGTCGATATGTGTATCCTTCCTATCCTAACCTACAGCGCCCAAACTTTGTCAGTAACGGAAGCTCAGAAGTCCCGACTCAAGGTTTGCCAGCGAGCGATGGAGCGCAGCATACTTGGAGTTAGCAGGACTGATCGTGTCAGAAACACCGAACTGCGCTCCAAAACAGGCATTACAGATGTGGGTGTCAAGGCCACCAAGCTCAAGTGGGACTGGGCAGGACACGTCTGCCGAATGCATCCGGAACGTTGGGCCAAACTATCCACTGAGTGGATACCGCAGGATGGGTACCGGTGCAGAGGCAGACCGAAACGAAGATGGCGGGATGACCTGTACGCATTTGAGAACGTTTGGGAGCAACTTGCTCTTCAGCGAGACGACTGGAGAGAAAGAGGGGAGGCCTTTGCCCAGCAGTGGGACACACACAAACAGGCTAGATAAAAAAAAGTCTGTAGTTTTGTAAACATTCGCTCCGACAATAAAAAAAATAGTGTCCCCCCCTCTAACTTTTCAACCACAAGTCAAAAAATTATGGAAAAATTCATGAAAATGAGTCCTTATAAGTACTTTCAATGAAAACTATATTGAACAAAATCGGTCGAGCCGTTTTTGAGTTATCGCAAAATTTCATAATTTTCTTCAAAGGACGTAAGTTGACTTCCAGAAGGTAATAAGTAATTACAGTTACTTTGGCGTTTACGACCTTTTTATAGAGCTTGAAATCTTTCTCGTAATTTAAGTCTATTGTGAAGGATGAGCAACTACGGAACCCGACACTGAGCGTGGCCCGACATGCTCTTGGCCGGTTTTTATTAGGTGATACTTCTATGTAAAGGAATTATAAATAGATATAATTATTTTCTGTGCTGATGTGATCTCTATATCTATAATTAATAATCACTTCATGACAAAAAACAAACGACGACGGGTTCAATATATATCCCTCGTCTCTTCCGCCAAGATACGCATTTCTATTTATCTTTATGCTTTGATCTTTGTATCAATTGATCAAACAAAAACCGACTTCAACAGCTTCGTCAAAAATAATTAGTATTTTCGAACTTTTTGACCCTTAGTTAAAAAGTAACAGAATAACACCCCAATCATGACAGGTATGCCTATAATATTTCTGTAGGTCCGGTAAAAATTATTTTCTAGAAATATCTTAACAGCGCGATGCAGGATTTGTATGGGTAGCATAGTGGTCGTGTTCATGGTTAGGCCACGCTTCTCTCGAGATGCGCCGCCATGTAGCTCTAGGTTTGGCGGAGTGAGAATTCTCGTTAAGCATTGTGTCACAGATTTAATGAGGTCTGTCCGTCGCGTTGGAGAGCGCCCATGAAATCTTTTGCCCCCGACTTTCCTTTACACCACCAACCGTTCCATGGCGTCCTCGTAACGGGTGATGTGCGCGAAGAACTTGAGGATTCGTATTTTGCACAGTTGATGATAATCTCTCTTTAATGTGGAGTTCCTTCAGTTCACTGGCTTTTGAGCATGCGTCTCCAGCATCATATTTCATCAATCCTGTAACGGTCTCGCATCTTCAGTGTCCAGGTTTCAGCTCCCTATACAAAAATTGAAAATACCGCCTGGTCATACACCTTATCAATCGAACCTTCATATTTCTGGTGATTCTATTTTGCGGTCCTTTCAAATCTTTGTTAACTTTTCCACCGAGGAGCTAGTTACATAGCTCTTGACTACCCCGCATCTCGCTAGAACTTGGCGTCCGATTGGTTGTTGTAAACGCGGTCTACAATCATCATTTTTGTCTTACCACGATTGATTGCTAAGTCAAAAATCAAACTGACTTACTTGACTTAATGTCCTATGTCCCCTGGATGGGGCAGAGGGCGTCCACAGTACGTCGCCATCCCGAACGGTCTTGGGCTTCGCGCTTCACTTCGCTCCAGGTCATTCCTATCGCCTTCGCTTCTGCAGTGATCGTCCGCCGCCAGGTCTGTTTAGGGCGACCACGTTTCCGCTTTCCTTGGGGATTCCAGTCTAGGGCTTGCCTTGGAATGTGATCAGGGTCCCTTCGGAGCGTGTGGCCGATCCAGTTCCACTTGCGGCGTTTGATCTGCTGGTCGATCGGAGTCTCACCACAGCGTTCCCACAGGTCTACGTTAGAGATTTTCTCGGGCCAGTATACAGCGAGAATTCGGCGAAGACAGCGGTTGATGAAGACCTGGAACCGGTGCGTGATGTCTTTAGTGACCTTCCACGTCTCACATCCGTACAGCAACACGGTTTTCACGTTGGACCGGAATATCTTGAGCTTAACTCTCATAGTCAGTTTCCGCGATTGCCAGACAGGACGGAGCTGTGCGAAGGTTGCCTTCCCCTTGGCGATTCTCGAAGCGGTGTCCTCTTCGGTCCCTCCTGTTTCCGACACTACACTACCGAGGTAGGTAAATTTGTGGACTCTCTCCACCCCCTCTGTGCCGATGAGCAACGGCAAAGAGCTTGTCGCTCCGCACCTCATTTCCTGGGTCTTCCGGGTGTTAATTTTAAGTCCCGTCTCCAGAGCCTCTCGTCGTAGGTCGTCCAGTTTGGCTTGCATGTCTGCGCGCGTGTGGCTCAATAGGCATAGGTCATCGGCATAGTCCAAATCTTCCAAGACGTTGGACAGTCCCCACTCTATGCCGCGGCGCTTGCTGTTGGTGGTGTTATTCATGATGCCATCCAGGACGACAAGGAAAAGGAGAGGTGAAGGAAGGCACCCCTGGCGTACACCCGCATGGACCGGTATGTCCTCGGAGATGAGGCCGTCGTGAGTTACTCTACAAGAATACATCCCGTAGATGACCTTAATTATGTTAATGATCTTCTCGGGGACTCCAATTTCACGTAGCCGATCCCAGATACAGCTCCATCTCAGCGTGTCGAAAGCTTTTTCGAAGTCCACAAAGGTCAGGTACATTTCCCTCTGCCATTCTGATGCCTGTTCGAGAATTATGCGCAAGGTGTTGATCTGGTCCGTGCACGATCGATTGGGTCGGAAGCCAGCTTGCTCTCTGCGAAGAAGAGGTTCAACGGCCCCCGACAGCCTATCTAGGATGATCCTGCAGAGCACCTTAGAAGGAATCGAGAGCAAGGTGATGCCTCTCCAATTGCCACATTCACTGAGGTCTCCTTTTTTGGGTACGGTGATAAGAAGGCCTTTGTTCCAGTCGTCGGGCAGCTCTTCGGCTGACCAGATGTTCCTCAGAAGGGGCGTCAGCGCGTTCGCAGCGGTGGGGATGTCAGCTTTTAGCATTTCCGCTGCGATGAGGTCGACTCCTGGGGCTTTCCCGTTCTTCAATGATTTGATGGCCTTCACTACTTCTTCTCCTGTAGGGGGAGACACATCAATGTCCAGGCTTTGTGCGGGCAAGTTGGCAGCAGTTGTAGCCGTAGCAACGGGGTCGTTGGGGACTCGGAAGATCTCCTCAAAGTGCTCCCGCCAGCGCTGAAGCTGTCCCTCCGATGTCACAATCAGCTGGCCTCTCTTGTCTTTCAAGGGCTTCTTCTTCCAAATGTGGATTTCATAATTAATATTATTATTCTGGCAGCCGATGACAATGTTTCGAAAGAAACAAATAAGTCAGTTAGTGCTTTTTCACACGTCCGGCAACCGGGACGTGTGAAAAAGCACTAACTGACTTAGGTAGCCGGCGCCGGGTACCCGGCGGCGAAGTGTATGGCCATGTACAACAAATTACGCCGGTACGTATGAAACCTAACGTATAAGGCATACACTTCGCCGCCGGGTACCCGGCAACCGGGAAGTGTGAAAAGGCACTTAGGATCCAAAGTGACGGAGCGGAGCGCTCCCACCTCGGCGCCGGCTCCGCGCTAGGCTCCGGTGCGGGCAGCGGCTACCGCAGCATTGCCGCCGCTGCTGCTACCCGCGGCGCACGCGCTCCGAGACCAACTCCCGCGCGATACTAGTTACGCACAAAAATACTATAGACGCCGGCAAGTCTCTCCAAAACAATGGACAAACTCAGAGGCATCCTCTTTTTTGCCGCCGTGATCGCTTCGGGGACGTGTAACACAAGTAAGTATTTAGAGTAAAGAAAGGAAAACACTGACTTTCTTTTTCTCTGCAGATGTCACACTATGTATATGAATTTTATTGTCTTATGTCTGTATCTGAAAATTAGGAATGCCTGTGGGAATTCCTTTAGTTACTGTCTGCCAAATGCTAAATCCATGTATATACCTACGTAAATGTATATCCACATCAGGGGCTGATTTATCAGAACAGTAGTATACTTAGCTGTACTGATGTACTATTAGGCTCACAAATAATACGAATTCATAAATAATTCATTTGATTTGCATCCATTATCTCAAGCTGACTTCATGTAAAATACCTATGTTTAAAAAAAATGGTGCGAAGTTTTATTAATACTTTTGTTCCTCTTATTTATAATAGGTATCTATTAGAAATACTACAAGTGGGCAGGGTGGGGCTTGTGGTACATTATGTATTTAGTTATATATAGCCCAACAAGTTGGTTTTAGCCTACACCATATTGCGGAATTTTACTGGTATGAATTTGTTTCACTGGCAACGACTAATGTTCGATAATTTACGTTAAAAGTTGGTGAATGTCACTGATGTAAACAAAAACAGGACTAAATATTCCACAAATTTCAAGTAATTTTCACATAATAAAGTCAAAAATATCCACAGTGATGAAAGCCAGGTTTTTCACTCAGTATTTATTTTGGAAGAAGAAGGAAGGATTGAGCAGCATTAATAAATGATGCGATGTTTTGAATTTGGTTCATGACATGACAAATCACTAGTGATATTTTATAAAGCCAATATATAACGTATGCACAATATTGCCATATGAAAACTGTGTCCCACCACTATGCTAGGGCAAAAGCGCAATTTTTGAGGCTATACCTACGTGTAATTTTAGACGTGCTAAGCTTGAGTTAGGGCTTAGCTGGCTCTGCAAGTCTGCACCTGCGAGATGCACCCTCTAGCGCCACCCGGCCGCGTCGTTTAGCAAGGTCATCGTTCTCTCCACATCGACAGACCCCTGCCTGGGACTCGACACACAGGCTCAAATACATACGGCATGCCACTTACGTTCATAAATTTGAGTCCTTTAAGGGGACCGATTACAGACTATTCCATTTCTGCCTGACATTATTTTAAGAAGTGGGAGAACTTCGTCTGTTGAGAAAGGAAACGAGGATACCATTTCACTAACGTCATGTCCAAAATCATACGAGGCCCTCTCTCATGCTTGGTTCATACTACTTAAACGCCAATAATTAAACTTACCTATCTATTTGGCAAACTGATGAAATTATTTAGTACCTTAAATTGGCCTATATTTTACGAATATAACAATAATAATGGTGTTTATATATCCCAATTGTTATTTATATACTACGTAGAAGAAGCACCGCGTCTGTCAACATCGTCCGCTCACATTTTCTGTAGTAGGGATATATATTTATATATATACCCAAGTAACAAAAAGTTCTATAACCAGGGCGTTAATGTCACCAACAGTGATATAGTTGGCCTATACTGGTATCCATTGTGACTGCTTGCACTATAAAGGTTTTATAGTACCAAATTTTGTTACTTGGGTAGTTACCGTAGTCGGGTACAGTGAACAGTACCTAATATAATTAACTATATACAACTATCAGAAAAAATATATATAATGATAATAGGCTATTTAAGGAAACATCTTAATGGGCACGTATTATAAAATAATTTTAAACGATGTTCGCGAATGTAGTTTCATGTTTATCATACTTCACTTGATTGTTTGGTGTACTTAACGCTAGTTTCGTGTCACATTTTCGTTCGTTTCGTTCTTACTATTATATAAATAATTAATATTATATAAATATCATTCAACATAAGTTAACTGCTAAAATGCAGATTTTTATAGGAACATCTTAAAAAAGAAAAAAATCAAAACATTGTCGATGACTTACGACGAGCTCTTAAGTATACCGCAAAAACCCGACGGATACCTTTCACTTCCAATACTGAATCAGATCTTACTACTTTCTTCCATTTTGTCCCCGTTATCGTATTGAAAATGTTTATTTACTCCGTTGGCATTACAATCAAAGTGGGCCACGACAGACCATAATTCGGGATTCCTTTTCTTCTGTAGAACTGGGTATTGCTTTGAATCGACACGAAAACGAATAATGGTTAGTTGGTGCATCTAAATGTTCTACCAGACTAGACACGCCTCATCCCCCAGTTCTTAGCTACAAAATTATCTACACAATCACTGCCGGGGGCGTGGCCTAGGAACAAACAAAAAATATATATGCGTCGCTAGCAGTGAATGCGCTACACACGGAACTCACGAACTTAATCACCAGGCATATTATGTTATTATACATATGACGTGGCTATAAGATACATCTATACATCTAAGAATTATCTTAGCAATCTCCATTTCAAATAAATTGTTTTATTACATAAACTAAACGCGGAAGAGCGGGAAATGTAGAGAAATGCGCACGTGAGTAGTTGTCACTGAGTTGAGTAACATGGGAAAATGTCAGTCATGCCTAGGCATGTTACGCACACGTGCCGGAGCCGAGCCGTCCGGCACAAAACAGATAGGTACAGAAATCAACCACAGGTATGTACTTCACTTTTCATACTGGTGGTCCGCGGTCGCTCTTGGCTTGTCAACTATGGCTTATGCACGAAAATCTATCGTGGTACTGGCGCTCCTATATAGTTGATTGATTTATAGTGGAGAATGAAACGGGAAGAATGAAAATATAAATTAATAATGAAAAATGGAATATGCATGCAAATAGCTATAACTTTGCGGCGTGTACACCCTAAAAAATGATTTTAATTTATTTTTCTAAATGCCTGCATAGAGTTATAGTCTTGAACCTATCCGCGAAAACAAAATAAGCTGTCAATAATGTCAAGCTTAACGTCATTCGTTTTTTTTTTAATTAGACACCAGACTCAAGTAACCTTTGCATTGTGTCATAGTTTTGGTGTTACTACATTTCAGAATGAGTAAACTTTAATAAATTATTAATCTAAATAAAGTAATTAGTAATCTTGGGAAAAATATAAAAACAGAGATTACATCCTCTTTCTAAGCGGAATACAGGAAAGTAATAAAATTTTAGTCTTTAAAATATGAAATCTTATGTAATAGTTGAAAAATTTAAGTGTCCGTATGGTGACACAACAATTTGAATTTAATATTTTCTTCAGTTTCCGCGACTGTCACACATTTAAATAAAACCATTTAAACGGATTATATCGCGTATATTAATTATTTGAGCCTCCCTGACGTTTCAGTACCTTTACAGATACCGTTGTCAAAGGTTGACTGAGAAAAACACAATTTTTCTCTGTAAGTTACATTTGTGCAAACTACCCATTTTGTAAATAATAATTTAAAATAAAGGTGTTCATACATGCCAGATGGGCCTAATGTGTAAAGACAGTTACACATGTGCCAGAAGGGCATTTATTATTTTATTTAAAAATATCTACCAGCGGTTCACTAAAGGCTTACTGAGGAGAAAGAACCGCCAAAGAAAAATCCCAGATTGCCTTATTTATTACTATGAAATACTTTTAAACAAAATCTCTACATATATATACTACTTTTAACACTAATTTGTTTTACACCGTTCGAGGCCCAAGGTTTCCAGTCTTGTGTCTTGCTTGATCCTTGATAAGATGTACAACAGGATCCCAAGCCGGTGGTAAGCGAACGAAGTGAGTGAGTGTCATAATGCAATTCAAATTGTTAGGGTTTTTTTTCTCGCACACAAATTGAAAAGCAGATTGTTTAACACGTGATTAAAATTCATTATGACACTCACTCACTTCGTTCGCTCGTCCAAGCACTACTATTGTATAAGTTATCTTTGTCTAATTTATTTTTTTCTAATATCACATCGTACTTATAATTTATTCAATTTGTGTAATATGCAGTTAATCCAAAATCATTTCAGCTTCTACACACTTTGTAGGAACATGTTTTATCACTTTTTGTAATGTCTAATTTGTGTATACCTATATGATTTCATTTTATTAATTTATCTTATCAATCAGTATAATTATATTTCATATAAAACCCTGTTTGCACGATACTCATTTCGTTTCGTATAGTTTTGATATATATGCCTAATCGAGCGTATTATCGGAACGTTACGGATTTCATATTTGATGGTATGCATTACCTTGCCTCTGGCCCAAGCCCAACCTAACCTACTTTTACTGGTTTTCGCTTCGCTCGCTCGGCGCGCGTGCTGCTATGATCGCAGTTCTAACCTGACCTAACTTGCTTGACTGGTAGCAGTTCCATGGTCTGGCACTTCGTGGGCCGCTGCCGATGCCGCGGCACGTTCGCATCGCTCGCTCGGCTCACGCGCTGTTATAGTCATAGTCGCAGTTCTAACCTAAGCTAACGTACTTGTCTGGTAATTCAATAAAATTAGCTGAAAATTTGACAAAATTAAAGGAAAACTTTTATCTATCGGGATATGTAGGTTATAGAGCCAAGATTAATTTTATCTACTCCCCCCTCAGGGGTGAGCGTCACCCCCCTGCGCCCACGAATGTGTCCCGGAGAGCGGTATTTTCCACTTTAAAAGAAAACCGTGTACGATACATACAAAATGTATAGGAACAAAATAATTCTGAATAAATTTACTATAAACCTTTGATACATACAAAAGCGATATCACTTATAGAATCAGCGCAATCTGTTATCAAATACTAACGTTTTTAATTATTGATCTTTTTTTTCTGCTAAAAGGTTAGTTATCTCAAAAACTTCACACTTCTCGGCCAAAATATGTATAACAAAAGTAAAGAATAGAAAATTGTCTTTCTAAAAATGTATAATTTATTTCTGTTACGCTGTCATTTACCGTTGCAATGCTATTTTTAATTTTAATTCATTTGGCCATTGAGCGAAATATAAATATTCGTACTAGTTAAACGGTGTTACTTTCAATACCATAGACTTCTTATATATTTTTCTGTAAGCTTTAAGTATTGAACTATATTCTGTATTATTTTTTCTTTTTTAGACTCTCTTTTTTAGGAAATAAGGGGTGTGTGCGGAAATCGTCAAGTTTTGCTCATTTTCGTAAATAACTTCAAAACCGTTTAATTTAGAATTATGAAATATATATATTTAAGATGTTCATAATGTACGCTTTCATTTGATATATCTAACGATATACTTTGCCAAAATTTTTTTTTAATTTACCCACCAAATCTGGCCCCCATGTTTCAAATTACTTAATTTACTTTACGTTACGTTACACGTCCATGTTTGGGTCATCAATTTACATACGTGTACCAAATTTGAACTCAATCAGTCCAGTAGTTTCGGAGAGAATTCGCTATGATTATTAGTAGGATCACTCGTGTGTCTGTGTCAGTCCGTCCGTCTTTCATAGCCAATTTGGTAGTGGTTCGGTTCTGGCGCTTTACGTTAGAATTTCTCTGCAAAACCTTGATCATGATCATGCTGTTAATAATAATGACTGCTATAGTAGGTAATAATCGGATAGCAAAAATATTACCTGATTGATAAATATTTCTTCATGGGGCAATGCCGTTTGTCTTTACTTTGCTACAAATTCTAGTTTTCAGCGAAATAAATCACTTCTTATTAGCGCCAAGTATTTAGACATTGTGATCACTAGACAAAACATATTTTTATGTAATGATCGTATAACATCGGCATCATTAGTTCAACTAATATTTAACGAAACAAACTTTATTTCTTTATTAAACGGGTTCTGATAAAGCGATCGTTTATTGAAACAATAATTATGAAATTTGAAATAAGGCAAACCGTTGCTTAATTTTGTAGTTGCTGGTCAAACTAGAATTAGGCAAAGGTTATTGAGACAAAACAAGGGAATACCACAAACGTTTTCTCAATTAGTTCTGCAGCCGTCGCAGAGACGTCACGCCACCCCAAAGATATCTAAACATTCGAAGTCTCAATGCCAGTCCGAGGGCAACATTGCCAAAAACCTATGCTTTTGCAATTAACTGCGTAGATGATATTGATAAGTAAACTGTATTTTGCGGGTGCGCAGGAGCCGGCGGCGGCGGTCATCGCTCTCGCGTGCGCCGCGGCGACCGTGATCTCCCATCACAAACCTGTTGCTTTCATTACTCTTTATAACACCATATTAACAGTAATACATTTTGTACCACTCGCCACGCGCAACGGTTATCCGATTGGTTCCTGAGCTGAGACCGTAACGTTTCAACTCTATTACATATAAACGCTACAGAATCACTGGCTAAGATTTTCTGGCTTCAGAAACCTAGACAAGACTAAGACAAGCACTTAATCTTGATGAATGAGGAATAAAGACGACCAGACGACAAATGATTTTGCGTATAAAATTATTTACTCGCTTTCAAGTATATACATATAGGAGTTATTTTTTTATTAAAAGCACTCAATATCTAGACTCTAGATCTAGAGCTGGTTATATAAAATAAGTTTCTGTCAAAAATTTCATTTTAGTGACAAGCTTTCATAGCCGACTGTACTTTTCTTTAGATATCCATCAAATGCTCACTGAGACGATTCGAAAGAGCCCAAAATCGGTAGGATTGCTTTTTCTACTATAGAGTTCCTATGGCCACCTTCCGGCTCCATCATCAGATCAGCCCCATGGTACCATATTATTGTATTGTCATCAAAGTTAAGTAAGTATGCAAAATTTCAGCTCAATCGGTTGTCGATATCTGCTTCAAAATTGAGTTGCAAGATTCCACCCGCACAAACATACTTCTATACATACATTGCAAGTTAAATAAAAGCTTTTAATTAAAAAACAACCATTTATAACGTAATGTTCAATGTCCATTGTAAGTCATTGGGATAAAGGAAATTAAACACTCATACATTAATTAGCATACGAATATAAATAGTTACGTGATGAGTGATGGTTGCTTCCCAATCGCACGAGACAAAGGCCATGTGCCGGAGCCGGGTGAATCAGCCAAAGGTTAAGCCGGGACGTGAGGAGTGATCGAAGTCTATTGTGTTGTGCGGTCAATGTCGCGAAAGCGCCGAGCCCCGCGGCTACCGTTATAAGCCCGCCGGAGCGCCAGCGCGCATACTAATGCGGTCCGGCGCGCGGCGGCCGCAATGAAAGCTGCACGATGCACGATACATATCAGCTGTCCGATACGAAAACTATACTTTATTGGGCACTCTATTAAGCTACTAAATAACGTGACGTCGACACATTTGATCGATTGTTATGTACTACGGATTATTTACAGTTAAGATGACTATCTTAAATCAATGATTGCTGCGACCCATAGATGATATGGGCTTTTATGAGAATCAGGTAAGAAGAGGATTGAAAAAAAGAGTAATTTCATGACAATTCACTTTGCGGTTGTAATCGCTAAATAAGTCTAATGGTTTTCCTGCGTTTCTATTATTACTTAAACATGTCACAAATGTTCTACGTTAATTGTTTCCCGGAAAACAATTAAAATTGTAGTCGATAGTAAAATATAAAATGTATGTTGTCAGACATGTTCGGCGGGCGGTGTTCGCGGCAGGACCCCAACGTGGACGCGTGTCTGCTGCGCAGCTTCAACTCGCTGGCCGAGTACTTGAAGGGCGGCGCTCCTGAACTCGGCATCGAGGAGGTAACCCGTGAAAGAGAACTACTTTATTTTCATACAGAACTAATCAGTCATCACGACCTATGGACGAGAATTTTTTTCGCCTATTTGAAAATACAATTCGATACAAATAAGTACATTTTATAACACGATTTGAATATACACAGAAATAGAGATCCTAAAAATTAAAATAGATGCCATTGGAGCTGAGGTACAACCATATCGTGTAAGTTTTATTTTTCGTTATTTCTTAGTAGTAGGTATCAATAAACTGACTGGTGTGGCGGTGCCGGCATCGTGCGCGAGAGTGCGCGCCTCCTGGAACTTGAGCCGGATGTTGTTTTATTACAAAAAACTTATACCTAACCTCAACTTTGGATTGGTTAGATGGAACCTATAAGTGTATGACAAACATTTACTTTATAATCCTCCGTGCTATTTTCCGTGTTTGCGCAATAATCAGAATCAGTCAATCACTATTTAATATACAAATAAGCAGTCAAGGGGAAGTATGACTGCTCATGAACTATAGTTCTGTTTTATGTCAGTATTTCGCCGCAAACGGAAGCCTAGTACGCGAATTCAATAATAAAAAACGTAATAATCGAATACCGAACATTTCCTTCCCAGTCAGTTTTTAAGATTTTGTCGGGATTGGTATAGTTTTGGAGGAGGAAACAGTCTAGAACAAAACCTTTTTGTGTCCCGGTTACGTTAAGTTTGGATCTCATTAGTATGCGACGCCATAGTTAGGTACAAGGTGCACATTTAACCTAATCGTATGGAAAAATGAGCAGTGGTATTTCCTTTTAAGACAAAAACGTATCATTAAAGTAAATAGTACCTACTACTACTTTAATGACACGTCTTTGAAGTACTACCGAAGTACTTTAAGGGTGATTCTTGAAAGTCTAAATTTACAGCGTCCAGAAGGATAAAGTACCCGCACAATTGAAATAATCGACCATAGTATTTTTTATATATTACACTAGCTGTGCCCCGCGGTGCTACCCGCTCATCCCACGGGAACACTAAATTTATTCGGGATGAAAAGTATCCTATGTCCTTTCCCGGGTCTCAAACTATCTCCATACCAAATTTCATCTAAATCGGTTCAGCGGTTTAAGCGTGAAGAGGTAACAGACAGACAGACAGACAGACAGACAGACACACTTTCGCATTTATAATATTAGTATGGATTAGGACCTAATCTAACTGGAGCACGATTTATTTTTTGTTTAAGTTAAGTATAATTAACTGTAAAAAAATATTAAACACATAAAACTTTATTCCCTTGGTGCGTCCATTCGCCATTTTTTGAACAACCTACCCCAAAAAGTACATGTTATGAATTGAAATAAAGTATAGAATTGAGTTAAATTATTAGAATATAAGTTATTTATTTAGAAGAAAAAATATGGCTGCTGTGTGTATCGTAATTTAAAAAAAAATCTATGTTAAAGGTTTGTCCAGGGCTAAGCTATGATTCCTCTGGTGCCTCATTCAACACGGCGCACATCCCTACTTAAACGTCATCTGACCAGTTGCAATGGCCGGGCTTGGCAAACGTCAGTAACGCTTCCAGATATGCGGGGAATGGTCGCGACTAGTTGCTAGAATTCTTAGCTATGAAGGCTAATATATGATTCACTTGGCTTTGGTTCACTATGATTTTGATTCCCTTGAATTTTTTATAAAATTTTATATCTGCAATAGGTACATAGTGTTTAGTAAAAAGAAAACTACATGAATGCCTGCATGTGTTGACTTAATAGTTGTTCTTATAATAATTTTAGTTTCGGCAGAATCGACAAGAAACACACTTTTTTCTTATTCCTCTGGTTCTAATTTCGAACAAGGGAATCACAGTTTTCTTGCGATTTCATGAAAAGAAAATAAATTTCCTTTTAATTCGCGTTGCAGATGACTGAATCATTGATTTAGAATTTTATTTCATTTAGGTACAGCAGGTCTCAAATAATTTTAAGCTGAATTCAAGAGAAGATGCTTATTCCCAGCAATTTTTATACTACGACGGTGGTTCGATTATTAAGAAAATTGCCAATTAATGCGAATAAAACACTGTGAATTTTTGTATCCTTACAGTTTGTAAAACTTTTTATTTATTTAAGAAAAACTGATCTGAATATTATTCCCCTGTACTTCTTTTTATGATTCCTTTGGCGTTGTTCTTATTCCCATGTCATATTTTCTTATTCCCCTGGCGGCGAAAACATAAAGTATTATATTTCTGTATCAAATTGACCAAAAGTGGTGCCTATTTGATAAATCTGCGTAAAATTAAATACAATTTCATATTTTCTAGCAAATAGGTAAAAAAATATAAAAATAAAAATCGCCAAGGGAATCACATGAAGAATTAGATTCTCAAGAATGACCCTTAAAATGCTTTAAACCTTAATCATACGTTTCATTAGACACGTCGCTCACGACCCACGGTGTCCCGGACGTTAAGGAGGCATGCGCGCAGCGGAAGCCAGCTCTTTGATGTTGATACCCTTTCGACTTTCGATTAATTTTAGAATTCATTCCATTAATAATTTGAGCAAATGTAAGGACACCCTTCGCTATTACATATTATAATTATTTTATAATATGACATTTCTAACTAGGTTTATCGTCATGTAACTGTTCCAGGCCGAGCCGATAGTGATCGACGAGCTGTCGATCGCGCTAGGCGGCGGGCCCGACGGCTACCGCGCCACCTTCAAGGACATCCACGCCACCGGCGTCTCCAACATGACCATCACCAATGTCAGGTGACGTGTCCCACTTATTGGCTTAGCTGGGAGTTTTCCCTAACTCTTTTATGTGAATCTAGACACGCGGCAGCGTGTCCAGCCAAGTTCACCCCAGGAACTGGCGGGCAGCAGCCGTGTGTTATATAACACGACTTGTTTGGAGCCACTTTTGACCCCTCAATAACGCCAAATCTATTTAACATAAAAAAAAAATTGGTTTATGTATTTAGATCCTTAATTCAGAACAACAAGAACCCCAAATTTCATAAATATAGGTTAAATAGTTATCGCGATATTAATGTCCAAAAAACGGCATTTTTAACACTGACTGACTGACTGACTTAGTGACTAGTAATCAAAAACCTAACCCACTTCCAGGTGACCTACAAAGGTGAAATTTGGCATTCAGCTTGGTAATTGTGTGTGTACTATTATTACACGATTTAGACAATTCTTTGTTTGTTTAAAACATCTACTAGAATAGCACACACTCAAGTAAATTAAATTAATAATTAAGTAATTTACACATCATAATAATTTCTGTACAAAAAGTAATGATATCCCATAAAAAACATAAATGTTAAATGAGAGCCAAGTTCAATATCGCGTGCAACGTTGTCGACTTCGCTGCATTTATTTTACTTGGGGTGTAATTCGATATCAAGATTTGACTTGGCTAGTTTTCACAAACTGACTAAATTTTCTTTAAATGTCTGAAGACGAAAGTTTTCAACCAGTGCGTCCTACCCGTAATGACATACGGTGCCGAGACGTGGACACTCACGGTTGGGCTGGTCCACAAATTTAAAGTCGCTCAGAGAGCTATGGAAAGGGCAATGCTCGGAGATTCTTTGAAGGATCGAATTCGGAACGAAGTGATCCGTCAGAGAACCAAAGCTACCGACATAGCTCACCGTATTAGCAATTTGAAGTGGCAGTGGACTGGCCATATTATCCGAAGAACCGATAACCGGTGGGGTAAACGTGTTCTTGAGTGGAGACCGCGGATCAGCAAGCGTAGTGTGGGACGCCCTCAGACTAGGTGGAGCGATGATCTGTGCAGAGTGGCTGGCAAAAGCTGGATGAGAGTAGCCGAGGATCGCTTACAATGGCGTGCAGTTGGAGAGGCCTATGTCCAGCAGTGGACAAGAATAGGCTGATGATGATGATGATGATGATGACTAAATTTTATAAAAGTAACATAGTATTAATATCAAGCTAACAGTATATAAGTAACAGGACGTACACTAACTTGTGTACTTACCTTTACGAAAATAGGTTAATGATTAGACAAATATATTGACAAATAATTGGTCTGCTTGCCTTGCTTACAAATACTTGCAACTACGACGCGGCATCTACGATGTGAGCGCACCCTCATTATTATTTGTTTTTCGTTTGTTCTTAAATGTACTTACCCTTCGTTTTTTTTTTTTTTATATGTCTGCATTGTACGTTTTTATCATCATAAAACCTTATTAGTACTTAAGTTCTCATTTAAGCGAATTGTATAATTCTTATGAGAAATAAATGTCTTAAACCTAATATAAATTTATATGTAAAAACTAACAGCCAAGTCCAATTTTAGGGCAAAGAACTTGGCGCCCATATTGATCTCAATTCTTTTGTCGACAACGTTGCACATTGAACTTGGCTCTCATTTAACATTTTATGTTTTTTATTTTAGTTACAGTGATCTTTGACAGTAGGTATAAATAATATTTAGAATCTGGCCAAGAGGTTTACAATGATTTACACAAATAAAAATGACAATAGATGGTGACGGATGAATGGCTAGCTGCATCCGTATAAATATGAATGTTAATTATAGTGTCGGTGTGCAGGTCGGACTTGGAGTCGCACCAGTTCCAGCTGACGCTGTTCGGGCCGCACATCAGCGCGCGCGCGCGCTACCGCTCCTCCGGCGTGCTGCTGCTCGTGCGCGCCTCCGGCGGCGGCGACTACTGGGGCGAATACGGTACTCATCCGCCACCTACTCTGTCCCATACAATACACGAAATCAGCCCCGAATCTACTAGGTACTATTCTGAACTAGGGTAGAACCGTGATAAGGCGCCCCCTCATCTCGTAAAGGGCGCCAAATCTCAAGGCTAATATTCTATTTTTTACGTGATGATAAAGAATATTGGGAAGAATAAAATAAAAAGAAATCCGTTCCCACTGCTACTTCGATGAGAAATATAGGTGCTGGAAGTACAAGCAGATATACGTGACAAGGCATCTATAAATCAACATGTAGATATACAACTAAACCAAAACTATGAATACGTTAAGGTTGGTACGAACAAGTAAATCTGTTTGTGGTTGAAACAAAATACCTTACCTAATGCCGAAGCCATTATTCACTAAGTTTTCGTTAGGTGTTTTTTTCAATAGCTGAAGTAGAAGCTGTGTAGTGCAATATGCAACGTAATGTGCGATGCGATTATTAACCTTGCTTCCCGCTCAAAAAGTACGTTATATTAGCTTCGTGAGGGTTTAAACTGAAACCATATATATATAGCATACATTATAAAATTATAATTTATAATAATTTCTATGAAAATGAAAAAGAAATCTTGTTAGCGGCCAGCTACATGCTACCGATACGGATAGATATATACCTACCTACGGATAATTAAAAACAAACCAAGAAGTTTCTGCAGTTACTGCAGAGCTTATTTATTTTATTCGGCATACTAAAATTACAAGTCCAAGTATTTTCAAACATGGTTATGGATTTTACCATAAATAAAAAATCAAAATGATTTAAATACGAAAACAACACAAAATGCAATATTAGTATTCCGAATAAAAAATAGACCAGTTTTTATTTACCTGGGTAATAATAACATCTTAAATATTTTATCCTGACATAGAAAACTGAATGAGAAAATTAATTTATACATTTAAAAGGATTCATCTCATTTACACGCTGCGGTTAACAATGGAAAAAAATCCAAGAAAACGTTAGGCGCAGTTCTAGACGTATGTTTACGGTGTATAACTACATAAAAAATGTTGTGATCTTACATTTACTTATGCCCTATGTAATCAATAAAAAAGTGCTAATTCTACAAAAAAAATGAGCATGCTGTTGCGCATGGTCAAAGTTATAATCAGTGTGTATAACACATGAACCCTTAACTTCACGATGTATAGCCAAATATACATATTTTTGATCTTCTTTTAGCATTTTTTAGTTAAACAGATTTTTTGTCAATTTTTAACGGCACCGTGGTTTCAACCTGAGTTTCTTTTTTATTTTGCGACTTTAAGGATTAAAAACTATTATGATAGGCAGGTTATATTTGTCCTGGCTCATTTCGTTCGATCCTCTAAATAATCACTTCGTGTCATAATAGCTTGTTTCAGCCCCTTGTCAAACTCTACTACATATATTACAAATTAATATTTTCTTTATTAATGTAAAACGCTCCGGGCCACGTTGCGTGTTGATTATGTAACAAACAAATACTTTGTTAAGACAAGTCAATAAAAGTTGTGTACATAATGTGGCGTGTTGGCAGACGGCGTGAAGGCCAAGGTGTACTTCCGCGGCGCGCCCTACGAGCGCGACGGCCGCACCTACCTGCGGCTGCAGCAGCTTAAGCTCGACTTCTCCGTCAAGGACATCCAGATGGGTGTCGAGAACCTGCAGAACGGAAACGCAGTTCTGCGTGAGTCACTCACACCCCCTCATTATGGCTTATCTTACCATAGCTTGGTCACGTCTCTTGACTGGCAGCAGTAGCATAATTCAAGCATTGCTTTACTTTTTGATTTTTTTTATATTAGAAATTCACGTTAATGAGATTCTTTTCAAATCAAATCATTGATTGAAATGGTTGTGTTGTTGATAAATGATGATTTTTCTTATTATCAAATTGACATTGACAGAGGCGGCACTCAACCTGTTCATCAACACGAACGCGCAGGAGCTCCTTAAGGAGATGAAGCCGGAGCTGAAGCGCGACCTGGCTGACAAGATGTCGCGCTTCTTGGCGCGCATCCTCGACCACATCCCCTACGACGACTGGATCGTGGACTGAGCTCTTCCGAGGGCGGCTGGCTGATGATAGAGCAAGACTGTTGCTCGCTCAGTCGGAACGAACTCCGCTCTGACCGATCGAGCATTAGCCTCGCCAAACTCCTCATTCGATCAGCACTGGGGTCATCGAATACGTTAAGGTGCTAATGTAAACGTACAATTCTAGGACTGAAATAGTAACTTAATTCTTTCCCACGGTACTTTTAATTCGTAAAACGATAAATTTTGCTCTAGGTAATTTATAAGATTTAAGTACCTATGATTAAGTTGTTGAAGATGGTCTTTCGAGGACGTACTTATTTATAATTTAATTTTCTCTCCTCCCCGTGTTAGTTCGCTACATGATGTCTTCGAATTCAAAATTCGAATGTCATTCTCATCGTAGAATCCTTTTTTTCTTAATTCTGTCTTTACTGGTCCTTGATTGTTGAGGACTATTAATTTAGGCCTATTTTTTTATGTTGATAAGGTGTAGAAACGGTGTGGACACATTTAGCAAAAGTTTTCATGAGAAATACGCGAAGGTACTTAAGTTTTGGATTTAAATATTTCACTTTATTAAGTAGGTACTTACCTATGTTACTGAAATTCATAAAAAGGATTGAACTTACGTCTAAATTTTTTTTATTAATTATTAGATTCTCTATGTAAATAATTGCCTTCTGACTGATTAGATAGTTAAGCGTATGTGAAAGGTTGTAATTAATTCATGAAATCATCATGACAAAGCGCTTTTCTTGACAGTCAGACCAAAAGACCATGCAGTGATGTAGTGGGTGTATGTGTGTATTTATTGATACATAGAGTTATAGATTAAGTCCTGATTCTCAAGAAATATTTCGACATTGCTACGTCAAGTAAAATTACATGGACGATTTTTTGTAAGCGATGCAGATAATTAATATTACGATTGTGGAAATATTCATATTTTCTTTAATCATTTCATTAATATTTTGATCGGTCTCATGTTTCACATACCTAAACCATACCAAACTTAACGGAATATGTAGATATTTTATAATGTTCTTAATTTGTGTGTGTTTAGATTATCAACTATACCTACTCTAAATAAAGTACCGTAAAACTACCCAACTACAGTCCAGTCCTTACAACTATGGTCAACTATTATGACAATTATTACGAATAAACTCTAAGGTCAACAACATTATTAAACAGACTTAAATAAAAACGAATAAAATCACTGATAAAATGCAGATTTTGATAAAAATAAACGACTTTTGTTTTGGACCATATTTGGATGATAGGACTATAGTTGGATAATTTTACGGTAGGTATTTGAGTACTTCAAGATGCCTAAATGCCGAACCTGTGAAATCTTTATTGATGAGTTCAATGTAGTATTAGTTATTTTAAAGGTACACTCATATTGTAGTATTTATAAATAAAACCTGAAACTGAACTGTTGGGTAATTTTTTTGAAGAGCGGTAAGTTTTTTATTGCCGCGTATTTTTTTTATTTAGGAAGGCTCCAGGTTTAGTCCCAATGCTGCGCGAAGACCTCCAATTTAGCAATTGACCGTCATCTGTCATTCCACTCCGTAGGATCCCAAGCCTAGTTCTATTGACAATACTACATGGACTATTTGAGTCTTGCAGATAGGGCCCAAACTGTACTTGCTAAGTTCGTAGGGGTATGACGTCATCAATAATTGTTTGTATCTGATTATGGAGCTTTTTCTGAAACCTATCCTGTGACAGATCAAATAAAAGGGCTTTGTAAGCTGAATTCAAATATATTTTAGTGCTCCACATTATATCCTTAAAACCTAAGCGTAAAGCCACGTTTGAGCACGCACAGGTATAAAACGGTAAACATGTATTATACTAGTGGCTCTGCGAATTGTAGACCTCGGTTGTTGTCGAAATTGCTGAAACTGGTAATTTTATACGTTTTCAAATCTTCTTTTGAAACATATTGATAAACGGAATCGCTAAAAAAATGGTGTAATAGCCTAACAAGAGTCGGTCCGGCCCAGGGATAGTGGCGCTACAAACAGCTTTCATATGGCAATAATGAGCAAACTTCACATAAGTATTTATATTATTAAACCTGACTAGCGATTTGTCAAGGATTTGTCATTAACCAAATTCAAAATATTCTTTACCGAATAGCTACTCAATCCTTCGTTCTTCTTGCGAAATAAATACTGCATCCTATATAAAAAAAACTTTACTTTCATCACTGTGGATAGTTTTGGCTTTATTATACAACAATTACTTAAAACTTGCGTAATATTTAGTCGTTTCTTCTTTGTTTACATCAGACATACACTGACTTTCAACGACAGCTGCCAAAAAAAATTCGGTCAAAAAATATTAGTACCACCAACACTAAAATCCGTAATATGGCTGGGGTTGAAAAACAAAACTTCAGGAGAATCAGTTGAGAAATGCAACCTGTATGCGAGAACAGCTGTATCCAAACATCCACATCCACATCCCAAACGAGTACATATAGTAGAAGTGGTCGAAGTCATAGGGCGGAGCAAAGTCTCTATAAAATCGTTATATGAAGACTTGTTTTACAATCGGGTACTCTACCATATAATGTATTTTGGAAAGGAAACTTGCTTTTAATTTTAATCAGCTGAATTAAATTGGATTTCTTTCAGGGGCCGTATGAAGGTTGCGTTTATCACGTGATAAATAAGTGACAAAGCATCTGTCACTCACAGTCGCATTTTGTCAAAACGTGACGGGGGGTATGTAATGATCGATATAAAAATAAATGGTATAAGTATGGTTGATATAACAACATTTGGTATAACAACATTTGGTATAATGACTCATTTGATATAATAAACGTTTGGTATAATTTCAAAATATCTATTTTTATTTCGTATACTTATCATTTGGTATAAAACTTATTTCCTATAACCATCATATGGTATAATAACATTTGGTATAACAACATTTGGTATAACAACATTTGGTATAATTTCATATGGTATAATTTCATATGGTATAACAACATTTGTATAACAACATTTGGTATAATTTCGCTCGTCGTCGTACCTAACCATGACTCTACAATTACAATTTAACTTTCATGTTTGAGCAGTTTGAGCGGGTATTGAGCCTTTAAACGTATTATATCCTTTTTTTTTTTTGCCACTTTTTTCCTTTTTTTTCCTTCTTTTTTCCTTTTTTTTTCTATCCTAACCTAACCTAACCTACGTTTCTCTTGAACTTTCGGTTTGTTTTTTTTTAATGCGGGGGGCTTGGCCCCCCGAGCCCCCCTGTGGGGGCTCCGCCCCCGCCCCCCTATTTCTCTATACCCTATACGTTATGCCATTTGAACGTTAGATAAAATAAACGTTATACCATAAATTCATTAGACGAAATATTAAAATTATATCAAATGTTGATATATTAAGTGTTGTTATATCATTCAATCATTATATCAAATGAGCGTTATACCGACTGAAATTATATCAAAAGTTGTTATAGCCATCGTTACGCACCCCGTGACGGGTGCTTTGTCACTTATTTATCGCGTCGCGCAACTATCATAGGCCCGCAGGATTAGGCAGGACGACACAGGCCGTATTATTTATTTTAAGAAGCCAAAGTTGATAAAACATTACGTGACATCATCGTTCCCAAATGTTGTTCCCGTTTGTTTAGGGATGCGTCATTACACTGTGTCATTCGGTCATGATCCAGGGCGGTAAGCCCTGGCAATTAATACCAAGGGCCAGATTTAGGTACTACCAATAGTACCTCACACAAGGAGGAAAACGAGTGAAAGGGAATACACAGTTGGCACGGGCTACGTTGGTTACATAGTTATAATTTTTATGGGTTTATTGAAGACAATCATTTGATTACCCCGCTACGCCCAGATATAACGTTGACAACTCTTGCTCTACTCTAGAGTTGGCGTCGAAGATGCTCAAGCTTGTCGGATGGAAACAACACGATTATCGGAGCTATCCGTAGTATACAACATATACATACCTATAACTTATAGGTTGCGATTTCGAGTATGGTACGATGGTACGCGGTTGTGGCTGTCGTGTTTGGTGCCGTCATAATCATAATCGATTATTGTGAAATGCAGTAAATCTATTATTGCGCAGTAATTTTGTTACAATAGCGACAAAACGGCAATCATTAAAAATTGTAAGCACTTATTTGACGATAAGAGATATTAATTATTTAAAGTACTCCGATAAATGTAATGTATTGCCCGCATTTTAATTTAGGTCACCCTAGACCGTAACTGGGATTTTCTGCCCGCTACGCTGGAGATAATCTCACTTCCTGGCCAAAGCAAGACGTAAAACTTTAGGAAAACCACGGGCGGTCATTTGTAAAGCCACAGATCGCATATTTATGGTCTCTCCTTCGGTTCGGGCCACGAGCACCTGCGTTCTGGGACATTGTCACGAATTCACCGCCCTAGGTATAATAATGTAGGTACTATAAAGTATTTTCATTGATTCGTCACAGGTGAAAGTGCAATAAAAAGCTGCATAATGATAAGTATGTGCATAGTCTCATTCGATTCCGTGCGAGAAATTAAATGTCATAAAATGTCACCTCACTCGGCTAGTTTGTAAAATGTTCTTCTTTTAAATATACATCCACCATTAGGGTAAGTTTGCAAAAAAAATGCAATTTGTCCTGTATAAATTATATATAGTAAAGCGATCTGGAAGTAGGAATCAATGCATATAAAATGTTTGAGCACTAGGACGTTCCACAATTGGTAACCAAAAAGCAAAATGCTACAATGTGACATAGGTATACCTACGTAAGAAAGGAGAAGAATA
Source organism: Apotomis betuletana (assembly GCA_932273695.1). Taxonomy (NCBI): domain Eukaryota; kingdom Metazoa; phylum Arthropoda; class Insecta; order Lepidoptera; family Tortricidae; genus Apotomis; species Apotomis betuletana. The sequence continues at coordinate 36,403,616 of OW026298.1, forward strand.
CATTGTGCACGGTACATTTTTGTGGCTTTATTAGGAACATCCAGAAGGTTGTATACTGGGTCATAAGGCCTTTGCAGGCGCAGGGCCTTGGAAGAAGTGGGAGGGACACGGCGATATCCACACGCCTTACGGCACTTTCGCAGCTCTCCTAGAGCGCCAGCGCCCGCGCCGCGTAGACCACATTCAAACTAAACTAGTAGAACGTTGCACACGTACTTATCTATTAATTTCGATTGATTCCTATTTGCGTTCAAAAGGTTATTTATTTAACTAATAATACACGTTAAGTTACATTTTGGTGTCTATATTTTCATAGAAACATGCGTGCACGTTATGTAATAGCCCTTCATATGATATTCATATTGCTCTGCTCGTCTACGGTGGAGAGTAACCACGAACTACAAGATATCGGTAAGTACTATATATGTACTCGTGGTACTCGTAAATGAATCTTCATATGATATCATTCCTATTGGCCTATTGCATAATAGGTACCTACTTAGTACAAGTAACCAAGCTAAGTATATCTAGATAAAAATAATAAATTATAGGTCGCATCATTAGCTGGCTACGAATTTGTAACACTTAGTTTCAAAATCGATAGCGACCAAGACTTTTAGTGCAGTCATTGAAGCGAAAAATACGGTCTTACCTCCGATTTTTTTTACTGTGAACCGATTTGCATGAAATTTTGGAATTAGGCTCATCTTACCCTTAAAGGCTCATTTTAAAGCTTATTTCAAGCACTACAAAACCCTTTTGTATTGGAATGCATAAAATGCATCTGCTTGCCGCTAGATGGCATTGACCACATCGATTAAATTTCAGACATAATAAAAAACGGCTTTGATCTTTAATATCTAGCTTAATATTGCACTTAGAATACTTTATAAAAAACCAAATTGTTCATTGTTTTACCTGCTACAATTTTGTCTTTATAAAATTTTCGATAAAACGTATATTTATGGAGATATTTGCAAAAAACCGATGAAAAACGTGAAAAAATTGCGAATTTTCAATTGCCAATAACTTGAAAAGTATAGGATTTTTTGAAAACTTTTATAGATGATTTTTTGCTTAAAATTAGGCCTTCTATCGAGATCCGAAAAAAAAAAATTCACCCCCGAGAAGGGGTGGCAACCACCCCCAGGGTGGTTGCGGAGTTCAAATCATTTTCACTTCTGAAGTTAAGGGTAAGATGAACCTAATTCCAAAATTGTATGCAATTCGGTTCACAGTAAAAAAAATCGGAGCAATAATGCTTCAATGACTGCACTATTTAGTTATTTAACTTTATGGAATATTAATTGTATGGGCACGTGACGCCAGCCGTACAGCGACATCTGTTGGTAAAAAACTCGTCATTATTAACGTCAATCGAAGTTTACAAAAAAATATATAATTTTCATTATATTAAAATATTTACATACGTAAAACCAAAGCCTATTTTTGTTTACCAAGTGACAATTAGTAATCAGATTTTTTTTTTACTTCATAAATGCTACGTCAGATGGAAAGAGGAAAGTGTTGACTTGAAATCGGTACTTTAAACCTCTTTGTTTTCAATCAAAGTGGTAGAGTCTGTGCCTGGTCTGTGCGGATAGAGAAGAGTCGTGGCAGAAATGAGAACTAACAAGAACGCCAAATTTCATAGTTTTAGGTCATCGGGAAGTACCCTATCATTTGGATTCCCTTGAGAGAGTCGTAATGTACATTTTTTGCGATATAAACGGCCGTATCTTTTTTTTACGTTAACGTAGAAGTTCACAGCTTCAAGGGGCCGTAAACCTGAGTATATAGTGTTAATTTCCACTCGATACCTCCACGCGTTCTCGAGATAAAGGGTCTTGACAGACAGACAGACGGACGGACAACAAAGTGATCCTATAAGGGTTTGGGTTATCCGCTATGTCGGGTTGTTGTCTTTAATGGGAACACTAACAATACTGTGAAGTTTCATTTGTCCGCATGCATCATTATTCCGAATTTTCATAATTTCGAAAACCATGTTCCGATAAATTCGCTCTTTGGGAATGTGCTGTTCTAAGGAAATTGACATTACGTAGGAATAACTAGTTAGATACTCGATTTAACGCGACTTTGCGACTTGTGTTTAGTGCAAGACGAGTCGAACAATACAGGCTTTGCGGGCTAACTTGAGTGAACATTACGTAAGTTCAGTGGTGTTAGATAATAATATGCAACTGCATACAAAGGCAAACTAGGCTCTCTGAATTGCTAATGCTAACCTGCGCTTGTAATGTTAGCAAGCTGTTTTACTCAGTGAGTTTACTATCACCAAAAAGAAGTACTAAATTCCCAGCAGAGAGAGTCGTGTTCCATGAAAATGGTGTCACATTTCCGGGGAGGATTTACAAATCTAAGTAGAAGATTGGCAGATGCATCAAAATGTACTGATTGATACAGAGTGGACAGATAAACAGAAGGACAGACGCAAAGAAGCTAAAGGGTCATGTTGTAGACAGAATGCTAAAAACGCTATGATAGTATTTAATGCAATCGTTGCACAATGAAGGTTCTTAAAGCCGAGTACCGCGTTTAGGTCACGAGGCTTGCCGAGTGACCTAAGTAAGGTCCGAGATTTTAAGGCCTAGATAATTGTGTAACTATTGCATATAATACTTTTTATACGAGCAAAACACAGAAAACATTTTTTACTTTAATCGTCATTCCCCACTATGAATTTTTATTTTTGATGTAACGTTCAACTAAACAGACCTCTTAAAAAAAAACATGATCGCGATGGTCACGGCTGGTGCCTCGTGATTGGTTAAATTTTTTGACAAGTAATTTCAACCAATCAGTAAACAGTAGCGTGCTTTTTTTTTTAAATCAAATATGATGATATTCTCTTTTTGAAATTATTAAAGTTCAGTAGAGACATGTCTTATGAATATTAAAGTTCTGTAGCGGGTACCATAGAGTATAGAATTTTGGTAGGTACAGGATTAAAAAGTGGGGTATTGTGATTTTGTCTGTGAAATTATAATTGACAGATAGAAGTACGCGAGTATAAAAAATATGATAATGAACTTGGTTCCTAATGAGGAACTAAGATGAACATGACATGACTCAGCATCGGGTGAATAAGTTTAATAATAAACAGTCTTCGTCGACTGCATCCGCGAGCATTATTAATGATTTCTTTGTTGATAATAATGTGCGCAAAAAATCACAATCTGACAAACATTATCTATAAACCATCAGTTTTAATCACGAAAGCACGAAAATACTATATGTTTACAGGTTACGGTTTTTATTTTCAATGATATCAATTGATAATTTAAGATGGGAACAATTTATTGACAAGAAATATGTATATATTTATATTATTATTTTTTTATCACATAGTTTGTTAAAATTACTTGAAATAATTTCCTATTTATTGCAGAACACATATTATCGAAATGTAGGAAGCAATCTCCAAAATTTGATGCTTGTATGAAACGAGCACTAAACGATATCCGGCCGTATTTTAAACGTGGTAAGTCCGAATACCGTGACACACATCAAATGCAACTTGTTGCTCTCATCAGAGTAAGCAGATTTTCATTAAGTTAGAGTGGCTTAAGCTTGAGAGTGGTTATTTTAACTATTATGAATTCATGGAACTATTTCAGGCATACCAGAGATTGGAGTAGCCCCTTTCGATCCTCATTTCGCCAAAGAAGTCAAGCAAAACCGAAGCATATTTGGAATCAGGTATACTCTCATACTCCGCAACGTTTGCGAGAGCGGTTGGACTAAATCGACTGTTACTAAATTCAAGTAAGTATAATGTATTTAGTATTTTTTAACCGACTTAAAAAAGGAGGGGGTCGTCAATTCGGTTGTATTTTTTATGTGTTTGACCTTAGAACTCCGCTATTTATAAGTCGATTTATCGATTTATTTATCAATGTTAAGCATCTCCAAGTTATTCCCATAAAATTTTGACGAATATCTGATGACGATATCCATGAGGAAGACACAAGCCACCAGTAGGGAAATCGCGGGCAACCCTCAATATTTTTTAAGCACAAGCAATACTTTTCATGTATTTTATAATGTTATTCAGATATTTGCGTCTGGTAGTCATCTCATTATGCTACGCTGATGATGGAAGGTACAACTCCTTAATGGTTAGGAGTAAGATAATAATTCTTCAAATATTACAGGTAGGTTAGACAATTGTATTCTATTTAGTATACCGCTGAGATGACCCCACCATCGTCAAGGCGGGATCGGCATGATAATGGGATCCCAGGGAAGGTAACACTCAAATAATGGCACTGATAATGTTTATCATATATTTTCTAAATTTCAATCATCGTCTCATGTTGCTGAGCTGAAGATGGAAGGTGTACCTCTTTAACAATTAAGAGTTCAAGGATAATTCAAGCAAGATGCATGCAAACAAGTCCTCCCTGATCACGCCGCTATACTCGTATGTACTTTTTATCAATATGTACATTTTATCAAAATTTAAGCCCCGACCCAACCAAACATAGCCTTTGGCGTATACTCGTATAGGGGGGTGGCCGGGCGGGCCGTGCCCACCCCAGTATGGTCTAGTGCCCACCCCAGGATTTTGGGTTACCGATAGAAATTCATGGCTTGTTCTCATAGGCCATGGCCAGGCCCCCCTGAAAAATAATGTTAGGTACGCCAATGAACATACATAGCTAAGAACCATCTCGACAGAGAAGGCTTTCGAATAAAAGAAACGCATTCATATCGGACCATCCATTTGGGAAATACGATGCCACAGCCAGACACACAGATACATATATATAAACAAAGCTTTTGTGAATAAAATAAATAAATAAAATAATCATGAAATTCATGAAGCATTATAATAAATTTATGAAACATGTAATGTCTCATTTTTTGGGTTCCGTAGTTCCGTAGTCAACTAGGAACCCTTATAGTTTCACCATGTCCGTCTGTCCGTCTGTCCGTCCGTCCGCAGCTTAGCTTCGTGATCATTAGTAGTAGAAAGCTGAAATTTGGTATGAGTAGGTATGTGTATGTATCACGCCGACAAAACGGTAAAATATAAACAAAAAACCTTTTTTTCGGGTAAGTACCTCTCATACACCGTGAAATACGCCAACTTTGCCTCCACAGGGATCTTTGCCCAAAAAGCTACTTAAAAAAAAACGTTACTGTAGACAATTTCAAGATGTTTATAGCAACACTACTATTTTTAGTGGAAAGTAGATTATATATTTGGTATCGCTGGGAATCACATTTGCGCGCAACTTCATTCTATAACGTGTCGGAACTCGTCGAGTAAGGTGCGTGATTTGGCGGGCCAATTCTAGGTGAAGTTCTGGAGTATTTTTTACAGAATGTGGAAGCCTCAGATGAATGTATCTTACTACTTGTTATAATATAAGAACTGTAGACCATTTTCAATGCAGTATGTACTAAAAGTACTTATTAAACCCAGAGTAATGATGGTGGGCAATATTATCCAGTAACTTGCTAACCTATGAAAGTTAACATTGCCCAGCCTAAGAAAAGGGTAAGGGTTGTCACCTTGTCGTAATTTTACCTGACTGCGTAAATGAAGGTGGGTTATGTATTTAAGGTAAGGTAAATTGTATTTCTATTAAGCAGTTGTACTTTTGCAGTACCTAGCTGCATATAAAGCCTGACCAGAAATGTATGAGGATGCGCCATATTGCGGAATTTCACTGGAACTAATTTCTTACACTGGCAATGATTTTATGATAGTTTGTCAACAATGTCAATATCTTTCGTGGTGATTTCTTTAAAAGACAAATATTTAAAATTATCCAATGAAAATGCCGAAAACCATTCACAGTCGTAAACGTAAGATTATAAATAAAGTGTACATGTGTTTACTAAACGAAAAACCGACAGGAAAAGAGAATGATATATTGCGAGGTTAAAATAGTGGAACTGACAGGCATTTAAAACTAATGTCATTATATTCGGTTGCGATTGGTTGAAAATTTTTTGCCGTATAAATCTTATAAATAGCGCCCTCTTAACAATCCTCATATACCTACTTCTGGCCAGGCTTTACAGTCCATAAAACACAAAAACATAAAATTATCAATAATGACAATTTTTATTTAGATTATTCTAACGTGGAGTAATAAAATGAACGTCTAAGTATAAGTTCCCAATATGGAGCATACATTTTTCATTTTGATAATGGTATTGGTAAAGATAGTTTACTGAACCAAAAGTGACAACCCTAACAATTCGAAACCGCTTGATTCAGATTGTATGGAAAAAAACAAAATACCCATGTAACATTGCCCATCCATATTGCACACGTGTTTGTATAGTTAAGACCAAGATGTTTACGTGGAACGCCATTATTACCCCAGATATTATACTGATCCTTATCTTAACGTTGTAGAGGCTATAGTTACGACAGTAAATTATTTGGGCAATGTTGGCAAAAGTTTAGATCACTTTACCCGAGGTGAAAATTGATAAAAAAGTGGTTTAATGTAGATTAAAAAAAAATGGTTGCCTGTAAAGTCGGTTTTACGGGCGAAGGAAGATTTTACGTGACAACGTCTTTGTATTTGTATGGGAATATAAAATTATCGTTTTTATTATTTTCCACTCATTTATTCAATATTTTCTCACCGTTTAAACCTTCCCTTGACTTCTACGAATATTTCAATACTAAAATTAGCCAAATCGGTTCAGCCGTTCTCGAGTTTTAGCGGGACATAAACATCGTAACGTGAGCGGGCGTTACACTTTTTCATGAGTGACTCCGAGCGCAACCTAATTTAAGACGTTGTCACGTCAAAAATTGTTTCTTGTTGTAAACGCATGCATATGAATACGATGGACGCGTTAGACAAAAAAAAACTTTATCCCATCATAGAAAAAAAATGAGAAATTAGGGTTTTTACGAAAAAAGCGGTCACGGTGACGTTAATTAGGTCTTTTAAAAATAATAAGGGTCTCAAAACATAATTTATTAATAGTCTGCAGTTTTGTAAATATACGCTCCGAAAATAAAAATATAGCCCCCTCTAACTTTTCAAACAAGGGTCAAACCTCCACTGTGATGACCGACCTAGCACGCTTGTATCAAAATGTACTATTCTTATATTTCAGAACAGACTGGACCAACGCGAGCATCATCTATTCTCAATATTTCCCAGAAAAATACTTAGAGGGCCAATATGAATTTAAAGTAAGTGAGTGTAGGGTCCACATACCGCACAGTGCCATCCCAGCGAAATAACCAACAATCGCGTAAAGCTTTCACATACGCGTCGGTACCATATCGGCAGGTACACGTTCTCATTTGACAACCACTATAGTAGAGTTGCTAAGCCGCGAAATTGTGCGCATCGGGTTACAAGCATGAAATTTTTACCACACATAGAACGTTCCACGGTGATTATTTTCAGATGTAGAGGGATAGAGGGAAGTCAGATTCGTCCCCTGTGTGGTGGGAGAGCGGGGTGAAGAGGACCAAGTAGGTATTGCTCTTTTTCTTTTTAGGGTTCCGTACCCAAAGGGTAAAAACGGGACCCTATTACTGAGACTTCGCTGTCCGTCCGTCCGTCCATCCGTCCGTCCGTCCGTCCGTCCGTCCGTCCGTCCGTCCGTCTGTCACCAGGCTGTATCTCAAGAACGGTGATAGCTAGACAGTTGAAATTTTCACAGATGATGTATTTCTATTGCCGCTATAGCAACAAATACTAAAAATAATATAAAATAAATATTTAAGGGGGGCTCCCATACAACAAACTTGTTATAGATTATATATACATAATATATATATAGGTACGGAACCCTTCATGCGCGAGTCGGACTCGCACTTGCCCAATTTTTTTTTTTATTACTGATCAGTAAAGGCTATTAGAGCTTGTGCGACATCGTTTTCGTGTAGAATAGATATCAGCTATTAATTTTTTATGTTATTTATTCATAGTACCAGTAGTAGGTTGTATTTCCGAAATTGTAAAAATCACAACAAGTGTTTTTTATTCAGAACGATAAATTAGTTATCTATCTTGAATATTTACAATTTAAAAAAATATTACTAAACAGAAAATTTAATCTAGTTTTTAAAAATGTATACATATTGGGCACATCTGATACAAAAAATACCTTGAAAAAAATGTTGATGTTGAGCTTAGCCTGCGTGTTCTAGTACATTTTGCTAAGTCGCGAAATTGTGAAATTTTAAAGAAAAGAGGGATACTTGGCCCTATTCACTTCACTCTTGCGCCTCACAGGGGACGAATCTGACTTCCCTCCACATCTGAAAATAATCACCGTGGAACACTCTATCTATGGTAGAAACTTCATGCTTGTAACCCGATGCGCACAATTATGTTAGAAAACAGCGGACTAACAACTCTACTACTACGCGTGTCCTCATTAGCATTAACCGCGCTTTTATAGTTTACTTTGACATTATAATTAAAGTGTGTATTTTCGATTATATTCGTGAGTTATTATTTCATACAGCAAATAACATTTTAATATTGGTGTTATTGACACTAGCAGCCCGCACATCAATTTGGTCCTTCGAGCCGGAGCCTACTATTTCAATGTACCTACTTTACTTTTCAAACTTAAAAGAAAAAAGGCAAAAGCAGTCACCTATTACCGAGGTTTTTCAATATCATTCGCACCTACGTATAACCTGGCAAATTGTGGTTGAACGAACCCCAGGGATAAACAGAACAGCGTTCATGTGGCGACAATGTAGGTATATACCTACGTCATGTCTGTGTTATATACTGACAGTGCACAGTGTATGCATTACAAAATGTAAACTGTACAGATTTTGTAGGCAATTTGCTTGATATTTTACAACTCGACACAAGTCTATAAATTGCAGTTTTTGCCAATTTCTTGTCTCACGGTAAATAGATAGGTATGCAAGGTGTTATTTTAATCAAAAAAAGCTACAATGACATATAACAAGATCACATTCAGCATCAAAGGGTTACCATCTTACACCTAGGGCATCCCAACATGAAATACGCATTAAAACGTTACCATGAGTCAGGTCGCTATAAGAAGGCGAAGAGTAAGACGAGGTAGTGGCGGCATCAAGTGCACGTCCACCAGCTGACTGCTTTATCCTCCTGACGACCAGCATTCATAATTTGTCAATTTAATTTTAGCCTTATGACAAATAGTTGACAGTTAACTATTAATTGAAGTTTATGTACTATGTGTAGGACACTGGAAGTCAGGAGGTTATAATTATAGTGGTGTTGCGAAGGAGACTCGGAGAATGAGACCTACGTGCTCATAGGCTGGTTAGAGTTCCCAAATTTTATTGTCTTGGGCGGAAGGGGTTCAGTTTCCAAGGGAGCATCAAAAGTATAAATACTCGAGAGCCATCCCAAATTGACTGATGAATGCCGAGGCGCCTTGAGGCCAACGATTCCTCGCAATAACCACACAAGGTTTAGAACATACACTGGTAGAGAATTCCTTGTGGCATTAAGTCCGCCATTTGTACTAGTTTGATCTGTGCAATAAATGGTTTGGGGCGGGGTTAAATAGTTCAGATGCTCGCACAGAGGTAGTCATTGTGTAAGTTCATCTCAACGCTACAAGATAACAAGATTTTTTTTTCAAGATCACGCTGTAGGTACCGTACGCCGTATTAATTGAGGCCGAGTATGTCTTGGTTTAATTTGATTATTTACTGATGTAAACCATATTTTACGGGCTGGCAGTTCGTGAACCTGATTCGCCAATTGCATATTGGTATGAAAACGCAGTTTCAGCATGAAAACGAACTATTAGAGGAAATCCAAATCACGAGTGATGTTAAACAAGGATGTGTACTGCGGCTACACTCTTTGCCATATATTTTTCAGTGGTTATGAGGGACTCATTAGTACTGCAGCAACCATATCCAGCTCAATGTTATAGAACTGAAAAAGGCATGTTTGAGAGATTCAGTGCGAAGTCCAAAGGTCAAGGGAAATCATCCCTTAAGGACAAGGAGTGAAAGTTTGTAAAGATAATGAACAACCGCTAAACCGATTTAGACAAAAATGATTATGGAAATAGTTGAAGTCACGAGAAAGAGACAAATGGTAGTTTTTAAACTGGTAATAATCCCTTAAAGAATCAAAATTTTATGTAGGGAATGAATAATCGTTAAAAACCGATCGCCCGAACCGAAAGTTTTTATAAAGATAGTTTAAGTCCTGAGAAAGGACAAGGATAGTTTTAAACCAGAAATAATCACGTAAGGGCTATTCTTTTTAAGTTTTGTAGGCGAACATTTGCTAGAATCAGGACCAAACCTTGGATTTAACTCCATAATCCCAAGCCCTCCTAAGTGTAGTACACTCGATTGAGTTAAGTTTGCACCTGAATCTTATGGCGCTACTTAGGAATGAGGTGCAAACTTTTTTCAGACATGTGCTACGACTATAGAGTACCCTGATAAACTAACAGTATTTTCTTTAACATGCCATGAAATATCGTCATAAAGGCTCCCATACATGGGAAGGCAAAACTGATCAGGCCGATGTGATTGAATCGCTTCAGTCCATCCGGCCGCCGTAAAGCGAGGTGACCTTAAGGCCGTTTCATTCATACACTGTAGGGATTTAAGTCCGATCAGATGGAACTGAAGGTAAACCTGCCGGCCTATGATGGTTGCGTTTATCACGTGATAAATAAGTGACAAAGCATCTGTCCCTTGCACTCGCAATTGGTCAAAACGTGACGGATGCTTTGACACTTATTCATCACGTGATAAACGCAACCATCATAGGCCTACTGGTCATGGTGCGTTAAAAAAGGCTTCGATGTGTCACGTTTCGGGCGGAACAATTCGAGAGAACTGTAAAGGAATTTCATACAAAATTGAAGGCCTAGGCGTCTGTGTTCATGAACGGGCTAAACAGCTGTATTATGTTTTTTTGAGTAGTGTATTTTTTTATTTCATTGCATATGTTTGAGAAAATCACAATACATGCCTTAGCCGTGAAAAGGGCTTGCCGGCTTCGTATCGGTCGGCCGTATACCTACCTGCTCAGCCCGCAAGCCCTTATTTCCCGGCGTCTGCAGTAATGTAATATTAATGAAAGGGCAAGCGAAGTTGAGCGCACGTTGAGCGGGAGATGCCTACTAAGGTTGGCATCATTACACTTTATTTGGTAATATGTATACATTTTGTGGCAATAATAGTGATTTACTTGGGTATAAATAGAGCGCACGTTGAGCGGGAGATGCCTGCTAAGTTTGGCATCATTACACTTTATTTGGTAATATGTATACATTTTGTGGCAATAATAGTGATTTACTTGGGTATAAATAGCGCATTAATTTGCTTTAATCTCGCTCTCGCAATCTCTCTAAAATTTGGTGATCATTTAATAAATATTTTGGGGTTATACTTTTAGGTTTCAAGATGATATATATTTGAATGTAATTTCATATTAAAATGGTGATAAATTTTTGGAGAACGTTCACTTTTTTTAGGGTTCCGTACTCAAATAGTTTCGCCATGTCCGTCTGTCCGTCCGCGGCTTAGCTCCGTGATCATTAGTACTAGAAAGCTGAAATTTGGTATGAGTATGGGTATGTATCATGCCAACAAAACGGTAAAAAACTAAAAAAAAGATTTTTTTTCGGGTTCGTCTCGAACACCTAAAGTGGGGGTGTTTTTTTTTTTTTCGTTTCAACAATATAGTGTGGGGTGTCGTTGAATAGGTCTTTTGAAAATAATAGGGGTCTCCAAACATGATTTTTTGATAAAGTCAGCAGTTTTGTAAATATTCGCTCCGAAAATAAAAAAATAGCGTCCCCCCCGCTCTAACTTTTCAACCACGCGTCAAAAAATTATGGAAAAATTCATGAACATGAGGCCTTTCAATGAAAACTATATTGAAAAAAAAATCGATTTAGCCGTTTTTGAGTTAGGTATCGCAAAATATCATAATTTTCATAAAAAAGGAAGTAGGTAAGTTGACTTCCAGAAGGTAATAAGTAATTACAGTCACTTTGGCGTTTACTTCTTTTTTATAGAGCTTGAAATCTTTCTCGTAACTTAAGTCTATCGTGAAGGATAAGCAACTACGGAACGGAACCCTACACTGAGCGTGGCCCGACATGCTCTTGGCCGGTTTTTTGGGTTTAAAAATGATTAATGTGGTTATTTACTTTAAGTAGGATAGCAAGTTTCAATATTTACGGTAATCATGACAACATTTCATATTTATAACAGGTGGAAATTAATATAGAGATCGACAGGGCTTTATGTCGTGTACCTTAAAAAAAAATCTTTGAATTTATTCTTCTGTATTTAAAGAAATATAAGAAAATTCATCAAATAACTGCAATCTAAGACAATACGGGCTGAATAGGGTTGTTGTCTAAACCAAAGAGCGAAAAAATATATTTATTTTTTATTTGACGTTGACAGATGACAGATGCATACCGAGTTTTATTAAGTTTTTTTTTAATAGAAAACCGACTAAAGTAACCGTTCCATTAAGTTCTGGTTTTGGTGTTGCCTCATTTTAAAATGAGTATGTTTTTATAAATTAATAATAAAATAAATAATCATCTCAGAAAATAAATAAAAACAGATATTACTTCATCTTTTTAAGCAGAATTCAGAAAAGTAATAAAATGATAGTCTCAAAAATATGAAATGTTGTCAATTGGCACATTCACTATTTTTGGTCGCAAAAAGTGATTTTTTTGGGTGTGTAATAATTCATAGAACAACAAATGGTATAACGTTCATCACATCGAATAACATATAATATAATTTCAACACATAGAATCGATCAATTGATAGAATTATCATTTCGTAGAAAATCAGTTCATATATTTTCATTTCTTATAACAACACTTGGTATATTTTTTGTTTCGTATATAAACACTAAAAATAATGAACACTTAATATAATGAACATTTAATATAATAAACATTTAATAGAATAAACAAATAACATAATACATACTTAATATAATGAACATTTCATACAATAAACATTTAATAGAATAAACAAATAGCATAATACACACTTCATAGATTTTTTGTCAAGAGAGAGTGACTATTTTGTATCATTTATGTAAACAGTATGAATACAAGCAAAACTTGTTTCGGTACGCAAAAAAAAAATAACCTCGAAGGCTAGGCGGGAGCTCGCTACGCTTCGCTCCCGCCTGACCTTCTAACCTAACCCGGCCACGTCGGATCTGCTCTGAAAGGTTTTGCTCGCTCGCTCGTATGTTTTTTTTGCCAGTACTCCGCCTTAGCTCCAAACTTAATACTTTCCTGGAAGTGGTTGGGTGGATTTGTTCTTGTATGTAAACAGTATGATTACAAGCAAAACTTTCTTCAGTACGGAAAAAAAATAACCTCGAAGGCCAGGCGGGAGCTCGCTACGCTTCGCTCCCGCCTGACCTTCTAGCCTAACCCAGCCACGTCAGATCTGCTCTGAAAGGTTATGCTCGCTCGCTTCGCTCGCTCGCTCGAATGTTTTTTTTTTGGCCAGTACTCCGCCTTAGCTCCGATCAATACTTTCCTGGAAGTGGTTGGGTGGATTTGTTCTTGTATGTAAACAGTATGATTACAAGCAAAACTTTTTTCGGTACGCAAAAAAAAAATAACCTCGAAGGCCAGGCGGGAGCTCGCTACGCTTCGCTCCCGCCTGACCTTCTAACCTAACCCGGCCACGTCGGATCTGCTCTAAAAGGTTTTGCTCGCTCGCTTCGCTCGCTCGCTTGTTCAAATTTTGTAATTTATGAATTCGAAAGTATATTATACGAAAAATACATTCTATTAAACGTACATTCTATGAAAAGTACATTCTATTACACGTACATTCTACGAAAAGTACATTCTATGAAATTATTGTTATAAGAAAAGTGTATTATATTAAACGTGCATTCTATCAAATGATTGTTATAAGAAATTACTTTCTATCAATTGTGCTTCTACGAAATAACGATATATGAAATGAACATTCTATGAAACGTTGTTATACAATCTGAAAATTCTACCAAACGTATGTTCGGTCATATGAAAATATGTTAATTGTTTTTCTATGAAATGAGACGCACCCGATTTTTTTGCCAATAGATTTTACTCTATCTGGTGATCAGTAATATAACTTTAAATTTTGGTGCTCATCAACTATTTTATTGCCGTTACATTTTACTACATCTGGTGCTCCATTAAACATAAAAGCCATTTGATTATGACATTGACAAGTACTACAAGTGTCAAGGTGTCAACCATCTACAATGATTTTTTTATTGGGTTTCGAAGGCAAAGATCCTTTCAGCCAATTTTATTGCAAACTGTCAAATTGAACCATGGCAAAGAAAAATTTATGAGCTACAGATTGTAAATCTTTCTTCCAGGAAGGACTTGTGAAAAAAAAATGTTGTTTCCTAAAATTGTACAAAAGCCTATTGAATCTGTTGACAGAGCGATGCCTTCGGGGCGGCGGCAGCGGCGCGGGCCGGCTGGTGGAACCTCACGCTGCGCGACTACGCGCAGACGACGCGGGTGACGCGCGGCGCGGGCGCCAACGTCCTAGTGCGCGTGGAGGTCGACCGCATCGGAGACATGGAGCTGCACATCAGCAGCCTTCTCAGAGGAAGAACAACGCTAGGTATACAAAACAAAACGGAATACTCATTCACCCGTCCGCTACGAACTATCTGTCTATGTGTAAGTAGGTTTAAAGCTCGCTTTCGACTCTGCTGTAATTTTTAACCTACTTCAAAAAAAAGAGGAGGGTTCTCAATTCGATTGTATTTTTTTTATGTTTGTTACCTCAGAACTTTTGACTGGACCGATTTTGATGATTCTTTTTTTATTTAAAACCTGCTGCAATTTCGTCCAGTTCTTACACAGAAATCTATGAGAAAATTATATAAGTGTTTTTGTATGTTCCATGTCGCTCATGGAAGTCGGTTATTTTTTTTGTGAAAAAGTGGTTATATTTGAATCACTAAAAGCAAAATAATTAAAAAAAAAAACATAAAAAGAACCGACTTCAAAAAAACTGAAAGGCCATAACCCGATAATAATGTACAGATTACATTTGAATCACCTTTTGAAGTCGGTGCCAAACCACTCAATTATTTTATTAGGTACTATGAAAACAGATGCCGCGCAAGCAGCGCAAGCTGTGTTCTAGCAAATAAATGGCTTCACGCAATTAGGATCCTCGTGATATGGTTCCACTACTCTACGTCTGTGGACGGCAACTTTGATCTTCGCAAAACTGCTATTCGGTCCACAGCCAAACATTTCTAATAGTTTTAATATATAAAGGCAAATTCCTTGTGCCCTTTTTAGCTATAATCTTGCTGTATGTGTTTTGCATCTCATTCAGCACATTTCCAAAATGGTCCTGGATCCGTGAACATGTTAAAATGTTTATGCCAACCGCATACAAACGCCAAGTTTCTTTTTATTAGTCGCTATAGCAAAAAAAACTATAGCAAAAAGGGTTTATAGTTATACGAATAAGGTGTCCTTCTTAAAAGGTAAACCTACATATAACAGGTAGACCTACTAATAGAGTAATGTACGCAGGAAGTGTCCGCATTGGGTAAGTGTCCGCAAACCCATGCATTTCAGTCAGAAATTAATGGGGTTACACACACTTATTAATTCACTGCGCACACTTGCCCCACATGACTCTACTGATAACAAAAAAAAATAACAAAAAAAAGAACCGACTTCAATAAAACTAAAAACCAAAAATAACTAGTTCAAGTACAGATTACATTTGAATCACCTTTTGAAGTCGGTGCCAAACCACTCAATTATTATACAATTTATATATCATAGTTTACGTGAGGCTTGGCAACGACTTCAAAAAGTGATTCAAATGTAATCCGTACCTAGATAATTACGATATGTGGATAACCAATATACGTACGTAGAACGGGTTATTTTTGGCTTTTTGTTTTATTGAAGTCGGTAAATTTTTTGTTGAAATATTTTTTTTTCGTTTCTTAGTTTTTCATATAAAATACTTGGCGATGGTCGAGGAGGTCTTGAAGGCATGCATCTCGTTTGAATTATGTCCTAACTCCTAACCGTTAAGGAGTTATACCTTCCATCATCTGCTCAGCATAGGAAGATGATGACTATCAGACGCAAATTAAAACGTTGTTCATTAAGGATAAGGTTTTGCAAGATAAATTTGTTCGTGAACAACTTCATAATCGCGGACAAACATTAACATACCTATATGCGGGTCAAACTGTGAGAACCTCTTTTTTTTTAAGTCGGTCAAAATACTAAAACCTTCTCCTAAGCGTAACAAATGCTTTACTGACTGAGCCCTCAGTAGTAACTGAGGCTTGTCTTCATCATTAGCTTCTCTTTACCAAATGGTGGTTTTCGAGTGCAAATGCTTGTATGTACTACTGTAATATACACTGAAATCGCCATAGATGTGCCCCATAATATTTTAGGAATTCCTTCGTCAGACCTTTACCAAAATTTTATGGGACCAATTTGGAGATGTCATGAACCAAAAAAAAATTTCCAAATCGACTCATTAATGACGGAGTTCTGAGGTAAAAAACGTTAAAAATATTAAAAAACATACAACCGAATTGAGAACCCCCTCCTTTTTTCCTTTTTTTATTTTTATTTAGTCGGTTAAAAATTTAAATTTTAACAATTGTGATTTTATTATTATTTAAATACTTTCATTTGTTTCAGAACAATTACTTGATGGGGTTATCAACGCATTCTGGAAGCCAGGGCTTATCTTCGTCAGACCTGTGATAAATGACCTAGTAAGCACTGCTTTTACGAATATCTGGAGTGAATCATTTAAATCTTTCAATATACAACATTTTATTAAAGACTAGGGGCGCATGATGAGTAGATAAAAGTCTCAACTGAAATTTCTGATAGCAAAAGATCAATATATAACACAACATGTCGTACATAGTAGGTACTTGTTACTCGTAGGCACGAAACCAATGCTGCGTATCCAGTTACGTAAATATTATATTTCTCGCTATTAAACTATTTAGGGTTATGCCATGCCATACAGCCGACAAATGTAATAAAACCGCTAGTAATAGGCACTCCAAATTTTACAAGGACCCAAGTCGATTCCACTGGGTTATATAAGCCGTGAGGGTGTATGTCTGCCAAGTTCGCGAAGCAAAACGGCGACACACCGGCCGTGGGTAATATTAATATTACACGAACCATACATTATACTTGTCATATGCAGTTAGCAGCTACGATAGTGACGAATTAAGAATATGAATAAGATTTTTTGACTGTTTTACCAAAGTAAGTAGGTACCGCCAGACTCCGGCCTAGTCCTCCGGCCGGCAATCTGATCCTGGCTTAGTGAGGCAGAAGTGGCCAGATTTACCGAGCCGAGATTCATGGCAGATATAGCCAGATTTTACCGCACCGAGCCTATGATGGTTGCTTTTATCACGCAATAAATAAGTGACTATAGTCACTTCTTTATCACGTGATAAACGCAACCATCATAGGCCCGTCGTTAAGAGGCCGTAATACTTTTAATTTTTTTTTCATACTATGGCTAAAAATATATTGATCAACCAACTTTTTAAAGTGTTATATTCTTTTTCCCTGAGTTCTAGAAAGTGACAAAGCTATTTCATGCTTTCATTGCGTGCAGAAAATAAGTTGAATTTCGTCAATTTCGAGTAGATTTTGAAACAAATATTATCAATGAAAAATTCAAACTGTAGGTTTCAAATATATACCAATAAATCGCAATGACCCTGTTCTAAGTAGTATAGTCTGGCTAAATTAAATATTACGCAAAGTTTTGGCGGGAAATTGAAAATAAACTGCGGCTGGTCACACTTTGTGTAGTAGGAATTAGAGTTTTGATACTAGAACATATTTTTGATTTTCTATGCATACGTAAGGTACAAGGAATTAAGGTAAGTATATGTTGAATAGCTCACATAATTTCTACCACTATGTACATACAGTACAGTCAACGCAAACACATATGTTTACACTTTCTAACCATATACATAGCGAAAAATTAAATGTAGTTTAATTTATACCATAATATTAATCCATCACCAAAAAAAATACCTAATGTATGCCAACATTCAAACTGATCGGAATGTTCGAACTAGTACAATGTAAAGTATCAAAATTATTTATAGAGGACCCACCTACTAAATTGTTTAAATCATAGATAGTGATACCACAAGGAAATATCTGTCAAATTTTTTTGGGTAGCCAGACTTGATTGTTTGATCAGTTCTGATGTAATAAGATTGATTTTTAGACCTTCTAGTTCAATATCAATACACTCTTCACTTCGAGGATCGCTAAAATGTTGGATAAGGGTTGTTTGTAGGGCATCCCACGAGGTTATGTCCTCTGTCCTCTCGTTCAGTTAGGAGAGCAGCTGCGTCACCACGCAATCTGCTGGTAAGCGCATTCATTACATATTTGTTTTGTGCTTCATCTCCTGCATACCTACTTTGAAATTATATACTTAGTTACATTTTTTAAGATAAAGGTTCAATAACTTTTTCGCTCCGTTAAACTCCGGTACTTACAATTTTCAACATTTCTGACGGAATTAGAATGATTTGTGCCATTATTTAGCTTGTTTACGCAGAACAAAACAGTAAAACTTAATTTATGATTAAATAAACTTATCTAAATTGATCAACCCTACAATAACACAAATTTACCTATAATTATAAATCAATATGATCAAATAACACTTTTCAAATTACTTTTCATAAATTAAACCTTTTTAAAAATACTTTTCTTAAAACTAACTTGATTCTGAAGACGTCTAATTCTGAACCAAGGGCAGGTACGAATCTAGGGGAATGGTAAGGATTTTGACTCACCAGTCACACACGGATCCCATCCCCGTTGCTTGTCGTGTGAGGTCCTCTCGTTAAGCCGTGGAAACAGCAGAAGCTCAGCAACCTCGTAGCTTGTAGACCAGCTATCTCAGCTATATCAGCTAGCTGTATCTCTTATTCCACAAGGAAGGGTCCATCAACACCTTCAAGTGATTTGGTAGCTAAGTACATGTGATGGTACTCTCCCTTGAGGTAAAGCCTGACCAGAAATATATGAGGATTGTCAAGAGGGCGCAATTTACAAGATTTACATGGCAACAATTTTGCAACCAATCGCAAGCAACTATAATGACATTAGTTTTAAATACCTGTCAGTTCCACTATGTTAACCTCGTAATATCATTTAATGGAATGCACTCTTCTCCTGACTGTTTTTCGTGAGTAAACACATATACACTTTATGTATAATCTTAAGTTCACGATTGTGAATGGTTTTCGGCATTTTCTTTGGATAATATTCAACATTTGTCTTTTAAAGAAATCACCACGAATGACAGTGACATTGTTGACAAACCATCATAAAATCATTGCCAGTGTAAGAAATTAGTTCCAGTAAAATTCCGCAATATGGCGCATCCTCATATATTTCTGGTCAGGCTTTACATACAATATCCAACACCTCTAGCATAACTGTCATACGTGACTATTTCTCGCGCGAGATTACCTGTCTCTTTCTGTGCAGTAATGTGAGAGGGACGGGCAGGGCTATATCGCGCGACAAGAGTCGCGAAGCATAGTTGTGCTAGACGGGCAGTTACGGTTACTTAACTACCTCCAAAATATTTTACTATTCATCACTGTGAGTAGGGGTACAGCCACGATTTGTGACGGACGACCACTCCGCCTTAGTTCCGGCGCTGCGGGGATAGCAGCCCTTCCGCCCTTACGTGACAATGCACGGTCGTCCGTACTCTGCTCCGCAGCTGAGGCTGGCGACCCAAGCTTTGTCACGGTGGGCGAGGGCTGCTCGCCTTCCGCACCGCCGGCTTTACAAAAACACTCTAGGATGCTCTGTCGGCACGCCTCCTCCTAACCAGCGAAAGCCCTAGATTTACTCAATACTTATTTTTTTTTTATTAAAGCAGTAACGTCTGCTAACGTAAACTAAATGTTTACAAATGAAGCGAAAATTGAAAAATTTTATGATTCGGACAGGAATACTCAATACTTTATTGCACATAATGGTTTTACAGGTGGTAATGTTGCAAATTTGAGATTACATCATGTACCCTGTAAGCAGGGCGCAGCAATTTAATTTACTTTCGCAGCCTAATATATCGTAGGTGTGCCAAATGTACTTATGTCAGAGCTTCTCGATATATTGTATTATCGTTAAAGCGTATTATCGAGTACTAGCTTTTGCCCGCGACTTCGTACGCGTAGAACTCGTTCATTGATATTGACTATTAGACTTTCAGGTATTCGCATGGAATCTAAATGTTCTAGGCTATTTATAACATACTTTTTTAGTCTTTTTGGAGTTATCCGAGGCTAAGTCCCTTTCGATTCAATAAGGTATGCTCAGAAATGGCTCGTGATGGTGATGGTCAATATTCATATATATTTGTTTGCGTAGAAGTCATTTTGTTAATTTTTTTTTGTTTATTTTTAAACAATATTATTTTTTGGTACCACCAAGGTTCTTTCACACAGCCAATTTTCGTCATGAATATTTTGATTTTACATATGACAAAATTCATTAGTGAATAAAATCATACCTTCTTCGTCGGTTTCTATTAACCGACCGTCACCTATCTCGAGAAGTTTCTGGGCATACGCAATCGACTCTGCATCGTTAACTTTGTTCCACACATAAGATGACTTCAGGCATGCATTTGTCTCGTCTGCTGGAGTGCTATGCACGATAACTGGTAAAGTCTGTTTGAATTCACCAGCCAGTAACACTACCACACCACCCATCAACGATCGATTACTGTGCATGTTTTGCAGACAGCGATCAAAGTGCGTCAATAGCTCGTTTATGTGACATTGTATCTTGGCAATTCAGGGATTGTCGAGTATCTGATTAATACAGAAACTTCATGCACAAATGCTGTACACGGCGATCTAAATATTAAATATTGCACGGTCCTTGGAAAGAGACAATTCCACAATTGGCTGTTAACGACGATTTCCGAACACTGGCGACTGTCCATCAATCATCGTTTAAAATTAAGAGGAACGAACGAAATACTTTCACGTTTATAATATTATTATGATTGATAAATAATTTACTGTAAAACTAAAATTAATAATAAGTAAAACTAGTTATTAAGCTAGAAGGGATTTATGAACAGTTCCGGAAGGTGCCTGGCTCAAAAGTCCCTAGAATACTAGCGGAGTTGCCGCGCACTAAAGCCAGGGTGATCCTTTGAGCCAAGTACTCGCCGGAACGGGGGTCCACGCCTCGGTCTTTCAGCCTACGCGCCAAAGCCGCGACAAACTCCTTAGCCTCAGCACACCATGGCCCACCAGTCTCTATGGCAACCGGGACGAACTCATACACTGGTTCCAGGTTACTGTACTTCACGTGCTTTAGTTTAGCGGCGGTTTCGGCAGCCCCACCGGCGGCACGTGTCGTATCAGCGAGGTGAGAGGGAGCAAAGGTGCTGACGCAGGTTGCGTCCCATATAAGGCTGCGACCTCTCACCCATGGGACCAGTGTTAGCCCGTCCGGTCTTTTGCCGTCGGTACCACTTAAGCCTGGGGTTCTAGGGTGCATGGGATGTTTGCCGCGACCATAGCTCGACGGATGATATCATTCAAGGCGTGATGAAGAATTATAGTTTTGATACTAGAAAATATTTTTGATTCCCTATGCACACATAAGGTACATGGAAATAAGTTAAATATATATTGACGTGCCCTCATAGTCAGATCACATAATTTATACCACTATGTACCTACAGTATAGCCAACGACAAAAGCATATGTTAACACTTTTTTACCATATAGGTACAAGGCGAAAAAATAAATGTAGTGTAAATAAGTTTCTGTCAAAAATGACATTTTAGTGGCAAGCTTTTATAGCCGACTGTACTTTTCTTTGGATATCCATCAAATGCTCACTGAGACGATTCTAAAGAGCCCAAGCTCGGTAGGATTGCTTTTTCTATTATAGAGTTCCTATGGCCACCTTCCGGCTCCATCATCAGATCAGCCCCATGGTACCATATTATTGTATTGTCATCAAAGTTAAGTAAGTATGCAACATTTCAGCTCAATCGGTTGACGATATATGCTTCCAAATTGAGTTGCAAGATTTCACCCGAACATACATACTTTAAACATACCATGCAAGTTAAATAAAAGCTTTAAATAAGACCTATCTCGATAATACTATAAATCATAATACATATTATTCCACTTTTATTTTTAATGTTATCTCGTTTATGTTTAAGTACCTACCTAATTGTGTTTCTTTTTATATACCATACAAATGTTTTGATCATGTGCACTGTGAATTTGTATGTAATAAATAAATAAAAATTCTTTTGCATTAGGGCATCGCATTTTACTGTTTTAAAATTTTCTTTTTTTTTTCATACAAATATACGTGATACGTGACAAATCATATAATATAAAAAAAAAATTTTTTTTTTTAACGAATAAGGCCTCTTGACACGTTCGTTCCGGTACGGATTCTCTAGAACCACGTGGTATATGCGCAATGGTTTAAATAGCTTATTTGTTACTCCCTTCATTTAGCTGGCTTGATTTAAAATGTAATATGTGATATTTAGAAAATAATTAACTGTCAAAATTCAATACTTACCTATACACCTCGATACTACATTTTATGAATCCAGTGATAAATAAATAAATAATAATAATTACAAACGGTCCGGTAATTTTTGCATGTTTTAACCGTGGTACCATGGCTTTTGTACCACGAGGGACTACGGGTAATTTTTTTTTCCCGTAGACCCACAACACCAATATGGGACTACGGGTAATTGAAAATAACTGTATTTTACCCGTTGACCACCGCTGTCATATTTTGCAGATTAGAAGATTATGGGTTGTTATATTAGATATACAATCTCTTAGCACTTTATGATTTATGCCGTTCGTCACTACCTATGTCATGTCAAAGTCATTAGCCTAGATTTTTCCTTTTTTTCCCTCTTTTTTCCTTTTTTTTTTCTATCCTAACCTAACCTAACCTACGTTTCTCTTGAACTTTCGGTTTAAGTTTTTTTTAATGCGGGGGGCTTCGCCCCCCGAGCCCCCCTATTGCAGCGTGGAACTACGGGGATTTTTTTTTTCGAGGAATGACCAGTGAGCCCACGGAAAGTTTCGTGTTCAAAAAGATAACTTAAAACTGGAGCAGAGGGGTCTACGGGGAAAATTCGGAGAAAAAAATAACCCGTGGTCCCCCGTGGTACAAAAGCCGTGGTACCACGGTTAAAACCCTAATTTTTGATATGTTGTCTAGGATGGTTAGTGAGTGTTTAATATGCAAAATGCACAATTGCCCCCCTACACCGCGTCCGCCGCCATATAAAAAAAACCGTCAATTTCTTCAGATTTTTGCTTATATCTTCGTTTAGGAGCAATTTAGCTAGAAAAGAACTTATGCAATGTGGTAGAGAATTAAATTTCCTATAATTTCCATCTTAAATTTTGTTTATAGGACAGATAGTTACAGAGATATGAACATTAAAAAAAGTGTTTAATGTCGCATTTTTCAAGTCCTTCATTTCAGCCTCTCTAATACGGTGAATAGAGACTAAAGTACTATGTGTGACCTTACAAACGGTCCGGTAGTTTTGAATTTTTGATATGTTGTCTAGCCACTCAATTGCTTCGAATTTTGAGTTGGACTCTATTTATATAATAAAATAAGAGCGGTGACAGGTAGCCGTAGTTACCAAAAGCAATCTAGTGGTTAGGATGGTTAGGCAGTGTTTAAAATGCAAAATGCACAATTCCCCCCCCCCTCCGCGCCCGCCGCCATATTGAAAAAACCGGCACTTTCTTCATATTTTTGCTCATATCTTCCTTTAGGAGCATTTTAGCTAGAAGAAAGCTTCGACAATGTTATAGAAAGTTAAATTTACTACATTCTCCATTTTATATTTTTTTTCTAGGACAGATAGTTACGGAGATATCCACATTAAAAAAAACGTAAAAAATCGCAATTTCCTACTGAAAAACAAACTTCTGGATTATATCTTCGTTTAGGAGCATTTTAGCTACAACAAAGCTTGGGCAATGTTGTAGAGAATTAAATTTACTATAATTTACACTTCAAATTTTGTTTCAAGGATGGTTAGTTACGGAGATATGCACATTTAAAAAACAGGAAAAGTCGAATTTTCCGAAAATTTCTCAAAATTATTGGTTTAGAAAGCTGTCATTCAGTTACGGACTAGTCTAGGACAAATTAAAACATGTAGGAAATATAATTTCTTATAAAACTCATGTCCATTTTTACATGCATTTTCGGAAAATGTGACTTTATTTTTTACATATCTCCGTAATTATCTGTCCTAGAAACAAAATTTGAAATGTAAATTATAGTAAATTTAATTATCTACAAAATTGCCCAAGCACTGTTCTAGCTAAAATGCTCCTAAACGAAGATATAATCCAGAAGTTTGTTTTTGAGTTAGAAATTGCAATTTCTTAAGTTTTTTTAAATGTGCATATCTCCGTAACTATCTGTCCTAGATACAAAATATAAAATGGATAATGTAGTAAATTTAACTCTCTATAACATTGTCGAAGCTTTCTTCTAGCTAAAATGCTCCTAAAGGAAGATATGAGCAAAAATATGAAGAGAGTGCCGGTTTTTTCAATATGGCGGCGGGCGCGGAGGGGGGGGAATTGTGCATTTTGCATTTTAATCACTGCCTAACCATCCTAGACAACATATCAAAAATTCAAAACTACCGGACCGTTTGTAAGGTCAAAATCCTTTATTCACTGAATTACTCTGACTGCTCCAGTAATAAAGGGTTTTGCCTAAAAAGTTGGCAGTAGTGGAAAGGTACCTTTTTTCAGTATTTTGCTTGTATCTCGATCACTGCTAAAATATCACTTTAAATATAATATATACATTATTTACTGTAGGATCAATACTTTAGTAGTATAACAATCAAATATGACAAAGTAGATAAGTTTCGCAAAAAAATTAAATAATGGATTGTCATCATAGAGCTCGAAGAGCAGATATTTTTATCGGTTTCCGAGACAACCAAAAAACTAAAAAAAGTACTTCTAGTATGTACGGACATCCCAAAGAATAATTATATCAATTTTTCTAAACTACACGTATCATTTCCTCTGATTTCTTTAAAAAATATAATAGCCAGGCATAGCAAAATTTACCAGGCTATTATATCTTTTAAAACTGTTTTGTGTTATATGTTATGCAAAAATGCCTTTAAGTTAGTATTTACATATCTATTTTTATGATTTAATGGTGCTTATACTTGTTAATACATTTGGATGTCTCGGAATGTCCATTAATAATAATAACAGCAATTCGAAATTAAATTGAAGATGTGTCATCTATTTGGTGTACTAATTATTATGGTGTACCTAACATATAGTTCGGTAAATAGAGACTAAACGACTAGGGGTGACCTAACAAACGAGTCCGGTAGTTCTGAATTTTAGATGTTGCCTAGGATGTTTAGTGCGTGTTTAAAAGGCAAAAAGCACAATTCCCCCTCCTCGCCGGCCACCATATTGAAAAACCCGTCAATCTCTTTACATTTTTGCTTACATCTTCGTTTAGGAGCAATTTAGCTAGAAAAAAGCTGACGCAATGTTGTAGAGAATCATATTTCCTATATTTTTTCCTATTTTTTAGGAAAGGAAAGGCAGATAGTTACGGAGATATGCACATTTAAAATGCCCACAATCGGGTTGCGAAACCAGTTCAAACATTTTTGGGTTTGGAAATAATAAATACTGTTCCACTTCGCCACCGCCGGCTCACCCACCCTCGGGGCCCTCACACTTTTAGTATGTTTATCCGGACACCTCACAGAATTACTGTGCCATGCAATTTTCAAAACTTCACGAATTATTTAAATATTTGTCAATTTTGGAGCGAATTTATCTTAAACTAATTAAATAAATGTCAATTTGACGAAACGGAACTGAACTGTGGTCGTTTAAAAGTCTGCGGTCCGGGAAATCACCACTCGCGGGTGCGAAGCTGCCGAGACTGGTATGAAAATGTGACGTTCATATAACGATAAAATCTTATTATGTACAAAATCCTATGCAATTGTGTATTTACGCAATTACTTATTTATAATAACATTATTATACGAGACGTGCGATCATTTTTGGTACATCAACACCCTGTCATGAATTAAGACATGTTTCTTAAGGTTGACATAGCAAATGACGATGGAACGAAAAACCACCGCTCCGCGCGAGGGGCTCGGTCGTTGGCGCGTTTGTAATACTTTACGGGCCTCGTATGTTGTGGAACTATAGTTGAAGTAATGCAAGCTGAGCTAATCCACTTAAGAACTGAATACCATTGAACAAACCACAACTGGTAAACCGCAAATTAAGATAACGAGCTCGTAGTAAAAGCAGATTGTAACCACCTTGGAAGGTTAATATAGATTATCGACTCTATTTCCTTGGACATTAGACTACAAAATGCACTAACAGAATAATGGTGATCATAACTTTTTGGAATTTTACAACCGTCCGAACCTCCTCAAGACCGTATTCTCTTGAAAAAGGACTATGATCTCTCGTCAACAAACATTTTAAACCTATTCAACAAGGAATAAGGCTGAAAATTCAATATCCACGCAATGTAGTTCTAACCTTTTTTTGTAAGTAACTGGTTGGCGCCAGGTTGGCCCTTAAGAGAACAAAAGCAGATAGGATTGTATTAGACACAATGCTATTGTGAATGCAGGTAAGTGGATTAGCTCAGCTTGCATTACTTCAACTATAATATATGTATATTTGTACAAAACTAGGAATATAACTCATTTTCTAAACTGAAATACGATAATAATATGTCAATTATTGCGATAATACCTGCACATTTACCCCAAAAAGCTCGCCAAGTCCAGGTCATGATACATCATGCAATGATCCCTCGTGCAAATTTATACCTAACGTAGGGTCTAACATTAAACCTTATATTGATATGCACTTAATAGTTATATGTTTAGAACATTTGTGAATGACATTTGTGCCGTACACGAGAAAACCGACTAAACGGCGAAGGGCGAGCGTGTGGATTATGATGAGACGCCAGGAGGGTTACTCCGATGTTCGAAATCCGAACTTCATGCTGTCCCGCTCATTCAAATATGGTTTGACACGAGATCGAGAGAGAGGGCAAGATACAAATTTCAGGGGCATTATAGGCTTGGTACAATTTATGAGAGACCGTTAAATTATATATTTTTCGATAATCCTTTCTGTAAGGATCTACAAACTGCAAGGTCATAACTTTTTCTTTACCATGACTTTTCCCTTTTTTTATTGTTTGCAATAAAATTGGCTAAAAGGGCCTTTGCCTTCGAAACCCATTATTATTATATAGTTCAATAAAATAAGCTGAAAATTTGGCAAAATTAAAGGAAAACTTTTATCTATCAGGATATGTAGGTTATGGAGCCAAGTTTAATTTTATCTAGAAAAAAAATGGCAAAGTATATCTTGTGACATATCAAATGAAAGGGTACATTATGAACATCTCAAATATATGTACTTATTTCATAACTCTAAATTAAACGGTTTTGAAGTTATTTACGAAAATGAGCAAAACTTGACGCCCCACACGCCCCTTATTTCCTAAATTCAAGAGTGACTATCTTTTTACTTTAATGTTATTTCCTAAAATAGTGAGTATAAAAAAAATGAAAAATACAGAATATAGTTGGTATTAAAAGTAACACCGTTTAACTAGTACGAATATTTATATTTCGCTCAATGGCCAAATTAGTGCAGTCATTGAAGCATTATTGCTCCGAATTTTTTAACTGTGAACCGAATTGCATACAATTTTGGAATTAGGTTCATCTTACCCTTAACTTCAAAAGTGAAAATGATTTGAACTCCGCAACCACCCTGGGGGTGGTTGCCACCCCCTTCTCGGGGGTGATTTTTTTTTTTCAAAATAACCTCGTATATCGATAGAAGGCCTAATTTTAAGCAAAAAATCACCTATAAAGTTTTTCAAAAAATCCAATACTTTTCAAGTTATTGGCAATTGAAAATTCGCAATTTTTTCACGTTTTTCATCGGTTTTTTGCAAATATCTCCAAAAAATACGTTTTATCGTAATTTTATAAAAAACAAAATTGTAGCAGGTGAAACAATGAACAATTTGTCTTTTTATAAAGTATTCTAAGTGCAATATTAAGCTAGATATTAAAGATCAAAGCCGTTTTTTATTTTGTCTGAAATTTAATCGATGTGGTCAATGCCATCTAGCGGCGAGCAGATGCATTTTATGCATTCTAATACAAAAGGGTTTTGTAGTGCTTGAAGTAAGCTTTAAAATGAGCACTATTGAAAGTCTTTTGCACGTAAAATAAGTGAGCTGTATTGCAAATAAGGGGAGCATCTAATGTTTTTTCTTTTAAATCAATGGGTTTCATAAGTGCCATTTCCACCAAAATTAAAATTAATCGTATTCCGCCTAGAATTAACTTTATTATGAAGAGTTTGATAGATAGTATCAGTTTGGCTGCTTCAGGACACATGTTTTTCAAAAAAGTCACGATAAAAAAAAAACAAAATTTCAAATAAAAAAAAAAAACCACTTTTTTTTCATAATAATCTCAAAAATGACGACAGATACGTATAAAAGTGAACGGATTAAAAATTTAGGTATTTTTCTGACAAACAATTTGGTTTTTTTGTTTTTTCTGTCAAACAAAAATTTACGGAGATATGATAGTTTAAAGAGCGCGTGGCAGCGCAATCACAGCCTCTCTTAAGCCCTTTAACCCTTTACCGTTTTAGAAAAAGGTTTTTTACTATATATTGTAATAAAGGATGTTGTAGCTCTCTTAATTACCTTTACAATAGTTTTTTATAAATTGTGATAGCATGAAAATTGAAGGAGTTATGGTCCAAAAACTTATCATATTTTTTTCTACTTAGTAACTGAAAATTTCGGAGTGTGAATATTTGGAGCAATGTGAAAGTACGCAGTATAATAGAGACCCACAACTATTGTAATGTGTATATATATACATGATATAATATGGCTCATATATTTTGGAAACGTAGGCATGAATACATACCAACGTTCTTATATGTATATATAACACATTTGAGTGAAGGGGCCAACGAAAAAGCCATGTGATCAGCTGTGTTAAATTAAATTATTTTTAAATATGTAATCATATATATTTACTGTTTTAATTTAGGGGTAGTTTTAAGGGTAGAAAAGCTTAAGAATATGATAATCATTTTCGAGAGTATGGAATAATATTTAAATCCTTTTCATTTTATCAAAAAAAAAATAACAATTTTTTATCAAGGGGTAGATTTCAAGGGTTGAAAGGGGGTTAAAAATTTTATAATTATTATAGAGAATATAAAATATTACTTACTCTATACTTACATCTTTTTATGTCATACCAAAGTATTTTTTTGTGATTTTTTTCAATTTAGGGGTTGTTTGCAAGGGTTGTAAGATTTTCAAGGGGTTGAAAATGATTTTAATATGAGGTAATTATGTTAGAAAATACTTTACAATTTCACCACTTACTATTAGACATGTTTTCTAGCGATAAAATGGCTCAATGTCAATTTTTCCATTAAGGGTTGTTTACACCCCTTAAAAATAATAGGCGGAGTTCAGATCATTTTCACTTTTGAAGTTAAGGGTAAGATGAGCCTAATTCCAAAATTTTATGCAAATCGGTTCACAGTAAAAAAATTCGGAGGTAAGACCGTATTTTTCGCTTCAATGACTGCACTAAATGGCTCAGTGACGCTCACCCCTGGGGAGGGAAAGTAGATAAAATTAAACTTGGCTCTATAACCTACATATCCTGATAGATAAAAGTTGTCCTTAAATTTTCCATACATTTCAATCCAACTTTCTTTACCTAATATTAGTTCGGTGAATAGAGACTAAAGTACTATGGGTGACCTTCAGTTTTTAAATGTGCATACCTATATCCGTTAGGGTGTTGCTTAAAAATTAACTTTCAAAAAGTCATTGTCTCACCCCGCCATTATGTTCTAGTACCCTGATTAACGGATGCTAGTTTTTTTTTTTTTTCTTAAATCAATTTTAGAGGTCGCTAGGTACCGCTTGATAAAGTTTTGGAAAAAACATAATTTAGGTGTCAATATGACAAGATTGGCAGTCACTATTTTATATTTATTTTACTTCTATAACGTTTGTCGATTGCCTGGGAATCCCCCTTGATCGATACACACCCCTCGCCCCCCGGCAGGCCGCGTTAATATAAGCAATCGGTCGAGTTTAGAGTGCACTGCACCCTACTGAGAAAAAATCTACTTTAGTGTCATAAAAATTGAAATTTTAATTTTCTTTTACTTAATTATCATAATTTTAATTAATTTTAATAAGAATGTATGTAAATTATATTAGGTTATTTGAACATGTTTGTATTGTTTTTCCAAAACTTTGACAGCTGGTAGCGACCCCTAAAATTGGTTTAAAATAAAAAGCAAAAAAACTAGCATCCGTTATTAGGGGTCGTAGAACAAAATGGGGGGGTGAGACTAAGATTTCAGTTTTTTTCCTTTTTTCGCCATATAAGCAACACCCTAATATCCGTAACTATCTGTCCTAGAAACAAAATATAAAATGGAATACATTGACAAGTGTCAACAATCCCTTCCGCCAATTTTATTGCGAACTGTCCGGCTCAATATCGGAATCCCTAAAACTATTTGTCCTATTTTTGTTTTCCCTAATATCTTTTGTTCAAATGATTGTTTGTCCTAACGTTAATTTGTAATATTTTTTTTCTTAATTTTCTATGTCCTAATACTTATTTGGCGTAATATTTCCTATCCTAATATCTCCTAACGATTACAGATCCTATTTTTACATGTCATAAGTATCAAATGTCCTAACACCATATTTAACCAATATTACATGCACTAAGACATGGACGGTTAAAAAAAATCTGTTCTGGCGCTCCACCGGCCGCTACCGCGGTAGGCTCGCTTCGCTCGCGTGCGTCGGGTCGCAGTCGCAGTTCTCCTAACACTCTCCTCGCTTCGCTCGTCGTCGTACCAAACGAAGCCCTTAATCACGTATTTCAGATTTAGGACTTATAAGCTGTATGTCAAACAAACATTAGGTCTTCCAATATTAGGATAAAATATATTAGGACATAAGAATGTTAGGTAATTTTATATAAAGGATTTTGTGCTTTTAGGACAACAGTGCGTTAAGGGCACAAGAGCATTATTATGGCAACTGGACATTAGGTCAAAAGTGTTTAGGACTGACATTTTAAGCAAATGATTTTAGGACAAACGTTGTTTGGGGATTTCGAGTGAGACCCAAATTGTCCATTAGAAAAAAAAATAGAAAAACTGTGGTAAAGAAAAATTTATAACCTGCAGCTTGTAGATCCTTACAGCAAGGAATATCGAAAAAAAATATAATTTTATGGTCATCTAAAAAATGTGGCATGTCCTCTCATGAGCCGCACTCCGGTGGATATGGCAGTTGTGTCTAACTAAGCTACCAAAGGTTAGTAACCGATTTCACTTTGAAAACCGCTGCGTCCGACGCCCAGCCGTTTAGTCTAACGCTATGTACAAACTAATATAACAATGATTGCAATTACATACTGTAATGGTTGTTTCATCACACTTGCTCGTAAATCATGAGTTCACATGTTAGAAAAGCGGGCGGTAAGTCCTAAACTATGCCCTAGGGCGGTAAGTATTTTTTTTAACTGAAATTCGACAAAAAAGTTTTAATTCAAGAGTGACTATCTTTTTACTTTAATGTTTTAAATGTTTATGTAAAGACTAACTATAAAAATATCTCAAGACGTATTTCAATCACATTCATTATGTTTTATTTATTTTACTATATTTTGTAATTTTTAATTTTAACCATTATTTTTTGGACTTTGTGTTTTTGCCGCTCATTATAAAAACCGAAAGCAATATTTACATTAGTATTTGTAGATAGTCCACGACGTCCAATAGGATCACCTGATTGAATCACCCAGGTGATTGAATTGGCCGAATATGTCCAGTGAGATCACCCAGGTGATTATATCGGATGCCATGTCCAGCACGATCCTCTGGGTGATTTCAATAGACATGTATTTCCAGTAGGATCCCCCAAAGATTAAAAAATTTTCTTGGGGTGATTCTAGTGTACTATCATGTCCAGTGAGATCACCCAGGGTTACCAAAATTGGGAAACCTATATTCGAAAATATAAAAATGTGGTAATATTTATTTTATTATCCTTTATTTGATAATATCAATAAAAAGCCTGATAAAACAAATAAAATGTAGTCAATTGACTATATCGGGTGATCAATCCAAATGCGTCAATAGGGAGAAAACAAAAAACTAGAAGCCATAGGGAAATCTGTTCCTAGGAACCATGGCGTTAATTTTAAATTTAATAAAAACTTCAATTTTTTTTTTTATAAATCTCGTACAATCATTTCATACATGACCCGGTCAAAACTGCTGTAAAGAATGTTACAACACGACATGCGATTATTTACAGAATTATAACCATGTTCAATTCTCGGTTATGTATGAGATTTATAAAAAAAATGAATGCAGTTTCTAATAAATCCTAAATCGACGCCTTGGTTGCTAAGAACAGATTTCCCTATCTCTTATAGTTTTCGTTTTCTCCCTACTGACCCATTTGGATTGATCACCTGTATATGATTGGTGTCACCAAATTAGACGTGCGCGCCGCCACCGCCATTGGCGTATTTAGGGGGGTGACCCCTTAATATGGCCTAGTGCAGACCCCAATATGGCCTAGTGCCCACCCCAGAATTTTGGGTTACCCATAGAAATTCATGACTTCAACTCATAGGCCAGGGCCAGGCCCCACCTGAAAAATAATCTTAGATACGTTAATGGCCACCGCCGGGTCATGCACTCGGTGCGCGGATCGCCTAAAAATATAAACATCAGTTCAGTAGCACCCAATGGTATCCTACTCTAACCTTGCCTCCATTCATTCGTCCCCACAGAGGTGGCTCTAGTGAGCATTCGAATTCAATTTTTTACCCTGTAGCTGTTCACCCCGAGCCCCAGCTGAACGAGATTAAACTCTTTTTTGACCTAGTCCCCAACCTACACACTTGAGCGTTGTGGGTGCAGACTTTACGGGTAGGAAGCTTCGGTCTAGAGGATTGGCAGAGTCCGTTTTCCTTGGTTTGAAATTATTTCTCTCGCCTCCGTTTGGCCTACTCTTTTTTGGCAGCTTCTCACGTCTTGGTATCTCATTTTCTGCATCGTTTCCGCGATGCAGCTGCCTGAATATTCTGACCAAGGTTTTAGAAATTTTTGTAAGGATCTCGCTTATTAGTCTCATTACTCGCTTATTGGTAAGTTTCATCCCTAACGGAGTTTCCACGACTTGGCGCGACAGCGGCAGCGGTAGTGTTCAGGGACCGGAACCGCTTACCCGGTTACCTTGGGGTTTTGAACGGGTTTCGTATAAAGCTGACTATTCTAAACCCCTATATTTCGGTAAGCGTTTAAAAAACGGCTTACCGCTTAATAATCTCTTTTAGTACATGATTAACTGATCCACGTAACTTTGGATAAGCGGTAACCTTTTACTACGCTTAGGGATACCTGTATAATACGGATATCGTTATTGTGGTTTAAGCTGCTGAACGGGACAGCGAATCGATTCGCTTAACATCTGAACGGGTAAGCGCTTCGAACGGCTTAAGCGAATAAAGGGTTTATTCGGTCCTTGTAGCCATACGCCGTACGTGTCACGCTCACTTGTATAGCCGCCGAGCTCGAATCTCTCGGTCAACCGCTCACCGCACCGCATCTCCGTATACGTCGCGTAACAAGGATGGCTTTACCGACATAACGTAGAAAAAGGTGTTTACGGGTCTTCAGATTTTGTCCTAATATATGAGGTATTTAGAAATTGTATTACACAGGAATAAAGACCAAAATACCAAGCTACATTGCGTTTACTTGAAAACACTTTGAAAATAGTAAAATTTGCCGTGCATTTGAATGGACTTATTTTGCAGTTCCATTCAGTTTTGAAGCTAGTGACTCAATTTAATCTTGGTATTTTTCTCCCCGTGCCGTGCTGCTGGAGGCCACCGCCACGCCATATTGACTTGGTCTACTGTGGTAAATACAGCTTTGAACTCCTTCATGAGCTTCCTGATGTCTACCACTAGGTCCCTTCCAGTTAAACTCCCCGCATCACCAGGAGACTTACTCAGCACAGTTCTTATCTCACCTAGCCCACGTCTGATAGGTCGCAGGATCTCTTCTGTACGCCCAGAGTCACGTCCGTTCCCTGACACTTGTTTTGACATTGTGGATTTGAGGCTCTCCAGTGGCATTGGATCCCCTATGTCCAAGAACAGAATCGTTCTTGGGCCGGCTAGTTTGTTTAACTACGTATTCCAAGGCGTATGCGTTATTGCAATTGGCCTCCTTTAGCCTCCCGAAGTTTTCTGGCCCTTTCGAGTGTCTCCTTTCATGGGTTGTTCTTTCCCTGAGGAGAACCATTTAATGCAGTAAATGGAAAGATCCCAGTTCATATCAGATTGTCCTCTTAATGTTGTTGCACTATTCCATCTCCTCCGATCGACCCTTAAGCATACAGCCTGGATCCTATACATATACAGTCAGGGGACTCGCTGACTAGCCGAGTGCGCTCTGTCAGATCAGCCGCTATCGCTTTATTTAGTGCTATATGCCCAGATGGTAAAGTGATCATTAAACAACACAAATACGCAAGTATAAAATATAAACAATACACGAACAATGAGAGGAGTATAATAATAATGTAAAACTAGAAAATTGTTAATCTTTGCTTAAATAAAGAATAAATCAACTTCACGCCGGCGCCGCAGCTCCACGCCGACCTCAAATACTGGCGCGCCGCCGCCGGCAAATAATAGATCGGCGCGCACGTCTATACCAAATCAAATAAAATAATCTCGAAGGAAAGGATTCCGTTCGAAATTATTATCAATGCGGCAAGAGAGAACCTAAAAAGATGTGTAGTCTTAACTGGATTTTATTGAAAATAAATATTCAACAACGAAGGTAACTCGAGTAAATCTTTAGTTTGCTTATGTCGCCCTTATACTTGCAGTAAATATTGTTTTTTGAAATATCTACCTCCGCCATGTCTTATCAATTTACTTTGATATGATATGAGAAATCCGTATTGCTAAATCTGTGATATATTTTATTGCTCAATTCACGAAGGTACAAACGCAGCACTTAATAAAAGCATTATCACTATGAGCTAAACAAATATTTAATTATATTAACTATAGTAGTTGCTGTTTTATAAATATTTTGGTATTGAACTATTTATTACTTTTGAACTATTTATACTAGCTATTTATTACTTTTGTTTTATTTCCAGTCGCAAGTGTGATGAAAAACGTCGACTCTGATGGTAAAGGAATTACAAAGCCGCGTCATTAAAGCTGGGAATACACATTCGTTTGTCGTTTGCCACACTTATACGCAATGTACTAAAATATTTGGCAATCATTACTTATTTCACAGTTGGATCGAGCTCAAAATGTATGTAACTTAAACTACACGTAAACACAGTGATCCCAGCAATCTTGTAATTTAGAACTAACACATATATTCGAGTCAGAATTGGATTACGGATGATTATGTTCATGTTACACTCCTGTAATCATGAAATATGAATATGCAACCATTAAGTTGACTTTTTCATGTACAAACAAATAAATTCGTTGGATTTCTTATAAGAGACGTTTATACGCTATGTCTTAGTACGTAGCATAGATGGGACAAGTGCACCAAGAAGTATCTCTACGAGTACACTAAAACAATCTAAAACGAGATCACGTTTTGCAGGCCCAAGCCGCGTTTCAGTTTGTCGCATGGGTGTAAAATGTTTGTTCTTTTATATATTCGTATTTGGGTCAATCAACTTTTTTCTTTTGCTTGTTGCCATAGTGATGTCCCCTGGGTAACCTGGGTTACTCTTTAAAACTACGGTTTCCGGCGGCAATACTCAACAAAAATGTTGTAATTGCAGCAGCTATAAGCCCATTCTTATTTAGAATATATCATGAAAATACCAATATTAAAATTATCAAAACTTTTCTAAG
Source organism: Apotomis betuletana (assembly GCA_932273695.1). NCBI lineage: Eukaryota > Metazoa > Arthropoda > Insecta > Lepidoptera > Tortricidae > Apotomis > Apotomis betuletana. The sequence continues at coordinate 36,439,803 of OW026298.1, forward strand.
TTTAATCACCATTATCTCCTGGGTGACGTGACAGAATAACAACAAGAAAAAGTTGATCCACCCATTACAGACCGACCTTATTGCCTCATAGCTCGACCCCAGGACGACTTGTCCCATCATCTTGACTATACACTGCGAAACTAATTTGCTGCACTGGCACAACGAATGAATATCTGTATTAATCACTCAGTGATTCTTTATTTTTTCCGTTACTATTTATGGGTCATTATAATGGAAAACGAAAAAGTTGGAAATAAAACTAACGTTAATTTTTATGAAATATTTTTCTGTTCATATTTTTGTAATAATTTAATATTCCCTTGTACACGTACGAGAATGCGTCTGATCAGATGTTGCTGAGATCACGATGAAAGGCCTTTTCCGGCACAAGGTTACAATAATGGGAACAGTAGGGCTAGCTTTACATATAAAATCGAAGGCCGCTAAGATATCACCGTTCATTAAATCGTAATATGTACAGATTGGCAGCGCGCCCGCGCCGCGGCTTGAGCGACGAGTATATGTACAAAGCGGCCGCGGTCGCGGGCGCGCGACAACGGATGTCCGTCACTTATTACAACATAACATTACTTAACGCGAACATTGCCGTTATAATAATTATCCTACTTTCATCCATCCAGGGTGGAACGCATACATGGCTCAGTGTGGGCAGCTACTACAACCCTCGCCGCTATGCGAAAACGATCTCAAGAGATCTTCACTAAGGTTTCTATTTAATTGCGATAATTTTTTTCATAAGATGTATGTTTGACTAAAATGAGTTCAAAATGCCAATCGATGCCATTGCTGTCAACAATTTCATTGGTCCTCCGGGTGGTGGTCACAAAATACTTCTTAGATATAAGGAAATTTCACATGACGGCAAAAGTTCTAGGGGCTGCGCTCTTCAACCTGTTTATATGTTCCAACCTTAATATGCAGTCTCTAGCCAGCTGGCAATGTCAGTCTATTAAAACGAATTTAAACAGATTACATGAAACTGACGTTTCCAAGCTTTACAACATCATACTTCGACTTGTCGAAACATACATAAACGAAAATAAGACTAAATATAGGTCTACCACTTATCTCGACGCACGCCTATGGTATAGGGGCGTGCGGCGTGCCGGGCGACTATGAACCCGCCAGCCGTCACGTCGCTACACCACCCTCCTCGTCCCGCCGCCCGGCACGCGGTCGTTAAGTGACAGACCTACAATAGTAAACAAATCAACATAATTACAAAATTAACATTTGATACAGCAATTTGGTAGCTTAATTTAACAGCTCAGTTTTTAAGAAAAAAAACCGAAGTTTGAGTAATATTTTTACAAAACAATATTATTATTTGATGAAACATTATTTTATAGGTATCCCCTTTAAAAAGACATAAAATGGGAAACACTTTTATAATACACCTTTGAGACCAAGTAAGAGGAGTCCCCTATAGAAGTCTGCCCGCACATTGGGAGATTTCGTTAGCTAAATTGATTCGAGCCGCTTGTTAAATAGCTTTAACACATCTGGCAAAAACCGGAAACGCTTAAGCATTATAGGTTTCAGTTTCCACTTTTTGCCATTTTCATTGTAATGGAATATTTGCTTGACAGGTTAATTTCAATATTTTTATGCTGTGTCCAAATGGTATACGAGCAAATGTTGGAAACAATTATTTTTATGATAATGTTTTTTTCGTGCCTGCCGCCAGCCCAACCAGAGCATTAACACGAGCGAAACTAAAATGTTTATAATAGGGGTAAGGTTTGATAAACATATACATCTGAGAGTGATAAAAATCGCTACTGCGCGCCTCTCCTCGAGGGATGTATACAACATCATCCCGGAAAATATATTACTTTAAGAAGGCAACAACGCTCTAATGTTGGGCGTATCTATTTCGCCGAACTAAAACTATCCCAAATAAAGGAAATGTCGCTGTACGGCAGCAATTCTCGCCGGGGAAACGGGGATCGAACGGATTCCGCACAATCTCTTTCGCACACACAACTCTAATCTTCAGTCTTCAAAATCCAAAAGCGTACAAAAATTGCTTACTTATGAATGTGAATGTTAGTAAGCATCACATTCAATTTGTTAACCACTTCTTAAATGTTTCTACAGTACGATTAAAATCAGTTAACACTTCGGCCAACCTCGGTAATTGTCGTGAATCCCTCATCTCTCACATAGAGTTATCAATTTACAGATATGACCGATTTACAAAATTCTTTTCGTATTTGATAGGTATACTTCCGAGATGGTCCCATGTAAATTTTATCAAAATCGGTCAAGCAATTTATGAAATATCAACAAAAATCGGTTGAAATCGGTTACTAAAATTTTCAATTTGATGATTATTATCAATTATTAATCCGCCGTAATATCGTACTGACAATAAAATATTGACTCATATATGTATTCTTTCATATATTGTATACAAGTATAGCTTTAATAAATAATGAATGTTCAAATTCATGTCACTTCTGCATAATACATTTCTTAGGTCTACCGGTTAGTAATGTCATCTTGGCAGGTGCTATACATTGCGTTTATGATACTTCAAATTGAATGCTACCTAAAAGAAATCGCGGTAATGTATTTCGTGTCATTTCCGTCTCCGGATTTAGGCGATGATACCCGAGAAAAGCCGAAGTGTTAACTGATTTTAATCGTACTGTACTTTCATTAGTAATTTTTTATTCCAGTCATCATTCCCGTAACGGAACGAATATTGTACAGGTGTAACTATATTGGGAAGTTTACCAGGCAGCGCGACCAGCGACCGCCCGAGGAAGCTTGTGGAGGCGAAGCCCGCCGCGCCTAATGATACGAGTATGAATGAGGTCTGCAACTTGTTGTTATAATGCGAAACTAGTGCAACTTCGGATTTTATCTAACGTCTTCTTAATTAGATACATTTTCAGTGAACACTTTCACAATGAGTTGTTGGTCGTGAAAGTGTTAATAATTTACACGTTCACGATCACTACCAACAACGTGCTTGGTGAAAATCGCCTGGTTTTAATTTTTTCCCTGGTCGTGAAAGTGTTCAATTGATGTCTACAATTTGTCGATCTGTAGTTGCCCCCATTATCTTACTTAAAGGTACAGCGGCAAGTGTCCTTAATGATTTAAAAGACATAAGAAAAAATGGGAAGTGGTGCTAGTTTCGCATCATCCTTTAAGCACGGCGGGTTCATTTAAAAATATCGGCAACAAATTTAATATTTAATGTTAAATATTAGGCAGTAAAGGTAGGTACCACATAAATTACTGTTTTACGATATTTTTAAACCACATATTATGTAAAGTAGGTCATTCTTTATAAAGCATTACAGGTACATATGTATGTCATTATCATTTTATATTTAATTTGCCGTGTACAAACCTACGTAACCAACTTTTTTTTTAAATTTTAATTCCTAGTTATCAGATAACGAAACGTACCAATTAAATAATGAGAGTAACTTGTTTGATATGAACATTTAGTTACATCGTTTAATAACATATTCCACATAAGATACAATCAATTCAAAATGACACCAAGAAAACATACTAAATTACAAAATATGCATTTTAGTAGCATCGTCATCGCGATCAATAGAATGTAATATAAATAAACGCCGTGAAATTACCTAAATTCAGCGCCTGAATTATGCGTATTTTTTTTCGTATTTAGGATTTTTCTCACGAAAAGATCTACTCCAAGTTTTACTTAATTATAAATAATATCTCCGGATGATTGATAAGGTAATGATTACAAAGTTGTCGTCGGTAATATCACCTTAACATGATTAGGGAAACGGGCGCATGTGAATGAATAGGCGGTTCCGGCAAAGGGTTCCAATTGTTCGTTTCATTCCACATGGCTAACTCCGCACACAAACAAGGCACCTGAATGTGCAATGTAGTCAAGCTAGCGCCCATGGTTTATTTCACCCACATTTTAAACATTATTTAAAAATCAAATAGACCTTTTAAGAAAATAGAAATCTAGTCTTCAAGTTTAAGTCAATATTTTGATTAATATCCACCAGAAATACTTTTCGTCAGCACTCGTACACAGATGTATCGCATTATGTTTAATCAAACAATAATATTTCGGTTGTAAAGTGAATTGAAGTGGAATGCTAAAGTGTTTACGATGAATCCTTTGAATATTGAAATCCGCTACTAGTATGCACGGTGAACTGTGGTCTCCACTATTCGTCAAGTTAAGTCGGTCCTGGAAGCTATATTATTGGACTGAGCCAAGCGGGGCCGAGGACGAACCGTCGCAGACTTAAAATGACAGGCCGGACAGCGTGTAAGCGCCGGTTCAGACACGGCGGGAACCGCGCGATTATAGAATCGCACGGAAATCGCGCGGGTCTTATTTATATGAGTTAGTTAGGCCGTGTTCAGACACGGCGGGAACCGCGCGGTTAATGTCTGAACGATTACTAACTAACTCATATAAATAAGACCCGCGCGATTTCCGTGCGATTCTATAATCGCGCGGTTCCCGCCGTGTCTGAACCGGCGCTAAGAGCTTCACCTGCGGCCGCCCCAGAGTGCCACGTTAAATCTAACCGGACGAACTCGGCCACAACTTTACAATTCAAACGTCTTCAACCGACAGGCTCTCTCCGCCTCTCCACAAAGGTACTCATTTGGGCATATATGCAGAATATTCATGTTTGATGTTACGGAGACGAAGGAACTTTTCTTAGCTAACTATTTGGACCCCCAGACAAGCGAAGCGTCCTCATACATTAAAGAGTGCAACTTATAAAACATCAATCTCGGGGAACAAATTTCTTTAACAGCTTGACAACACTGTAACTGTATACATGACTACAAACAAAACATAAATGAATACTATTACCTAATTAACATTTTAACGAAAATCAATATTAGAATTCTATCAATCATACTTTATGTAAAATCAATTTATGTCCAACTACTATTTTGTAGTAAAATTCTTAATACGATTAGCGCACCATTGACCAAGTAGTGCACCAAGGAAAACAATAAATCGTTCGACTTAATTCAATCTAAAAGCGAAGCTGAATTTCGACGTTCATTGCTCATTTTATATTTATTACTCATTGCTGGTTCACGTGAATTACGAAAACGGAATCGAATTAAAACTAAAGGGCAGCTAGTTCTGCGCTATATCACTAATCGGTTGTACAAGTCTTTGACTTTGATCGGACAGTGCTTGTTGTCCCTCATTCTGAGATGACGCGCAGACGTGCGCGCGGCGCGACACACGCTACTCCGGCAGCTTGAGATCGAAGTCGAACAGCTCCGCCAGCCCCTCGTCGTGGTCGAGACAGAAGCCGTAGTCCGTGGCGGACATGGGCGGCTCCAGTGCCAGGAACGGCTCCAGCTCCAGCGGCTCTGCAAGTTCACAAGCAATCATATTTTAATGTCCTCACTACGCCATATAACATACCCGATAAAAATTCATTCTTGCGGTAAATTAAGTCTTCCGGGGTCAACGTGCGTCCGATAAAGTAACACAAAATGTTTTCAATAGACAGTATATATACATTTAAGTTCAGTTGTAGTCGAATTATGAGAAAAACACTGATTTAAATAAATGCCATGCTGCAGGATGCCTTTTGGACTCGATAAAAACGGTTTCCATTTGAAACATGATTTTACTTTAAAACAACTACAATACAGTAGGGTCTCGATAATCTGGAAGCCCGCCAATCTTTACTCCTCTATAATCCGAACGATTCAGTAATTAAATATTTTCAGTGCTATGTCATTCAATTTAGGTGTTACAAATCGGTTTTCGTATCTTAAATTACAATGTTTTTTTATTTATTTCAATAAAATACCGTTTAAATTATCTAAATACCAGAATCTCAACGCTCCATAGAACATGGTATAAATGAAGGGTGCTCGGATTATCGGGGCCCTGCACGTCTAGCATAACTTTGACACACGATGCATGTCGCGCGAGATAGCATCATCCGTCACTATCTCATAGTACTGTACAGATAGAGACAGGTAGTATATCTCACGCGAGAAAGAGTCGCGTGTCAAAGTTATGCTAGCCGTGCTGTTGTATACGTTAGTGGACCGAGATGGATTTCACATGATTACATCAGAAACATCAGTCAACATCTTATGCCGGGGCCATATGCTTGCCAAGCTTCGGAAATAACATGACTATGGACAAGCACTCTTGATAAATAGTGGTACAAAACTTGTCTAGTCGGTTGGGTGGTAACGACAGCACAAGTGTGGCCTCGGCATACTAAATGACTCATGCGTGTACGACAATACGTGCTTCATCGCTCACTTCTTAGTGCCGCTAACTACTACTACTAAAATAAATAAAATAAAAATAAATAAAATAAAATAAAACTACAGCCAGCCACATAGACGAATAAACGTGTCGGAACTCTGTTGCAACGCTTTTGAAAATAGGTATTGACAGAATATTAGCATGGACCAATATTTCAACAAGGCTGTGACTTTGTTGACGGCGCCGCTCGTTGTCCCATATAATTATTATATGGCGCTTATACATCGCTAATCAAACTAGCAACATCTAATGATTTAGTTAGAAGACTGTCAGGTGTTAAGCAAACGTTAAGCGCCTTACGAATTAATTATAATTTAGAGAGACCTTGCTAAGGTGGCGCTGTGTACAAAGGTGATGAAACGTAACTTTGTATAGCCATTGCGGTCTTCTTGAATTGTTGGTCCACGATTTTACCTAGCACGGCATAAGCAGCCGATACATCTACACATATGCATTCGTGCACATGTAGGTATGTATATCGGCTGCTGATACCTGCCCCGTACCTGTGAGACATTTGAAACACACAACATTCAAGCTTCATCCACGGAAGCCGAGATGAGAATATTACATTTCTCAGATTTAAATGCACTTCTATTGGGCTTTACAAAGACGCAGCCTGATTGGTTCATTTACTCCGCTCCGCTTCCGTGGACAGGCAGCCTAATCCTAATATTGATTTTCACTTCTCATGCTCTAAAAGTTCGACTTTATGCTGTGCGTAGGCGACATAAAGTCGCTTTTTATGCTCTAGGGAATAAAGTAAAATAGTCGTCGAAGACCAACGCGATCGGTCCAAAAGCCACACGAACAACTTAAAAATTAGCTAACATAATAATAACAATGACAAAAGTTCTTTGATAAACAGATATAAAAACTGAATACTTCATAGAATTAACTCTTTATTTTATTTCGTTTCGTTAGAAAATAGTATTCTAAGACCAAGGCAAAGATACCAACAGCCAAAGTACCTACACAATAAAACTTAATTACTGTATTAAGCGGTTTACACTCACGTGAAATTGTCAGGAACGGCCCGACATGTTTCGAACTCGTATGGAGCTCTTCATCAGGGACGGCTGCCCGTACACCGCCGCGGCAACCTCGTGTACCCGTACACGTGAGTGACGAACCGCTTAATACAATAACTAAATATGTCTCACAAAAGTTTTAATAAGATTACAATAAAACTTCTTGAAATAAACTTATAAGATTTTTTACTATCATTTATTACTTTTTTAATTTATTTTTTATTTTAGTAAATCAATATAGTATATATTGATCTCATAGCTCTAATGTAACTTTAAATTTTAATTAAGTTTGTTTTGAAGTATAATATTTACAACAAACGGCATCACCACGTCTAGCATAACTTTGACACGCGACTCATGTCGCGCGAGATAGCATCATCCGTCACTATCTCATAGTACTGTACAGATAGAGACAGGTAGTATATCTCGCGCGAGAAAGAGCCGCGTGTCAAAGTTATGCTAGCCGTGCAGTTTCATTTCCTCGCAATCGAAGTGAGAAGTAGAGTGTGCAGGGATAGGGCGCTAAAACAGCTTTCATATGGCAATATATTATGACATCACTGTGGATACTTTTCGCTTTATTATGCAAAAAATACCTACTTGTAATTTGCGGAATATTTAGTCCTGTTTCCTCTTTTTTTACATCAGTGACATTAACCGTTTTTCAACGTCAGTTACCAAAAAAAATGTCGCTACCAGTAAAATAAATTAGTACCACTAAAAATCCGCAAAATGGCGTGGGTTGAAAACATCCTATGGGGCTATAAAACCACAAGTAGACCACAGACAAAATAACCATATATTTTTAATTTTAAGACCAACAAAGAGGACTACCTATAGAAGCACTATTGTCGAGTGAGGTCCTTAAAATGTCAAATGTTAGTACTCTACTGATGTTTACAGAGGTTTTATCGCGATTTTAGTAATTACTCATAATCATTGTAAATCTTGTGCTAATTATAATTAGAAAAAGGTGTTATACGTATATCACTATATTTAAAAATCTAAATTTGATATGTTAATGTTAATACAATTTTCTATTCTAAAACGCATTTATTTCTCGAAAATATGACGACATTACATTGAGCCGTTTCATCCGTACGTTTTACTGGACCTTACTAGACAGTGGCACTAGCCTTCAATCTGTCGCCATCTAAATAATAGAAAGACAGCTGTAAAAACTTTGCGCAATACATATGTATTATCAACTAATAAGTCTGATGTCTGGAAACAAAACAAACAATTTTAAATATCGATATAGATATCACAGTTTTGCATAATACAAGAATAAACGTTCTTGAAAAATTTAACAATTCATAGTAAAAATTTTGCTCAACATCAAGTGGAATAATTTACATATAAAAATACAAGGTAAATAAAGGTTTTTATTAAAAATAAATTTCCGATGCATACGTACAGTAGCGTCAAAAAAATCTATCATATCCTAACATCTTATTTTAAGATTATTGGAATCCAAGGATAGGATCCAATATAAAATTTCCGATATTAATATAGTGGATATAAAAATGTGTATGTTTTTAGTTTAGTTCCAAGTATTAGTTATTATATAGGAACTTCCAAATAGAACCTTAGCTTAACAGATGATAAAAAAGCGTATTTTAAAAACGTGCAATGTCGACGATATTGTTTCCGGGTCACTATATGGATAGAAAAATAGACGGTATATTTGCAAAAAAATAATAGCAGGTAGTTATTTGTTGTAAAACCATTTACAATTGTAAAAGTGTGGCATCTTTCATATATATATATAATACACAGATATTATAGATTTCTTTGCCGTTTGTCTGCATATATACGAATTTATACTACGATAACGAATTGATGGACATACAGTAGCGGAAAAAGAACTTTTTCATTTAAATATTTTAACTTTAAGTTTAATTGGAGCCTCGGATAAGATCGGAATGCAAATTGCCAGAAGCGTAATAAGTAACTTGTAGTTGTGTATGTGTGTAACGAATAAAACAATATGTATTTTATTACTGTAGTTCCAATTTATAGCAGAATAGGAATTAAAGGAAATGACAAAAAAAAATGTTATTTTTAAATATAAATTTAAACGACCACATAAATAACAATTAGAACGTCAACAAAATAATGTATAATCAAATTATGAAACGTCAAAAAAGAAACCACTAGTCAGTATTTTGTTGTAATGCCTTTTAAAACTGTAAAAGTTTGGCAAGTTTCGTATAAAATACACTGAGATATGGTAGTTTTTTTTCCGGTTTTGCACGTCTTTAGCAAGTTCACTTATAACAGAAGCATAAAGTAGTAGCAACCCCTGTCGGACACAGATTGTTAAGGTGAGCATAGTTAGAGATGAGAGCGCTGTTATCTCGGTATTAGTAGATGAGTCTGCTGTTAGTGGGGCCGCCGTGAGCTGAATCCCATGGTGCTACACGAGAGACTGCAGCCTCACGAGATACAGCGGACGGCACGCCCCGTCCACTCCCGTACTTACCCAAGCTATGCTAGCTTCTCTAAACTAAGATGCTCGATAGTTGCCATAGTGAGAGAACCTCACTTATAGTGTGCATTATAATGAATTTAAGGTCACACCATCATCATTGCCTATTTTGCCTAAGGTAACATGACATGAGCAATGCACAGCGGTGTGGCGTCCATGGAACCAGAGTCACAGTGTTAAGTATTTACAGATGGATCATCTCACCGTCAGAGGTTTTGAAGATTAAAAGAAAGCAAGCCCAATCGGCTTTAATTTGCCCTCATGCAAGTTTAACGGCACGCCACTGGTAAAAGCTAATGTTTGTGAGACATAAATAAGCAGTGTTTAAGTAACGAGTACTCCGAGTAGACTTAATCGTACTGGTAAAACGAATTTATAAATCGAAACTAATTTTATTACCCATTCTTACTATACATTAAAGGAACCAGTCTGTCTCGGTTAATATTACATTCAATTGTAGGTATTATGTGTGATTTGTATTAGGGACAAAATATTATTACAAAAAAACTTGTTATTATTGTTTAAGAAAAGTGATTAATAATATTGATTACTTTATAGTTTAGTTTAAGCCCGACGACGCCGCACTTAATGCACTAGCTGATTATCCACAATCAACCTAAAAACGAAATTTAAGTTAGTAGGTAAGCTGGCTGATGAAGATGAATAAGTGATAATCAAGTGAGCGTGGTGTGTTACTCGAAGTACTGAGTCGGCAGGAGTATGCGCGCTGCCGTGTCCGCGCCGTGAAGCTAGAACTCCGACTGTGATGTGAATGACGAACACAAGTCACAGTCCGAGAACCAGCCACAAGACGAGACCTCCTCCTTAGTCGTATCCCATATTCTGAACGATGTCTTCAAATGGCGCCAATACTGAAACCTCATCTATTGTGAATCCGCAGATCCGCACAGAACTCACATTCGTGTTTAGATTTTAACCGACTTCATATGTAAACAATTTTTACTATGAATACCTACAAGAGGAGCCTTACTCCAAATTAGACTCCGGACTCTTGTCGTGATCACGTATCCAGGTAGTTTGCGGAGTAATTGACATGACATGATGTTAATTAATCGAATTAAATTCCAAAACCGAAATATAGTAGTTCAACCTAATAAAATGAATAATTAAGCATTCTCGATATAAATTTCTTGCGTAATTGAAGGCGTGTATATAATAACTTAATATTAATATTCTAATTGCACTATGAAGGGATGTTTTTATTAAACATCCAGCTTATTTAATGTGTTCCAAACGACCATTAAATTAAACACTTCGTGTTACCAACTTCATAAACAGCTGCATTCAGACAGATCTCAGTAAAAAAACATATTGGTCTAAACGCATTGCTGCCAACTTAAAAAACATAAATACACACCGTGTTTTTTTTATTTACTTTAACTTCGAGGGCACATTCTTCAGATCGAATTAAGTAAATTTCTCCAAGAAACTAATGTCTTAACTGATACCGTTATTAAAATATTCAAGACCCTAATTTTCTCACTTGCGTACGTTAAACCAGTGTAAAGTCTTCTTAATCCATAACCAAATATTATTTATTTAACAATGCATGTGCTCGAAAAGAGCGTATTCTAGGCATTTAAACTGTGCGGAAAGTACTACTTTTCCACACTAGTCTTTTTTACTTTTAATTTTTTTTTTAATTTCCAGCTGTATCTGACAGCCTCACACAAAGAGGTTTTGTTATTTACAAAAACTTTGATAAATTAGTCAAATAACGATTATTATTACATATAAAAGTACAATAAAACCAATATTTCATTAATTAATTCATTTAACACGTTATTCATTACATTAGATATAAAATTAGATTAATAAACGAACTTTAAATCGTTATTCATTAAATAAATTTGGCTGAATGTACACGCGCTTGTGCCATTTTGACATAAGACGAATATTAAAAAAATACTTTTGCACATGCGCAGTAGTAGATATGTCGAGCGCGGTTTATAAATATCCCCGCCATTTTTATTGATGTCTAGTTTATTTCGAAGTTGTTTTGTGCAAATCTGCTGAAATAATGTGGAGATAAAGTGACGAATCATAAATTTAAACCCGTAAAATGTTTTTGAAGAACTAAAAAATGTTAACGACGGCCTCTTGTTGGAAAAATCAAATCCCTTTTTTCCAATGCAAACAGTCTTTGTGAGTATTAAAGTATTTTCTATTTTCTCGTACATGCATAGTAAAGTTTTGTACGAAACTCGTGTGTAAGATGATTTCCGACTCGTGTTTGTTTAATCCACTCGCTCGTACCTCGCTCGTGAATAAATAAATAACACTCGTCTGAGATCACCTACCTTACACACTTGTATCGTAAATAACTATTACATTCGTTCAATTAAAGAGTTTTCAGTTCTTACACATGCATCATGACAAGACGGTCAAAACAGGAACGTGTCAAATATAAAACGTTGCCTTTTTTCGGTTTGTGTGACACGTCAATTTGACAATAGTTTGTTATGGTTGATATTGATTTTTTTAATAATACATTTTTGTTTTTTATGCTACGATTTAACTCTCCGCCCTAAGAGGAAGCTAATTCAATAAAGCATTGCCGCAGAAGCAGCACGGAAGTACAGCCGCCGATATCCCAATCGACAAATCTGACATACTTACATCCACCAGTGAATTATAAACGATTTGCAAATTTGAATGTTGATGATAAGAACGGCATAATGAACGTAATCGTACAGGATCCGTCCGACTTTGTTACGCGGCGTGTTGTTTGGAGCGAAATTTGGAAATTGTGAAAGCGATACGGTCTTTTATTTCATTACCGAAAAGGACTTTTGCCACAAGACAATTTGCAATGAACTATTAACGCAACTGATCGGAAGAATATTGTGGAAGGACGACACACAAATTGCAAGAGCAGGAATCGTAAATTGTGCGAACATAACTCGAACGAAACTTGCCTAAGGAGTTTTCATTTCATTGTGTGTTAATAATAAAGAATAAACGTATTTTAATATTGATTGCTTTTGTATTTTTAGGGTTCCGTACCCAAAGGGTAAAAACGGGACCCTATTACAAAGCCTCCGTGGTCCCGTCTCTGCCTGTCTGTCACCAGGCTGTATCTCATGAGCCGTGATGAAATTGTCACAGACGATGTATTTCTGTTGCCGCAATAACAACAGATACTATAAACAGAATAAAACTAATATGTAAGTGGGGCTCCCATACAACAACAAACGTGATAATTTTTGTTAACTTTGCACCTCGTTTGTTTGCGGCGCCATTTATACCAAGTGCAAACTTAACTTAAGCCGGCAAGTTATGATGAGAAGTCGTGTTTGTACGGAACCCTTGGTGCGCGAGTCCAACTCGCACTTGGCCGGTTTTAGTTAAAGCTATACCCTAATTTTATTTTATTCCACAAATATGACTAACTGTTAAAAGTCTACATGGTTGAAATAGTTAGGAATCAAATATGTAAAATTGTTTTGATATTCCCTAGCTACGCTACTGGAGCATTAACTATTCGTAAAAAAATATAGTTTTAAGGTATCCATGGGCCCATGGGTCACAGTTGTCTGAAATGAATGTTTTCATTTCCAATTTATAAAAAAAAAAGGAAAAATAAATGCATTACCCGGGTTTGAACCCAGGACCTCCTACTTGATAAACAATCAAACTACCACTGACCTAAATTTGTAATAGTAGGAGAGCCGAAGAGGGGATTTCGGGAGTACCTAAAGCGCGGCAGATTAATATATAGGGGGATACCTTGTACCCAGTTAAGTACTTCCACCAAATATGAGCCTCATATGTATGGCCGCCCGTCAAGGATAAAAGATCAGATTAGTAAAAAAAAATTGTTCATCTGAAATTCTCGAGCGCGTCAGATTAAGGTAGGGTGAGTTAGTTACATGCTAAAACGTGTATATTCTTCTAATCTGACAATTTAAAGGTGACGTAAAGAAGGCGGAGGGCTTCAAAGTTGTAAAAAAAAAACTTCATCTCGACATTCTCGAGCGTGGCTAATTTTTTTTTTATTTAAAAGGAAATGAATCTATGATAACGGAAAATATATAATCTGACGATTTCCACTAGCCGAAGTAACAAAAATTCATCGTAAAGTTTAATGCGTTCAGTTACGTGATGCCTGTATTCCACTCTGGTTTCTGTTGCCATGACAGCTGATCATGTTGTTTAGAACACTAAAGTTATTAAATATTTATAGTTGCCGGCAACTTTTAGAACAAAAATGGCGGATTTGCGCATGTACATTTGTACGTAAATCGGCTACTGCACAGTCAAGATTATGCTCTAAAAGATTCCCGCAAGCTGTACTATGAGTGATATTAATATAAAGTGTGTATTTTGTGGTAAAACTACTTTACAAAAAACAATTAAATTTACATTAGAAACAGAACAAAAATGTGTAAATATTTTAGAATATAGTCGGAGCGAACCGGTTCTCCGAAAATCCCGAACAACATACGATAATCTTGAACTTTCGAGAGAATCTTCATTAAATGAAGTAAATCACGCACAGTGCTATAAATTATTTAAGGTGAGTCGGGGCTATTGTAGCTATGGGGTTATTGTATCTTCTTACCATTATAATGGTCTGTGACCATTATAATGGTCTGTGTATATATAGGATACACAGACCAATGGTATATATACACAATCCTATATATACACAGACCATTTTAAGGGTCACAGACCATTATAATGGTAAGAAGATACAATAACCCCATAGCTACAATAGCCCCGACTCACCTTATAGCAATAAAAATACCGCGAGTCTTTAAGTATTTACAACAGCGGCAAAGTATTATGGAATATGACAGTGCATCGGAAGTTTCTGGAAATAGCTCCGAATCACATGCCCCTGCTTCTGGGGAGTGCTCCGAGTCACATTTTCCTGTTTCTGGAGAGTGTTCTGAGTCACAAGTTCCTGTTAATTTTTTCTATTGTCAGATTAGGCGAACCCCGCCAGATAATCGTCAGATTATGAGACAGCACGTCTAGGGCATCAAGATGAACCATATATATCTTAATCTGACGCGCTTGAGTATTTCAAAATAGCGATTTTTTTTTGCACATTCTAATAATAACTGCGAGTTTGCGTCATATCTAAATCGTCAGATTATTATATAAGAGCTTTTTTTTAGGTTCACTTAACATCCCCTTAGAAAATCTGACGCGCCCGATGAAAAAATTTTTTTTTTCATTTTCAACCCTCAAGTACGACCAACCCCATCATGGAAACAATCAGTTTAACATGCGTACATCTTTAAAAATGTGTAGGACATGGATGCTATCAATATCTGACGCGCTCGAGTATGTCCATGCAACAGTTTTTTTTTACATTTTTGAAACTCTGTAGCCGCTCCCCCCACCGATGAAAAGGTATATCTTATATGACATTTTTTTCTTTTTATCATCTAAGCTTCGCAACCCAATAGGTCTCTATGACGCTCGAGTGAATCCCGAGTTAGCATCGTGGCCTACCCTACTATAAACGTGCTGTCATTTACATAATTCTAACACTGACATTTAATTGACACTAACTTTCTCTAACTCAAAAGTGCCGTTTACAATGGTCATATTTTTTTTAATTTTGATGTTTCCGAGCGTGACATGTAAATATTTTCTTTGTCGTTTATTTGTATTTTATTTAAAAATACCATGTCGTAGAAAAAATATTGTATGCAACGTTGTATAAGTCAAAAAATGCTGGTGGCATCTTCTCTTACCCACGCCACTCGCGTTTTATGACCCCTCTTATACAACTGTTGCATAACATACTATAGAATGCATTTTATAATTCGATTCATAAAAGTCATTCAATTTACTCCCTAAACTTATGGTCACGTGATCACGAGTCCGGAGTCTACTTCAAATATACCAACAACGTTGGAAAGTCATTTGAAAATTATACAGTCTAGTTCGCAATGATCTGCATTGAATATATTCTGAGCATGAAGTGCTCAGTCGGCAATGGCTTGATCGACGATCATGTGGTAAAGAGCAATATATACCTGACTCTTGGTCTTGGTCTTCTGTCTGCATTTGGAATCGGCCGCCGCCCATAATGGGCGCGAAATCGTCGCTGTCGGCTATTAACGCATTGCGTAGACGGCCTCTGGCGGTTCCACCTATAACACACACACACACACACTGTGTCATCGATACTGTACATTGAAGATATTTTTACACAAAAATAATAATAATCAGAGGCTATTTGGAGGTCACTGAATCCGATTGTATGTATGTTTGCATGTATGCATGTAATTTGCATGCGAGATACCGTATCGTATCTCCGTTGCGTAGCACCGACGCGTATCATGATCGCTAATGTGGAAGTCGCGATCATGCAACGCCACGTATCTGATCGCTTGAAATCCATGTTGCTACGCGTATCCGCACACTTGCGACGTCCACACTAACGGTCATTCATGATTCGCGATCGTACTACGCGGTTATGTATTGATACGGATACGCCGTGATTAACTCTTGTCGGTTTTTTGCCTGATCATCAAAGATGATACAGGCTAGTTTGTTTGTAATGCAAAAGTCTCCACAACGAAATTGCGTAATTTTAGCCGGAAAAGTAGGTTATGTTATGATAAATTAGATCTGCGATCCCGAACATTAGATAACTGCTGCCAAATGAGTAAGTTTTCTGGATTAAATAGTTATGCGTAAAGATCATTCGGCGAAAAGAGGATTCGTCGTAAAGAAATTATGTCTATAGTGATAACTGATAATGCTAACGCGATATAAATATGGCAAAAAATAAATTGTAAACAAAGGGAACCTTCTGCCCTAAGGTCCATAACAAATCAACGGGAACAAGCGAAAACGTAAACGTCATTGGTTTCCCTTGTCGTTATGTTTCCGCTTTGCTCAATATCAGTGAGAGTCGGAGCCCAGATTATGGAACCTTGACAAAATTTGACGTATGCCGACCCGACCACAGCGCGGCGCGGTACGATGTTATGCTACGGCTAGTGTGGACGCGTTTCTTCTAGGGACGGCAAAAAATAGTACATTGTTGTAGAGGTTGGAAAGTATGCATTAGATGGACGAGTAAGTTTGAGGGCGCACCCGTACGGATACAGGGAATTTCGACTATAATGAAGTCTATTGTGAAAACTTTTCAAGTAAAGCTCATTCAATCCATTGTATTTTGTACAAATTGGCTACAGGGTATTCTGGCGTGAGCCCAATAATTAAATTCTACCCTGCAAACATTTTGAGTAGAGCAAGTTTTGATAAGTGCATTTTGTACATTTTGCCACATAGTATTCTGTCCTTCCAGACAGAATGATCTGGTGCCATTATAATTATATTACATCAACCTTGTATGCATTTGTACTCAAATCGACCCTACGATTTTGGTAGAAACTGTAAATCTTCTAATCGAATTCGAGGTTTCATCCTATCGAGATCTACTGACGCGAATGATCACTGAATCGATAATCCCCAAGTCGAAATGTTTTCATGCAAAAAGCGAAAACGTAGCGATAACGATTTTCCAGCGATTTTAACAAGTTGTCAGTCTGTACAACCCTAGGCTAACTTAGGCGTTCTATTTATTTTTTAAGTCACGACGACGCAAAAATAGCCCTGTCATACGTTTACTTGTGTCTGTGAAACCAAGGACCATATACCCGGGACTTATGTTCTCATACAAGAAAACGTAACTCTGAAAAAGCTCAAAATTCGGTATAAAAACTAGATGGCGCTGCTTCGTAGCCTGGAAGTGACAAAAATGATATTTTTTACCAATATTTATAAGTGATTTTTGATTTTTGAAAATCAAACGCGTTACTGCTTTGTTTTAATACGATAATATAACTTAAATACACAATTTTTAAGGATTTCATTTTTTAGTCTTCAACAACGTGGTTTGATCGTATTAAAATAGATGGCACTACCTCTGGATAGCTCAAGGTTGCTTGCGGGCTCGCCAATTTTTGCTACACAAAATAGCTAGATGGCGTTGGTGCACTGATGTAATGGACAAAATAAGTTACGCCCGAATTGTCAAGCGACATTTCCCACTAACAAACAGTCAGTAACGTAATATTTGTTAGATAAGTTTTGTACAGTCAAGGAATTTCATTTCCCCTACCCATTTCGTTAAAATGTCGTTAGACATTCGCAATGCATTAAGGCCGAAAATTATATTTCAATTGAAATGTCAATATTATTATTTGTCACTTCATTTTACAAAAAACCTCCTCGCGAAAGGTTATCATTTGCTTTTAATTTCTAATTAGGAACATATGTCAGTGTCAATCGAGAAAATTGTAAAATAATTTTCAGCAACGTTATTAATTTGAAAAATAAAATGCTTGCCGCTAACCGTGAACTATTAAAAGATAATGATAATGACTGAAAACAATGAAGAGCTCAAAGAGTGGAGTTACACCAGGAAGGAATACGGATTTATGAGATCACACGTCGGTTAAATGCTAGCAGGGACACAGTTTGACGTTGGGTACGGCGATATAATGCTGAAGGAAACCTTATTGATCTACTGCAAAGCAAAGTAACCATTGCATCGTCCGCTTGCCATGGCCCAAGACCAACGCCGACGACAAAATGGCTTTACGCCAACGGGACGATTTGCGGAAATGTTTGACATTTACCCTAGAACAATTAGGAATTGCCTACATGCAGGCGGCCTGCGAAAATATATTCGTTCGTTTTGTTTTTGTTAAAAGTAATATAAAGAAAACGTTTATAAAATTGTGGTTTTATTGAATTATCACTGTCGTTAGTTCTGTTAGTTTTTGTATAGATAAATTTCGGGTGCCTGTCGTATCGCATAATGTTTTTTGTCCTAAAAATGTTTGGCCGAGAATGTTTGGCATACTGTTGAATGGCATACTACTCGTTTGTCCTACTATTTTCAGATGATGTGCGTATCGAAAGTTTCGATTCGAAACGTGATACCTACCTGAAGGGCTACTCCGATGTTGGAAATTTTACTGTCGTATAGTGCTATTCCATTCACTAAAATATTCTTTGACAGATGATCGAGAAGGATGGCGCTATTCGACAGTCAAATTTTGAACATCGGGGTAGCCCTTCTGGCATCACTGGTTTGACATGTCTTGCCAGATGGGTGTGTGATGTCGTCAAATCAAATGTCATTGTTTCAAATTTGTAAAATTGTATGTATTTTATTCATGAAATTACGCGATTAATCGAATTTTGCGGTTACGTGTTTCCATATCAGAATTTATTGTTTTTTTACAAAGAATAGTTTGGTATGCGTTTCGTGAAGGTCTATCGTAGGCCCAGACAAAATTATTATTATATTGATTAGTTTACGTCAAAACGATGACATGTAGGGAATTGTTGCAACTACAATGATTTGCTCTCCATACAAATTTTAATCCCGTTTTTCGTCCCTAAAAGGGATAAAACTTGATATAAATGATAGCCTATGTCCTATTCTGATATATAAGGTACATAACTGGAAAGTTTCATCATAATACGTCCAGTAGTTTTTGAGATTAAGTGAAACGTACATACATACATCCATCCAAACTTTCACGTTTATAATATTATTAGGATTAGGATTAGGATGTAAGTAATTTTTATGTTTAAATAAAACATACACAAATAGTGAAATGAGACGAAACGGAACGTAGTAAACAAACATCGCACCTAACGTCATCTATTCACTTTTTACTGTATCACTTGAAAGTTGGAATGTCGTTGAACGCTTGACGACTGTGTTACTTCACGCTTGCGCGTACCGTACGGTAGAGATTGAAAAATGACGACTTTTGAATGAATTGAGACCCTTAGCGGCATCTAGCGACGTAGAACGATAGTAACTAACGGAGTACGGTGCGTAGTATGAAGAATAGCGGTCCCGTGTATATGGTCCTTGGTGAAACTGTGGATCAGAGTGTTTGGGCATCGTATCTCCTAAACGAATGAACATATTTTGATGCGTTCATTTTCTGTTGTGCTATTGTACTGTAGGAATTTAGGTCCTGCAGGTAATAGATTTAGTGTTAAATGTAACAAGCACGGGATACTGACTGTCGAAAGAAGAAGAGAATGAAGAAAACAGGGTTATCATTCCCCCACAAAGCCCTCGAAGCGCCAACACGCCAAGAAGGCAAACAGAAACCCACAGGTCGCCATAAAAGCGACAGGCAGCCCGGCCCGTAGTTACGGGCCGCGAATTGATACAGCCTAAGTGTGCCCAGCACAGATAAGGCCTCCCCACACTCCAGAAGGGAGTGTGTGTGATGACAGATCGATCGATACTGACTGTCGGGTGTAGAGCTCTGGGTTTGTGATGCGGACGGAGTGGAGGCGGGCGAGCGCGGGCGGCCCGGCAGCGTGGGGTCCGTCACGCACGGCGAGCACACCACCAGGCCGCGCGACGAGCCCGCGCCCTCCACGCCGGGCTCGCGTTTAATAGGAGTTCTGGAAAGAACAATTATATCTTACAGGAAAAATAGTATATTGTGTCATAAGGGTAGTAAGTAGGGGATTACTAACGAAGGTCTATTAGAAGCCCGACGCCGAAGGCGGAGGGCTTTTAATGTCCTGAGTTTGTAATCCCCTTACTACCCGCCTTACACACGATATTTTTCATCACATTTGGGAGTAAATAACAAATAAATAAGTAAAAAATAAACATTGAACGATAACGATTGACAACTAACTTTTTTGTGTACATATTTTTTTAATTTACTATAAGCACTGGCAAAACGGCCATCAGCTTAAAAAATAAAACAAATGTACGCAGAATCTTACTATTTATCATTAACCAAATAACAATTAACAATATTATGCAGCAATAATTAACACCGTAATATTATAAAACTTAAATACGGACAGTAATTTTGTTACAAAACTAAATAGTATCTAACCAATAATATTTAACTATTTTTCTTTTTTTTTGTGTCGTCTACCACAGATAATGCTAAGAACTGCGTTTAGTTTAGAAACTTGACAGGCTATACTGCCAGATAGTAACGATAATTCAAAATTAAATTTAATAAAACAATTGCAAAATACACTTAAACAATTGTAATACATAAATATTAATGCAGTTACATATACCATATTAATTCAATACACAATAAAATTTGCTGATAGGCAAATTTTGTTGATACAACAAAAAACCTTGGCTGGGTTGAAACCTCCTTAGTCTGAAGCAATGTACGAGTGCGTACTATATTTTAAAAACTAAAACCATAACTCCCTCGGGAGTTATAACAATTTATAACTCCCGCGGGAACTATATAGGCCTTTGTCCTTCAGTACACCTGCATGTAATACCATCTTTTACGAGCAAATGTGATGAAATAGTATATTGTGTCATAAGGGTAGTAAGTAGGGGATTACTAACGAAGGTCTATTAGAAGCCCGACGCCGAAGGCGGAGGACTTTTAATGTCCTGAGTTTGTAATCCCCTTACTACCCGCCTTACACACAATATTTTTCATCACATTTGGGAGTAAATATCAAATAAATAAGCCAAAAATAAACATTAAACGATAACGATTGACAACCAACTTTTTTCTGTATATATTTTTTTAATTTACTATAAGCGCTGGCAAAACGGCCATCAGCTTAAAACTGAAAACAAATATACACAGAATCTTACCATCTATTATTAAACAAATAACAATTAACAATATTATGCAGCAATAATTAACACCGTAATATTATAAAACTTAAATATGAACGGTAAGTTTATTACAAAACTAAATAGTTCCTAAACAATAATTTTATAACTTTTTCCTTTTTTTTGTGTCGTCTACCACAGATAATGCTAAGAACTGCGTTTCGTTTAGAAACTTGACAGGCTATAGGTACTGCCAGATTGTAACAATAATTCAAAATTTAATTTAATAAAATTATTGCAAAATACACATAAATAATTGTAAAACATAAATATTAATGCATTTACATATACCGTATTAATTCAATACACAATAAAATTTGCTGGTAGGCAAGTTTTGTTGATACAACAAAAAACCTTGGCTGGATTGAAACCTCCTTAGTCTGAAGTAATCTGCGAGTGCGTACTATATTTTTAGAACTAAAACCATAACTCCCGAGGGAGTTATAACAATTTATTACTCCCGCGGGAACTATATAGGCCTTTGTCCTTCAGTACACCCGCATGTAATACCATCTTTTACGAGCAAATGTGATGAAAATATCATATCTAACTCAATTACAGGAAAAAAGTCAATTACTGCAGAGGCCTGAAAGTCAGTTTGTGTATGAGTATAATTAGATACGAGTATGATTACTCAGCTACGGCTCGCCCTTCAATTAGTACGAAGCCACGAATTGACTAAACAAAAACGAAGTTCGCGGGCACCTGCTAGTATAGTATTAATTTTATACGGTTGGGTTGGGTGCCGTCATAGTTCTCGTTTCTCTTATTATTTAATACATTTCTGGCGTTTTAACATTTCATTAAAGGTTGCTGATTTTATTTGTTAAGAAATATCCTCATTGAAGGGGAATCTATATCACAGAACTTTCAACTCACTGTTGTAGGAACATCTATGTATATTAACCACGTGGCAGATCACCCTTGCGATGGACTGACAAGATAAAATCTGCTCTGGGCAGTCAATTGCATGAATGTACCAGAAGTGCTGCGAACCGGACGAGATGGCGAGACAGCAGCCCCCAACCCTCCCTCATGATGGCCACCGCCATGGCCATTACCGGTTGCGATTATGTGCGTGCATACAAGGAGCAGATATAATCAACTCTTATTAGGACACCAGGAAATTATTTCCCACATGCGCTGCATATAATGATCGCAGATCATACTCATTTCTTCATTTCAATAATCGGATATCACAAAACGGGTTATAGCACTATATAAAAAAAAACCCATTCTGCAAATGTGTGTATTTCAATTGTTAACTTGAGGTGTATCAGTACTGTGTGGGTTGAAAAATCGAGTAGTGTGTAAGTGGTATTTACGTGAAGTGCGCGGCGAAGGGTGGTGGCGGTGCGGGCTGCAGCTGCGCCACGAGCGGCGCCAGCAACGCCTTGTTGTCTTCCAGCAGCGGGTCCGCCGGCAGCAGCCCCAGCGCTGCAACAATCGCCATTGTACGACATTACCTCAAGGTCGACCACCGATCATTTGTCATCTATGTTTCCCTCTGACGAGAAGGCTTACTCTACACGGGACCGGATTCAGGCAGAAGGGGTCTCCCGCTTATGTGTTTCTCAAAGGCTAGATCCGCTCTTGTTATAGCAGCCCGACGTCTATTATAATAGTAAAGTGCGAAACGGGAGGAAGCGGCTGGAATAGTAGATTGTTGGACAATGGACATGATATAAGACACATTTCACTCGAGATACATATTTCCAATGCTTCGAGAGTGAAATTGGTGTATTTTATTACGAGTTATTAAACACTACTTTTCCATTTGAATATCAGGAAAATAATCAAAAGTTATATTTATAAAAACTCATTTTCGAAAACATTTAGCGTTCGCCGTTCGTTAACATGCGCAACTATGGTTGTTTTTTTTTATTGTACACCTTCATTAGACATTTGAATAGGGCTTTTAATTTCAACATGGCGGAACACTTAAGATGGCGGACTAGACTGTTATTTTTAATGCACCCCTATAATATGGGTGTCAAATGTAACGGCTTGCTAAGAGTAACTCGAAAAATGAATCGTCTATCTATCCAATATGGCGGCTTAAAGACGGTTGGCAAAGATTTTTTTAATACAGTTGCTCAAAAAGTGTATTATATTTAAACAAACATTTGTCACATCACAGGACCCATATAACGTAAATCTGCGCGACCTATTGAATTTCATAAAAAAAAACAAGCAATGGCATAGTGGTTTTTCAAGTATCTATAAACATTTTGACTTTCTATTTGATACAATTGAGTTCATCTTATATTTTTTCTTATCACGGTGTTGAAATATTTAACGATAATAAATCATTACTCAAACAGTTACGGACTACGTCTTTTTTTTTTAAAGCTGAGTTGTGACTAAATCTTGCGTTTTGATTCATGTGCTATTTCTGTAAATTAGTAGAAATCGATTAAATCGATAAATTTATAACCTAAAGAAAGAACAATAAAACGAACTATTATTTTACATAGAAAGCTCCTAACACAAAATAAACAAAAATATATTGAGGTTTAAAAAACAAGTTCGTCGATAAAATCGATTTGATCAACCATTCATAATCGTTAGATTTGGCAAACAATATGTTTTTGTCATGTCTACAAACATCAATAGAGAACTGTTAAATGTTTCTTTAAATATCTTACAGACTGTAATTATATGTTTTTTTTTTTTATGTTAATCAAAAGAAGCGTAAAATGGTGACATTCATAAATTAATAAAAGAATTGCTCTGAGTGAGTCTAGACACTGTCAGTTTAAACCTTTGAATGCCAAGAACACCTAAAGGCGACGTGTGCTACCGTGCATACCATGCCACCGACAAAATAAAATCAAACTTTAAAGCACTTGTCTTACTCTCATTTCACATATTGAAAAAAGATGAGTTGAGAAATAATGTCATTATTACTGATCCCTTATATGCAGTGTCGGGACCCTTTTATACAGTTGTTAAATAAAAATGTAACTTAATTTGTTATTAACAATTTACGAGTTTATTTAGTTCAAACAAAAAATATATTTTAATACCTAAATAACATAATAATGAAAATATTTTTAGTATGTAAAATTATTAAAATCTGCTCCATTCGTGCCATGTTCCAAGTTTGACAAGAGACTTGAGTCAGAATACGCTATAACAGTTAATTTACACGAAAAATATTTGTGGTAATGAGTAGGTAAGTCAATTTGAAACTTAAACGTTTGAGCAATGAGTTCTTTTTGTACGAAGTAATTATGTTGTTGTAAATTATAACTAAGGTGCACATGGTGGCGGTGGGCAGCAGCGCCGTCAACTGCAACATACTACCAACCTACTGCGATCGCCAACCCGCATGCCCAGCGTGGCGATTACGGCAAAAACCCCCCTTATAATATGATAAGCACAAATAGAAAACGGCCCCCAGTCTCCGGTAGCTCTGCTGCTGCTGGCTACGGTAGCGGTCAGGCCAGCGGTGGAGCGGGGGGTGCGAAGAATCTCCGGAGGCGTATAGGCTACCAGAACCAACAACTGGCCCTGGCAACTTATAACGCACGCACTTTGAGGACTAACGAGAAGATCGACGAGTTGGAAAAAACAATAGAAAAGGTTCGCTGGGGCATTATAGGATTATCGGAGGTCCGAAGAGAGGGGGAGGATACGATAGTCTTAAAGTCAGGGAACCTTTTCTATTACCGGGAGGGTGATCAACTGTCCCAAGGTGGTGTCGGGTTTATCGTCCACAAGTCCCTCATCAACAACGTGGTTTGTATAGAGAGTGTGTCGTCGAGGGTGGCGTATCTTATACTCAGAATTACCAAACGGTATTCGCTGAAGGTGATACAGGTTTACGCACCAACTTCGGCACACCCCGATACGGAAGTGGAGACAATGTATGAAGACATCTCCAAAGCCATGCACAGGACTTCCAAAACTCACTATACGGTGTTGATGGGGGACTTCAACGCAAAGCTGGGTAAACGAAACGGTAATGAGCAGAGAGTAGGGAATTTTGGTATTGGAATACGTAACCCCAGGGGGCAGCAGCTGGTTGACTTTATGGAGAGGGAGGGACTCTACGCGATGAACTCCTTCTTCAAAAAGAAACCCCACAGAAAGTGGACCTGGATCAGTCCCGATGGTTGCGTAAAAAACGAGATAGACTTCATAATTTCGACCAAAAAGCAGATATTCAATGATGTCTCCGTGATCAACAGGGTGAAAACCGGTAGTGATCATAGGATGGTAAGAGGCACATTGAATCTGAATACTGCAGTGGAACGCATGAAATTGATGAGGTCAACGCTCCGTCCAGGCCCTGCCGATATTCAAAACCCCGAAAATTTTCAACTGCAGCTCGAAAACCGTTTTGAATGCCTAGCAGATTGCGTTACTGTGGACGACATCAATAACGGGCTGGTGGAAACTGTCCGTACCGTTGGAGCTAAGTTTTATAAGCCCCGACGCACAAGTAGGACCAAAAAGATCTCCGATGACACTCTCAAACTCATGGACAGACGACGTGAATTAATATTGCAGTCTTCAGCTGATATGTTGGTATACAGGCAGCTAAATAGACAGATCTCCAAATCTCTGAGGCGTGACACGAGGCATTTTAACACAACATGTGTGAAAAATGCCATTGAGCAGAACAAAGGCTCCAAAGTGTTCGCAAAAGATATGTCTATTGGGCAAAGCCAGTTAACTAAGCTGAAGACTGATAGTGGCAATATTGTTTCGTCCATAACTGAGATTTTGAGAGAGATCGAAAGGTTCTATGGACAGTTATACACCTCAGCACAAAAGCCCGTTAACAGTCTCGATGCTGACCCTAGATCGAAACTGACCCGACACTATACCGAAGACATTCCGGACGTTAGCCTTTATGAAATCACGATGGCTCTGAAACAGCTTAAAAACAACAAGGCACCAGGTGATGACGGAATTACGACTGAACTTCTGAGAGCGGGTGGAAAACCAGTACTCAAAGTCCTCCAGAAGTTGTTCGGTTCCGTCATACATGAAGGCACAACGCCTGAAGCATGGAAAAGGAGTGTGGTGACATTGTTCTTCAAGAAAGGTGACAAAACCTTATTGAAGAACTACAGGCCCATCTCACTGCTAAGCCATGTTTATAAGCTGTTCTCCAGAGTCATAACAAATCGCCTCGCGCACAGGTTTGACGATTTCCAACCTCCCGAACAAGCCGGATTCCGAAAAGGTTTTAGCACCATAGACCACATTCATACGTTGCGGCAGGTTATACAGAAGACAGAGGAGTATAACCGGCCCCTATGCTTAGCGTTTGTGGACTATGAAAAAGCCTTTGATTCGATCGAGACTTGGGCTGTGCTTCAGTCTCTCCAGCGGTGCCGTATCGACTATCGATACATCGAAGTGCTGAAGTGTTTGTACAGAAACGCCACCATGTCAGTCCGAATCCAAGACCAGAGCTCAGAGCCTATCCAACTGCAGCGAGGAGTAAGACAGGGAGACGTAATTTCTCCAAAACTGTTTACTGCTGCACTGGAAGATGCCTTCAAGCTACTGGATTGGAACGGACTTGGCATCAACATCAACGGCGAGCACCTCACTCACCTTCGATTTGCAGATGATATCGTGGTCATGGCGGAGTCGTTGGAGAGATTAAGCGCTATGCTCGGAGACCTCGACAGAGTCTCCCAACAGGTAGGTCTGAAAATGAACATGGACAAAACTAAAATCATGTCGAATGACCATGTTGCGCCTTACCCGATAGTGGTTGGGAACTCTGCCCTCGAAGTTGTCGACGAGTATGTGTACCTGGGACAAATTGTCCAGCTAGGTAAGTCCAACTTCGAGAAGGAGGTTAATCGACGAATTCAACTCGGCTGGGCAGCGTTCGGGAAGCTACGTCATATCTTCTCGTCGAAAATTCCCCAGTGCCTGAAGACGAAAGTCTTCGAACAGTGCGTGTTGCCAGTGATGACTTACGGAACTGAGACATGGTCGTTCACAATGGGACTCATGAGGCGGCTAAGAGTCACGCAACGTGCAATGGAAAGGGCAATGCTCGGAGTTTCTTTGCGCGATAGAATCAGAAATGAGGATATCCGCAGAAGAACCAAGGTAACCGACATAGTGCACAAGATTGCCCGGTTGAAGTGGCAATGGGCAGGCCATGTAGCCCGGAGAACGGACGGCCGTTGGGGCAGCAAAGTCCTAGAGTGGCGACCACGTATAGGAAAGCGCAGCGTGGGTCGGCCCCCGACTAGATGGACGGATGACCTCGTGCGGGTAGCGGGGAATCATTGGACGCGGTCTGCACAGGATCGCACTTTGTGGCGAGTCATGGGGGAGGCCTATGTTCAGCAGTGGACGTCTGTGGCTGATAGATAGATAGATAGATAAATTATAAATAAGCGTTATTGGCATCTACTTGAAAATAACAACGGTGCCACTTTTTGACATTTTTGTTCGGGTCTGTGGCTCTATTATAAATAATACCTCAATGTTTAGTATGGCACAAAATTTCAAATCATATTATTGAATGTCATAATAATTGATAGTACGAAGAAGAGCAACGCATAAATTATGGCTTTCATAATTAATGGCAATAGACATCATATAGTATAAGTTATATCACATGTACCAAATATAACATTTGAAATAATGATACAAAACTTACATGAGCAGAAAAACAAAAAGGGGGACGGGGGGGCGAAGCCCCCCGCATTAAGAAATCCTCCTCCACACTGACCTCTTGGTTGTAGGTTAGGTTAGGTTAGAAATGTGAACCTATAAATACGAAAATCGGCCTGAAAAGTAGGTTAGGTTAGGTTTGAAAGAACTGCGACCCCCTCAGAAATGAACTGTTGCCAGAAAAGCAGTATGATGTTGATATGAAAACATTTTGAGATTAATATTTATGTTCTTCAGTATTTTACGCCAATGCACGATATGCATAAAAACATTATGACGATTAATGATTATGATTCAGGTTGATATGCTCCAAAATTATATGACATTCCTTACTTAGGTATGCGTAAAAACATTATGGTCATAAAATTTATGCAGATCAATTAATGACTATAGACCTTATGCGCAAGAACTATTATGGCGAAGCCCCCCGCATTAAGAAATCCTCCTCCACACTGACCTCTTGGTTGTAGGTTAGGTTAGGTTAGAAATGTGAACCTATAAATACGAAAATCGGCCTGAAAAGTAGGTTAGGTTAGGTTTGAAAGAACTGCGACCCCCTCAGAAATGAACTGTTGCCAGAAAAGCAGTATGATGTTGATATGAAAACATTTTGAGATTAATATTTATGTTCTTCAGTATTTTGCGCCAATGCACGATATGCATAAAAACATTATGACGATTAATGATTATGATTCAGGTTGATATGCTCCAAAATTATATGACATTCCTTACTTAGGTATGTATTTACATTACTTAGGTATATTATATAGACCTTATGCGCAAGAACTATTATGACAAAAGTGGTTATGCACATCGACATTATGGCTTTAAAATTCATGCAACCCAATATGGAACCACATCCGTAATTTTTTTTTGTGGCCGTACGAGTTAATATCGCTGTCCCGTAGCGCATTGGATTCACTACGCAATGTAGAGTTTTTAATATATTTTTTCAACCTGTAGTAGAGTTGTTAGTCCGCTGTTTTCTAACATAATTGTGCGCATCGGGTTACAAGCATGAAATTTCTACAACAGATAGAGTGTTCCACGGTGATTATTTTCAGATGTGGAGGGAAGTCAGATTCGTCCCCTGTGAGACGGGAGAGCGGAGTGAATACGGCCAAGTATCCCTCTTTTCTTTCTTTATTGCTGGTCAGTTAAGTCTACCAGGACGTGTTTGGTATCGTTTTCGTGTAAAACAAATATCAGAAATTTATTTTTAATGATATTTTTGTATAGTTCTATATAAAAATATGGGTGTATGGCCGAAAAGGTAAAAATCACAACAAGTTCTTTTATTCAGTGAGGTAAATTAGTTAAATTTCGTGAACATTTTCAAATTATTATTATTATTTCAAAAAGCTCATTTAATCTAGTTTCTAAAAATATATGCATGTTGGGCACTTCTCATACAAATAGTAGCTTAAAATATATCTTTACGTCGGCGTAACCAACTTCAATCTCCGAACGCATCCTATTTCGGTTCATTAAATACATTAAATAATGATTATTTACATGCTTTTACATATAATATTTACTATATACGTCCTAGAAAAACAAATTAATGTAATTAAAACAATTTTTTTTTTTGCTAATGTATCACGAGCACACGGGCTAATCTCAACATCAACAATTTATTCAAGTTACTGTTTGTATGAAAAGTGCCCAATATGTATATATTTTTAGAAACTACATTAAATTTGCTATTTTGTAATATTTTTGTTGGTTGTAAATATTCAGGAAATATAACTAATTTATCTCCCTAAATAAAAAAAACTTGTTGTGATTTTTACAATTTCGGAAATACAACCATATTTTTATATGGTACTATGAATAAATAACATAAAAAATGAATTGCTGATATCTGTTTTACACGAAAACGACACCACACAAGTCCTAGTAGCGTTATCTGATCAGTAATATAAAAAGAAAAAGAGGACTCCTTTGTCCTATTCACCCCGCTTTCCCGCCGCACAGGGGACGAATCTGACTTCCCTCCACATCTGAAAATAATCACCGCAGAATATTGTATCTGTGGTAGAAATTTCGTGGTTGTATCCCGATGTACACAATTTCGCGACTTAGCAAAATGTACTAGAACACGCAGGCTAAGCTTAACATCAACATTTTTTTCAAAGTACTTTTTGTATCAGATGTGCTCAATATGTATACATTTTTAAAAACAAGATTAAATTTACTGTTTAGTAATATTTTTTTAAATTGTAAATATTCAGGATAGATAACTAATTTATCGTTCTGAATAAAAAAAACTTGTTGTGATTTTTACCTTTTCGGCAATAAGCCCAAATTTTTATATGAAACTATTCTTAAATAACATGAAAAATTCATAGCTGATATCTATTTTACACGAAAATGATGTCGCACAAGCGCTAATAGCCTTAACTGATCAGTAATAAAAAAAAGAAAAAGAGCAGTACTTGGTCCTCTTCACCCCGCTCTCCCACCACACAGGGGACGAATCTGACTTCCCTCCACATCTGAAAATAATCACCGTAGAACGCTCTATGTGTGGTAGAAATTTCATGCTTGTAACCCGATGCGCACAATGTCGCGGCTTAGCAACTCTACTACTGAGATTACTTTTCGAAATGAATTGAGAGATCCTCGCTAGGGGCAGATATATCTTTATATTCTTTATGTTCCAAACCCTAATACAATCTGATAAAATAAATTCTTAATTCAATTTTTATCTCCACAGGGTTAGATAGCAGTAATGATAATGAGGGCCCGCCTAAACATAGTCAGTTCACAATATTCCAGATAAATTATCCACTAAGTCACACGTAACGGGTGATAACAAAAAAATGAGAATTCGTTCAGAGGTGTAAAGAAATACTCGTGTATCTTTTTAGCACAATTTGATATTATTGGAAAATATGTACATAGAAACTATTTACAAAATCATCAATGCACATTAGAATAGGACTCGTGGTCAGCTGTTCCACTCAGTATAGACATGACGTTGGAACAAGACTCTTGGACGGAATTCTTGTCCATTTTCCGCACACATGTTTTAATTATTTATATCAGTTGGGTACAATTTTCAGCTCTCCAATTATTTTTGTATACTAAACTGCTCAAATAACCTAAGAAATCTTCAATCGGCCGACATTGTGCAAGGTTTATGGGGTTTCGGATTTTCGGTACAAATGGTATATTATTAGCGTCTAGGAAACGCGTCGTTTTTTTGGCATAATGCGACGATGCTTTATCCGACCAGAACATATTCTCCATCTGAGTGATGTTTGCGAATAAATGCTATCAGTATTTTTTTCAAGCATTCGCTCTCATACACTTTTTGGTTGACCGCTAAACCACTCGGTTAGAACGACAGTTTCGAAAGACCTTTGTCGGATATAGCCACATAAAGCATAACTTTCTGCTCAAACTTGTGCTTATACTTGTGTTTTATATCGTCTGGTGTTGTAAAATTATTGCTGGTGTAGTATCGGTCATTTCCAGGTATATGTGTTTTACTCAAAGGAAAATAACTTTTATCGTCCAAAATGAATGATTTTCCTTTGTAATTTCGGATCATCCAGCGACACTGTGATATAATAGTCAGTTTTTGCTGTTCAGTGTATTCCGGTGCTCTCACCTTCTTGCGGCATTTCAGACCTATCTTTTTCAAGAACGAACAAGTGCACGGTTGGGAACACTTTATTTTTTCTCGCGGCATCTCGTTGGCTCATAGGATTATTATCGTTAAAAGTGCTATGGTGTAGGTTCATCCTTCTCTTGGTCATTATCTTCGCTGGTCGCCGGCTACCACTTTTGTGATCTATCGTCAAGGATGCAAGAATTCTATAAATAGTGGAGACTAAGTACATATTCTTTACTAAAATTATCTACAGTAGACTTTTTCCCCCAGTTATAGTTTGAATTATAAAAATGTTCAACCGTTTTCGCAGCGTTTCTTGTTTCGACACCATTTTGACAAATATTAATGCTTGAAAAACAAAATCAAATGAAGTTTAAGAACCTCAAAAGAAGTAGTAACAACTTCATAAACAAAGTTTTTTGTCTAAGTGAATAGTCTTGTTTTGAGGTCCATAGAAAGTTATTCTCATTTTTTTGTTATCACCCGTTATATTGCTATACATTTAATTTTAATGGCAATAAATTAACCATTTACATAACTCCAGGAGCGCTGAAATGGAGGTCATTGTTACAGTACCTACTAAAGTATCTCACAAGAGCCTCCTGGTTCCGGGAAGTCTGGATTTAAATGATGGTCCAGCATAAAATCATTCGAAGGACCGGGATGCTACTGGAATGATGTAAATCGGACATAAAACAATTGCTAAACCGACTTACGTGGAGGTGGAGATAAAGGACGTTCCTTAGGACATAAATATACTTCGATTTCTCCCGATAATGACTTCAAGTGTATCATATATCCTTTTTCATCGGGATGGGGAACCTACAAAAAATAAATAACATAAAAAATGTAAACCTGAGAAATCGAATTGTGGACATGCGAGTAACAAAGCGTATTTAATATTTAAGAAACACATGGTAAATAGTTACTGTTCTTATTCCATAGAATAGGAAGATCAAAGAACATTCATTGTATGATTATATGAAGTTTTTAACGTTAACCTCAACACTTTCAATAATTAGCTAGACATTCTTGGGATAGTAATACACTACTTGACAAAAAGGAAAGGTAGTACCTACTGTAACACTCTCGCAATTAATGTCAAAATGTAATACGTTTATAAATAAACAAAGTTAGACTAACGCTCAATCTCGTATCCGGCGGCGCCTTAATAGGAATGACCGTTTGGTTGCGGAAATCCTTAATCGATCTCAAGTCCGCGTAGGTGATGTACGCGAGCGCGCTGTGGTC
This sequence comes from Apotomis betuletana, assembly GCA_932273695.1. Lineage (NCBI taxonomy): Eukaryota > Metazoa > Arthropoda > Insecta > Lepidoptera > Tortricidae > Apotomis > Apotomis betuletana. The sequence goes on from OW026298.1 coordinate 36,472,812, forward strand.
GGCCGACAACCGGCTCAGCGCCAGCTCGGCGCACGCGACGGCACGGGACACGCGCGCCTCTCGCGACGCCAGCGCGCGCACCTCGCGCCGCAGTCGCCGCGCGCGCGCCTGCTCGCCGCCGCATGCCACCGACCCTGCCGACAACAACCCACAGCTCACACCCCCGTTCGATGCGATCGACACACGACACGTAGTCGATCGGTTCGACGAGCTGCACGTCGCGCAGTACTGTGCCCGGCGCTTAGACATATGCCCGTGACGTGTGCCCGTATAACATTGCCTTCCGTATGTGAGATTAATAAAAACGCACGTTCATGTCTCATGCGAGCTGCAATGAATAAAAAAAATATACGAGTAGTTAAGGCGAGTTCTTACATTTGCTGCTAAACGCAAGCAGGAGTTGTATTGTATGAACTCCCACTAATCACTAATTAAAATATAAACAGGCCATAAGTTTTAAATATTACTATATTAACGTAGCTCCTAATAGTTTTCCTGTGTACTAAGTAACTATAGTTGTCTGTTAATATATGATGGCATGGACCATGGGGGCATTAATTCATAATGCCCGGGCCTTTTGTGATCAAGGTAGGGACCAAATGATGGAGTATTTATTAAAATTCCGTAAGTACAGATTTTGCAAAAGACCTAACATTTAGTAACATTCGGTACTTAATCAAATCACTATGTAGAGAAAATAATTCAAAGGGACTGCCAGTGCAAAAACTTACAACATTAATGCATTCTCTGCCAGCAACGCATATACGTGTTCACCGTCATACAAGCTTGTTCCTAAGCCACACTCCCTAGCTGACCTGGCCTGTAAAGTTGACATAGAACTCTATTCCAAAATGACCAAGGTGTTTGTTCCTCTTGCTCTAGCGTTCGTTAAATGAAGGGAACGATACGAGACGAACGTCAACTTTAGAACTTGACAGTAACCAAATATCCCTCCCCCACACACAAACACGTTATTAAAATTAATTTCATGCTAAATAATGTTATGCTGATTAATGTTATGCCCACTTCAACTATATAGATTCAATATTTTGCTGAATAAGTATTATGCGTTTTTTTTTATAAATTTAATAATATGCCAATTATGCGGGATCATGTTATACCAAGTTAAGCGACATACTATGACAATTTATGTTATACTACATAAACCTAGCCTACTTGCAGAATAAAGTTCATTATTGCATTATTTTTGTTAACGGGCACCCGGTTGATTGTAGTATGGTGTGCTGGTAATCTTTGAGCGAGTCCGGTTTTCACGGTAGCATACTTTTTTGCATGTAGTGTATTTTACTACATGTATTTCCAGACTGCCCAAAAAAACCTGAAGAATTATTTACTTTGAAAAAACATTATGAATTTTTTAAATTCCTATTTCAAAAATCTCAGCTTTCCTGCTATAAATATTCGCATGAAGGCAGACAATTATATGAATTCGCATTTGCCGCTAAGTGAGCTTAAAATGACGTGCAACAGCAATATATAAGCAAGAATTACATGGAAAAGTAAAGGATGGACGACAACAAAAATGTGTAGGACTAAGATCCATTGTATGCTGTTTGAGACAAGCTGATGAGAATCGAACAATTCTCCGCTAGCATCAATTTGAAGTGTCTAGTCTATATCTGTGAAGAGCTTTTCATCACCGACTAAGACTCGAAATGGATTTGAGTACGTTTTTTCCCATTACCTCATTGCTGATTAAGACAGTTTTAGGTGAAGGTGAAATAGCTTTCTGAGACAACATTCTTTAAGAAAACAAGGCACACTAGTTCGAAAGTTAGGCAAATTTGTGCGTACATTAGCGGCCGATGGTCCCTGTTCCTAAACTAAAATATAAAATAAATAAATAATAGTAACCTAAAAAATAGAATAATTAAGTATAACAACAGGGACAGCGGTAGTACGTGACAAAAGAATGCGGTGCTTAAAAAACGAAATATTTCAACCCTGGCATAGCTGGTGATGAGAATGGGTAGTTGCATTTTATACCTCAAAGTAGTTCCATCTGTCTGCAGCAGGTCATAACAACGGTTAAAAATTTAAGAATAGCGTAACACAACTGCGAAAAAACGAATTCAGTAAGGAAGGCAAAAAATTATACAGGAATCAATTATAAGAAGTTACTTTTAACAGTACTCGTTGTATTAGTGAGGATAATACTTGGTTTATTAAAACCGAAGGGCTGCTGACGGCTCGTCTTGAAAGGAACAGGATGAAATTAGTGAGGATTTGCGCAAATAACTGATGTAGTTTATCAATACAAATCGCTTCTATGCATTTAGGAGCATGCTCTAGGTGTAATTTAAGGGTTAATCAACTTTTCTCGGTTGCCTGTTGCCATGATCATGTCCAGTGTGTAACTCTTTAAAACTACGATTTTCGCTGTTTATATCGACCATAAACGTTGTTATTGCAACACACTATCTCCTCACATTACCATATAAATTTTCTATACTTTTCCAAGAAGTTTTTCTCTAATGTCCCCTGGGGTCACGGGAAAAAATAACAAGAAAATAGTTTATCCACCCTTGAATAAGAACAACCCCTAATATGTTCACGTAATTTTTGATGTTGCTATGATTACTAAAGATTCATTACTGTCTTAGAATGTTTAAGACACTTAACTACAAACATTTCTTTTTAGAGTACGCTAACACGTTGGAGGTTTGCTCGTTTATATCCGGACAAGGCGGTAGAGCGTCTTAATTTCTCAGTAGGTATATGTTATTAACTTCTTCTAGCTACGGTTATCTAACGTAATATTACGGGAATCAAAAATGCTGCAGTACATTGTGATGATATATAATGGTGTATTTAAAAACAAAACAACACAAAAACGTAGTACACTCATACAGCAGCGCCAAAAAACTATCATATCAGAAAAATAAATAGGATCCAAGGTAGGATAAGATCAAAAATATAAAAATTAGTATTTTATTTCGAGTACATGCAATCTTATAATAATTATTATAAAATCCTCAAAGGTCTAGGATGAGATTTGGTCATAATTTTAGGTGGAATAGTAGCAGGAACTAAGGACACTGTATTACTAATATCAGTTTGTTTAGATATTTACGGAAAAGTAAAAAAAATATTATGTAATTTTTAACTGTTATTTTATATAAACCAAGGTATCGGCGTGTCTTCGTAAGCGGCAAAAAATCAACAGATAAAAACAAGTGTTTTCATCTTAGTTTAGGGGCATGAATGTATGTAAAAATATGCATTATTAACCCCATTCTATTCTCCTTAAATTCTGATTTTTATTTGTGTTACCCTCGCTTGCTTTGCTTGTATAGTCGCTATCTAAGAACGCGATGCACGATTAGTAGGCGCGCGCGGAGTTGTCTGTGAAATATTTGTCGTTTCATCAACGTGATCACTGATCAAAGTTCACGCTGAAACGGCTGCACTGAATTTAAGCATTTTAGTACAGCGATAGCTGGACATCCAAAGACGGTCAAATGACGCTTTTTACCAGGCTATCTACCTTCTAGTTATTATATTTGGAACTTTCGTACTAAAATAGAAATGATAAAAAACGCGTAGATATTTGGATAGAACTTAATTTAGGTACTAAAAGTAAAATGTCAGGTAAGTACTTACTTGTAAAATGTTTTGTGATAGTAAAAGTGTGGCATATTTCATACAAAAAACACCATATGATAGATTTTTTGCAGCTACTGTATTTGTCAAAAATTTCGCCGAATAACAAACAAAATAAAAAGAATTAAAAACGTTTCTTTAATGAAGTAGATTGGATTTCTTCTCATTTCACACGATGCTTAAGACAAGGGATCTTAAGTTAGTTACAGAAATAACTGGTGTGCAAATGCCATGCGGATAATAACAGTTATATAAATATGTATATGTAATCAATTAAATTTCGTCACCAAGGCATCTTAGTGCATACCGGCGCACATGTGCGCCCAATCGGGTAGCAGCCCTGTCTGTGTGTTTCTTTACGAACCGTGTTGATTCGCAACCATTTCTGGGAATAGGGCTCTTATCCCGCAAAAACAATTAGATTGCGATAGTACCTCTGGAAAGTGATTTATATTTAATTTTACGACTTTCTGTTTTTCTTTTCGATTTTTCTTACTGTTTTGCAGTATAGGTCAATAGTGAACTCACCATAAAATACTTACTACTAAGGAGAAAAACAATTAAACGTATCAATTGGCAAACGGATGCATTATTATTTTAAATTGGCCTATATTTTGCGATTCTAATAAAAAATTGGGTTCTTTATGTTTTAGAGCCCCCTTTATAGACGAGGACGGGCCTTTACTATGGTAGAGACGGAACTGTCCGTGACCAAGAAGCTCATAAATACACTGGAGGCGGCAACGTAGCCAGCCAGTTTGAAACCGGAATTGAAACGAATAGGGCATGAATTCTGCATCTGAAGTTTTCCTTCTTTCATCGGGGTCTTAAGATCCAGCATTCAACACTCTTACACGAAATACAAAATGTTGCTTCCCGACTCTACCCAAAATTACCATCAACTTTTAATATGAGACCCAGACCAACATCGAAAAAGTAAAAAAATAATTACGTATCCATACAACAATTGAAACGAACCGACTACTTTAGTATGAGGTCTAATTTTTTAAGATTTCTGTTAGTCTCATACTATATCGCAATTGTGAATTGTGAATAGAGTTCTATGTGTCACCTTGCATAAAATATACACAATTTGTGGCTCTACTTTCTTAATAATTATACCAACATAAAAATTAAACTTCCTCGTTTATTATGATGAATAACTTGACAAGACAATTTACAAACTATTGTGGAAACCAAAAGCTAACACCAAGCACTATTTCGAATATTCGACGTTTTTATCCTTCTTTCGATTCACTTATTATTTACATCTTATTTTCACTTGCATATTATTGCACACTACTGATTACCCACAAACTAATCCTACTCATTAAGTTTAACAATTAATAAAGAATTATGGAAAAAGTCACTCACCACATTTCCATTGAATATTATTTTTTGATCTCTTCTCTAAAATTCCTATACCCTCTAAAACATTTGTGATGTCGTATATGCGTCGTTTTTGAACCGACAGGTGCTCCGCGGCTATATTCAAGTCGAGGACGCCATTTGGGGAAGACTTCAGCAAAGCAACAAATTTTTTTGTGAGCAATCCTAATGATGTGTCGAACCTGAAAACATTGATTCCCCGATGACCGATAGTTTCAACATGTTGTGAACGTTCTTACTGCGATCTAGATAACTTTTATCTTAAAAACATACCTGGATCTTTCGCTGTATTTTTTCATAGAACTGGACGGTCGGCTGTACGGGGTGAGGACTTTGACTCGTTTCTGTTTTGGCGTTTTGAAGTCCGCCTTCATAGGTACTACATGGCCTTGGCTACCGGAACTACTCTCACTCAAATTCAGTCTTCTTTTCACCGCCTGCAGACAAAAAAAAACTAGTATAAATTAACCAAGTTATGAGGTATATTTCGTTATAAATTACAAGGCAAAATTTAATTTGTCGGCAATTCTTCTAACTAAGAAATTGCTCTAATATATTTTCCATAAACAAAGCGTATCTCACAATTGACAAAATTTCATATTTTTAAGAGTATAATTTTATTAATTTTCCGTATTCCGCTTAGGAAGAGGACCCAATCACTTTTTAGGTATTTATCCTAAGATTGCTAATTATTTTATGAGATTCAGATTCAGATTTCTTTATTTCTCAATAGTTTTACACAGTTACACAAAATCGAAAATATGTTAACATATTGAGATCGTCATGATTTTACACATTTTATAAGAACTTTAATAGTATTTTATGGAATCGTTGCACAATGAAGATTCTTAAAGTCGAGTACCGCGTATAGGCCACGAGATTTTAAGAACTAATTGTGTAACTATTGCGTACAATAACTTTTTATAAGAGCAAAACGCAGAAAAACACTTTTTACTTAAATCATCCTTATGATTTTTTTATATTTGATGTAACCTTTTTCGTTCAACTAAAACTGACCTATAAGAGAAAAACATGATCGCGATGCGATAGTCATGGCGGGTGCCTCGTGATTGTCTAATTGTTTTTTTTTATTGTCAATATCAATTAACGAGTTCTACGCGTACGAAGTCGCGGGCAAAAGCTAGTACATAATATATTTTAACAATATGAAATATTTTAATAGTGGATTATCTATTTTTTTTATCTTTAACGGTTACTAACAGAAGGAATAATTATTGGAAACTTTAAATAATAAACTTTGTTTCCATACTTTAGGCCTGGGGTGTATGTATTTTATTTAAATCACTATAAAAAAAAAACCGGCCAAGAGCATGTCGGGCCACGCTCAGTGTAGGGTTCCGTAGTTACTCATCCTTCACAAGAGACGCCCGAGGTTTAAGTTAGAGAAAGATATCAAGTTCTATAAAAAGGTCGTAAACGCCAAACCAACTGCAATTACTATTACCTTCTGGAAGTCAACTTACGTCCTTTTAAAGAAAATTATGAAATTTTGCGATAACTCAAAAACGGATGGATCGATTTTGATCAATATAGTTTTCATTGAAAGTACTTATAAGGCCTCATTTTTATAAATTTTTCCATATTTTTTTGACCCGTGGTTGAAAAGTTAGAGGGGGGGGGACACATTTATTTTTATTTTCGGAGCGAATATTTACAAAACTACTGGTTTTATCAAAAAGTAATGTTTAGAGACCCCTATTATTTTTAACAGACCTATTCAACGATACCCCACACACTAGGGTTGACGTGAAAAAAAAAATTCACCCCCACTTTAGGTGTTCGAGAGCTACCCCAAAAAAAATTTTTTTTTTAGTTTTTATTTTACCGTTTTGTCGGCGTAATACATACACATACTCATACCAAATTTCAGCTTTCTAGTACTAATGATCACGGAGCTAAGCCGCGGACGGACGGACAGACGGACAGACGGACAGACGGACATGGCGAAACTATAAGGGTTCCTAGTTGACTACGGAACCCTAAAAAGAGACCCGACTCCAAAATAAACTAAAAAGTCGAACCAATTCTGGAATATGATTTTTGTTTAATTTTCAGGTCTTAGAAGTGTTGTATAATGAATTACAGTTCTGTGTTCTGTATTATAGTACGTACCATAGAGTAAAGAATTTCGGTACAAGTACAAGGAGGTTTGTTCTGATTTTGTCAAGATGATTCTGACAACGTGCCATTTTTCAATCAGGCTCTTTTCCGATAAAATCAAATTAAATGACAAAAAATACCCATTTCACACCTCATTCTAAAAGAGCTTAAGTGACAAGTAAATATAATAAAATACCTAACTATAGTGAAAATAAAATAAAATATACTTATTTCGAAAATATTCAGAAAAATGTGAAAAAGCATCGCCCCAAAATTGTTAAAAAAAAATACGTTACCGAGGAGAACAGCACGAAAATTACTTAGTAAATCCGCCTTAGTAATCAATAATTATCCTACAGTATGATTTTGGGCCGAAAAACATAACCGCGTTGCGGCGTCGCGCCGCTAAAATTGGCAGTAGCGTCAGCCCGATTTTCATACAAATCGGGCTGACGCTACTGCCAATTATTATAGTTATGTGTTTCGGCCCTTTTTGCGCTTAAATGTCAACTAATTCCATTACTTATGTTGTGATTGTTGTAATGAATTACAGTTGAAATTTAATACCATTTCAAAATTTCGAATGTTTCAAATGACAGATTATAGCATACGTTTATAAAAAAGCTATTTTAATTTGCAAACATTATTTATTTTATAACTGTAGCTTTAGACCGAGAGCATTTAACCAGAGCAATGGACAGGCGTTCCCCCATGCCAAAGGTACAAGACCGTCCGTCGGTCATAGCGGTTATATAAAAATACCTCCATAATCGATAAAGCGTTATGAGCATGTGTGTCTTGGCCGCCTATTTTACATGAAATGTTTTTGGTGGGATCTACTATTAAGTACTCTTTAAAAGGGCATTATATAGAGCAGCAGATATTTAGGTAAATACAAAATAATACTAATGAAAATGTGCACAAAATTGACGTGAGCAAAACATGAACAGGGGCCCTATGATGGTTGCGTTTATCACGCGATAAATAAGTGATAAAGCATCCGTCACGCTTTGACATAATGCGAGTGTGAGTGACAGATGCTTTGTCACTTATTTATCACGTGATAAACGCAACCATCATAGGCCCCCTGGTGTTGTACTGGTTCTGCCAGTTTGATAATCCCGTAGTACCTACCTGACAATCGCCGCAACTGATTTTTTTTTAGATTACTAATATAAAGTAAAAGTTTAGAGTATAATAAACACTCAGATCAGCCACGCATCACGATTTATCTAAGCCTAAATATTCACAATCACAAGATGCAATCTTTATACTTATTATTAATAAAAAAATCATCTCACATTTAGCACTAAACTTGACACACTAGGATCATCAGAACAAACACGTCAATTAAAATCGTATTTCGATTAGATAACTCGAGTCCAACACACGGGCAGGGTCGGTGAGCTGTTACAACGAATGCATTTTCCTACGCGCAGGGCTGGAGCCCCGACGAGCGAGTGGGGAGGGACCCGATGCCAACAATGCGCGACATAAATTACATTCTACACAAAAGGTACCGAGCTCTCGGAAGGGACTTCGAGCGAAAGAATGGCAACTTTCAGTCTCAAAATCCATATTATTATTAATAGAATAGCTATTGTCAATTGACTGGTTCGTACGTCAGTTCTGCGCATGTGAGGAGCGAGTAATCAGAGCAGATGTGCCTACGCACGCGGTTTCAAGACACAATTAGGACACCCCTCTTGGAGTTCGGTTTACTTTATTAGCATAATCTGATGAGCGCTCTAAACTAAACCAGGCATCAATGCAACAAGGAAGGAATACGACTAATAACCAAACAATGCAGATGTTATTCTGAGAGTGAGATAAGTATGCAATATACATACATGGAGCGGTTAGCAAGAATGGCAGAGCAAAGGTACTTAAACAAAAGTTTAATTTTCTTACCTGCTTGTTATCATATTAAACACATTGAAAACGGCTAAAACGTTAAAATTGTGTTTGATGTTTATTTAAGGTAAGTAACTAAATTATAGGGGCTATACAGATTGGAGAAAAAACTGGAGGTAAGTGGAATACCGGGCAAACTAAATAAAAGGTCCCAGCACCTCTAGCATAACTGTCGTACGCGACTATTTCTCGCGCGAGATAATTACCCCTCTCTTTCTGTGCAGTAATGTGAGAGAGTGACGGGTAGGAAATAAATGTTTATTTAAATAGTTACTTCAGGTAAATATATCAGAAAATAAAACTTAATAAACATAATGATCTACATACACGCCGTTGAAGTGCGAATGAACACTTTCGATAATGGATACATCAGGTGGCAACTACTTGTATAGTTTACAGTTAAATATCTATCCGGATAGAGTCTAGTGGTCATGATGCTATGAAAATTCTTCCTTGCGCAATTTTAATTCCTTAAGACTAAACACGTTAGAGTATTTTCTCCAACTTGCTTGGAAATGTTCCCATTAATGTAGTAAAACTGGACCGCGAAATCGTTCATTATTTTTATAAGGCGTTAATAAAATTAAAAAAAAAAATATTAATGGCCTCGGCCGGGAAATCAATATGATTTCGATATCACGATTAAGTTAAAAACACACCTTCCGTTTATGACGTCTCACAATGAAATATGAAATAATGAACTTTTCTCCAACTTGCTTGGAAATGTTCCCATTAATGTAGTAAAACTGGACCGCGAAATCGTTCATTATTTTTATAAGGCGTTAATACAATTTAAAAAAAAAATATTGATGGCCTCGGCCGGGAAATCAATATGATTTCGATATCACGATTAAGTTAAAAACACACCTTCCGTTTATGACGTCTCACAATGAAATATGAAATAATGAACTTTTCTCCAACTTGCTTGGAAATGTTCCCATTAATGTAGTAAAACTGGACCGCGAAATCGTTCATTATTTTTATAAGGCGTTAATACAAATAAAAAATAAAAAAAAAATTTAACAAAAAAAAGAACCGACTTCAGTAAAACTAAAAAAGCCAACAATAACCCGTTCAAGTACAGCTTACATTTGACTCACCCTTCGAAGTCGATCCCAAACCAGTTCTTATATTTATATATTATAGTTTACGCGAGGTTTGGCACCGACTTCGAAGGGTGAGTCAAATGTAATCTGTACTTGAACGGGTTATTGTTGGCTTTTTTAGTTTTACTGAAGTCGGTTCTTTTTTTTGTTAAAATATTTTTTTTTTTTCTTTTTAATGATTCGTATGTGTTCATCATCAGTTTTCTTACACCAAATCCTATTTACTGAATGTAAATTCTTGACCTTATCAATAAATTACCGAAAGCGCCGTACATGTCCCTATAACATTTGAAGAGTTCCCTCGATTTCTCCAAGGTTCCATCATCAGATCCCGACTTAGTGCCAACGGGACCAACTCGGAGTTATACCCTTTCGATTAAAAAAAAAAATTGAAAATCGGTTCACGGTTCTCGGAGATATCGAGTAACAAACATACAAAAAAAAAATCGTTCGAATTGAGAACCTCCTCCTTTTTTGAAGTCGGTTAAAAAATATATTATTGGCCTTAGCCGGGAAATCAATATTATTTAAATAAGATGATTAAGTAAAAAATACACCTTCCGTTTATGACGTCTCATACAAATGAGGGTACTTTTAATTTGGCCGGTTACTGCCGCCACCGCTAACCGCCAATACAGCCAATTGTCCACTAAATTAAAAAAATAAAAACTAGTATAAACTTTTTAATTGTTCTCTGCGTTTAGTTCTTCCACTGAACATTTTTGTGCTCTGCTACTGTCAATGTATTTTATATGTCGACAAATTTCGTATAACGGACAATTTAAATAATAATCTTATTTGCGGTTAATTTATTTTCATGATTCTTAGTTATTTATTAGAGATACCTCACGAAAGTTTTAATTTTAATAATGTGATGGTATTTAATGAGTGAGTTGAAATATAATTAGTGTACCAAACGTAAACAAATTAAAAATATAATAGAAATGATTGTGTCCAAATCAATATAAAAGTTATTTTTCTCAAACATGCTCGGAAATGTATGCGTTAATGTCCCGATATGAGGACATGAAGTTTCTCGTTTATGGCTCCCTACATTACTTCTTGGCCTAGGCCACAAAAGTTAGTATGAAAATCCATTTTTGTCCGCTGCTCTAATTTTTTAAATTTCTATACCAAAATTAAATTGGCAAAGGAAAAATTACATACAGCCAACCACCTCCACAATCTGTAAGCATAATTGCGACATAAAAAAATCTATGGTACTATATTTATGTGCGGTTAAACATCGTGCTCAAATAGCTGGATCAAATAACATATTTAAAAAATAAAAAAGGTGGCAAATTGAAAATCTTTTTTTCTGCTTATTCGTATTTCGTAGTGATCATAAAATAATTTTAACAGACATAAAAATTACTTCTAGTGATGAGAGTGACGGGGAACTTATGAACAAAGGATGACGGGGAACTTTATGAGGAGGCAAATTTAGTCATGCAAAATATGCTACGGGAAAAAAGTAAAAACGAAAAATAGTCTTTACTTTTTTCCCGTAGCATATTTTGTTTTGTTTACTTGATTATCTAGTAGTTATTTTAATTTTAATATTTCCTCACATCGTTTGAGAAAAGCACTATACAAGCTTCGGCCGGAACAGGGATTGCAGGACTCGTTCTATCTGGCCTCGTCTTCGACTCGGCCATCTACCCCAAACTCGTCCAGCAATCCCTTACTTCACGGCCTCTGCAGTAATGTACTATTGAACTTATGATCTTCTCTGAATGATAAATATGGTATGGTTTCTAAAAGAAAACTGTGCGTTTAGAAGTTGTTGTTTTAACTAAAATTAATAACTAAGTGCATATTTTTTATTATTATGTTTTCATATAATTTTAATTCTTATTCATATATTTTGTTTGAAATCAAACATATGATTCGAACCCGATTTTTTTTCATTTTCCTAAAAAAAATAAGTACCAAATGAACTTCATGGCACTGATATATTAAATTAAAAATGTAGATAATTGCTTACTAGTCTGGCTCAGTGGCCCAAAGAGGATCTTGGTCTCGGACACGAGAGGACTAGAGTTCTCTGTTGTGCACCTTTTCCCGCCAGTTAGAGGTATTTATGGCGCACAGATCCTTCAGCACCTCTTCTTTCCAGCGGTATCTATGGCGGCCGACCGGACGTTTTAACACGGTCGCCCCTGATACTCTCTATCTTTACGGCCCGATCGTCTCCTATCCTCTCCAGGTGACTTAGCGAGCTTACAAGGAAGGGTACCCAACTGTCCGACTCCGATTTCATTCATCCTGATATATGTTATAGAGTAGTCTAAAATAGCAGACACGTTTTTATTTTAGTTGCCCAAATTCAACCTGTTAAGAAAAATTCGGAGAATCAAATCGGTTATCGGAGTCGGACAGTTGGGAACCCTTCCTTGTGAGTCGTGTGTGTCTTTGATCTATTTAATTATGTTGGGTATAGCCACCAGCTCTTTTAGCTCCTTATTTTTTCTTCGTCTCCAGCTGCCGACCTCATCTCTTATTGATTCCATAATCTTTCACCAGATTTTCCTTTCCGCCAGTACGAGCTTATTTTCTTCATTTTGAGTTAGTGTTCAAGCATCACACCCATACAGGATTAGTCTGATTACTGCCAATTCACACTTTTTGCTCTGACGTCTTTGTACCCTTTCATGAGGAGATATTCTGTTATCTGGTGATTGATTCTGAGGCCATTTTTCTCTCCCTCCTGTTTCACCAAATTTGCCATGGCCTCCAGGTCCCATTTGTTTTGCGCCAATAGCTCTAGTTCTTCGGCATAGGCAATGATTTTGTGCTTGGCATTCAAGCGGCCCTGCGGGCTATTATTATTAATATTATGTTGTTAATTTGTAATGTTAAATTTTTGCCTTGAAGTTAAAAACGATTTTTCTGTAGCTTAATAAAAATATGAAAATGATTTTTCTTGCCTTGTACGTACAGTCAACCAATTTGATTTCTAGGCCACTATAGAACCTTGTCACAGTGCACGTTCAATGTGACAAGGTACGAAATGGCCTAGGAATCAAATTGGTTGACTGTACGTAGGGGCATCGTACGGAAACCTAACCGAAGCGATCATATTTTAGGGTTCCGTACACAAAGGGTAAAAAACGGGACCCTATTACTAAGAATCCGCTGTCCGTCTGTCTGTCCGTCTATCACCAGGCTGTATCCAGCCAGGATGTATGTACAGTTGAAATTTTCACAGATCATGTATTTCTGTTGCCGCTATAACAACAAATACTAAAAACAATAAAATAAATATTTAAGTGGGGCTCCCATACAACACACGTGATCGGTTGTGTTAACTTTGCACCTCATTTGTATGCGGCGCCGTATGTACGCAGGTGCACACTTAACTTAATCCGGCCAGTTAAGATGGGGAGTGTTTGTACGGAACCCTCGGTGCGCGAGTCCGACTCACACATGGCCGGGTTTTTGCGACTTGGCAGGGGTGCTGCTGCTGCCGTGCTCCTAGATAACATAAAGCGAGTCGGACCCGTTTTTTACCGTTTGGGTACGGAACCCTAAGAATTATCACCTCGGTTAGGTTCCCGTACGGCGGCGTACAATGCCCGTAAGAAAACATTTTTATTTTTTTTTAAGCTTCACCTACCTTATTTTCGAAGACTTTTAAACAAAAAATCAAGTTTTTTATTTTATTTTAGCCATTTCTTATTTAATTTGAGTTGCTTGCTAACGAAAATAGCTAATTTGATCAGTTTCTATAAGATGAGAACTGCAGAAAATTAATATGAGGAAAAGGAACAAAAGTTGCACTGTGATAATAAAGTTGATTGTCTGGCAACATCACAATTATAGCTCACTATTTGGGTGGTGTCAACTCTGTGATATATACTTAATTAAATATTTCTAACAAGTATATCCAAGATTTTCACCACATGCATCCTAATTAATTTATGATGTTGTAATTATAAATTTACAGCAATGGTTAATGATACCGTCAATCTTAGCCCAAGGTTATCCATTCCATAACCAAAATCAACATATCCTGTAGTTTCAGAGTGACTGGAGGTGCTGAAAACCTGAGGCCTCTATAGTTTCCTTTGATTACCCGCATAAATTAATACATCCTATTATACATAAACTATCCTAATCTTCATGTAACAATACTACATAGCCCGTCAGATATTACACTTCATAAGAGTATTTAATGAGATTGAATCCGGACTAAACTATGGGAGTATATTGAGTTCAATGAAGTTATCTGACCTCATTCTTAAAGCTACTCTGCACTTTTCCACTCCACATATTCCCACAGGGGAACACTTCAATAACTAAGACAGGCCACATAATTGCGTTTCACTTTCGTTACAGTGATTTAAATGAAAGGATAGTATCTGAAGCATTTTCTATAAAATGCTCATATATTTTGAAATGGACTTTATACATTAAGGTATTATTTATAGAAATATAAGGTTCTAGTTATAGAAATAGAAGGTTCTATAAATCATACCTTAACATTTGACTATTTATGTATCAGTGTTTTTATTAATTAAACTTTTACTGCATAGTAAGTTGACATATAACCACTATATTATACACACTTAAATATTGACTTAACTGTTTTTTTTATTAAAAACCAGGAAAAGTTAATCTTTAATATCAGTAAATCCTTGGTTACTCATGGCATGTAACATGTTAAAGAACTTAAAAATGTATCACCCAATAAACTGAAAAAGTATATTTGAATTTAGGGGTCAATCTCCTTGCCACTGCTTGTAACTAACTGTACTAACCACACAACTGCAATTTCAGTCTCGTTTCAAATCATAATCTTCATTAAATAGATCACTGTTTTTAACCCCAACAAAAAAAGAGGGGTGTTTTAAGTTGAACATATCTATCTGTGTATTTGTGTATCTGTGTGTGTGTCCGTGGCATGATAGCTCGTAAACGGATAGACCAATTTGAGTCCAGTTTTTTTTTAATCGAAATACCTGTCTGTCAAAGTGGTTCTTTGCTATGTTTAGTGGAAATAGGACCCATAGTTGTAGGTTGTGTAGATTGAAGCTATGTATTCCCAATTTCGTAGTTATGTTCAGATTTAGTAGTATTGTCCATATCACTCATTGCATAAGTCTCATGATGACCAGCTACTTGTGTTGGTCTTAAATATTTAATGTAGGTTGTTGTTAATATAAGACAATGGATCAACACAAAAGATGGCCCAAAGTTACATTAGGATGACACAAAAAAATAACTGAAAACAAAATATGTAGTGTGTATAGATGAGAACTAGTTTTTATTCCGTCCAATACAGTAAATCTCTCCATCTCTGATGAATAACAAAAACTAGTCTAGTAAGTCGAGTTACTTAAGTTAGGTATGCTTTTGAAAACTACACCTTACACATATTCCAGCCTGTACTAAAAAAACAACGATGACTTTAAGTTTGACAGCATGCACAAAACCATCCATCCAACCACCAATCATGTGAATCTCATCCAATGTAGTGTGATTACCACTGTTGTTGCATTTAAGTTTTCAATAATCATGAGATATTTTGTTTGTTACAGCAACACGAGTTTAACACAAGTTACTTAGTGCACAGGTTTAGCATGTTCCAAAAGTCAATCTACCTGTACTTTATGTCAGCTTCAATTAACTAAAGTGAATCAACAATAAAAATGGGTTTATGTATAACACCTTTTGGATACAAACTACTGGAGAATTTCAATAAGTGAAAATATATGAAGACAAAAATATTAAAGACATAATACTAATAGGTTAAAAAAGGACTTACTTCAGAAGTCTTTGGTGGTGCAGAAGGTGCCTCCCTTCTGATCTGATGTTGTGGCGTGGCGCCATAGCCGTGATCAAGCAGATGGTAGCTGATGGGCTGGCTTGGGCTGTCATCCAAAAGCGTAGTTAGCGATGGAGACGCCCCAACGCGTACCACCACCTCGGCCTCACCCTCCGCCGGCCCTCGCTTCACCCCCCTCGGCATCGCTATTTAGACAAAAATAACAAAAAAATGGAATATCATACAAATTCATAGCCTACTTTTTGTTGAACGGTGTTGTAATCGTGACAATTCGATTAGAGATGAGGTTAGAGGCGCCGTGCGCGCGGAAATAACTGACAACAACCTCCGAAGCAGAATGGGTCGATATCAAATAAATTAGCTTTATGTAATATGAAAATTTTATACCATGAAATATTCAGTCTGCTTACGTCACTTACCTACAACTTATTTCCTTAAAATATCCACATCCTTACCGTAATACGTTTGCAAAACCGCTTTTTTCACTAGCGGTCTACTCATAAAGTAATCTTACGAAAATAGAACCATTAAAAAACATAGTACTTACGAAAGGTGTAAGCGAACGATATCTTAAGTTATAACCATAAAACGACATGAATGTTTTCGACGCAACGCTACATTATCGAATACTCAAAATAAAATGTCCGCCGCTTTGTTAGTCTCGAACGAACTCGTGGACATTAAGACGCCAAATAATTTCAGTTGCACGCACAATTCACTAAGTACACATTGTTTTTATTATTCCCTAGACCTTTTACTTCGAAATAAATTCGTGAAAAAAGTCCAAATGCACATTTTACTTAAATAATTAAATATTTGTGGGAGCGTTGAAGTATCGACGGAAAGCTTTTCTGAACATCTGGCTAGCTACAGCTAGTGTGGCTAGCAAGCGACGTAGCAGAGTGGCGCGAAGTAGGTACGCGCGCAGGCGCGTAACAGCTAAGCAACCCCTAACGGACGCGCTCTTCCACTCCGTACTAAATTACACCCCTCAATCGACATCGACGCCGCTTGAGCCTTGAAGTCTCAAATATAAAAACACACAGTCAACGATTTTTTACATCCCTTTAAAATAGCTGCATTCCTATGCTCGATGATAATATTTAACAGTCTTTGATTAGAAATGATTAGAATTTAAGTGAAATTATGAATAAATTATCATGATTATTAACGGTTATAATAAAATAAGTAGGTAGTAGGAATAGGTACAATAGATAGATCTTTATTGCTGTCACATAGTGGACAATACAGTCATGTACAGATGATGTCTTAATTCTAAAGATTATATATATCTAACATCCACCCTATAAGGGCATTGCAATATTTTGCAGTATCTTATTATCTAATTTAATTATGTTAAACATACCTAATATCCCACAACTACAAATATCCCATAATATCAACGGATACTCGTAATACACCGGCTTCCGCCCCTGCCCTCGTAGACCAATGTCGTACCGTACGTACGGTAATACTTAGCACGGAAGCTTGTAAGTGTCCATTGTACTTATTTCTAGTTTCATCTGATGTCGACATGTAAAGTACCACTCGTGTGTACCAGCCTGTCTAGCAAACTATGCTTCGCGACTCTTGTCGCGCGGCATAGCGTCACCCGTCACTCTCTCACAGTACTGCACAGAAAGAGATAGATAAATATCTCGCGCGAGAAAGAGTCGCGTATCACAGATGTGCAGAACGTCTAGCATAACAGTGACATGCGACTTTGTGTCGATCTCGCGCGACAAATACTAGGTACCTACCCGACACCTTTCTTTCAATACCGTGCGAGCAGGACAGGTGACGCTAAGTCTCCCGACAGGCGAAGTGGTAAGATAATTATTATGTTGATTGTAATTCAGACGTGTAATTCATTGCCATTTTGCCGATTTATTTGCCTAGTTATAAGATGTTTTTTCACGAAATATTAAGCCTAAAACGGGTTGTCAAGAAAATAATAAGTTTCTGTCAAAAATTTCATTTTAGTGACAAGCTTTTATAGCCGACTGTACTTTTCTTTGGATATCAATCAAATGCTCACTGAGACGATTCTAAACAGCCCAAGCTCGGTAGGATTGCTTTTTAGGGTTCCGTAGCCAAATGGCAAAAAACGGAACCCTTATAGATTCGTCATGTCTGTCTGTCTGTCTGTCTGTCTGTCTGTCTGTCTGTGTCTATCTGTCCGTCTGTCCGTCCGTATGTCACAGCCATTTTTTTCCGAAACTATAAGAGCTATACTGTTGAAACTTGGTAGGTAGATGTATTCTGTGAACCGCATTAAGATTTTGATGCAAAAAAATAAATAATAATAAATATTGGGGGCTCCCCATACTTAGAACTGACACTCAACAATTTTTTTTCATCAAACACATACGTGTGGGACACATCAAACATATCTATGGATAGGTCTTCCAAAATGATATCGAGGTTTCTAAAATATTTTTTTCTAAACCGAATAGTTTGCGTGACAGACGCTTCCAAAGTGGAAAAAAGTTGGTCCCCCCCCCTCTAACTTCTAAAATAAGAAAACGAAAAATCTAAAAAAAACATATGATGTACATTACTATAAAAACTACCAACGAAAATTGTTTTGAACGAGATCTAGTAAGTGGTTTTTTTTTTAAACCTATTAATACCTAACTTTGCACCTAATTTATATGGGGCGCTATAGATACCAGGTGCAAACTTAACTTAACCACTTAGGGATGGAAAGTGTTTGTACGGAACCCTCGGTGCGCGAGTCCGACTCGCACTTAGCCGGTTTTTTCTATTATGGAGTTTTTATGGCCACCTTCCATGCAAAATTTCGGCTCAATCGGTTGACGATATCTGCTTCAAAATTGAGTTGCAAGATTCCACCCGAACAAACATACTTACATACATACATACATACATACATACACACACACACACACATACATACACACATACATACACACATACATGTAACATACATACATACATACATACATACATACATACATACATACATACATACATACATACATACATACATACATACATACATACATACATACATACATACATACATACATACATACATACATACATACATACATACATACATACATATGGGCGAATATACAAAAGTTGGGTAACTTTACGGGATATTTTGTTTATGATAGTTTTTTAATCAAAATGCTACAAATTCGGGTATATAAGATAGGTAATGTAATGAATATATTGCTCGAGATTGGGCCAGTCACTTTTTTAAGTAGAACCGGAGAAATTTCGGTTTTTCTGAATTTGACTGCCAGGGGACTGACGAGGCTGACAAAGTACTGACAAAATACACAACTTCATAACATATGCTTGATATTTATTAAAATTTAGAAATAAATCTCTTAGAACCTAATCTATCTATTAGCCACAGACGTCCACTGCTGAACATAGGCCTCCCTCATGACTCGACACAAAGTGCGATCCCGTGCAGACCGCATCCATTGATTACCCGCTACCCTCAGGAGGTCATCCGTCCATCTAGTCGGGGGCCTTCCCACGCTGCGCTTTCCTATACGTGGTCGCCACTCTACGACTTTGCTGCTCCAACTGCCGTTCATTTACCGGGCTACATGGCCTGCGCATTGCCATTTCAACCGTGCAATCCTGTAAGCTGTGTCGGTTACCCTGGTCCTACTGCGGATATCCTCATTTCTGATTCTTTCGCGCACAGAAACTTCGAGCATAGCCTTTATTGAAGAACTACAGGACCATCTCACTGCTGAGCCATGTTCATCAGCTGTTCTTCAGAGTCATTACCAATCGTCTCACGCACAGTCGATTTCCAACCTCCCGAACAATCCGGATTCCGAAAAGCTTTAGCACCATAGACCAAATTCATACACTGCGGCAGGTTGTACAGAAGAGAAAGGAGTATAACCGACCACTATGTTTGTGAACTATGAAAAAGCCTTTGATTCGATCGAGACATGGGCTGTGCTTCAATCTCTCCAGCGGTGCCGTATCGACTATCGATACATCAAAGTGCTGAAGTGTTTGTACTATAACACCACCATGTCAGTCCGAATCCAAGACCAGAGTCTATCCAACTGCAGCGAGGAGTAAGACAGGGAGACGTAATTTCTCCAAAACTGTTTACTGCTGCACTGGAAGATGCTTTCAAGCTACTGGAATGGAACAGACTTGGCATCAACATTAACGGCGAGTACCATTAGTATACCACCAGTCACTTACTTCGATTTGCAGACGGTAGAAACTATTTTTAGTCTTATTCTTATGTTTTTAGTCTTATTCTTAGTCTTCATTCACTGAAGTAGTAATTGAATAAACTGTTTAACGTGTAATACTGTGAGAAAGATCTATCTCCACTATTCAAACAGCTTTTTAATTGGCTTTACTACTTTGAGGTAGTTTAACAGTATACATTTTCTAAGTAAGTATCCCTGTTTTTTTATAAGTCACTGCTATTTTTGGTATTCTCTATAATTTTGTATTTGTTGTAGCTTATTCGAACTTTTTTTATCTCTTTATGTAGTTTCTTTTAATTTAATTATATAACACTTCCGAAAAGGCCCTTCTTCACTGTTTCCTTCTTTTCCTTTTAGTAATATCTTCACTCATTACTCCAATTCTGGTTTATGGAGTTTCTTCCACAGATTTTACAACTTACTTAGACTGCTTTTTGACTCCCCTATATTTTGGTCGATGATTTTTCAGTCTAGTTCTCAGTTTTGAAACCATTGCTTGGTTCAATATTTTTTAATTGCCTATTACTGGACTTTTTCTGTCTTTCGCTTCATTTGCTCTTTGGTCGTCGTTTATAATAGGTCATTTGTTCACCATCTATTGATTATGCTTCGTGGTCAGTAGTTCTGGCGAACAAAGATATAAGTAGGTAGTATCATTCAGAAGTTGTACTCAGATGATATTTTTCTTTTTTTTTGTGGCTAATCGTTGCTCCCAAGGTGTTATTTCCTTAACAAATGTCTTTACCCCTGTTCCTTCTTTTTTTAACAGGCGTCACGATGGTTTAAACTGAAATAAGTAAAAATATACAGCTTCAACACGCTACAAATGTCAGTACCCTGGAAACCCGTCAGTCCTTTGGCGCAATATAACACAAAGGACTGACGCCAACGGACTGATGAAAAAGACATGAATTTGGGGTTATCTTTAGAATCAACATTTAATTTGATATTTTCGAACATCAACTAGCAACATTTTAACAAAACAAAGTTGACTGTGTATAAATTCAAGTATAACACAGATTTACAAGGAAATAACGACTTACCATAGGACTGACTTTTTGACTGGATTGGCACGTGTTCACATGACAACCACAACTCTGGTACAAACTCAGTAATAGTGGCCATAAAATGGCTCGACCTGCAGCTAACTTTACTATCAACCTTGAAATTTAACGCGGATTTGAATTTGAGTCGCCGATATTTAGCGCGAAATTCCAATTCGAACAACAGACAGCGGACTGACGAATAAAACTGAACACAAAGTTTCTTATATTTTTTACAACAACAGTGAGAATATTATATTATGAAAGTAGTGTTATACATTATTAAATACATCATAGATTGTATTGAAACAGTAAGTTTTCTTACATTAGAGGTAATATTTAATATACAGCCATTTGATTGCCCACTTTTGAGGTTGTGACATGCCAAAGTACTGACGTTTTAAGGATAAATTGTGGAGTTTCACAAATTTGTATTTAAAATGAATAGCTGAAATTGGGTGACCAAATAAAAGGCTTTTAGTAGTATTCAAATAAAATTAAAAATATAAACAAAATATAACAAAACAATATTTTATTGCCCTGTGACATCGAGTTACCCATTTTTTGTAGAATCACCCATATATACATACATACATACATACATACATACATACATACATACATACATACATACATACATACATACATACATACATACATACATACATACATACATACATACATACATACATACATACATACATACATACATACATACATACATACATACATACATACATACATACATACATACATACATACATACATACATTCATACATACATACATACATACATACATACAATACATACATACATACATACATACATACATACATACATACATACATACATACATACATACATACATACATACATACATACATACATACATACAATGAAAGTTAAATAAAAGCTTGTAAAAATAATAACTGTTTTGTTGTATAGGAGCCCCCTCATACACCGCTATACCGTGGCTAATATACCTACCCTTAATTTCGTATGTCCGGATAGGATGGGATTAGGTATCATGATATTCATGATGTTTGGATTTCCCACTGGTCTGTGGTCTCGCCTATAAATAAGTCACATATATAATTCCTCAACAGATTGTCATGCTCATATGTGAGTAAATTCGTTAATTATGTAGATTTTCTTTTTCAAGATGGCGGGTTTAAAACGTAAAAAAATACAAAGGGTTTATTTTCAATCCTAAAGTGAAACGGGCTGGCTTGAAATGGATCCTGGCTCAAATGTACCTATAGCTTTCGTAGGTCCATTTATTTATCTTATTACTTATAAGATATCAGTATCACTATCAAATTTCAAGCCTAGAATCCTCTCGGTTTAGTTAAAAACGAAAAAAAATTATAAAAAAAATTAATATGAGCTAAACCATTGGTTCGATTTCTATGTATTAGGTATTAATTTATGCACATAAAACAATTTATCATATATATAAAATTATACCTATTCCTTCATTACAACAAAATTCTAAAAAGGTTCAAAAAAGCACCGCTCCCTGTCGTTTCTGGTCTAAATGTGCCCATTACGCTCGCAGCATTTCCATGCCTGATCGCCATGGACAGCAGACAGCCCAGAGTTAAACCATTAAAAAAATCCAAGGTCCCATCTTATTTACAAAGACTTAAAAATCGATTTTTATTTTTCTATTTCTTTAAAACCTCAAATTTTAGGGTTCCATACACAAAGAGTAAAATTGGGACCTTATTACTAAGACTCCACTGGCCGTTCGTCTGTCACCAGGGTCGTTTTTTAAGGTTCCCTAGTCAACTAGGAACCCTTATAGTTTCGCCATGTCCGTCTGTCCGTCCGTCCGTCCGTCCGTGGCTTAGCTCCGTGATCATTAGTACTAGAAAGCTGAAATTTGGTATGAGTATGTGTATGTATAACGCCGACAGAACGGTAAAGAAAAAATAAAAATAAAAATTTTTTTGGGTACCTCTCGAACACCTAAAGTGGGGGTGAATTTTTTTTTCTTTCAACACTGGTGTGTGGGGTGTCGTTGAATAGGTCTTGTAAAAATAATAGGGGTCTTCTAACATTATTTTTTGATAAAGTCAGCAGTTTTGTAAATATTTGCTCCAAAAACAAAAAAAAATGTGTCCCCCCCCTCTAACTTTTCAACCACGGGTCAAAAAAAAAACAGAAAAATTCATGTTAATGAGGCCTTATAAGTACTTTCAATTAAAACTATATTGAACAAAATCGGTCGAGCCGTTTTTGAGTTATCGCCAAATTTCATATTTTTTCTAAAGGTCGTAAGTTGACTTCCAGAAGGTAATAAGTGATTACAGTTTCTAGGGCGTTTACGACCTTTTTATAGAGCTTAAAATCTTTCTTAACGTAAACCTCGGGCTTAAAACAGCAGTTTATTGTGAAGGATGAGCAACTACGGAACCCTACACTGAGCGTGGCCCGACATGCTCTTGGCCGGTTTTTTTTTTTTACTTAGTTAAGGGCTTTAATTAAAACAAAATTAATTGATTCCTTTGTGTAACGAAAGTTACCCATACATTTTGGCAATAAAAATTAAAGCCCTTAGGCTTTAATTAAAACAAAATTAATTGATTCCTTTGTGTGACGAAAGTTACCCATATATTTTGTATGACTAACTTTCGTCATACAAAGGAAGCGATCGTATTTTATGTTAACTAAGCTTTTAACTATGTACATTTTTTTTTTAATCGACCCACCAGGCTGTGTTTCGTGAACCGTGATAGCTAGACAGTTGAAACTTTCACAGATCATGTATTTTCGTTGCCGCTATAACAACAAATATACTAAAAACAGAATAAAATAAATATTTAAGTGGGGCTCCCATACAACAAACGTGATCGGTTGCCTAAAAAAAGTTCTAGGTATCAGGCGCCATACATACCTGGTGCAAAATTAACTTAAACCGGTCAGTTAAGATGGGATATGTGTTTGTACCGAACCCTCGGTGCTCGAGACAGACTCGCACCTGATCGGTTTTTGTTATTTAAACTAGACTATAACATTGCAAATCGTATATTTTTTCTTAAAAAAGTCGTTTGATTCAACAGGGTCAAAATGTCTTAATAATGCATATGTGACGTTTTCAAGCAAAAGGTACCGCTTAGGCGCTTATCATAAGGACGCGTTGCCGTGTTAGTGTTACTAGTATAAAGATACAAACACATTCCGCCCTTATTGTAAGCGACAAAGTGGGCCCTTTGTCTATAGGTCCGTCCTACGACTACTTATACGTATGCCATGTGAAGTCAAGTACATTTGAAGACCTACATTTATATTTTGCTTTACAGAAATATCATTTCAGGGTCTAAAATAACTAATAAGCAGGCCTCGGCTTGGGTGAGCTGTTTTCAGAATTTGCATAATATGGACATACCTACCTTGTCATGCCCTTGCCCCACGTGCCCCATAGACGAATGAACTTATTTTATTAGGCTGCCTTTCTGCTACGAGCTTTACGTCGCAACCAAAACAAATTAATCTTATTAAAACCTACGGAACGTGATTAATCTATTTTGTACAGCTTTCCGCTTTAAGTGGGAAAACAGTTTCACCGAGTATTAAAGCAAACTTCCTTAGATAATATACACGGTGCTCCTGATCAATCCAAATAATTTCACCAGCGCATTCCTGAGTATGTGTAGAAAATAAAATGTCGTATAAAGTAAGCCGAATTCTGCTTAGTTTTCGAGATATTAGCATTTTTTGTTTTAAAACATCTCCAGTGTTACTCATCCTTATCATTGCGATGTTGCGAGACCGTCATTATCTGACAGACGTTGACTACCTAATGAACGCCGTTCCTGTCACGATCATTGTTTAAATGTGTCAATCAATGGTCACGGTATATTTTTCCTTCAAAAAATCAGTTAATAAATTAATTATGTAGAATCTAAGTATAAATACGCCTAGAACGATAGTCTTCATACAACAGATGTGAAAAGTATGAATCCGGTTTTCATATTCCTCTTGATGGTGGAAAAACGATGGCTTAAGTTGTGAGAACTGGATTATCTAGTTAAAACATTTAAAACTAAATGGTTCGTAATAATAAACGTAGTGTTCTTTTACTGATCAATAAAATATTTATTTTGTTATAGCCTAATTGATTTGATTAAAGTTTGCAATAAATATCTTGTTATTAATTCCCTAAATAAAGAAACACAATCATTAATCAAATTATTCATTTCATACACTACAAGCAGTATGATTATTCACAACAATTGCTGTATGCTTCTCACTGTATCAGCTACGTGCAGTTCATTGAAATCCATGGCCGCTGAACTAGAATCCGCAAAATGATTTTCAGTTTTTACACCACCCTTGTGATATTTTGCACCGTGGATTACTAAACAACATAGGTATTTTTCTTCAGCTGTTATAAAGGTTGGCTGTCTGAGCTAGACTAATCACAACAATGACTTGTCATATGACTGAAGTCATTGTCCAAAGTAATTATAAAAACGAGTCGAAGGGTATTTCTTAGTGGCCAGTCTGTATTATAATCATAATTCATGAAGTTTGATAGCAAACTTATTGAAGGGAGTGTGGTGCCGCCATTAGATAAATCATGAGATTCATGAGTAAAGTAAGTAAAGCCTGTTTTGAAAAAAACATTGCCCAACAAGAAAATTTCTTTATGACATTGACTTCCCTTTTAATGAAAAGAGATAACAATAACAAACGTTGCCAGCTCGTTCTAAAGTATTGTTTTACTGGTGAAGTAAAGGTAATTTATTTATTATGTATGTAAACATAAAAAAAGCTAAAAATCATACTTCTACATAGGTTCATATAACATTTTTTTACTCCTTACGACCTCAGAATCTGCTGTTGAATTAATTTGGATTACTCACGAGCAGAGTGTATATATATATTATCCATATGATACTATGAAGGTTAATCAAGTGAATATCATATGATATCAAACCTCTTTAGATAGGCAATAAATCTCTTATAAACTGGTCGTCATCTGCTTCTGTCAGTCAGAATTTAGAAGACGTTACCTATCTCTAGAAACTTTCAAAACTTGGCATCAAGCAGAATTAAAACGCGCCTCTGCATAACTGACATAGGCAAAAGCCTCGAGCTGCCATTCTTGGCTTAATAATAATAATCTCTAGAAACCCCATAGAAACCCAGACTTAGATTTTTTAGAGTATGTCAAAACACTTTCGGAAGCTACAGACGTGGACAGCATTCTAATGTACAATTCTATCTATAAATGGATATTAAACCCAAGGCGAAACTCTTTAAAAATTTAAAATATAGAAAAACTAATTTACAATAAATATTAAAGTTTAATATTCGTTATGTAATGTATTTTCATTTTAGTTTAATCATTTCAGTCTAGTCTTCTTTTATTATTTCTTTAAACCCGCTCCAGACCTTCCGATCCTACCCGATCCGATCCTACTTATCGGATAATGTGTAGCGTAATTGTTAGGAAATCGGATAATGTGTAGTGCAATAGTTAGGACCTAAAACACTACACCTTATCCGATTTCTTCCGATAAATCGGATCGGATCGGAAGGTCTGGAGCGGGTTTTATGGGTACACCTTATCCATATTAATATCCACAAGACACAACTAGTCAACTATATGACATTAATGACGTAAAAAGAGCTCACCCACGCCGAGCGAGCTCTGCTAATAAGTACCTAATCCTACTGCATTCAAAGATTTTATTGAAAATTTCCTGCCTCAGTAAGAAATATTTAGACACCATAAGCAACCATGTATACCGACCATCGCATAGTTAAATCCTATAAATAAATATATGTATATGTATGATTTTAAATCGGTGATCAGGAAGCTTCTTTTCTAAAGCCTGACCAGAAATAATATGACGATGCGCCATGTTGCGGAATTTCACTGGAACTAATTGCTTACACTGGCAATGATTTTATGATGGTTTTGTCAACAATGTCATTGTCATTCGTGGTGATTTCTTTGAAAGACAAATATTTAAAAATATCCAAAGAAAATGCCGAAAACCATTCACAGTCGTGAACGAAATATTATAAATACAGTGTACACGTGTTTGCTACATGAAAAACAGTTAGGAAAAAAAGAGTGCATTCCTATAAATTATATATTCCTATAAATAGGATAACTTACGAACTGACAAGTATTTAAGCTAATGTCATTATAGTTATGTTATAGTGTGGTTGCGATTGGTTGTAAAATGGTTGCCATATAAATCTTTTAAATAGCGCCCTCTTGACAATATTCATAAATTTCTGGTCAGACTTAAAACCCACTCCAGACCTTCCGATCTGATCCGACTTATCGGAAGCAATCCGATAATGTGTAGTGCAAATGTCCGATTTATCTTAAGAAATCGGATAATGTGTAGTGTAATTGTTAGGAAATTTCTTCCGATAAATCGGACAATTGCACTTCACATTATCCGATTGTTTCCGATAAATCGGATCGGATCGGAAGGTCTGGAGCGGGTTTTAACTCAGTTAATTGATGGCGATGGCGGTCACGTAGAAGTCGTAATTACATGAAAACAAACTTTTATTTTTCTATGATAAAACTCCTTGTCCCCCTACTAATGTGTATCTGTGAGCTTGCAACCTCTTTAATATTTTTTTCTACTCCAGTACTTTTTTCTGTCATTTATATAGTTACTAACTCTAATATAAAGACATAAATTATGAAAGTCTATACTCTATTGCCCAAAAAAACACTGCTAAACGATATTATAATGTCGCCAAAAAGCATCACTTAGTACCACAGATTACAAGATAAACAGCTGCATTCACACAATTTGCAATTTAAAAAAAAACTTATTGTACTAAGGCATTGCTGCCAACTTAAAAAAAAAGTTTTATCTTCAGGGCATGGATATTTAGTATAGTGAACGTATACCTTTATGTATAAGTTCATATTTTTTGACAGATGTTTAGTATAGTAAACGTATACCTTTATGTATAAGTTCCTATTTTTTTGACAGATGGACGTAAATAAAAAAAAACTTTATCTGTGACTATTTTTTTTTTTAATTTTGTTGATTCCGAGCGGGAACATGTAATTATTTTCTTTGTTGTTTAATTGCATTTTATTTATGAAATGTCGTAGAAAAAGTATTGTAGGTATGCAACGTTGTATAAGTAGGTCAAAAAACGCTAGTGGCATCTTTCTTACGTTGTTCGCTACGCTCACATCGTAACCCATGCCACTCGCGTTTTTTGCCCCCTCTTATACAACGGTTGCATAAAATACTAAAATAGGAATGTCAATTTATGACTAATAACTTGTCATTACATAAACAGTCGTAGAAAATTTCAACAAATTTCCCGCCAAAGCGATGGCACTTGACGTAGGTATCGCATTCGCACTTCAATAGTTTTCTCAAACATGCAATGAAATATTGATGTTATATTCCTTTTAAAAGACTGCGAAGTATGACGTTTCCGACGCGGCTAGACGAGAGGTCGTTAATGGAATTTCATATAAAATTGGAGGCCTAGGCCGGCAACATGCTCTTTTTAGGGTTCCGTAGTCAACTAGGAACCCTTATAGTTTCGCCATGTCCGTCTGTCCGTCCGCGGCTTAGCTCCGTGATCATTAGCACTAGAAAGCTGAAATTTGGTATGAGTATGTATATGTATCACGCCGACAAAACGGTAAAATAAAAACTAAAGAATAAATTTTTTTCGAGTACCTCTCGAACACCTAAAGTGGGGGTGATTTTTTTTTCGTTTCAACACTAGTGTGTGGGATGTCGTTGGATAGGTCTCTTAAAAATAATAGGGGTCTCCAAACATTTTTTGATAAAGTCAGCAGTTTTGTAAATATTCGCTCCGAAAATTAAAAAAAACTAGAGGCCCGTTGCGGCGTCGAACCGCCGCTAGAATATGGAAATCCGGTAGTGTTACAGAAAATAACTACTTTATCGATAAGAAGTTTTTGGCGAACGAAGAATTAAAATGACGTTTTAAAAACGGTAAAACATGCCAGGCTAGAGCTAGGCCTGGTAGCCAACTGCCAGCTTCATCGTACCAACTTTTTCAACTCTTGTAAAAATAAGTTGTGCATTAATGACATGTGATCTGCTGATCTGTTTCACAAATAAAATGAATGTTATTCGATTTATGGAAAAATTTAACCCATAAAAATAATTCCATATCTTAAAAAAATAATTGACATATTTTCATAGGACCGAACATAAGATTGGTAGAATTTAATTTGTTGTTCTTTCTTCAGGACATAAATTTATCGATTTGATCGATTTCTATCAATTTCAAGAAATAGCACATGAATCGAAAGGACAGATTTGAGCACTCACTACGCAGGTTTTAAAAAGGAGATCATGGAGTGCGTAACTGTTTATGTATTCATTTATAATCGTAAATACTTAAAAATAGTGATAATAAAAAATGTTAAATAAACTCAATTGTATGAAATAGAGAGTATAAAACGTTTATAGATACACGAAAAACCACTATTATCAATGCTTGTTTTTTTAATGAAATTCAATAGATCGTCCAAATTTTCTTAATATGGGTGCTGCCATGTCATCATCATCAATCATTTATGAATTATGAGTCAAAATCCATGTGTCAAATCTGCTATTCGTCATGGCTCCTATTCGTCAAGCTGTCTTTTGGTCAACTTTGATTTTAAGTCAAATTTTCTTTTCGTCAAGTTCCTCGTTCGTCAAATTACTTATTCGACATCCCCAGGTACAGTTGTTAAAATAAGAAATAAAATCCTTGATCGTATAGTAAAGTCAGACATATTTTTTTCAGTAAATTTAGAGCTGAAGGCCTAATACCCGAATTCCAAATTCAAACTTTCGTCTTTCCTCTCATTGAAATAGTGTCTGACAGAAGAGTGAGGGAGATGCTATCTATACTCTCAAGTCTATGATATAAACCTAATTTTAGGGTTCCTTACCAAAGTCGGTAAAAACGGAAGCCTTACAAAATCAATTTGTTTTGTTGATAGCAGAATTTGTCAAATTTTATTTTGAATGAGAATAAGAATGATCAGCCAGACGTCATTAATTCAAATATGATTTATCCTTGAGGGCGTCAATTTTTTGAAATTTGCATCATATGTAGGTTATTTCTACCATCAAGTTTCGCATGTTAGGGTAATATGTTAATTATTCCACATTGCCAACTGGTCCACAATGTCAGCTCGTCTATATTCCCATCTGGGTCACAATGCCAACTTGTCCACACACCCAACACGTCCACATTGCCAACTCGTTCATACACCCAACTCATCTGCATTGCCAACTCGTCTATATTACCAATTCGTCTCCATTGGCAACTCGTCCATATTCCCAATTTGTCCACAATGCCAAATCGTCCACATTGCCCACTCGTCCATAAACCCAACTCATGTACAATGCCAACTCGTCCATACCAACTCGTCTTTATTGCCAACTCGACCATATTGCTAACTCGTCCATATACCAACACCACAATTCCAACGCGTCCATATTTCCAACTCGTCCATATTTCCAACTCGTCCACATTCCCAATTCGTACACAATGCCAAATCGTCCACATTGCCCACTCGTCCATAAACCCAACTCATCTACAATGCCAACTCGTCCATATTACCAACTCGTCTTTATTGCCAACTCATCCATATTGCCAACTCGTCCACAATGCCAACTCATCCATATTGCTAACTCGTCCACATTTCCTACTCGTCCATACACCCAACTCGTCTACAATACCAACTCGTCTTTATTGTCAATCTCGTCCATATTACCAACTCGTCTTCATTGCCAACTCATTTATATTCCCAACTCATCCGCAATGCCAACGCGTCCATATTACTTGCTCGTCCACAATGCCAAGTCGTCAACATTACCAACTCGTCCATACACCCAACTCATCTACATTGCCAACTCGTCTTCATTTCCAACTCATCAACAATGCCAACTCGTCCATATTGCTAACTCGTCCACAAATACAACTCGTCCACATTTCCAACTTGTCCATAGGCCCAACTCGTCCACAATTCCAAGTCGTCCACATTTCCAACTCGTCCATATTCCCTACTCGACGATACACCCAACTTGTCTATACAAACTCGTCCTTATTACCAGCCCGTCTTTATTGCCAACTCGTCGATATTCCCAACTTGTTCATTTTGCCAACTCATCCACATTCCCAACTCGTCCATATTCCCAACTCGTCCACATTGACAACTCGTCCATATTACCAACTTGTCCGTATTACCAACTCGTCTTCATTGCCAACTCGTCCATAATGCGAACTCGTCCACATTGTCCCCTTGTACATGTTCCCAACTTGTCAATTTACCAACTCATCCACATTGCCAACTCATCCACATTTCCAACTCGTCCATATTCCCAACTCGACGATACATCCAACTCGTCTACAATACCAACTTGTCCTTATTATCAGCTCGTCTTTATTGCCAAATCTTCCATATCACCAACTCGTCCGTATTACAAAGTCATCATCATTGCCAACTTGTCCGTATCACCAACTCGTCTTCATTGCCAACTCGTCCATAATGCGAACTCGTCCACATTTCCCACTTGTCCATGTTCCCAACTTGTCAATTTTACCAACTCATCCACATTGCCAACTCATCCACATTTCCAACTCGTCCATATTCCCAACTCGACGATACACCCAACTCGTCTACAATACCAACTTGTCCTTATTATCAGCTCATCTTTATTGCCAAATCTTCCATATCATCAACTCGCCCGTATTACCAAGTCGTCTTCATTGCCAACTCGTCCATATTCTCAACTCGTCCACATTTCCAACTCGTCCATTTTACCAACTCATCCATATTACCAATGTAGAAGATACATTCCCAACTTAGCTACATTGTCAAGTCGTCCATATTCTCAACTCAACCACATTTTCAACTCGTCCATTTTACCAACTCATCCATATTACCAATGTAGATACATTCCTAACTTAGCTACATTGTCAAGTCGTCCATATTCTCAACTCGAACACATTTCCCATCCCGTCGACATGCAAGCGGAAGGACTAAGTTTTTTCTTGTAAAATACCATTTAATTTACCATAACTCATGCCATTTTCCTTGGTTTTTTTTTTATGAACTTATATAATCATAATAATCATATTTATAATAATCTATCAGAAATTTACTTATTTGAATGACGTTTAAATTAGTTTTACTACATTTTTTCTGCTTTGATTTTTTATTGTAAATCTCGCCTATACCTAAAAATAATCTATTCTTGAATGACGGTTAGTTTTAGTCTTGCGAGCACCAGTCCAACTCGCACTTAACCGGCTTGTTCCTTCACATTTTTAACAGTTATGCGAAAAAAGTTTTCATATCAACATTTTAAAAAGAAAAACAACCTGGCAATTTAGATTATTGACATAATAACCCCCAATAAAAAATACATTAAAAGTAGTCAGAATATGGTTACTGTCATTCATTGTCAACAAACTGTAAAATTATTTTTGCATATTCGTACATGTTTTAAGTGTTGCGGATATTACGTTGCCGACTCAAAAATAATATTTCATCATGCTGAACAACTTACTACAGGTTTGTGAGCAAATCATGCTTGTTATTATCTGGTCATCTTATGTCAAAATAGGGATCACAGGTCACGTGGTCAAAGTCACGTGGTTAGCGCACAGTAGTTTTTTCAAATCCATTTTTCAGTACTTTTTCAGAAAAAAATTAAAAATCCAAGAGTTTTATGCACCTCTCCAGCATGAGACGAATCTAATGACATATCATTTATCAAAATCGGACCATAACTGTAGATCTGATGGGATGTACAAAAATCGGCCTCGCGTAATATATATATAGATAACGCCCCCCCCCCCCCCCCCCCTCTAACTTTTCAACCACGGGTTAAAAAATTATGGAAAAATTCATGAAAATGAGGCCTTATAAGTACTTTCAATGAAAACTATATTGAACAAAACCGGTCGAGCCGTTTTCGAGTTATCACAAAATTCCTAAATTTTCTTTAAAATGGCGTATTTTGACTTCCAGAAGGTAATAGTAATTACAGTTACTTTGACGCATACGACCTTTTTATAGAGCTTGAAATCTTTCTTGTAACTTAAAACCTGTTTTAAGCCCGTCTATTGTGAAGGATGAGCTACTACGGAACCCTGCACTGAGCGTGGCCCGACAATGCTCTTGGCCGGTTTTTAATTTCTATTCCGTTTATCAAAAAAAGTGTACGTACATGGCAAAATTTGAATGTCCCACACGTTCAACGTTATTTTTTTCACTTTACCTTTAGTATTTGGGAATATGAGTGCTAATTTTGATTCCATCTATAGATGTTATTACGCATTCATGTTACTTTTCTAAAACGATTATATTATATTTGTTACTAGATTTATTCAGTCATCATCACTGCCCCAGTGCCTTAAGTCCAAAGTCTTCGACCAGTGCATCCTTCCGGTCCTTATTTATGGGGCCGAGACGTGGACGGACACTAACAAAAGGCCTCGTCCACAAATTCCAAATTGCTAAGCGAGCTATGGAGAGGGCTATGCTTGGAGTTTCTGTGAAAGACAAAATCCGGAACCAGGAGATCCGACGGAATACCAAAGTGCAGACCGACATAGTCCTAGATATGCAAGTTGATGTGTCAGTGGGCGGGGCATATTTGTCGTAGACCCGATGGTCGATGGGGCAGACGAGTTCTAGAGTGGAGACCACGAACGACACGCCCTGTAGGACGGTCTCCCGCCAGGTGGACCGACGACCTGAAAAGAGTGGCGGGAAGCGGTTGGATGCGGAAAGCTGAGGATCGGATATGGTGGCGCGAACTGGTGAAAGCCTTCGTCCAGCAGTGGACGACTCCGGGCTGATGATGATGATGATGACTAGATTTATTACAAAATAAAGATACGAAAAGTGCTAAAATGTGTATGTCCCACCAGTCATCTTCAGAGGCTTGTATAGAAACTCGAAATAAATTTGTATGAATATTGAATGTTGTCATACAGATAAAGTAATAGGTAGGTAAGTCTAAATTTTAGTCGTGTGCTTTATTTATGAATGAATACGGTCTAAAATGCCAAAAAAAAACTTTTTCGAACTTCCGGAGATAGTCACAAGTGATTTTAGCACACTTGTGCAATCAATATTCAATTAAAAGCGTTAAGTTTCAATTCAGGCAACATTAGAATGCTACAAACATCGACCGCCATTGCAAATATGACGTCAAATGTCAATTTCATGTAAACGGTGAACCCACGGTGAACCGATGAACCGGTGAACCGGTGACCGAGAAAGTCACAGTTTTTCCGAGAAAGTAGATTATACTGAACTTTTTTAAGCACAATTAGACATTCAACAAACTGCCATAGTATCCGAAAGTAAACAAAAATCATATTGAATTGGTTCAGATAAAATGAAATCTTGATTTTAAATTGTTGAGGTACAGTCTGACCAAGTAGAATACTGTAGTGTCGTCCCCGTTTTCTTATATTGATTAGAAAGGGAGGACACTACAGTATTGCCACTTTTTAATTTCTACTCTTTTTGGTCGCACTGTAGATTACGTCACGTCCGATTAGTGACGTGATATACTACCGGAACGATTTTGTGACTGATAGCGTACCTACTTGACACGTGTAATAATAGTACATTACTGCAGAGGCTGCAAAATAGGGAATTGTTGGCCGAGTAGTAATGATGGCCGAGTGATAACGAGGCCATAGTGACAAATTGTTTTATTGCATAGTTGACAAGTAATCTCAACCAATCAGTGAACTGTAACGTGCTTTTTTTAAATCAAATGTGCTGATGTTTTCTTTTTGAAATTATTAGAGTTGAGTATATAGATGTCATAAGAACAACTTATGAATATTAAAGTTCTGTAGCGGGTACCATAGAGTATAGAATTTTGGTACAGGATTAAAAAGTGCGTTATTGTGATTTTGTCTGTGAAATTATAATTGAGAGATTAAAGTCCGCGAGTATAAAAAAACAGTATTTTCTCAAACATCCAAGGAAAAGTCGTTCTTATGATCGTGGTAATAGAACGCGAAATACGTCTTTGTATAGCAATTGTTGAAGATTCGTTCTAATTTCAAATTAGAACGATATAAAGGAATTTCATACAACATTATTGGCCGTAGCCAACAAAGAGATTGTCTTTTGTTTCAGT
Source organism: Apotomis betuletana (assembly GCA_932273695.1). Lineage (NCBI taxonomy): Eukaryota > Metazoa > Arthropoda > Insecta > Lepidoptera > Tortricidae > Apotomis > Apotomis betuletana. The sequence goes on from OW026298.1 coordinate 36,508,183, forward strand.
GGGGTTTATTTCTTTTATTGATAATCTATGGCATACTGCCAATAAAAAAAAACTTAGTTTGTGCATGTGTATTTACGTTTTATTTCTTATATTTAAATAGATTATTCAATTCGATTAAATCAGATATTCAATAAAATAAACAAGGAATCACGTTTATTGTTAAAAAATATAACAATATCTAATTAATAAGGTGTTGTCATTTTTTAATAAATAGAATCATCTTAACATTTGGTGGCAAAAACATTGACCCGAACAGCTTACAAAAATAAATTTGTTTTTTTTATTAAATTTGAAATAAATTTGTTTTATATGAATATATAAGTTGAACATTTGTATTATTTCCTTGGATTTATTTGAGAAAAGCACTATACAAGCCTCGGCGCGAACAGGGATTATCGGCCTCGTATCTCTAGATGGCCTCGTTATCACTCGGCCATCTATTACTACTCGGCCAATAATTCCCTATTTCGCGGCCTCTGCAGTAATGTACTATTACACGGCAACTGAGAGATATAAATAAAGTACTCTGTGGGAGAGATGCGGCTACGGGTGCACGAAACACGCCCACGACCGCGAGCCCTAATAATTACTATCGAAATATTAAACAATTATATTGAATTATATTAACATAAAATATAAAATCATCAATGTATAGTAACAATAAAATAAATAGTCTGTATAACAAAAAAAAACTAAACGAGAAAAATATTACTTATTCATGTTCTTGTTGAGTAATTTCAGTATCACTAATCGTCTTGTAGATTAATAACAAGCCGGTTAGTGTAAAAAACCGGCCAAGAGCATGTCGGGCCACGCTCAATGTGGGGTTCCGTAGTTGCTCATCCTTCACAAGAGACGGGCTTAAAACAGCGGTTTTAAGCCCGAGGTTTAAGTTACGAGAAAGATTTCAAGTTCTGTAAAAAGGTCGTAACGCCAAAGTAAATGTAATTACTATTACCTTCTGGAAGTCAAAATACGCCATTTTAAAGAAAATTATGAAATTTTGCGATTACTTAAAAACGGATATACCGATTTTGTTCAATATAGTTTTCATTGAAAGTACTTATTAGGACTCATTTTCATGAATTTTTCCATATTTTTGACCCGTGGTTGAAAAGTTAGAGGGGGGGGACACTATTTTTTTTACTTTCGTAGCGAAAATTTACAAAACTACTGACTTTATCAAAAAGTAATGTTTAGAGACCCCTATTATTTTTAACAGACCTATTTAACGACACCCCACACACTAGGGTTGAAACGAAAAAAAAATTCACCCCCACTTTAGGTGAGGTACCCGAAAAAAAATTTTTTTTTAGTTTTTATTTATCGTTTTGTCGGCGCGATACATACACATACTCATACCAAATTTCAGCTTTCTAGTACTAATGATCACGGAGCTAAGCCGCGGACGGACGGACAGACGGACATGGCGAAACTATAAGGGTTCCTAGTTGACTACGGAACCCTAAAAAGCGCTTTAAGGTCTTCGCACATTATAACAACTCAACGGCGACTCGATTCTATGCCAAATATTGAAATTTAAGCCCTATGTCATATTTACTAGGTTTAATTTCAAATAATTATATTAACCCTTAAATGCATGAATTAAAAAAACACAATATTATAAAATATTATGTTATTTCAAATAAATATTTCTAGTTTTCAACCAGTAATTCATTTTTGTTTATGTAAGCTGCATCTTACACCATGCATTTAAGGGTTAAGTAGTAATGGACGACGAGTGGACGACGCGTCGTACATTTTTTGAAATTAAACCTATTAAATATGACATAGGGCTTAAATTTCAATATTTGGCATAGAATCGAGTCGCTGTTGAGTTGTTATAATGTGCGAAGACCTTTACCGAACGAAGACCAGCACCTCTAGCATAACTGTCATAAGCGACTATTTCTCGCGCGAGATAATTACCCGTCTCTTTCTGTGCAGTAATGTGAGAGAGTGACGGGTAGCGCTATCTCGCGCGACAAGAGTCGCGAAGTAGAGTTGAGCTGAACGAAGACCAGCACCTCTAGCATAACTGTCATAAACGACTATTTCTCGCGCGAGATAATTACCCGTCTCTTTCTGTGCGGTAATATGAGAGAGTGACGGGTAGCGCTATGTCGCGCTTCAACACTTTACCAGTCAGTCCCTCACACCCCCCACGGCTCTCTTTATTTGATCAAATTGGAAGATTTAGTCAAACCATTCAAACTGACTCACTTTGTATGGTTTAACAGTTCATTTGCTTGGAAGAGTTAGCGTGGTCGGACTCTAACCTGTGTCTAAGAAATGCCAATTCATAAAAAAAAAAGTTATTTTGTACTGTCGTCTCGCTCGAAACGTTATTTTATTCACTGTTATCTCGCAGCTAGTGTTGCAAAGTGTCCGTCATTTTCAATAAATGCCCGACATTTTCGATAAATGTCCGGACATTTTCGACAATTATTGACACAATTGACATTTATTTTATGAAATATTTTTTCCAGTTTTAGTCAAATGATCATCGATTTCTACTTAAATACCTGACTGGGCTTTAAAAGATATCTATATCTCATAACTTTTAGATAAATGTCTGGACATTTTCGACATTTACAGTAATAATGGACATATATTTTTTTGAAAATGTTTTTACATTTTTATACAAATAATCAATGATGATGAATTGATGATCATTGATTCTTTGTTTGTGACATCACAGCTGCTTAACAACTTAGAAAAAAATCGGTCAAGTGCGAGTCGGACTCGCTTTATCGAAAATATTTTAAACGATAATTTTGTCGTTGGAAAACAGTTGTCTCCATATATCGACATAAGTCGGGGTTAGTTTACCGACTGCAAGTAAGTTTGTACTCACAAACATTATACATTTACATTTTCGATTCCCTCGCCAACGTCAACAAAGCAACATAAACGCACGTATTTTTTTGATTGCGTTTACTTCGAAGTTTGATTTTTTCACGGCTCCAAGGGGCCTACCCCTTGGAGCCGTGAAAAAATCAAACTAGGCCAAGCTAGGCGCCAGCAGGCCTAATTTGATATCAATTACTAATTAGAGCTTGATGCCTTCACGGATTCCTGAGAAAAAGGTATTGACAGATGGACATACAAACTGAAATGGTGTTCCTATAAGAGTTCCGTTTATGCCGATTGACGTACCTAGGATACAGAAACAAGATTGTTTTTGACGTTTTGAAGGTAACAAAAGTAGAGCTGTGCGCCGTGCCGCCACGCCGTCACCCCCGGATTCGGTCGGCGTAAATCTTCATGGCGTGAATTGAAGAAATTCTACTAGACTACTAATATAATATTTCGGAGATTTGTTTTTGTGCCTTTTGATTTCATAAAGAATTGATATTTAATTGATTAAGAATATGTAGACAGTTTTCAAAAGTATTTTGGGCTAAAATGTATAGCTGTATTGAATACATTTACTGCACTTTTTGAAAATCTATGAAGTTGTTAGTAGTATTCCGCATAAAAATAGACACAACTGGTAAATCTAAAGGATCCTGTATCAGATGTGCGATCCAAGCGGTGTCAGCTCTATGAAGTAACCGAGATCACACCAGACCAGGTACAAATTAATACTAGAACTAGAAACATTAGTGCCTGTTCCCCACACGTGCGATCATCTCGATCAGCCAACTAAGTTAGATGATGTGATCATCCATTCTTCGTAACGGGATGGACACACGCAACCTTCCATGAGGATGGGAATGACAGGTTTTTTTGAGAAGATTTGAAAGAGAAATAATAGAAGCAGAAAGAATAGGCATAGGGACTACTCGGCTGGAGATCTTCACGTTTACCTGATATATCGTTGGGTACAAGCGATCGAGGCAAAGGGTTGACCGTTACTTTGGATAAAGCAACAAATACGCATTCTATCAGGTTTGGTAGAAAGCACTTCTTTCGAAGAATCCATCCTATTGGCTTTCCGAGAAATAATATGAATCAGTCAGTATCTTTAGTTAGAACTTAAGTTAGTCCGATTTGACCCTACAAAGACAAATGTGCGCTTACTTTTAAAAAGTTTGCTTTTGTTGTCGTTTCGTCACCTTTTAATTTAACATGTTTTCATTACAATAATGGTTCAGTCTCCTGATTCGTCAACATTCCCATTTTATTACTTTTCTAACGCGTTCACATTCATATACGGTCCACAGCTAAGTCCTTCACTTACTTAAATTGGTCATGGTTGTTCTATGTATTTAAGTATTTATTTATCTATATAAGTATGTATATCGTCGTCTAGTACCCATAACACAAGCCTTCTTGAGCTTAATTTGGGACTAGATCGATTTGTGTGAGGTTGTCCGATATTTATTTCTTTATTTTATTTATGTTTACAGTAACACATATCCGCGTTGATGATATAGTTTTTTTAATGCTAGCACCTGTGGTGCTGATCTAGCACACAGGTGTTCAATTTCAATGCATGAAGTTGCAACTGCATGTCCCAAATATCAATATTTCAACTAACTTATGTAACTGTTAAGCCCTAGCACACGAGGCCAAATATTTGAGATACTGATAAAAATAAGCATTGAATTATGGGTTACGCCGATAATTTTATTGGCGCCGGCAGTATAAAACCCGTCGGCGCACATGTCTAGATCAGACTCGAACCGCTCTGGCGACAAATACTTTGATTCTTTAGAGTTTAATGAAGAATCCATACAATTTGAATCCATAGACGAGTAGCTTCATGAATACTAAATGTATTTTTCTTTATTTTGTTTAGTATTTATCGGTCATTTATTTGGATAATTTAATTTATAATGTCCGGCTAACTACAGTTTATAAATGTCGTTTGTGTCTTTAGATGTCCATTTTTGTCAGATAAATGTCGATTGTGACGGACAAATTGACAAATGTCGCACGGACATTTTGAAAGTGTCCGTCACTTTGCAACTCTACTCGCAGCAAAATCACCATTTTTGAACTGTTGATGTGAATATTACTTTTGCACGCTAGCGGATAAAGTAGACTTTTGCACGCAGATTTCGCGCAATAAAGGGAGGTTTTCCGAGCAAGTGAGATGAGATAGTTATTTGTTATACAAGGCTGCAAAGTTGTTATTTGGCGCAAGAGTTGAAATTGAAAGCTGAGCGAGCGATGATATCAATAATTGAACCATGAGCGAAGCTAGGCTTTCAAGACACGAGAAGCGAAAATTTTTGCAGCCCTGCGGATCCCAAACTTTTCACCTCACTACGGCGAGGAAAATGCGAGATGCAAGAAAAACAGTTAAAATATAAAAATAATCATATTTAATTTACCCTCTACTTAACAAATCAAATTTATTAAGTTTAAGTTGGTTTAAGACATTACAGACTCAAACCCAAACTAAAATAAACAAGAGAAAAGCACACATATTAACAAAAAAACCGGCCAAGTGCGAGTCTGACTCGCGCACCGAGGGTTCCGTACAAACTTTCACTTATCCCATCTTAATTGGCCTGGTTGAATTAAATTTACACCTGAAATGTATGGCGCCGCATACAAACGAGGTGCAAACTTAACATAACCCAGTTCTCCAAATATGATATTTGAAAAGGGCTATATTTTTTATGATTTTATTACAAATGTATAGTTTTCAGATTTTTTATAAGTATTTGTAGTATGTGACGATATTGTTCTAGATCATCGGGAAGTACCCTATCATTTTGATTCCCCTGAGTGTCTAAATGTACGTTTTTTGCGACATAAACGGCCGTATCTTTTTTTCACGTTAACATAAAGTTTGATTTTTTATAGCTTCAAGGGGCCGTAGACCTGAGTATATGGTGGTAATTTCAACTCGATACCTCTGCGCGTTCTCGAGATAAAGGGTCTTGACAGACAGACAAACAGACGGACAACAAAGTGATCCTATAAGGGTTCCGTTTATTCCGATTGAGGTACGGAACCCTAAAAAAAGATACATGCATCACAGAGAATCACAATCATCGTGTTCGAAATTCAAATGACTTTTCACGCTAGCGAATGAAATAAGACTTTTGCACGCAGATTTCGCGCTATAAACGGAGTACCTATGTCAAAAAATAAAACAAGTACCGAATAAAAAAAAATGAAAAGCCTAAAATAACCCGTTCATGTACAGACTACATTTGAATCCTTTTGAACTCGGTGCATCTTGCAAAATGCTCGTGGCATCTTTTCTTACGTCCCCATGCCACTCGCGTTTTTTTAACCCCTCTTTTACAACTGTTGCATAAAATACTATTAATAAAACAGTCGCACTATTATAAATGCACCGTGTAACTTTTGAAATGAGTTTATGGTTGATATTGGTCACATACCTCCACAGAACTGTGTCATCAAGCAAATAAGGACTGTTCAATTTACAAAGCGGACATACATAAGTCAATATAGATCCTTATATTAAAAACTGACTGATATTTGCTGATATGTACTCGCTGGTTATAAAATAAACATAGATAAGTCTATCAGCTGCTGTATACATTTTTTTTATTGTCAAAATATTTTTCACGATGGAGCGAATTCATATTGGTGATCGGAAACTAATCTTGCAAAAATGGTGAACAGGCCAATTTTCAATGCGGAAAATTGCGAATCAGTTGAAATGTTCCAAATCAGCCGTGTTTCAAATAATAAAAAAATTTGGGGAACATCATACGCTCGCCGATTTACCAAAATCGCGGCGAAGAAGTGGGCCGGCAAACCCGAATATGGAAGAAAATGTCGTGCGGCTGTTAAAATCAAAAAAATACATGTCCGTTCGTGAAATTGCAAAAAAATCAGGTACTAGCGTAGGCACCGTACAGAATATCAAGAAAAGAAATAACATACGGACATATAAAAAGCAAAAAATGCCAAAGAGAAGTGCCGAGCTGCAAATACGGTCAAAAAAAAGGTGCCGCAATTTATACGATATTTTGCTGCAAAACAAAACTCGATGCATTCTAATGGACGACGAAACGTACGTGAAGTTTGACAGCAGTACATTACCGGGGCCTCAGTATTACAATGCAGTTATAGGAGAAAATGTTCCAGATTCCGATAAAGCCATAAAACTTGATAATTTCGGGAAGAAAGTCCTTGTATGGCAAGCAATTTGTTCCTGTGGCCTCAAAAGTTCGTCTTACTTTGCAACCGGTACAATTGGTGGCGAAATTTATAGAAAGGAATGCATCACAAAACGGTTATATCCTCTGTATAAAAAGCACAATATTCGCCCTCTGTTTTGGCCTGATCTGGCGAGTGCTCACTATGCTGGTGAGACAGTGACGCTGCTAAATTCAAAAAACATCGATTTTGTTAAAAAAGACGACAATCCTCCAAACTGCCCGGAGCTCCGCCCCATCGAACGATACTGGGCTACCGTAAAGAGACACTTGCGGAAGGATGGCCGCGAAGCTAGTAGGTACATTGGCAGAATTCAAACGGATGTGGTTTGCTGCTTGTAGAAAAGTGTCAAAAAGCGATGTGCACCGAGCTAAAGTCCGGAAATTTTACCGTTCTAATTAAATGTAGTGTTCTTGTGTAATATATTATTTTATTTTAATGTTGTTAGTAAGCATTCACCGTAAAAAAGATATATTTATAATAAGAAATCCTTAAATGAGCCTATTTTTTTATGTCCGCTTAGTAAATTGAACAGTCCTTAGATAATAACAATAAGTAAAAGATGCTGCTTGTAAAAATGTATGCAAAATTTATTTATATATCTATGATAACAAATACTTCATACTTATTGTCTTTCGGTTCATCAACAATTTGCATAGCGGAATAAGTGATTGCTTTGACTTCCGTCCCCTGCGGATGTTTACCGATCTGAAACTCTTCACCATAACACTTACAAACTATTCTAAACTCTTCCACATTAAATTCAGTGATCACCAACTTCTTACAGATTAGAAACGGTTCAACAGAAAATAAAAATAATAACTCGTCAAGGAAATGATACAGAAGTCCCATCATATCATCAGCAGTAGCCTCGACAGCGTGGACCTCCTTGATGGTGACGTACTCCAGTTCGGTCATGTACCCGAACATGGCCATGCCGCACTGCTCGAAGGCTTCCTTTAGGCTGTCGCCCCACGCGTGCAACCTGCAAACAATTAAGTACTAATAAGATAGCATATTCTAAGTAGGTATTCACATGTCCCCACACAAAAACGCTACAAGCATTCCACGGCTCGTACGGGAAATATCGTACGCATTTTCAGAGATTGGATCCAACATACCTACAAAGTAAACTAAATGTTATCCTATAGAACTTCAGTTAATATCGATTTGGAGATACATACTAAACTGTTATTCTTAAAAAAATATCACCATATTTGTAAGTAAATAAAAAAAAGTCCTTTTGTTTTACGGGTCACCCCAGAGTATCGTTCAGTAGCGAGGCTTCAAAAGTAACCTTAGGCGTAAATTTGAATATCTTGTAAATAGTCAAAGAATGAATACAAGTGGCTTAGATAAGTTATGTTTCTTGTCCATAGGAATTCTTCCATTACCTAAGTTATGGGAATTTAAAAAAAACACCCTGTATTATATACTCTTGAAGACTTTTGAACCAGCCACATGAAGTAATGTCATGTTATCTTCATCTTCGGATTTATAGGAAGTACTAGCTGTGTTGCCGCGACTTCGTCCGCGTGGAATATTATCTTGAACATTTTACATCTTTATTAAATTATTTTCAGATCTAAGCAATGTTGAAATAACTTTTCTTTTTTTGCAAGTTGTATGAGATTTTAGTCAAGTGGATTTTGATGTTGGTTACTGTAATTCAACAAATAATAATAAATATTGAAGTGCTGCTCCCATACAACAAACGTGTTTTTTTTTTGCCATTTTATACGTAAATGTTACCGAACTTTGTAGGCGAGTTCGACTCGCTCTTGGCCTCTTTAGTTTTTTTTTTCGGCTAAAATGTTCTAATTACGCAGAATCATAATGAAATCAGGTTTCAAGTCACGCACTCAAAAAATTTTTTGATCTTCAAACAAATCTTCAACCTCCTTTTCACCACCTTCTGGGCTGAATTTTCAAAAACGCTGAGATCACTTTTATTGTATTCTAATAATATGCCCTTATGCAAAGTTTGAAGTCCTGCACTCAAAAAAATGTTTGATCTCAATAAAAATTTTGAACCCCTTTTTCACCACCTTCAGGGCTGAATTTTCAAAAACGCTGAAATTACTTTTCTTGTATTCTCATTATATGCCTTTATACAAAGTTTAAAGTCCCGCGCTCAAAAAAAGGTTAGACCTCCATACAAACTTTCAACCCCTCTTTTGGTGGTAATAGAAGGTAAAAGCTGTTAGGGGATGAATTTTAAAAAACGCTGAAATGAGATTTCTTCCATTTTACGAAGTTTGAAATTAGCTAGCTTAAAATGAAATTTGAACCGAATGACGAACTTTCATCCCCCTTTTAACCCCGTTAGAGGTAAATTTTTAATAACGTTAAATTAATGTTGTTTTGTTATTATTATATATGCCTTAATAAGAAGTTTCAAGGAATTTGAAATCGATTCAAACTTTCAACCCCTTTTTAACCCTTTTAGGGGACGAATTTTTGAAAACGCTGAAATTACTTTTTTGTATTTTAATAGTATGCCTGTAGCTGTACACAAAGATCCAAGTCCCGAGCTCAAAAAAATACTTGATCTCGATACAAACTTTCAACCCCTCTTTTATCACCTTAGGGGATGAATTTTCAAAAACGCTGATATTAGTTTTCTTCAGTTTTATTTTAATACCCTTTTACAAAGTTTTAAGTTTCTAGCTTTAAAAAAAAACTTGTATCCCATACAACCTTTAATCCCCTTTTTAACCCTCTTAGGGGTTGAATGTTTCAAAATCGCTTCTTATCCCTAGCCCACGCTATAAAAGTAACCTACTGTGCAGAAATCAACTCTCTAACATTAGTAGTTTCGGCTGTGCGTTGATGAGTCAGTCAGGACTTCTTCTTTTATATGTATAGATAAGTATGATGGTTATTGACAGATGTCAACATTGATACATTTCACTTTATTATTATGTACGATCCGTTCTGACCAGGCTGGAGAAGATCGGCTGCAGCCGCGTCGCAGTGGACCAGACCGCGTTCATCAACCGCGCCGGGCGGAATCGACTGTTGCCACGTCGCAGCGAATGCTCGAGCACTCGCGTTTGGCGGTAGCTGATCGTAACATTCGTAACCAACGTAGCGCAGTGCCGAGGCGGTGGCCGAACGGAGCCAATCGGCCGTGGTGACAGCCGAACGACGCTCCGTGAGGTGATACCCGGTCGGATGCAGTAGATATACCTACCTACATTCCATTCAAATATACTGTGTAACGTTCCGGCTCTGCTCGTTTAGTGGGCATGGGCATCTTACATTAGGGAGTGGATAATCTAAAAAAATACTCACTGTACATCTGCAGTGTGATCCAAATCTGAAATAATAAGACAATTTAGTATAGACATAATAGTACGTGGTGTCATAAGGGTGGTAATAAGGGGATCACCAACGAGGGTCTATTTTAATGGCCAAAATAGTTAATGACCGTCACCCGTGATACACACAATTTTCATCACATTTAAAATATACATTAAACGATTGCCAACCAATTCTATTATTTTTTTAATTTACTATAAGCATTGGTAACACTGCCGTCAGCTTAAAACAGAAAACAAATATATACAGAATCTTACAATCTATCATTAATAATATTATGCATCAAAAATGTACACCATAATATTACATTACTTATAACTTTATTTTGTGTAGTCTACCTCAGATAATTCTAAGAACTGCGTTGAGTGTAGATACTTGACAGGCTATAAGGTAAGCGTCCCTGTGCTCGACACGCTAATGCTTAATAGTTGACACCATGCTGTCATCTCTATTGCTAATGACATAACATTCAAGATGGCAACTATTGGGAAAGTGGCGAGCACAGAGACGTTTAACTTACTATATTTACTACCAGACTGTAACGATTTGTCAAAATGAAAATTAATAAAACAATTCACAACATTTCATATTTTTAAGACTAAAATTTTTTTACTTTTCTGAATTCTGCTTAGAAAGATGAAGTAATCTCTGTTTTTTAGGGTTCCGTACCCAAAAGGTAAAAACGGGACCCTATTACTGAGACTTTGCTGTCCGTCCATCCGTCCGTCCGTCCGTCTGTCACCAGGCTGTATCTCAAGAACGGTGAAAGCTAGACAGTTGAAATTTTCACAGATGAGGTATTTCTATTGCAGCTATAACAACAAAACTAAAAATAAAATAAAATAAATATTTAAGGGGGGCTCCCATACAACAAAGGGGATTGGTTGCGTTAACTTTGCACCTCATTTGTATGGAGCGCTGTACATACCAGGTGCAAACTTAACTTAACCACTTATTATATTTCTCCTGGGATAACTATTTATTTTATTATAAATTTATAAAAAAAACTACTTATTTTAAAATGTGGCAACACCAAAACTATGTCTCAATGGAACGGTTGTCAATTGTCGGTTTGTTTTGATTCATATTACTGATTCTGGAAACGATAACTATTGAACTTACATAAAGATGGTCTTCGCAGATAAATAATGGTCTCTCTGGCACAACCAATTTCCCCACTGCTCGACCCGAATCTCCTTTATTCTTATGAATCAAAATAGTTGACCCTTGGAAAAATGCACTGGTTGTTGGTTCAGTACATTGCAGATTGGATTAAAATTGCAATAATTAAAACAAAAATACTTTTATAAACATATGGCCATAAAAAGAACAAAATAGATCCAAATAGACAAAATTTAATATTTTCTTAATTGTGTCTGATGTATGTAACACTTTAATGTATACAAGTTTGGTAAAAATACTAAGGCAAGTTTATTATTTTCAGGGATTGTTACCGTAACAAAGTCCAACAATATGATTTTCCAAGTAAATTTTATGTTGTTTAATGTTGTTGTAACAGCATATTGGCCTTGTTATTATCTGAAGAGGCCACACTGATTTGTTAGATCATATTCCTAAAATCGGTATTTCATTGTAGTAAATATTCCTGTAGCGCATTTGGGTCGATTGCAAAAAAATTGTACATAGTTACGGGCTTTAATTAAAACAACCTTAATTGATTAATTTGTGTGACGAAAGTTACCCATACATTTTGTATGACTAACTTTCGTCACACAAAGGAAGCGATCGTATTTTATGTTAACCAAGCTTTTAACTATGTACAAATTTTTTGCAATCGATCCATTTTCCCATTCAGATTTTAGTTCAAACGCATAAAATGTCTGTATTTTATTTTAATTGTGGTAAATGTTTCTAGTTGCATTTTTTCCGAATCGTATTTATTGTCTGAAGTATACTTTCGCAGTGATTAGTTTTCATAATCGTAAAATTTTACTTTTGTATTTAATCCTGTCGTTTTTTTTCCAGTATCAAGGCTTCTAAATGATTTTTTACCCTTACGCATTTTTTTCTTGAGATAGATACACATGAACTATATAGGCAGTCAAATCTTCTTCAAGAAAGGAGCAATTTTATTTATGGCCAAGTATTTAGTACTAAAATGAATCACCAAGTAATATTAAAATGAAGGTCACTGGAAGGTCTTGACAGGTGGACTGACGACCTTATGACGGCCGCCGGGAGGTATCGCCAGGTGAACTGATGACCTGATGAAGGTCGTTGGATGGTCTCCTGAAGTGGACTGATCTTAATTCAACCGTAGTCGGAATAGTGGGGTCATACAATAATAAGGCTCATGTACGACTCGCTACGCAAAAGGAAAGTAAACATTTAATTATCACTTATCCAGAATAAAGGAGTCTAGAAAATGCACTATCAGGAAAAACAGATATTGGAAATATTAGTGCTAAGAAAATAGGCTATCGAGAATATATGCGCTTAGAAAATTCACGGTGGGTAAAAACTGCGACAGAATATTAGCGCTTATGAATATAACATACAAAAAAATACGATACAAAATATAAAACTGAATGGGAAAATACGCTCCATGAAATATTACCACAATGAAATATCGATTTAAGGAATATGATCTAACAAATCTATAAACTACATATATTCAGAGTTGGCGGCCGAAAAGTTTGAAATTAATAGGGGTCTGGGCCCCGAATATAATTTTGTTCCGTTTGGAGTCGAGACCAGATTGCTACTATCATATCATTCGAGCTATAGATGATATTAAAAGCGAGGTTAAAATTAGTGCTTCTTAAGCTAATAACAATTATATTTAATTAATATCGTGCATGACACAAATTTTATAGTATCAAATACCAAAGAGACCCTTATATAATATTTTTCTCTATTCCTTGATAGAGAAAAATATACAGAGATTGAAATGAGTCTCTAATGTTACAGGTATCTGTAAATTAACTTAAGGGGCTCCCTCCCTACAGAAATCAGCCAATTTGATGATTTTTACATCGTATCTAGTTTGTGTATTATAGAGTTATAATGTCCTATTTAATATATATTGTAGTATGGTCTATGCTTAACACTTTGTAGTGACCCGAATTTTGATTTAACGACTGTGTATTTTATAAAAAAATATTTGGTGAAGGACCAAAAATACACTAATCTCGTTTCTACTTTTATCCCCGGTGTATATGTAGAAAATATCTTACATTTTATTGTTCTAAACCATATTCCACAAAATTTGTTGTGAAGTTTTTTCTATTTTTCTCAATACTTTTCGAGAAAAACGCAAAAAACCGTTTCCACAACTTTTTCCCCGAAAAAATCGTAAACTTTGACGGCCTGTATCTCAGTCAGTGACATGTGAAAGGTACTTGATACGGTATTTTGTTGTGGAAAAACTATGTTATTATGATTAGCTATTTATAATATGGGAAAATCTATCGCAACAGATCGAAGGTCATAGAGAGCGGGGAGCCCCTTAACAAATCAGAAACCAAATTTGAGTTTTAACATGATAATTGTAGCTACGTGCACTATAATAGAGAAATCTTAGCTACTAAGTTTTTAATTCAGATAAGAAAAGGCAACTACTTACATTCGTATTTCACAGGCGGTATTTCACAGGCCTCTTGTGTTAATTCATCCGGTTCTTGGTACATATTTACTATAGCAAGATCTTGGCTTAAGTTGTAAAATAAAAATATGAATAGGATATCTATAATATTTTTAAAGTATCATATCATTATCATTACAAGCAGACGATAGATACTAACATGATACTTCATACTACGGTATGAAAATAAGGTATGGCAATATTTGGCAATGGCAATGGCAATGGCATGGCACTCCGGATATGGATTGACCATAGAGTAACTTATATATATATGGGAATGACGTCGGTTCAGTCGGTTGGTCGCAGGGGCATTTCACTCAGTACTTTACAGATTTCATACATTAAAACTTGCGTGCGGTTAGACTCGAGACTCGCTCGATAGATGGAGCTAAATTCAATATTTGAATTAGTGTTATTAAAATGAAATCTGTTTTTATGTTATTATTTTATCCATAAAAATATATATAATAAAAACATAATTATAAGTTATTGTGAAAAATTATGAAGCATTATTTTAATTTATCATTACAGGCAACATTACGGCTTAAGATTAGATCCCCGTTCCATTCCACTCATTTATTTTTTAGATTTCACCTATTATATTTTAAGCAGTTATATGATAATTGTCACAAAAATTTAATATCCACAAAAAAAATGGAAAATGATAAATGCGGATTTTTTTAAATGTAAAAAAAAACAATAGTAGAAAGAAAACTAAAAGACTACTTAGTTAATACAATTCGGTGTAGAGGAACGCGTAGCGTAGTGCTGTTTGACAGTTTACTTTATATGGATTATGGACAAGACAAGTTTGTTTTCTGGTGGATATTCAAACGGGTATAAGAAATTTACTTCGGCTGCGCTTTACGGATATTAGCGAATCTGCTCTACGTTGTTGACCTTTACGCTAACTTGGATTCCGACGACAGAAGTTCCAGGAAGGATTTCGATCCCGGCTTTGTGTAATGGATCACGATTGCCTCGTTTTAAACTATTTTAAAGTCATGGTAGCAGTAAAAAATGTTGTGTGTGTCTACCTGTGGTAAGCGTTTGTTCTAATTATGTTCCCCAAAATTAATGAAATAAAAATAATTAATTATAAATGTGTCTTTTTTATACCTTCCTACAAACATAACTAGTTTTAAAGCCCACTTATTATGTTAAGTGTGAGGTACAGATGAATCATATAATATGTATTGAAAGTACCTACAGTACGGTGCATAGCGATTGCTATGTATAGTATGTATACATATGTACATGACTCAGATAACTCGAAACTCGCTCAATAGATGGCGCTAGTACACAAAGGAAGCTGATGACTCTATCTCAGTATATATAATTTACTCTATGGTTGGTCGCTTCTCTTTTTTTTTTTTTTTTGGGAATTTTATGGCCTGGTAACTAGACCTTTAAGCCAAGTCTTTATTTAATAACAAACGAAATATACAACTATCTCCTCCATTGCTATACAGATCCAACAAAGTTGATGTATCGATCAAGTGAGTTGTCATCTGAAGTTGGCTGTCAACAGGGTGATCCCTTGGGGCCAGCAAGTTTTAGTTTAGCCATCAACCCTATCATTCAAAATTTGGCTTCAAAATTGAATGTTTGGTACTTAGACGACGGGATTCTCGGGGCGATGCAAATACTGTACTTTCCGATCTCCGCGAAATTAAAAATAAATTCAATACGATAGGCCTCGAGCTCAATTTCAACAAGTGTGAACTATTCTTTCAAAATTCCCGCTATGACGTCATTGATTTAAAACAAAAATTTAACGAGCTTGCGCCTGATATTAAGATTGTTGACAAAAGTACTCTTTGCCTCTTAGGGTCCCCTATTTTTGAAGAATGTTTTTCTGACTATGTTCAAAATTCTATCTCAAAATTTCAAAATCATTCCCATCGGTTGCTTGAAATTAGCCCACATTTTGCACTTTCAATTATTAAATATTGTCTTTTCGTTCCGAAACTTACCTATGTGCTACGCTGCTGCCCACTTTGGAACCATCAACATCTTTTGTTACAAATAGATAGCCTGATCAAAATGAATTTAGAATCCGTCCTCAATTCTCAGCTAAGCGAGCAGTCCTGGTCCCAAGGATCTCTTCCCATTCGGTACGGTGGGCTAGGGATCCGCAAAATTTCTAGTGTCGCTTTGCCAGCTTTTTTGTCGTCAGTTCATAGCTCGTCTAATCTCATAGGTAAAATCCTAAGGGCGTTCTCCACAAACTATGAGATTGCGGGCTTGGAAGACGCCAAAAATGCTTGGTCAATTGCTTGCCCCAGCCAAAATTATCCGGAAAATTTAAAATCTCAAAGGAGCTGGGACGACTTAATGTGTAAATTGACCGTAGATTCCATCCTTAGCCAGTGCTCTACGGAAGACCGAGCCAGACTTTTGGCAGTAGGCACCAAAGAGGCCGGATACTGGCTCCATGCGCACCCTTCCGTGAGTACTGGAACTTTTCTAGAACCCAATACCCTTCGACTTACAGTTTGTCTCCGTCTCGGGGTCCCGGTCTGCGCCCCACACCGATGCCCCTGCGGCAAAGACGTTGACAGGCTGGGTCACCACGGACTCTCCTGCCAGAGCAGTGCGGGCCGCTTCTCAAGACATGCTGCTCTGAACGACATCATCCGCCGGTCTCTTGCGTCAATCAATGTGCCGGCCCTTTTAGAGCCGACCGGCATCTCAAGAGATGATGGCAAGAGACCGGACGGAATGTCCTTGATTCCGTGGAGTAAGGGACGGGTGCTAGTGTGGGATGCAACCTGTGTAGACACACTGGCCCCGTCACATCTCCACCGATCCTCAATTAGGGCCGGAGCAGCGGCAGAAGCGGCCGAAGGTATAAAACGAAATAAGTACAGTGGTCTCGGCGCTGCGCTGAGTACAATTTCATACCTTTTGGCGTCGAGACCCTGGGTCCGTGGGGCCCCAGCGCATTAAGCCTCTTCAAAGATATCTCGAAGAGGCTTATTAATGTTAGTGGTGACCGGAGAGCTGGCGGTTTCCTCGCTCAAAGAATCAGTTTGGCGATTCAGCGAGGAAATGCCGCCAGCATCTTCGGCACTATGCCGCAGGGGCCATTTTTAGATTTAGTTTAATTTTAGTGCCTTCTTTTTTAGTTTAATTTTTAGGTTTAGTTTTATTGTACTTTGATTAATCTTACATAGTTTAGTTATATGAATAAAATGTTTAAAAGATAACAAACGTCAGTAACTAAACTTCACTTGAGCACTTCACTTCACTTTATGTCAATGTCAAATAGTTCCACATGCACATGAGTTCTTGATGAACTTTTAAATTGGACTAAAACAGTTTACATTTTTTAGTATCACTTTGAGGCGGCGGGAGGGGTCGTTAGTTAATGAAACCACTTCGCTTTCACTTAATTCACTTGCCAAAATTAACCGATCCAATGAATGTGCGGGACACGAAAAGATCAAATGATCTATGTCTCCAAAACTACCACAGTTTACACATCTGTTATCTTCAATAATGCCAAGTCTGGCTAAATGTGCAGGAGTCTTATTGTGGCCAAAACGAAGACGATTGATTGTGGTGATGAAGTCACGACTTGCCGACTCTAATTCGTTGTACCATGGCTTGGCTGGTAGGTCTTCTTGTATGCTTCCGTACCATTTCCCCTTGACTTCTTGATCTTTTTGCCAGAATTCTTTCCAAAGTTTTTTTAACACAATATTAATAGTAGAATAACAGTCTGTCATTGGAATTTTGACAATAAATGAAACATCTAACGGGTTTATTCCCTCATATGCAGTCTTATCTATTATTTCGTTGCCTGTTATTCCTCTATGTGAAGGGATCCACATAAAGGCAATTTCCAGGCCTTTGTTCCTACAATTGAAAATCATTGCTTTTATTTGATGTATTATATATAAAGTTTTAAAATGAAATTGATAGTTTTCCAAAGCTTTAATTAAACTTAAAGAGTCTGTAAGAATAAGAAACTATTGATGACTTTTAACGAATGTAATGATTTTAATAGCTTCTAAGACTGCATAAGCCTCTGCAGTGAATATACTACAACTATTATCTAGAACAAAACTTTGAGCAAATTTATTTTGAGGATTATAGACTGCACTACGGACATGTTTTTCTCTCCTTACTTCCATCAGTGTATAGTGTGTAATAATCACTGTTTTTACTTAAAAATTCTAACATATCCTGATTATTGCTGATAGATTCCTTAAATATGGGAACATCAATAAATAAACAATCATAAGAATGAGAATAACAAGGCCAAGGAGATACAGTATATATTAATTTGTACTTTCTCTTAATTTCCAGCAAGATGCGGGGCATTTTAGGCGACTGTCCACTGAGAAGATCAGCACCTGTCATCAAAGGACCATTGCAGGCTAGTTCACAAGGTAATATTTTCTTAATTATATGTTGATTATTTGATGCTAACAGCTTCACACTATGTCTTTCTGCAAGTAGTAATCTTCTCAATACTAAAGGCATAATGTTGGTTTCAACCTCCATTGCTCTTATAGGATTAGAGCACATAGCTCCTGAAATTATTCTCAATGCCTTATTCTGAATAATATCTAATCTATGTACATACCTACTATCTAAATAAGCTAAACAACTATAATCAAAATGACTCCTAACTATGGATTTGTACAGAATTGAAAGTATCTTTGGATCAGCCCCCCAAGATACTCCTGCAAGACACCTCATGATATTCAGGCCTTTTGCTGAATTTTGAGCGATGTACTTAATGTGCTTTTCAAAAGATAAACTGTTATCAATAACTATGCCCAAAAATTTATGATGTTCAACTTGAGGAATTACTTCACTATTAAATATAATATTGTTAGTAGGGAAATCCTTACTAAAAATCATGGCATTGCTTTTAGCTGGATTAATTTGCAGAAATAATTTGTCATGGTAATATGAACGCAGTTCCTCTAGAGCTTGGTTAATCTTATTTACGGCCATATCAACATCATTATATTCTGTAAATAATGATTCATTATTTACAGAATATAATACAAGGTCATCACTGTCATCAGCAAATTGTAATATATTTACAAAATCAGTATTTACATATTTACAAATCTCACTGGTATACAGATTGTATAATAATGGGGACAAAATTGACCCTTGCATAGTGCCCCTTGATACAGATCTTGGGCCATGTAAAATATTATTGTGTTTCACATACATATAATGTCCGATCAATTAAAAATTCATGCACCCACTTTGCCAGTATGCCAGGTATCCCTAAGCCAGTTAACACTTTAACTAATACTCCAGGGTGAACATTATCAAATGCACCTTTTACATCCAAGAAAGCACATGCAACACAAGCATTACTATTTTTTGCATATTTCAGGTCCGATATAAGGGATAAGAAACTGTCTGCACAGCTTCTACCCCGTCTGAAGCCATATTGGATATGTGGAATGATGCCATTAGCTTCTACATACCAATCAAGATTTTTGTCATAATATTTTCAAAAATCTTACCTATACATGAAGACAAGGAGATGGGACGGTATGAATCTGTCTGGCGGTTTATCTGGTTTAAGTACTGGGATCACACATTGAGTTTTCCAAGACTGAGGAATTATTTGTTTTGTCCATAGTGCATTAAATATATCTAATAAAATATCTTGAACTGCTGAATCTAAGTTTTTAATTAACACTTTCGCAACCAGATATAAAATTTAACCTTACCCCAGAAACCGAGAGCCCGCTAGGTGGGTAGCTCTTTAAGCAAAAATACGTGACCGGCATCTGAGCAAAGATTACGAGTGCCTACCAGGCGGGTTCCTGGTAGCGAAAGTGTTAATATGTATGGAAAATCGTCTAGACCAGGACTAGTATTTTTTCGTGATTGAAGGCTTGATAGGAATTCAGTTTTTGAGAAAGGTTCTAACAGATACTTGGATTTCTCATCATTATTATTAAGATTATAGTAAACATTGAGGTCGTCTAAAAGTATCGGAGTGCCACCTGACAACTTATTTAAAAAAGAAGGAATGAATTCATCACTGTATGTTCTGTTTTTATTTTTAACCCCCGACGAAAAAAGAGGGGTGTTATAAGTTTAACATGTGTATCTGTGTATCTGTGTATCTGTGTATCTGTGTATCTGTGTATCTGTGTATCTGTGTATCTGTGTATCTGTGTATCTGTCTGTGGCATCGTAGCGCCCAAGCGGATGGACCAATTTAAGTGCGGTTTTTTTTAATCGAAAGACTTTTCCGTCGAGATGGTTCTTAGCTATGTTTGGTGGAAATAGGACCAGTAGTTTCCAAGATATTCAGCTTTAATTGGAACAAGTGACGAGATCTCAGCCAATAATGAAGTCAATAATTCGAAATATTGGCTAAATGTTAAGTTTTATTAGCATTTTCTATATGACTCACTAATTGAGGGTCTCATGATGACCAGGTAGTTGTTAATGGATCTCAGCCAATATTGATGCTAAGGATTCCAAATTTTGGTTAAATGTTAAGTTGTATAAGCATTTTCTATATCACTCAATAAATGAAGGTCTCATGATGACCAGCAAGTTGTTAATGGATCTCAGCCAATATTGAAGCCAAGAATTCCAAATTTTGGATAAATAATAAGTTTTATTAGCATTTTCTATATCACTGAATAAATGAAGGTCTCATGATGACCAGCTAGTTGTTAATGGATTTCAGCTAATATTGAAGCCAAGGATTCCAAATTTTGGTTAAACGTTAAGTATTATTAGCATTTTCTATATGACTTACTAAATGAAGGTCTCATGATGATCAGGTAGTTGTTGATGGATCTCAGCCTATATTGAAACTAAGGATTCCTTGGTTAAATGTTAAGTATTATTAGCATTTTCTATATCACTCAATAAATGAAGGTCTCATGATGACCAGCTAGTTGTTAATGGATTTCAGCTAATATTGAAGACAAGGATTCCAAATTTTGGTTAAATGTTAAGTATTATTAGCATTTTCTATATGACTTACTAAATGAAGGTCTCATGATGACCAGCTAGTTGTGAAAGGATCTAAGCCAAGAATTTCTAATGTTGGTTAAATGTTAAGTTTTATTAGCGTAATCAACAGATTAATAAATTTTTGACAGTACAATAATTTGGTACCTTGGAGCTGAAGATGGCCGTAGGAACTCCTAAACAGCACAAGATAAACCCATGATGTTTGGGCTCGTCTGATTGTTCTTGATGAGCAATTAACATTTGTGTAAGAAAGTACAGTCAATAACAAAACCGAGTCTCAATAAAACTTTTTTGACAAAAAAACTCATTATAATTTCTGTCACAGTACTGGGTCACTGTTTTTAACTTTCGGAATTCTGCTAAAGCTGAATTGTTATTAGGACTATTGAACAGGTTCCTTTGGTTGAGGTCACAAAAAGCAACACCCTGCAAGATTTTAAAGCGACTAAATGACACGTAAGCTTTAGCAAAAGTACTCTTGCCTAAGTGAATAACAGCTTTTTAGGATTTTGTAGTTTGTGTCAGTCTGTCCACAGCTTAGCTCAGAGACATAGTGGTTGAATACATTTTTAAAAACAATTTTCATATTTTGATTGTCTTGGCTAATAACTTCGCCATTTTGCCATTATAAGCATTAACTAGTCTGACTTTAACGATTTTTTCCCAGAATGTTGCTTAAGGCTATTGAAATCAAAATATATCCTAACTTCAAACTTAGAGAAGAAGGCATTCATTACCACTGGCTTGGGATCTTGTTGTACCTACATATAGTCAAGGATCAAGCTCGACGAAAGATTGGAAACCCTGGACCTTAAACGGTGTAAAACAAAAATAGTCTCAACAGAAGGAAATTCCGGGACGAAACTTCTGTTTGTTTAAAAAATATGAAATAAAAATAAAATTAAAAATTTAAAAAACCCCCGACATGACAACCAATAAAAAGAAAGAAATAAAATCTACGAAATGTGCCTATACAATGAACAGTAGAAAAAGAATCCAAGCTTCGTTGCGTCGGGGGACCGCTAAGTAAATGAAATGCAATGTACTGAAAATTGTAAAGTGGGAAGCCCAAATGCATACATGCAATTCTGCGTCGAAAAATATATTTCATTTCATTTAGGTACTTAGCGGTCCCCCGAACGCAACGAAGCTTGGATTCTTTTTCTACTGTTCATTGTATAGGCACATTTCGTAGATTTTATTTCTTTCTTTTTATTGGTTGTCATGTCGGGGGTTTTTTAAATTTTTAATTTTATTTTTATTATTCATACCTTTAACTTTTATTGTAATTAGATCAAGTAAGAAAAAATATTCCTGATGGATACATCACTCCAAAAATGGCTCTTGTGAGATTTGGTTTTTCTTACTAGATCCGTTTATTATTCTAAATGGATCTACTGGTAAAAAAAGGTATCATTAGATAGGTACATCGCCCCGAAATTGGATCTAATGAGAATAAAATGTCTCACTAGATCTACCGTGGATCTATCGATTGGATCTATAGAGACTGATCCATTTTTTGACCACTGGTTGAAAAGTTAGAGGGGGGGGGGGGACACCATTTATTTATATTATATTTACAAAACTGCAAATTTCATCAAAAAATAATGTTGGGAGACCCCTATTATTTTTAAAAGACTTATTCAACGACACCCCACACAATAGTGTTGGAACAAAAAAAAAAATCACCCTCTCTTTTTATTATTTTATTATAAGCCTTTGTCTACAGTCATTGACTGTCTTGCTTTTCAGCATAGGCCTCCCCAAGATTTTTCCAAGCCGATCTGTCTCTTGCTGTTCTCATCCATGTTGTTCCTGCTATTTTCTTTATATCGTCTTCCCACCTCCGGTATTGACCACCTTGCTTTCTTTTGTTGTACCTAGGGCACCACTCCATCACATCTTTAGCCCATTTTTCCCTATTGGTTCTTATAAGATGGCCTGTCCAGTTCCATTTCAGTTTTTTGATACATTTTTTGATGTCAGTAACTTTTGTTCTTTTTCTTATGGTTTTGAGTCGAACCTTGTCTTGTAACTTAATATTAAGAATACTTCTCTCCATACTGTGTTGACATGTTTGTAGAGCTTTAGTATTTTGGTCTGTTAGACTCCATGTCTGGCAGCCATATGTCATACTCGGTAGAATGCACGTATCAAATACCTTTCTTTTACTTTTTAATTGAATTACAGGGTTTTTCATAATTTCCTTAAAGGACCAGTATCTCTTCCAAGCGATAGTTATCCTATTATTGATTTCTTTTGTTGTGAGATCGTTTGGTGATATTATTTGTCCTAGATACGTATACTCCTCCACATATTCTATCAAGCTGTTGTTCGGTGTAATCGGGGTTTTGATGTGGTTTGTCATTACTTTTGTTTTTCCCGTATTCATTGTCAACCCGACCTTTTCGCTTTCGAAGACTAGTTGTTCGATCATTTCCTTCAATTTTCCAGCATCTTCAGAAAGTAGGATGAGATCATCAGCAAAACGTAGATGGTTTAGTAAGACTCCATTTATCTTGATACCATACTCGTTCCATTCCAGATGTCTGAATACATGTTCGAGAACAGCAGAAAATAATTTGGGTGACAAGGGGTCTCCCTGTCTTACGCCTCGTTTAATAGGGAAGTATTCTCCGGTACATTCTGTTTTGATTTTAGCTTTCATATCCCTGTAGATGTTGCTGATAAGGTGTATATACTTATTGTTAACTCCTTGTGATAATAGTGTTTCCCAGATTTTCCCGTGCTTCAGTGAGTCGAACGCCTTGTTATAATCGACGAATGCCAGGTAATATGTTTTTCTGTACTCGTTACATTTTTGAATGACTTGCTTAATTGTGTGAATATGGTCGATAGTTGAAAAATCTTTCCGGAAGCCGGCTTGTTCTTTTGGCTGGTTTTCGTCTAGTGTTCTGGTTAAGCGGTCTAGCAAGATCTTCGAAAACACTTTGTATATGTTAGACATAAGCGAGATGGGCCTGTAATTCGAAATATCATTTCTATTTCCCTTTTTGTGGAGTAGTATTATTGTTGAATTAGTCCATTGTTCAGGAATATGTTCGGTGACTAATATTTCGTTGAATAGTTGCATAATTGGAGTCAGGATAGTGTCACATACTCCTATAAGCAGTTCGTTGGAAATCCCATCCTCTCCAGGTGATTTGCCTCTTTTTTGTGACTTGATGGCCTTACTAACTTCTTCTTTTATTATGGGTGGAATAGGTTCCTCAGTTGATTTTTCTTTGGTTGTTTGTGGGCATGTTATTGATACTATCTCTTTGTCACTGTAAAGTTCTCTGTAATAGTCGGTAGCAGCTTCTACTATTTCTAATCTTTTAGTTTTTGACTTTTTGTTTCTTGGGTGTTTTATACTGTTAATCCAACTTGAATTCTCACGTAGTTCTTTCCACGCTTTTTTAGTACCTCCCGTTTTTTCTATATGATATTCTATCAATTTGGTTCTCATTTCTTGTCTGTGTTTTCTAATTTGTGTGTTTATTTCTTTGCTGATTTTGGTTATCTGTTGTTTGTTAGTTTTTCTGTCATCGAATAGTAGTCCTCTTTGCTTGATTAAGTCTCTAGCCTTAGGTCCTATTTTATCTTTTGAATTCTTACTGCCTTCAACTTCTTTCTCAATGTTTTTCAAAGCTTGTTCTATTGTGTCATACTTTTCCTGTAAGCTCTTGAGAGTATTTGCTGTTTGTAACTGTGTCTCAAGAGACTCCAAAGCACTATTTGGCAATGGTAGCTCAATTGGCGTTTTAGTCTTCCTTATATTTTTCCTCGACATTTTTGGGACGTTAGCATATAGATGACCTTGAAGCATTCTATGATCGGTGTTGAAGTTTAGTCTATTCACTACTTTTGTGTTTGAGAACAGGCTTCGTTTGTTTGTAGTAATATAATCGATTTCATTCCTTACTAATCCATTTGGTGACTGCCAAGTCCATTTTCTTTTGAATTTATTCTTGAAATAACTATTCATTATATGCAAGTTGTTTTCTAGAGCAAAGTTTACAAATCGTTGCCCGTTATCGTTTCTTTTGCCAGTGGTGTAGGGGCCAAGTATTTTGTCTTCATTTCTCATTCTCTTGCCAATTTGTCTGTTTAGATCTCCCATTACAATAATAGTGCTGTATAAGTCTTCCATAGTTTTGTTTAATTCTGTGTAAAATTTGTTTTTATCTGCATCTGTTGAGGTTTCAGTAGGAGCATAAACTTGCACTATTGAAGTTGGTTTCTTGTGTTCCGGTAGATTAATGTTTAGCACTGCAATTCTGTCTGATATTCCTTTGAATTCGATTATTCTGTTTTTTAAGTATTTTTTGACTAGAAAACCGACTCCATATCTCCCTCTTGTTTCGTTTTTGTAGTAAAATATGTGGTTTTCGTATTCTTCAATTTTTTCATCTGCTCTCCGTACTTCGCTAATGCCAACTATATCCCAATTTATACCTTGTAGTGCTTCTTCCAGTTCAGCCAAGGATTCCTCTGACCTCAGTGAACGGGTATTGAGTGTTGAAATGTATAACTTTTTCCTCTGTGTTTTCTTGTCTTTGTCGTTATTTAATGTTTGTTTGCTTTTTGTACTGTTTTTAGTATTGTTCAGATTTTCTTGGGGGTAGCGGTCTAATACTCCCGCGGGGACCGGCCGTATTGGGAGATGGTTAGGTTGTTGTTTGCTCAATGGTTTTGTTTTGCTGTTGTTTTGCTTCCGGGGCCTAGTTTTCTTTAATTGCTAAATGTTACTCGCTGCTGATGATTGCGAGTTTGATCTTGAACGGTTCGTGAACTCGTATGCATTTGTTTTATTAATCTTCGATGGGGCTAATTGACATCCTGCCTCTTTATCGTTGTTGGAAGTTGGTGATTTTGTTGGTGAACGTTTCCTTTTTTCATTGTTTTTTTCCTAGCTAGGTTTTTCTTTAATTATCAATTTATCGTATTTGATTGTAGCAATTTTCCCCTTCTTGATTTCTTCTTTTCTCTTGATATTAAGGTGTTTCCTTATTTCGATTACATCTTTGGGATAGTCTTCGGACACAAAGATATTTGTGGGTAACCTCTTACTGTTCTGTAGTACTTGTCTTTTTCTCCAAGCTAAAGTTAATTTAACTAGTATTGGTCTATGCTTTTTGTCCTCCTTAATTCCTAATCGGCGAGTTTCACTTATTTCCCATTTGTCAAAAGTTTCTATTTCTCCCTCTTTTGCAACAGTGTTCAAGATTTCCAATACGAGTTGAGGTAGTTCCGTATAGCTTCCTTCGGATTCTTCTACACCGTGAAGTATTACGTTATTTTTCCTCACTTCCCTCTCTAAATTATTGACTTTGTTTTTGAGTACTTTTACATCACTTTTTAGTTTTAAGTTCTCTTCCACTAATGGAGCCAATTTTTCTTCAATAGTTGATGCTAAACTTGTTTTAAAACTTTCCGATAAAGAATTAGTATGTTTTTCGAAGTCTTTTCTTAATGCCTTCATGTTTTCTTCCATTTTTTTAAGGATAGTTTCCATCGTTTCCGATTTAAAGTATTACCACTAAATCGGTAAAATTTATTTATCCTGGTATTACTGTTTAGAGGTTGGTATCCCTTTTTTGGGGTAATTCGGTTTCTTTTTACTAGCAACACCGTATTAGCCGTCACTGTCACTGACCGGAAGTGCTTCAATCACGCTGTTATAATGTTGTCTATAGTTGATGTTAAAGGTGATTTGCGAAATAATTTCAACACAGTTTTCCTCTTCTTTCGTCACTTTTTATGCGAGTTTTTTAGCAATTCGTATGCTTGAGGCTTAACTTTTAACGTATTTCGTGTTTTTATAGTTTATCAATCGGTTTTTCACAGGGTTTTTAATTAAAATCACTTCACAACACTTATAGCAGTTATCACTTGACAGTTGCGCCACCGGAAGACCCTCACTTTAGGTGTACCCGAACTCCCTTTAGGGAGGAACCCGAAAAAAAATTTTTTTTTAGTTTTTATTTTACCGTTTTGTCTGCGTGATACATACACATACTCATACCAAATTTCAGCTTTCTAGTACCTACTAATGATCACGGAGCTAAGCCGCGGACGGACGGACGGACAGACGGACAGACGGACAGACCATCCCAAACGGCTCAAACATGTAGCCACTGTCGATGGCTGCATACTTGCGCCGCTTGAGGTGTTCGGCCGCGTCCGCAGCAACCCCAGCTTTGGTGGTGGTCACTGGAAGGTGGGACGGCGCTAATGTATCCACGCACGCATGTGTCATACATATATAGACCGGGAGATAGTGACAGAATTTTCTTGGTCATTTGTAACAGTATGGCGGTTCTTCAGGGGTCTTAGTACGCAATGACAAAAAGAAAAATGATGGTCATAGCGCTGGTACCGGCGGCCCGATCGCGTGGGCGTTAGTCGAACTCGTCGGATAAATTACGAGTGTCAAACGATTTGTATCACAAAAATTTTAGTATTTTCCGATAGCCCATAAAAAACATGTAGGCGGTAATGTCATGCCATACTTCTCCGGTGTGACTTACAGCCCGCCATACCGACGCAAATGCGTTCATAAAAAATAAAAAAATTCAACCATTTGTACCAGGCTAATTTTTGCACAGTTAATTATCGTCGTGCAGCCATTTACGAAAATCACCATGCCATACTTTTCCGACGGTTCTAAATGGCCGCCATACCACCGAAAATCAGCAAAATTTTTTTTTCGCCAAACGATTTGTACCACCCCAAAATTTTTTTTCAACAGCTCCTGAATGATGATAAATAGAAGTGTGATAATGCCATACCTTTGGGAGGTGGCGAATGTGTATAATATTTTTTTTTAATTGTAAGATTTTATTCGTATTTTGAACGATTTGTAACAGTATGGCACTAATTTTTCCTGTAAGTTTGAGGTTCAACGAATATAAATACAAAATTTCAAAGATCTAGGTGGCGGCAATCTTGAATTATAGTCAGATGTTTATATCGTATAATATTGAACGGCTACCATCGCTCGAACGATTTCTCGAGACATCTCGGCTCATCGTGTTGTGAGACACAATGTCTGGCAACGCAGGTATTACGGCAGCTGCTTGTCAGACGACCCACAACTACATAGCAATAATTGGAGTTCTATGTATTAGAATAAGTCGACCGTTATAGTGTGCCCATGTTGCATGCAAGATGAAGAGGAAAAAGATGAAGAAGAGAAAGATGAAGGCGGCGAAGGTAAATATTTAAGAAATTAATTTTATGTTAACGATTTGCGATTGTGTATTGCGCTTGTGTGAAAAAATTAAATGATTTGTAGATACTGATGCAGTAAGCAGCGACGAGGACGACGAAAACGAGTTGGAGCATGCCGGGGATTTCGGCTTAGATGACCTCGAAAGTCTGTAAATCTTTCGGAATAAACTGCATTAATATTGATATTGCATATATATTTTTTTCACATGTACGGTGTAATTTTCCCAAACCATACTTTTTTTTCAAGTTTCGAAAATTTGAAATGCCGTACTGTAACAATTTGGTCCATTTTTTTATTAATTTATATCTTGCTCGAGTGTGACAATCTTCCGCCCCATGGTTACAGTATGGGATAATTATTTTTAGGTAGAATTTCATCCAAACGAACCAAATACAATGATGCCATACTGTAACAAATGATTTTATGTCTTGCACCTTGAAAACCCGTTGTAAAATCAAGTTTTTCAAGTATGTTGCCCCTTTTTCCCTCTATTAGAAGTATGGCAAATATAATAATGGTCCCATTGCATCATATAATTTCCAAAAATCCAAATGCCATACTGGTACAAACCGTCAATTTTTTTTTTTTATGGTTTACGTCTTGGCTCAAGTCTCACAGTCGTCCGCCCCATGGTTACAATCCGGAATATTTTTTTGTAGGTAGAATTGTATCCAAACAAACAGAATATAATGATCCCATGCTGTAAAAAAATATTTTACGTATTGTACAGTCGTATTTTTGAAACGTGTCGAATAAATAAGTTTTTCAAGTATGGCAGCACTTTTTCCCCCTACTAGAAGTATGGCAAATATGATAACGGTCACATTTTATCAAATACTTTCCAAAAATCCAAATGCAATACTGTTACAAATCGTATGGCGAAAAAAAAAAATTTGCTGATTTTCGGCGGTATGGCGGCCATTTAGAACCGTCGGAAAAGTATGGTATGGTGATTTTCGTAAATGGCTGCACGGCGATAATTAACTGTGCAAAAATTAGCCTGGTACAAATGGTTGAATTTTTTTTATTTTTAATTAACGCATTCGCGTCGGTATGGCGGGCTGTAAGTCACACCGGAGAAGTATGGCATGACACTACCGCCTACATGTTTTTTATGGGCTATCGGAAAATACTAAATTTTTTGTGGTACAAATCGTTTGACACTCGTAATTTATCCGGCGAGTTCAACTAACGCCCACGCGATTGGGCCGCCGGTACCAGCGCTATGACCATCATTTTTCTTTTCGTCATTGCGTACTAAGACCCCTGAAGAACCGCCATACTGTTACAAATGACCAAGAAAATTCTGTCACTATCTCCCGGTCTAATATACCTACGGGTCAAACTGTGAGAACCTCTTTTTTTGAAGTCGGTTAAATAGTTCGGTGAATCTGAATAGATACATAAGTACTATGGGTGACCTTACAAGCGGTCCGGTGGTTTCGAATTTTTGATATGTTGTCTAAGATGGTTAGTGAGTGTATAAAATTCAAAATTTATATGTAAAAACTAGCCAAGTCAAGTCTTGATATTGAATTACACCCCAAGTAAAATAAATGCATTGAGTATGTCGGATGTCCTTGTATCTAAACATTTTAGGGCAAAGAAGTTGGCGCCCATATAGATCTCAATTCTTTTGTCGGCGAAGTCGACAACGTTGCACGCGACATTGAACTTGACTCTCATTGAACATTTATGTTTTTGATGGGATTAATTTTAAGGGTTAAAGTTGGTAGTTGTATCCGTAACGTAGCAATAACGATCTCGACAGAAGAGGCTTCCGAAATATAAACACAGACACAGACAAACACCCAGATACCTATATCGCTTATTTTTTGTTGGGGGTTAAAAACAGACTAGTTACAAAAACTCGGGAACAACATTAAAATACTGCTAAATTTAATTATAATGAATTTATTAATACCAAATCTGATTACACATTTCAATATGCGCATACCAAAATATATTAATTTCGGGACCGAAACAACAGTACCCACATACAATAAGGCAGGTATGCAATGGTACAAATCAGTTGCATCAAAAATACACAATGCATTTTAAATAGCACGGAACTTTTATTTGAGGCAGACTATCTATTTTTATCATAGGCACTGGCCATAGTGTGAAAGTGTGCTAGTATTAATCCAGACCATTCCTTCGCTGCGGGAAGAGTTTCTGCTCCACTTGGTCGACCTTTCGAGCTGCGCCGACCAGCTGCTCGGACGCAGCCGCCGCCGATGCGCCACAAGTCTCTGCTATTTCTTGTATTCCATTTGAAACCTGCCAGACAATGTCCACATTCAACGAACCCGTATAATGTATTCCATAATAATTTATCAGTATGACATTTGAAGATTTGCTGAAGTCTTAGCAGAGGCTAATCGCATCGACGGTTCCATGTAGTGTCCGACCGAAGTTTAGGTTTCGGCTAGTTTCAGCCAAAAAACAGCCGAATCGTACTCTCGGGTCGCGTTCGGCTAACGTCGGGTGCGCTTCCGCTCGGTAGTCGGCACGGTTATAATAATATTTTTCTACTCCAGTACTTTTTTCTGTCATTTATATAGTTACTAACTCTAATATAAAGACAAATTATGAAAGTCTGTAAAAGTCTATACTCTATTGCCCAAAAAAACACTGCTAAACGATGTTATAATGTCGCCAAAATAGCATCACTTACACTCGCGTTTTTAATTAGGCGAACTAACTTGACAGTTCATTGCACACGAATGTTGCCACAGTTTCGCTAGTGTTGTTAATATCGATATTTAAAAAAAACCAGTTCAAACCAGAATTTTAGTTAAACAGCGTTAAAACAAAAGTAGTCATAGTATGTTACATAAATTTTGCATTATTATGTTTGAAATAAAACTAACAATTTAATGACACGAAACAATAATAAAAAAAGGGTTGGAATTAAAATACTTATATCGACCTAATTTTGTTTTAGGAGATCGCTAAGAACGCTGTTTGCTGTTTGGTTTTCTTGACAGTTCCGCGGTACAATCGAAAACACTATAATTGACATTTGTGAACGAATATAACATTATTTGCAACATGTTGAGGTTATATCGACATACATTATTTGTATCGACATAGACCAATCACTTTTTTTTTTTCTATTCCTGGCAACATTTCCAGCTGTCAAGTTAGTTCGCCTAATTAAAAACGCGAGTATAGTACCACAGATTACAAGACAAACAGCGGCATTCACACAATTTGCAATTAAAAAAAAAGCTTATGCACTAAGTAAGGCATTGCTGCCAACTTAAAAAAAAGTTTTATCTTCAGAGCATGGATGCTTAGTATATTGAACGTATACCTTTATGTATAAGTTCATATTTTATTTACAGATGTTTAGTATAGTGAACGTATACCTTTATGTATACCTTCATATTTTTTTGACAAAAGGACGTCAAAAAAAAGTTTATCAGACAATTTTTTTTTTAATTTTGTTGATCCGAGCGGGAACATGTAATTATTTTGATTGTTGTTTATTTGCATTTTATTTATGAAATGTCGAGTCGTAGAAAAAGTATTTTATGCAACCGTTGTATAAGAGGGGGCAAAAAACGCGAGGGGCATGGGTTACGATGTGAGCGTAGCGTCGTATTTGCTACCGATTTTCCGGGCTCTGATAAACCAAAAGTTACGGGTAGCTAGCTGTATTTATGAATGAGTATTTAATGGTTTCAATTCAATGATATTCAAATCAAGTCAAATACCGTATTGTGTAGTACGTACCGCATCGGCTTCAGCCTTCACTTCAACAGCGGCTTGGTGCATGTTGTTGACAGTTTCTTGCATTTCAGGAACATGCTGAATTGGTTCAGATTCTAATACTGGCACAGCCTGAAATAACAATCAATTGCTTCGTTGTAAATAATACACTATGAGGATTTGCTGTCTAAGATTATTGATTTTCTCTGTGTGAACAACCTCCTAACTCTCCTAAGTAATTACGAAGAAGTCATAATGGTGTAGTTTCTAGCAAATTAAAGAACATTTGTGAGAATCTTGTTAAAAGTTTCGTGAGACATTTAATTATTGTATTAAGTGGTCACGTGAAATTGTCAGGAACGGCCCGACATGTTTCGAACTCGTATGGAGCTCTTCATTAGGGACGTACACCGACGCGGCAACTTCGTCACTGATGAAGATGAAGAGTTCGAAACATGTCGGGCCGTTCCTGACAATTTCACGTGAGTGTAAACCGCCTAATACAATAACATGTGTGAGGGTCTGAATGCATCTAATAAGATTGATGCTGCATGTATACTCTGTCCGATCTCTAAGAATAAATGAAGTCACTTTGGCACAAGGTATAAACAACCGTACAAATGTAAATTTAAGGTCGTTTTTCACTTGTACCAGTTTGACATAATTTGACCTTAGAATTCCGGATAGACTATAACTCCTTAAACATAATGATTATTATGTGTATTAAGAGGCGTTATTCCTTTTAAAATTTATTTTTTTCATATCATGACAAATATATTGATAATTTCAACCAACTTTTAGAAGTAGGTAAATAATACTTTTCCCCGAGTTCTAGGTAGTAACATAGCTATTTCATGCTTTTATTGCGTGCAATCGAAAATAGTTGAAAAAACTAATTTTCCGCGTGAATTTTGTCAATTTCGAGTAGTTTTTCAAACAAAAATTATCAACGAAAAATTCAAACTGTAGGTTTCAAATATATACCAATACATCCCAATAGCCCTGTTCTAGGTAGTAACATCAATAATATGTTAAGAAGCATGTTTGATCATAGAGAAAAATGTCAAAAGCAATCAGCATTTTAAAAGGAATAAGGCCTCTTAATACTACCAACCGTTTACCGTACCTACGGGATAGTAGACCAAATGGGAAAGTGGACAATGCGGGAAAGTGGACCAAATGGTAAAGTGGACCAAATAGGAAAACGGACCATACGGGAAAGTTGACCAAATGGGAAAGTGGACCAAATGGGAAAGTGGACCAAATGGGAAAGTGGACCAAATGGGAAAATGGACCAAATGGGAAAGTGGACCAAATGGGAAAATAGACCAAATGGGAAAGTGGGCCAAATGGGAAAACGGAACAAATGGGAAAGTGGACCAAATAGGAAAACGGACCATACGGGAAAGTTGACCAAATGGGAAAGTTGACCAAATGGGAAAGTTGACCAAATGGGAAAGTGGACCAAATGGGAAAGTGGACCAAATGGGAAAATGGACCAAATGGGAAAGTGGACCAAATGGGAAAGTGGACCAAATGGGAAAATCAAGTGGACCATTCGGAAAAGTGGACCATTTGGGAAAGTGGTCCATTCAGGAAAGTGGACCTCGTGTACCTGAAGGAAAAAAACAAAATGTGTACGTGGTTCGCAAACCTGCTGCGAGCGGCACGCGTGTGGCTTGCAGCGAGCCGACGTTTACAACGTACTCATTTCTGAAACTGTAACGTTGCACCTAACTGTAACCGCTACTGTTACCAAAAGCATAGTGTGTACGTGGTTCGCGAGCCTGCAACGAGCGCTACACGAGCGACTCGCAGCGAGCCGACGTTTGTCGGTTTTTGCCGCGAATCAACGGGCGCTCGCAGCGCGCTCGTGGACGTCAAGAGAGGTTGTTGCTAGCCGCTGCGAACCAGCTATATATACATTAGATATTCAAAATCAGTTGTACTCATTCTCATAAATTTTTTGTAATGCCCACTAATTTCTTGGTTTTTCAACATGAAAAGTAGATTACTTCTTTCCCGATACATTCTATGAATCCACCATCTTCGTGGCTCATCGAGTAAGGCATCTATAAGTTTGTATTCTGCATAAGCGAGAGCCACTTTGTCGAGCCTGAGTGTCGACGAGTAATGAAATGACGAATCCAAGTTTTCGACCACGCAAACCTCTAACAAACTAACTCAATCAACGCGTTAGGGCCTTATCACATTTGCGATTTGCGAACGAATTTTGTATGAAGGCGATTACGCAGCGAGTTCGCCGCGACGCTTATTTGTATAGAAAATTCGCTCGCAAATCGCAAGTGTGATAAGGCACTTAGCGGTAATCAGAATGATGTATATTTATTTTATTGTATTTCACGCCATTCAGAATGACGCGCTCTAGAATAAATCATATTTAAAATGTTTTGAATGTGAATGACGTCTAGCCGTTCATTCTTACAAATAAAGTAATAAATAAAACAAGAACAGTATGAGCCACAAAGTTAAAGGAGCGATTATTATTGCAGTGTACTAAGGGAGAGACAAATAAAGACTGTATCGTTAAGTATAAAGACAAGTAAAATAAAGTATTACTGACAACTTTCATATATATATATTAATAGAAAAAAAAAACTTCTACGTTTTAGACGTTAAATAATACAAAAACGTCTTTAAACCCAATGAAATCATTCATATTTAGCAAATTTTTTGACTTTCTGTCTGTACGTAGAAATCAGAGTTCGGACAGCGCCTTGGTCAAATTTTTTTGTCATCCTGTTCTAGTCTCGACGAAATTGCTCTTCGGAATCTGTAGACCGGGCATTTTTCCGCAGTTAAGCTTTAGTTATAGCCCAAAAACGTTTGATAGGCCTAAGATTTGGGCAATTCTGGGGTTCATAGCTTTAGGTACAAAATTGATATTTTTCTCTTCATACCACTACAAAGTCTTGGACCCATAGTGGCAAGATACCAAATCGGGTCAAAATATAGTCTGAACACTTGTGTTTTCTAACCATATAGGAAAAATTCGTTTATTAAGACATTCCTTTATATAAATATGCTGTCATTGTAGACGTAGTGATAAATGGAGTCGATTTGAGGCCACACTCGCAGATCGCCTGCCATACCATAATTTTTTTGCCAATTTTTTCTGTAAAAATTGACTTTAGATTCACTAATAACAGATCGATCTTGAACTGTGTAATACTTCGGTCCCGGCAGAGATTTATAATCGAATTTCACTTATGTCTCATCGTCCATTATACGACACAGATTTTCCTTGAAAGAATAGAGTCATAAATTTTTTGAAACTCTTTATTTTACTGAGCTTTGCTGTTTTTTGCTTTGTTTAGGCTGCTTTTGCTTCTTGAAGGTCTTTAAATTGTATCTCTGCTTTGGACGTTGGACCATACCAATAGATGTACCTAACTTTTTAGCCAAATCCCGAACAGACACCTCCTTGTTGGTTGTGTATGCCTTTATTATCTTATTATCCAAATTGGGGTTTGAAGGACCTGATTTTCGGCCGGATTTCGGTTTGTCAACGAAAGTATACTCTTGGCCGTACTGTTTAATCGCATTTTGGACTCCACCAATACTTAACGTTTTCGAGTTTAGCTAGCTTCCTGAGAGTGATTCCTTTTATACTACACCATTTGTCCAGAATCGATTTTCGTTTTTCTGGTGAAAGTCCATACAGTTTTAGTTTACAATAACTAACCAGGAAACGAAGCAATCCTAGTCAAATCCAACATTTAATGTTTAGATTGACATCAGTTTGAATGAAAAAAAAACTATGTTTTAATCGAATGAAACCACTGTCAAGTTGTCTTTATACTTAACGATACAGTCTTTAGTGTTTTTTGACGAGGGTTTAAAATGTTGCAAGAGATTGGGCACGCCTTATAAGGCGTCTGGATATATCCAGAGGTAGCGAATTCCACAGTAAAGTATCCCGGAAAGTGAAAGAACCATTATACAATTTTGAAGATGAAGGGGGACAGTTAGAACTAAATTTTGAGCAGATCGAATAGAACGCAAATAACTGAAGCGCTCCTTGAGGTAGCGGGGAGTTGTGGGGAATTCTTATTCTCATTCAAAATGAAATTTGCCCAACTCTGAATAAGCTGATGTTTATAAGTCGAACATGCACTTAAAATAATTCCTATCATACAAAATTTTTAACAAAAAAAAGAACCGACTTCAGTAAAACTAAAAAGCCGAAAATAACCCGTTCAAGTACAGATTACATTTGACTCACCCTTTGAAATCGATCCCAAACCACTCAGTTATTATATTTATATATTAAAGTTTACGTGAGGTTTGGCACCGACTTCAAAGGGTGAGTCAAATGTAATCTGTACTTGAACGGGTTATTTTCGGCTTTTTAGTTTTACTGAAGTCGGTTCTTTTTTTTGTTAAAAATTTTTTTTTTTCGCTTTTTAGTGATTCATATAAAATACTTATGGCGGGGTGATCAGGGAGGTCTTGAAGGCATGCATCTCGTTTGAAATATCTCCTAACTCCTAACTGTTAAGGAGTTGTACCTTCCATCATCAGTTCAGCATGAAAAGATGATGAGTACCATATGCAAATACTTAAATAGTTTTAGAAAATACATGAAAAATATTATGAGTGCCTATAAAATTTCAGGAATTCCTTCGATTCCTCATGGATCTCGTCATCCGATCTTCACCAAAATTTTATGGGACCAACCTTGAGATGTCTATTCATGAACCTAAAAAGAATTTTCCAAATCGACTCATAAATGACGGAGTTATGAGGTAACAAACATAAAAAAAAAAAAAAAAAAAAAAACATACAACCGAACTGAGAACCCCCTCCTTTTTTTGAAGTCGGTTAAAAAGGGTACATGCTGTACTCACCTGCTTGCACCGATGCATGCAAGAGCAGTGGTGGCGCAGCACAGGCTCGGCACCTGCCACCACCTGCATGTGCTTGTCCATTTGCTCACTCTGCAGCAACAATCAGAAGCACAAATAAATTAATAATTAATCCATTTATTAAATTATGCAGCTGTGTTTATAAACCGCCATTTGAATCCAGTTTACTTTATTGGTTGGCATATTATTAGTCTCATCGAGCATGAATAGCAACAGGCAAGTTACCTAGAGTTGAAATTTTCATTGAACACATATTTGACACATGACAGCACCCATATAACGTAAGAATGCATAATCCTAACGTAAGTGAACGAAGCAAGCGTGCCGCAATAGCGGACGGCGAAGCGTCAGAATGTAACTGCTACCAGATGGGCTATGTCAGAACTGCGACCACACCAGCGCGCGGGCGGAAAGAGCGAAGCGAGCGTACCGCGGCAGCGGTCGGCGAAGCGCCAGAACCGAAATGCTGCAAGTAAATGCCTAAGCGAACCGCTCTTTCTTGATTTTAGAAATTCAGATAAAGACCTAAAGGTTGTCGTACACGTAACCGCTCGGCGCAGGACCGGCGCCGCCTCACCTCATCGGCTCGCTATCACCCAGGCGTCTATATAGGAAACGACTAACAACACCGAGGTGTCCGCGCGGCCTCAGCTAGGTGACATCGCGCTTACGGCTGGGCGACAGCTTAATGTACGATTCTCATTGACCGGGCCTGGCCGGGTCGGCTGCCGCCGCGTCGCAACGGGCGCTCTGGCAGCCAGCAGCGGCTGACCGCGTCCAGTGACCACTTGGCCAGATCGGGCGGGTTCGGCTACCGCCTCAGTCCGAACGGAGCCGATGGCGCGTGGCGGTGATCGAACGGAGCCGATGGCGCGCGGGGGTAACAGATCGGCCGGCAGCGGCGCTAATAACATTCGAATATG
This sequence comes from Apotomis betuletana, assembly GCA_932273695.1. Taxonomy (NCBI): domain Eukaryota; kingdom Metazoa; phylum Arthropoda; class Insecta; order Lepidoptera; family Tortricidae; genus Apotomis; species Apotomis betuletana. The sequence continues at coordinate 36,545,956 of OW026298.1, forward strand.
GGATCTGACTGTTGTACAGAAGCTCTACATTCCCTTGGCGCCGACTCCACCCGTTCAGTGGGAATCGTACTTTAAGCGAGGCGGCATCGCAATCGAATGGAACCTGCGAGAGACGTCGGTGGGGCCTCGGCCGGACGGCCGGGGGAGACGATGGCTATCATATTGTGATTTTTCTGTAAAATATTTCAAAATAGATGAAACCAAGGCTATTCTAGGCCAAATATATGCTAACAGACCGGTACATATTTCAAAAATCAATTTGAATTCGTATTTCTGGAACATGACGTCTTTCACTTGTAGTAGGTATATACGTCGATAAAAAGCAGAATATCGTGCTAATTCGTAACAATATTTGTAAGAATTATCAGTTCCGTTATGGGGAGACCTCGTGGAAATAAAAACTTAACAGTATCTATACAAGAAGCAATTGTAATTGGGTACAAAAATGGCTTAACGCAATCGACGCTGGCTAAGCAATTTCAACTTCATCAGTCGACTATATCGAAGGTTTTAAAACGCGAAAAGCTTCACGGATGTGTAAAAAAGCCCAACAGACCTGGTCGCCCACGCTGCACATCACATTTGGTTGACCGCAACATTTTGAGAATAGCCAGAGACAATCCACGATTCACGGCGAGCGACGTTATGCAAGAAATATCGGCTGGAGATTCAGTTTCTGTGAGCGTACGTACTATAAGAAATCGTCTGATTGATGGTGGACTTCGTGCTCGTCGCCCTGCTAAGAAACAACTTACTTCCAAGTATAATCGGACAGCTAAAAAAATATGCGAAAGAACATCTTTCTTGGACTGCCGAAATGTGGGAAAAGGTAATTTGGAGCGATGAATCCAAGTTTTTACTATTTGGAACAAATGAAATTACGTACAGTCGCCATCAGATATATCGTAGCATGTAAGGTATTCATAAATATCTGAACACGACTCTTATTGACTGGGCGTTACAGTACATGTTCACATATTTATGAACGCCTTATATGCTGCGATATATCTGATGGCGACTGTACGTACGACGCCCCGACAATGCTCGCTATGACCCCAAGTACCAGCTCCCTACAGTCAAGCACGGCGGCGGCTCCCTTATGGTGTGGGGCTGATTTAGTGCAAGTGGCGTTGGTCCGTTACATCGAATAAACGGCATCATGACGAAGGAAGTTTATGAAGAAATATTACAAGATGTTTTTCTTCCCTGGGCACGCCAAAATTTCGGCAGGGCGTTTATATTTCAACAAGATAATGACCCGAAACATTCATCGAATCTTGTTAAGCAGTGGTTCAAAAAACGTAGAGTGAGGGTTTTGGAATGGCCCAGTCAAAGTCCGGACTTGAATCCGATAGAGAGTCTATGGAAGGAGCTAGGACGTCGTGTGAGTGCAAGAAAGGCAAGAAATATCAATGAAAGATTTGAACAATTAAAGGAAGAATGGGAACGCATTCCAAATTCTTGCCTCGCAAAGCTGATTGCATCACTGCCCCGAAGATGCCAAGCTGTTCTTGATGCAAAGGGGTTCAATACCAAGTAGGTACTAATCATATAGTTTGATTTTCAGTCTAGAATCTGTTATTCTTGTTGTTTTTTTTTTTGTTAATAAACCACTTTTACCTATACTTTGAGTTTTAGATATTTTAGGTAAGTACTTTTAAATAACTTTGTGCAAATCGAGTCTTTTATGATATCATATGAATGTAATATGTGATTATACTCTGTATTTAAAGAGCTTTCATATGATAATATTAAAGGCAGGTTTAGTCGATCATATATAGAAATATTTAATAAAAACACAAATATGATAGATTTTTCCGCTACTGTATACCAAAAAAATGTACTCTAAACGTACTATACAAACAAAAGTTAAGATAAGTGTTTGTACGGAACCCTCAGTGCGGGAGTCAGACTCGCACTTGGCCGGTGTTTTGCTATATTATTACTTAAGGCATAAAGCCATCAAGGATTAGACAACCTCAATCTTCTGTACCGTAAAATTTTGCGAACCTGACTTACCCAGTTCTCGCTCTTGGCCCTTCACTTACTACGAACAAAACTTAATGCGAATCTCACAATAATCCTTGATAAATTTACCATAAACCTTTCATACATACAAAAGCGATATCACTTATGAATTCAGCGCAATCTGTTACCAAATACTAACGTTTTAAATAGTTCATCTTTTTTTTCTGCTATAAGGTGAGTTCTCTCAAAATCTTCACACTTTGCACAACCTACATATCCCCATAGATAAGTTGTCCTTTAATTTTGCCAAATTTTCCATACATTTGAATCTAATTTTCTTTAACTATTTGCCAACAAGTCAGATATTATGTAGGAATAGACATTCAATATTTTAAATATATTTTTTCTGTACTGCTCACAAACACTAACGCAGGTAGGTATGTAAACTACACGTTACATTATTTAAAAAAAATAGTACATTATATAACGTACATTATAAAAAGTTAAATTTTTTTACCTTTGGGGCAAACTATTATTAAATAAAAGAGTTCAGTAACTGTAATCATAGTTTTATTTGAACTGTCACTATTGCTGTCTAATTTAGATGATTCCGAAGATGATGAGGAAGCATCACCAACATTAATAATGAATAAAATAAATGATAATAAGCCTGACATCGTTTTGGTAGATCGATCCAAGCGCCAGGCAGTGCTCGTCAACATCACCATCCCCCATGACGAGAACCTCGTGAAGGCTGAGGAGGACAAACTCAGCAAGTACCTTGACTTGGCTCACGAGGTGACCGCCATGTGGGATGTTGACTCTACGATCATTGTCCCGATAGTCGTTTCGGCAAACGGTCTTATAGCGAAGAGTCTCGACAAACATCTTAAGAGACTCTAGCTAGATGGCTGGATCAAGGGCCAGATACAAAAGGCGGTACTCCTGGACACGGCGTGTATCCCTCAGGAGGTTCCTCTCTCTGCAGCTCTTAACACCGGTAGCCTGAGCCCAGCCCCGCTGCCGGCGGCACCCTAGGTTAGGCTTTTATAATGCGTTTATATATTTTGTAGTGGAGTTTTCGGAGTAGGGTTCATGGTAAAAAAATACTTGAAAAAAGAAATAATAGAATTTAGAGGAATATCGGACAGGATTGCTATTTTGAACATAAAACTTCCTGGCTATAAACAACCAACCTCAATCGTTCAAATATATGCTCCAACAGAAGTAAGCGATACCAATGTTAAAGAAGAATTCTACAAAAAACTTAACCAAACTATGTCAGATTTGTACAAAACAGTTATTATAATGGGAGACTTTAACAGCCAAATTGGAAAGAGAAACAAAAATGAAGATAACATACTCGGACCATATCCTACTGGAAAACGAAACGACAATGGACAAAGATTGGTGAATTTCGCTGTAGAACATAACCTGCACATAATGAATAGCTACTACAAAAGGAAATATAGCAGAAAATGGACATGGATGTCACCTGATGGCAAAACAAAAAATGAAATTGATTATATTCTCACAAACAAACCTAGAATATTTCTGAATGTTGATATTGTAAACCAACTTAACTTTAACACAGACCACAGAATGCTTCGAGGACAGATGCAATCATCAGAACCAAAAATATCTAGGAAAAATATCCAAAGTAGTAGAAAACCCATACCTTTACCAATACCAAGGAATATCCTGGAATCTTTAGAAAACACATTTAAAATGAAAAAGAACCACAAAGATGTCCAAGAAAGTTATAATACGTTTGAAAAACAGCTGAAAAAAATAGAAAACGAAATGAAAATAAATAACAAGATTCAAGATAAAATAGGCCCAGAGGCAAGAGATCTGATGAAACAGAGGAAAACCTTTTACAAGGACAGGAAAAACAACAAACAAATCATAACAAATTTAAGTAAGGAAATAAATTTACAAATCAGAAGGTACAGACAGAAAAAGCGGGATAGCATAATCAATTACTACATAGAAAAATCTGGAGGAATTAAGAAGGCATGGAACTTTCTACGAGAAACTACAAATTGGATAGACAATATGAGACACCATAGAAATAAGAAAACCAAGACCAAGAGAATCGAAATACTGGAAGTAGCCACAGAATATTACCGTGAACTTTATTACGACAATAGGATACTAGACGAAACACAACCAACTGAAAAATGTTTAAATACGAGGGAAGAAGTCCCAAACATACTAAAACAAGAAGTAGAAAAGGCGATAAAATCGCAAAAAAAAAGGGAAATCAACGGGAGAAGACTGTATATCAAATGAACTTCTAATAGGAATATCAGATGTTGCATTAGACACTATGACAGACCTATTTAACGATATCTTAGACACAGAATACATACCTAAACAATGGACCACATCAACCATTATATTGCTCCACAAAAAAGGAAATAGGGACAATATTGCCAATTACAGACCTATCAGTCTGATGTCTAATGTCTATAAAGTGTTCTCTAAAGTAATACTAAACCGCTTAACAAAGACTCTCGATGAAAACCAACCAAGAGAACAAGCTGGCTTCCGCAGTGATTTTGCAACGATTGACCACATCCACACAATAAAGCAAGTAATTCAGAAATGCAACGAATATGGCTTAACCTATTACCTAGCCTTTGTTGACTACAACAAAGCATTCGATTCTTTAAGGCACACAAAAATTTGGGAAGCACTTGCAGCTCAAGGTGTCGAAAATAAATACATAAGAGTGATCAACAACATATACAAAACAATGACGGCGAGGATAAGAACAGAAAGAGTCGGCGAACACTTCCCTATCAAGAGAGGAGTCAGACAAGGGGACCCGCTGTCACCGAAACTCTTTTCGGCAGTGTTGGAACACATATTCAGAAATCTTGAATGGGACAACTATGGACTAAACATTAACGGAGTTCGTCTGAACCACTTGAGATTCGCAGATGACTTAATTCTGATTTCCACAGACCCAAGAAACCTGGAAGAAATGCTCAAACATCTAGTACTAGAAAGTGATAAAGTTGGACTCTCAATGAACGCAACAAAAACCAAGGTAATGACGAATCATACCAAATCACCCATTATAGTAAACGGCGCCGAAATAGAATATGTTGAAGAATACACATACCTTGGACAAACAATAGCACCAATGGACCTCACAACAAAAGAAATAAACAACAGAATACAGCTAGCATGGAAAAGATATTGGTCTCTCAAAGACGTTGTCAAAAATCCTCAAGTACCACCCAAAGCAAAGAAAAAGATATTTGATTCATGTATTCTGCCCGTAATGACTTATGGATGTCAAACATGGAGCCTAACAAAACTAAATATGACCAAACTCGAGACGTATCAACACAGCATGGAGCGAAGTATGCTCAATGTGAAACTAAAAGACCGAGTAAGACTAAAAACATTACGAAACCAAACAAAAATCACTGATGTAAAGTACACCGTAAGAAAACTAAAATGGAGGTGGGCAGGTCATGTTATGAGAAACAATAAAGACAAATGGGTGAAGGACGTTACCCAATGGTGTCCAAGACAAAATAAAAGAAGGAAAGGGAGGCAACGTCTAAGATGGGAAGACGAAATTAAAAACGTGGCTGGGGCTACCTGGATGAGAAAGACACAGGATAGAGGACTGTGGAGGGCTTTAGGGGAGGCCTTTGCGAAATCGCAAGACAATCGTCAAACTAGCTCATAAATATAAAATATATAAGGAATGTCAATAACATGTAATACATACATACATATAAATGTAAATTACACAAACCATATTTTATAAGATTGTTAAATAAAGGCTAATAATAATATATATTTTGTAATTTATTTATTGTATTTTACTTTTGATATAACTTTATTGTAAAAACCTAACGCAAGATTTTAAATGAATAAAGGAGATAATAAAATAATATTTTCAATGATTGATATAATGTTTTGTAGTACATTTGGAGTCAAACTTTGACCATGATTGATAACGGATATAAGATGTAGGAGGAATATATGGGTGATTCTACAGGCATTTCAACCGCCGTCAGTCCGCTGTCATAAATAACAAAGCAACGGGCCATAATATGCTTCCAATTAGATTACGTAGGGTAAGAAGTACGGTTACAGTATATCACTGTATGAAAGTTTGCAGCTTGGTGTAGCTCATACTTTCAATATTTTTGACAGCGGACTGACGGCGGTTGAAACGCCTGTAGAATCACCCATATCCCTTTGCCTGATCAAGAATATAATAAGACAAAATCGAGTATGACAGTTAATTACTTAGACTGGCAATGGGATAACAGTAACCCACAATTTTATTTGTGGTTTAAAGGAACATCTCTGACTTTCGTAAATTCATTTTTTACAAGGCATTCAATACGGTTGTAACAGTATATACAGTATGTATGAAGACATGCTAGTTCTTAGGGGCCTGGTAAAGGTTTAACACGTTCACAAGCAGGTAAAAAAATAAAAACTAACCCAGAAACTGACCGAGCCCGCTAGGTGGGCGCAAACCTATCCCAAGCGCCAATAGAGCCCGCAAGGTGAGCACTTTTATAGTATAATCTGCCCGGCGAGGTGGGCTGGCAGCTGAGTAATATACAAGCACCCACCAGGCGGGTTGTTGGTCATGAAAGAATTAAGAATATTCTATGTATTTGTCTATAAAGTATGTTGTCTAGTGCCCATCCCCCCCATCCCAGCTTACTGTGGGACTAGATCGATTTGTGTGAGGTTGTTTATTATTTATAATAAACAGTTGAATAATATAGTCTTTATGGTCAGTTTTATTTTCAACATCTTATTACTTTCTTGGTCACTCTTTAAAACTATGATTTTTGGCAGCAATATTGAACAAAAACTTTGTAATTGCAGCAGTTAGAAGTCCATTCTTATTTAGCCTATCTCTTGAACATACCCATATTATAAATTATCAAAACTTTTCTAAGAAGTTTAATCACCATTCTCCCCTGGGTGACAGGACAGAATAGCAACAAGAAAAAGTTGAGCCACCCATAAAATTGAAGGAAAGTGTCTCATATCACGCAAACAGTATTCTCCTATGCTATTCAGAAATTGCCTTACCATCTCAATGGAATTTGGGTCAGTGTAGTTGTTGAGCTCGTTGGCCATACGCACTGCTTCACCAAGCTTTTCGTGCCCCACTGTAGTATTGTGGACCGCCTGAGCCGAGTATAACAGATTGTTGGTAGCGGAGTCTCCCTGCTGGCCGTCTGAGGCACCAGTTGTAAATATACCCAGCTTTGCTTCAAGTTGTTCAATTCTATTTTGTAAAACTGTGATTGGATCCATTGTGAAAACTCAAAAATAGTGTAATACAAAAACTGGTCAAATGCTGAATTCAAAAATCAGCTTTAAGAAATAAGTGTTACAAAAAAAATAAAACCAGATTCGTACTGATTACCGAATTCTTAACTTGAATTTTAGACTGACACTGACACTGACAGTGACATAACATAAAAATAAAACTATCTTATTTTATTTTACTACTTTTGGGTTTCTGTCACCAAACAAATGAGTATTATTCACTGTCATGCCATGCCTCATGCTTTTAGCGCCTTGTCCGTCCACACTTGTATCATTTCGCCTCACACTTGTATCATGCAATGCTTTCGTGATCGCGAGTGTGCGGGGTACTGAAGATACGCGTATCAACATGGATTTCGCGCGAGCGTTGCATGATCGCGACGGCGCGACGTCCACACTTACCGTTCATGATACGCGGTGAGGATACGCGACGGGGATCGGATCGGCGAAATGATACAAGTGTGGACGGAGCCTAAAGTTGTAAACACGAGCGTCTGTAAAGGGCGGTTCACACGTATTAAGTTGTCAAGTAGTTAACTAAATTTTTAATTTTTTTTTGCTTTACTGTGGAGCTAGCCCGGCTACCACACTACTCGCAAAGATCGACGTTGGGCAAACATGATAGTGTGGTACACTTCGCACTTCCCAAACTTCGGCGAACTTCGCCTCGCCCAACCTCGGTCAACTTCGCGAGTAGTGTGCATAGGGTTAGTTTTCGAAAACCCGTTCCAAGCCTTCCGATCCGATCAGATTTATCGGAAGAAATCGGATAATGTGTCGTGCTATTGTCCGATTTATCGGATCTGATATGTGTAGTGCAATTAGGACATTTCTTCCGATAAATCGGATCGGATCGGAAGGTCTGGAACCTTAGAGCATAGACAAAGATACGGGCCGTTGCATGATCGCGACGGCGCGACGTCCACACTGCCGTTCATGATACGCGGTGAGGATACGCGATATCGGCGAAATGATACAAGTGTGGACGGAGCAAGGGACGGAGCCTAATTTGTCAGATTATAAAATTATAAAAAAAGTATAGCGTTCGTTTGCTTAGTTTATGGTTTGCTTTTATCTTTTATCTTACAAGTCGCGACTCTAGAATCTCGCGATGTCGTGAAACTTATTTCAGAATAATATGATATGATCATATTTCTTTTAAAATAATACTGGCCAAGCTCAATTCTCGTCATTATTCTATGACATTACAGTAGTTTTTGTAACAGTAATTGCGTAAGCTTTGTATTGATTGTAATGATTGTAGTTACCCATAAGTAACTTATTTTTTGGGAACGCGGTGGTTAATTTCAGTCGTAATGGCAGACGCTGAAGTAGAAACTGCTCATGGCGAAGATAATGATGACAGTTGGCTGTATGGAGATGGTCCAGGGGAGCCAAAGGAGGGTTCGGCACCCGCTGTCAGTGAAAAAGCCCAGCCGGAAACCGATCATCCTGAATTGGCTGATGTAAGTGAGCATTCACTATAACCTTTTTTATGTTTTGAATTTGATGTATATGTATATTTATAGGTATATATATTTGAGGGCTCATCGCACGGGCTATATGCAATATGTCTTGGTATCCGTCATACACAGACAACCCCCACTAGACGGAGCATGTAAGGCGACCCGCGCGCACCAACGATATGGTACGGCAGAACATTAAAGTATCAACACGGTGGCCACCGTTTAGTTCCGTCCTTGTTTATGATCCATGCGTACGTCAACGAAAAAAGAAATTAAATAAATAACATGGTAAATTGTAGTGTTGAGTGGTGTAGAGAGACCTCATAAACATGGACGCAACTAAACGGTGGCCGCCGTGTTGATACTTTAATGTTCTGCCGTACCATATCGTAGGTGCGCGCGGGTCGCCTACGGGTCGCGTTACATGCTCCGTCTAGTGGGGGTGGTCTGTGCCGTCATATGATTACTGTAAATCAACAATACTCGTAATTACCATACGTCGAATCGCAGGGCTGTTCTTAGCAATTCAGGCACCCCATGGCTTCCTTTATTTTTTTTCCTTTATTTTGATTCAGGCGAAAAGACTCGTTTTAGGGTTCACAGCCACTGGTGACCTGCTCTGCTGTTAAAGATTTACAGTGATCTTGTTTTTAGTTCACTTTATTATCTTAAGAAATCTATTAGTGTTTATGTAAATGAATACTTTACATTTTGTTTTAGGAAGAGAAAGAAAAGGATCAAGAAGATAATGAAAATGAAGGTGATGAAAATGATGACTCCCATTTCAATGATGAACACTTTGCTGATGTGGGGCGTGAGGAAGCTGAGAAGGCTAATGGAGAAGCTGTTAGTCAAGGCCATGGTGATTCTGACTCCGACGATAGTGATGATGTTAAAGTCACTATTGGTGATATTAAATCTGGTCCACAAGCATATGCTAGTTTGAATATAAAAGTAAGTATTAACCGTTTGCCTGTCCAGTCAAAAGTTTCAGAAATATTCTGAATTTAAATGCAATCAATAATTTTTGGTGTTTACCCTTAGGCAACATGGATGGGGTCGCAAATTTTTCGAATTTTTAGTCTCTTTAGGGCTAGCATACCCCTTGAATTTCTGACACAAAATACTCAAGTCATTCATTTATTTATAAACTTTATTGCACAGATCAAACTAGTACAAATGGCAAACTTAATGCCACAGGGCACTCTCCACCAGTCAACATAGGGCTAAACTGAAACATTGAGTTAATTTCAGACTTTATAGCGAGTGTGCGAGGCATGAATGCCTTACATCAACACTTAATGTCTGTTTACGGTTCCGTAACAAAACAGTATTCCTAAGACTCCACTGTCTGTCCATCTGTCTGTCTATCACCAGGCTGTATCTCATCAACAGCCCGGAAAATTTGTAGCAAAACGAAGCATTGTCACAATCTAGCTAGCATTAGAAACTTTTAATTATTGATATCGAGTATTTGTATATGAAAAAGGAAAAAGGAAAGGAATTAAGAAATTGTTTGTTGGTTATGTAATATATAAATACATATATAGATAACAGCCATGACCCAGGAACAGGAAGGCTGGTAAGTTTGTGGGTGGTGTTCGCTTAAATATACGGCATTTGATATTCAGGTTTCCTTTGGCATTATGTACCTTCACATTTTAAGAAGGTCATCTTGAATTTTAATGAAAGAAGGAAGAAAGGAATCCTGTCATGTGGTATATATTAAAAATTGGGCAAGTCCGAGTCCGACTCGCGCATGAAGGGTTCCGTACCTATATATATATATATATAATTTATAACAAGTTTGATGTATGGGACCCCCCTTAAATATTTATTTTATTTTATTTTTAGTATTTGTTGTTATAGCGGCAATAGAAATACATCATCTGTGAAAATTTCAACTGTCTAGCTATCACCGTTCTTGAGATACAGCCTGGTGACAGACGGACGGACGGACGGACGGACAGCGAAGTCTCAGTAATAGGGTCCCGTTTTTACCCTTTGGGTACGGAACCCTAAAAAGCCTGATGAGTTGATTCCGCCCCTTCATTAGATACATGTCAAAATCCCTTATAAAAAATAGATGAAGATGACGTTATAAATCCTTCCTGCCCTAAAATTCAATATGGCTCTCCTTAAAATGTTCCTAGGGTTTTAGAAGGTTCAGGAGATCATGCCAAAGGAAACCTTCTGATCATCAAATGACGTAGGTAGGTATATTAAGCTTATATGTCGTGAACACCGCCCACTAGCCACTTTTGGTTTTCTTTAGTTTCAGCTGAATACATTGCAATGTATTAGTAATCCTGGCATCATAATGAGGCGATTCATAAAAAAAATAGGTTTGTCAAGTAGATGAGATCGTTACTTATGTGGTTGCAGCGCGGAGTAGGGCTGGTAGCAGCAGGCGGGGGAGGCGCGGGCGAGAAGCCGCGCGGGCCCACGCCCGGTAAGGTGACGCTGGAAGACCTGGACGGGCCGGGCAGCATCAACGGCGTGCCCGCGCTCGAGTTCAACATCGACACTATCGAGGACAAACCGTGGAACAAACCGGGTGCCGACATCTCCGGTGAGCACTTGCATCTACTCCACTACCAAGATTTGCTATGCTTGATGATTTTTTTTTTCAAATTGTTATATTTGTTGAATTTATATAAAAGTAAGTAAATAAATAATTATAAATCTATGAAACATTAATATCTCTTTTTTTATGTGGGTACACACCACAATTTTACGTCGAGCAGCCTAAGTGTAGTTAGTCCCATACAGGCAATTGATTCGTACCCTATAAAAAATGGGTTCAATGGACATCCTTAAAAAAAATACATCATTCCTATTGATTTATTATATACTTAAGAATGATTAGATTATAATTAATTAAAATGATTGAAATGTGAGTTCCTATGTTGTAGACTACTTTAACTACGGATTCAATGAGGTGACGTGGAGCGCGTACTGTGAGCGGCAGCGGCGGATGCGCGTGAACGAGGCGGGCGTCGCGCTGCTGGCGGGTGCGCCGCTGCGCGCGCCGCCGCCCGACGCGCACCGCGGGCGCATGCCCGGTCAGTATACAACTCTTGTCAACCGAGGCGACTGACGTTAAAATTATATTTGGCATGTCGGTCGGTGGGTTGAGCCGCTCGCTAACAAGAGTCGCGAGCGGCAAGCGCCCGACGACCGGGTTTCCAGAAGGTAATAATTAATTACAGTTACTTTGGCGCTTACGACCTTTTTATAGAGCTTGCAATCCTTCTCGTAATTTAAACCTCGGGCTTAAAACCTCTGTTTAAGCCCGTCTATTGTGAAGGATGGGCAACTACGGAAGGACACTGAGCTAGGCCCAACATGCTCTTGGCCGGTTTTTTTGGAAAATCCGTTGTAGGAACGTAGCAGCAAGTCAAAAGCTAATTGCGTGCGGCGGCGCTATGTTGTTTTATCTGTCAAATGGGCGAACAAGACGGCTCGGGCTTGCCGCGCGCGGCATTCTGTGAGCGTAATTTCAACCAATGCCCGAGGCATGCGACAGATGCCGCGCGCGGCAATAACAACCTTAAACAAGAACCCTCTGAAAAGTAGGTATTTCCACTACACAAACACTTAATGTTAGATTTTTTTTGCCAAAAAGTTTCATGCACCCTTGCTTCTACGCGCGTCGCCTAGCGAACTAAAATATTACAAGTGCCATCTAGCGAACAGTTCAGGAATTATTTCGACGGGCCATCTCTCTTATGGCCATCTACCCCAGAATGACCCTAAATAACGTATTATTATTTTATTGTTATCTGAAAAACGCATTTGCTTCGTAACATTACAGGACCACCGAGGAACGATGAGGCCATGCACTCACCGATGGGGAACAACTACCAAGCGCGGGAAAATACCATTCAGGTATGTAAGTGCCATAATTCTGGTCGCAGTACGAATCATGGAAGTATTGTAATGCCGACTGACCGAGCGAGCGCGAGAAAAAAATGAAACAGAGTCGCTTGTCTCACGTGTTTTCTGGCTTCGGCAGGTGATGACGGCGGAGCGGCGCGAGTACGGGCGCGGGCACCCGCCGCCGCGCGAGCTGCCGCCGCCCGACTACTTCGGCCCGCCGCCCGACCACTACTTCCCGCCGCCGCACGCGCCTTACGACGAACCTTGGGGTACACTGCAATTTCATTAGGTTTACTTCGACTTTGAATTACTTCACTGCTTTGTATAAACTACTAGTATTTATCAGGTCATCCGGAGCAAAGCGGTTGGGCGCCCAGTGAAATAAAGGAGTTGACGCCCGGACCTATGGGTCCGCCCGCGATGGGTCCGCCGCCGCCGGGCATGGGCCCGCCCGGCGTAGGCCCGCCTGTGCCCGGCCACCTCATAGCGGCGCCCTACGTGTCGCCCTACCGGCCGCACCTGCCGCCGCATCTGCTGGACCGCGACCGCGACCGCGACCGGGAGCGCGACCGCGACCGCGAGCGGACCCGCGACCGCGAACGCGACGACCGGGACCGCCGAGACCGTGACAGGCGAGACGACGTAAGTAATCTACTTATTTATTACACACTATTACAATTTAACAAATATAACATGTGGGCCTAGTCAGACATCCATACTAATATTATAAATGCGAAAGTGTGTCTGTCTGTCTGTTACCTCTTCACGCTTAAACCGATGAACCGACTTAGATGAAATTTGGTATGAAGATAGTTTGAGACCCGGGAAAGGACATAGGATACTTTTCATCCCGAAATTTTTTTGTGTTCCCGTGGGATGAGCGGGTAACACCGCGGGCCACAGCTAGTACTTCATAAGTCTACAACTCTACATATAAAAAATCTGGTAGCCCCACCAAAACAATGAAAAAGTGTATCAATAGCTATGTCCACACTGTGCCCTTTTCACGTTCAACTTGCGCTTTCGTCTATTGCGATCTCGCTCGCATCGTACAAAAATGAGCAAGATAGCAATAGACGAAAGCGCAAGTTGAACGTGAAAAGAGCACAGTGTGGACATAGCTTATTTTATTAACAATAGCAGTTAACATTTTGAGCGCCCTGCCCACTGAAAGAAAACTGTTCGTGAGACGCCAGGTAGCAGGAAATCAGATATACTTCACTGTATAGTAGGCTACTATACAGGGTGTCCCACGGCTATGCCACATGGAGGGGAAGTACCTTAAATATTTAAGATAGACTATTTTGCTCAATTGAGACATTCATTTATTTTTAAAATTAAGTAATACTATATTCACAGATTAAAAAAACCGGCCAAGTGCGAGTCGGACTCGCGCACGAAGGGTTCCGTACCAATATTGAACAAAAAACACGTTCTTAGTATGGGTTCCTCCTTTAATTTTTACTTATTTTTTATTTTTATTATTTGTTGTTATAGCAGTAACAAAAATATACATTCTGTGAAAATTTCAACTGTCTAACTATAACGGTTCATGAGAAAATGCCCGTTGAACGAAATATCATGCAAAAAGCCCTATTTTTGTATAGGAGCCCTCCATAATTATTATTGTTTTATCATTAATAGTTTTTGTTGCTATAGCGGCAACAGAAATACATCATCTGTGAAAATTTCAACTGTCTAGCTATCACCGTTCTTGAGATACAGCCTGGTGACAGACGGACGGACGGACGGACAGCGAAGTCTCAGTAATAGAGTCCCGTTTTTACCCTTTGGGTACGGAACCCTAAAAATTACCTTGATTTTTAAACATTATTGTGAATAAATCGGAAACAAAAGAAGATCGAAGGCTGATTTTTGGCAAACAGTGTTCTTAGGCCCTGTCACACCTCCACGTGTCCCAATGTTTTTTCGTTCCATTCCGTTACCATTTCCATATTACCTACTACAGCGGTAACGGAATGGAAAAACAAAAAATCTATGAATATTTTGGGATAGTTTTTTTCTCCTAATTAGATCGAAGGAGCTCGTGATTCTAAGTAGAAAATACCCAAAATATCGAAAAAGAAAAAAAAGTGGGGTGTACATTTTTAGAAAAAATGGCCCAGGTATTTAACGAAGCTGCTTATAATAAAATGCCATAAACAGTGTGGGCTCAAATGTAATAACTATAGTCTGTACTTTTAGTCATTTAGAAAAATGTAAACAAACATTAAAAGGGTTAACGTTTCGTTCCTGTTACATTTTTTATATTATAAAATAATTGACCTCACTACTGCAGTCCGTTCCATTTAAATAACATATGTTATCGCTTAATTTTACCGAATATATACAAATTCACGAATACAAACATATTTTTATCACATTAAATAAATCTATTTTTTAATACAGTTGCTCAAAAAGTGGTACTTTTCGTAGCTGCAAATCGTGCGAAAAGTTGCATATTTCGAACTAGTGCTTTTTACTTTTAATTTTTTTTTAATTTTCTGTCGTACTAACACGTCATACCTCATACATCCAAACAAAGGTCAATCACTTTCTGATTTTATTTATTACCTCAAGCCAGTGAACGCATATAAACATAGAAATCTCATTAGAGCTCAAAAATGACCCCACGCGATTTGTACCTTTAACGATTCATTTGTACCAAGGCCAAATTGACAGTTTTAATACGATGGCGTCTGTCGATGGCAGAACATGTCAGGTTGTATAAAATTAAAATATCTGCATTTTATTCAAAATGCCTTCATGTGCAGTGAAATGGTGTCGAAACCACTCTAGCAATAATAATAAATAACGCGGGATCCATTGGTTCGTGTAATTAACAATCTTTGAATTATTAAAATATAAAATATTTTTAGAAGACATTTGTATGGGGATGGTATTATGCATTACCTTTTAAGGTGTTTATATTTTACGTACTAAGATTTAAATTTATAATCTGCTAAAATTTAAATACCGCTTTTAGTGTCCGATCAATGGGCATTTTGATGAGTGCTCAAAATGGTTTTAAATGAGTTTATGTTAAAAGTTATCGATTTGGACTCTAAGGAACACGAGTGTTAATTAATTTCAATAAATTGTGTTTTTTACAATATTATATTGTCACGTAAATAGTAAAATTTCCCTTTCAGTGTCACATATTCTGTTACCTGCGGTATCTACAGTAAAAAAAAAAAATATATTAAGGGACAATCATACACAAATCGACCTAGTCCCAAACTAAGCAAAGCTTGTACTATGGGTACTAGACGACGATATACATAATATATAAATACATATATAGATAACATCCATGACCCAAGAACAAATATTTGCCCAGGCCGGGATTCGAACCCGGGACCGCCGACTCAGTAGGCAGGGTGTCTACCAACCGAGCCAAACGCGTCGTCAGACACAGTAACAGTATATGTTAATTAGTAATTAGTCAAATTCATAATTAAACATCTCTTATTGTTTATTTACTTTTAGTTTTCCGAAGGACCGTGAGCAGAAATTAAAGTGGACAAATGCAGTTTCTCTAGAACGCAGAGAACAGCAGTAGTTTCCTACAGTATCTTCGAGGATCTGTAGCGTTCATTTCAATGATGATGATTAAGATTATTATCAAACCAATGCCAGATTTATCCCACTAAAGGTATCAATTTGTACGATATGTGTGCTTTATTGTCTTGTCAGTCATTTTGATATATTTAGTCTTCATAAAAAATCGAAACTAAATATAAAATCAAAATTTAATTTGATTTGAGATTTTGCGACAGTAAAGTTGCCTTCGATAGTGATTTTCAAAAATGTTGTTTACACATTTAGTAGTAAATCACAAAAGTGGCAATATTTTTAAAATGTTCCAAATTGAATGAAAGAAAAATAATAGCTAGAGTAATATTTTTCTAAACTGGTTACCTTTCGATTAGTGCACCCATATTAGGTTTGACAACTACTCTTTTTCGTGCGCCGCGCATGGACTTTGACACTTACAAGTATATTTTAGCCAATGAAAACTTTAACTAACCAATCACAACTACTTCTAAGAGGAGGGATGACTTCGTATAGGCTAATATTTAAAACTGTTGGCAGGACAAATTCGTGTAGAGGGGATAGTTGTCAGTCAAATATCGGGACCGTTTTTGAAAGCCACTTTTGTACTGAGAGCGATGTCTATATATTCTCCGGTCACTGCCTCAAGCAGCATTGCAGGTGTATATCTCATAATTATCCTTAAAATATTTAAATTGCATATTGGATCAATCAAAGGGTTATCTATTGAAAAAAAACTCAAAACCGGTTTTCATAATTTGGTTGAGTGACTATTATTTAATGAGCAAATGAGTATTATGCGTGACCTAAAAAAAAGAAAAAGAAAAGTATTGTCACAGATTAGATAATACAGTATTAAGCGTGACCGACGCGCTGCTTTATTAATTCATAATATGAATAATCGCTATTTTTGTGTATCAAATAATATATTAATTTACATTTATATGAAATGTAAAGAACTAAAAAAAAGATTCACGATGTTTATTGTTTAGAATCAATTAAATTACTGTGTAACATTATCATATCATATCTCTTCGGAAATATTAAAACTATTTCTTTTGATTTGGCTGAAGATGACAGCCGACGCCATCTTGAATAAAAATATTACAATTAAAAGTAAAACTTTCTTTTTCATTCAAGATTGTTTTAATTATGTGTAAATGACACGTAAGTTTTATAAAAAAAGACTTTTTGATAGAAAATGATGGATTCTGATGTTATCAGAATAGATTTAACACCACCGGATATATGAGCAAAGGCAAAAATAAAATTGCAAGTGAGGCCTTTAAGGCGACCCGTCACAATTGCTCTAAAAATTGTACTTTTAATTTTTATCGGACAGAAATAAATATAATTGCCCCTTTCAATTACTGTTTTAAACTTATATTATTGCAATTTTTCGCAAATGTATTAAAACCGTTGTTTGGTACACGTGTGGAAGTGTCATTTTAACTCGTCCCGAGTCTTGACCCTTGCCTTGCGGCTCGGGCCAAGACTCCACACTTGTATCAAAAACTACTATTTTATTCTCAGTAAATCGTCAATAAAAAGTACCCAAATTTGCAGAGGTTTAACACAAAAGGCTGCATTACCTATACTGGAAGTAACACGACTAAAATAGAAAGTCACTGGTTTAAAGTAGCAACACCTAACTTGCGTGATTTTTAACTTTGTCTGTTTGACATTCGCCATTACTTGCTGACAATTTGACAGCTCCGGTTTGTTTACTTAATTAAATTTTTTTTAAATACCTAAAAGTATAGACTATAGACCCCGCTACGCGCTATCGGAAGTGCAATATGGTAGCTGTCAAGTACTTAGAGTTGGGTAAAAGATAATTTGAAATAGTCTAGCTATAATATGTCGATAATTTTAGCGATATCGATAATTTTTCTTTACTATAATGTAATGAGAGCCCAAGACTTCAATTAAACGTGTTTATCTATCCAAATTCCATCTCGTGATGGAGCATGTAGATTGATGCTGTCAGCTATTATAAATTGATGCTTTCAGAAGGAAGAGGACTATTTGGAGATTCTTGTTTAAACATGTTTATTCTATTAAGATGACATTGACTTTCCACTGACGTAAATAATTTATTATCCATAGGTATAAGCGGCCAGTATTATACCTCTATTGAAAAGTTTTATCTCAAGAGCCTTCATACTAGTGATGGGTCGCGGTAAGTTACCTGTTACCAGTAACATTCTGTTTGGAAATATTACTAGTAACTTTCCAATCTTACCAGTAAGATTCCGAAAAGGTGGTAAGATACGAGACGAATGAAATACACTTAAGTTACTGGTTATTTGCGGAGTTCAATAAGCCTTATGCAAATAACATTATCATCTTTTGTCTCTTTCACCCAAAGTTCTTATCTTGCATAGGACAATCGGCTTGCAATCTAAATTCATATTTTTAACTGTCCGTCCCGGGCGTGAGCTGTGCTCATCCCGCATGATCAAACTCACTCTTCCGTCTTACCATACCGGTTTTAAGTCAAACTCCTTCGCGATTCAAGCAACATAGGTATAACCTCTTCTTCGCTCTTCTTACTCGCTTCCTCATGACTGAAGGGTCGTGACCATTTGAGGCCATTATCCATTGCCCCGAAGCTCTCCACTACACACGGTTTTTCGCCTTCCGAATTGACGCCTGTAGAGTTTCCTGAAAGGCTTCTTTCATTCACGGCATCGGTCCATCGGATCGGTGATCTCCCACGGGCCCTTTTTTCTCACGTGGCCAACTACAATGAGCTTTTCCAAACTATCTGGCTCGCGTCTAGACGTCTACGTGACCGAAGTACTGCAGGATCCGCTGAAGGCAAATGATCGATAAGCGGCACTTGATCTTCAATTCGGCCAGGATGGACGCATTTGTGCGACGTGCCATCCAAGGGATTCCTAGCATTTTTCGCCAGCACCATATTTCGAATGCGTCAATGCCTTCCGAATGCATGCTTTAAGGGTTCAGGTTTCTGAAGCGTATAGAAATATAGAAAAGATCAGGGTTCTCACCAGCGTGGTTTTAGTTTTTCTGCTGATACCTCCGTTCCTACAGATCTTCTTTAGCCCCTTCACCGCCACCGTTGCTATCTGGGCTCTTCTCACAGTCACCATCCACAGCAACCAAAGTCCAAATTAAATTTGTCCACGGTATCGAGGTCGGATAGTTCTGCTGTTCGTTGCAACATGCCTGCCCGATCTACAAACATGAGTTTTATCCTAGCCCGATTAATATGTAGACCAACTCCACGCTCACTTTTGGGACCCTTGACAAAAGCTCAGCTAGTTCCGTTGCATTAGAGCCTATAGTGGTAGAGTCGGTGGCAATTTGGTAGTATCATCTGCAGACCGTAAATTATTAATGAGGTGTCCTCCGATTCGTACGCCTCCATACCAATCCTCCAAAACTCTTCTCATGATGTGTTCGCCTCGAAATTGAACAGCTGTGGTGAGAGAACACCCTTGTCTAACTCCACGGTGGTCTGAAAGGGTTCTGATTCGGTGTCTTCTACTCTGATCCTAGAATTGCCGTCGAGGTACAGGTTCTGCACAAGAAAAATTAGGTGATCTGGTATACCCATCTCTCTCATGACTGTGAACATATTCTTCTATCTGATGCGGTCAAAGGCCTTCGCATAGTCAATAAAGCATGGGCCCATCAACACGTTGAACTCCCTAGCCTTCTCGATGAGATGCCTGATGTTCAATATCTGTTCGCGTGTTCTCTACCTCTGACAAAACCTGCCTGTTCCTTTGCAATGTACCCGATAAAACTTTCAAGCCTTTTATTGAGTATATGCAGAAAGATTACTCGCATGGGATGATGATAGGTATAAACGCATCTAAATATCCGATCCCTGGATCTGTGACTGTAAGTGAGTGAAAAATATAATGCGTCACAATAAAACCAAAACACTACTAATAATAAGAAAAGTTACACGTGTAACTTTTGCAATGTGGTGCATAGCTTTAAAATGCTACCAAGTTTGCGTATCATATCATATCATATTTAAGAACATATCATTATTTATTTATCCATGTAAGTATCCATTTTTTTCGGACCTAGCAAACTTGATTTGGAAGGACTAAAAAAGGTGTGTGTAGATTTACGAGGCGGTAATATTTCTAGTAACATTGGTAAGATACCTGGTAACATTGGGTAACTTACTGGTAAGATTGGTAATTTACTTTCTGGAGAGAGCCGTGCATTTCTCTTCACTACGAATGATGTCTATACTGTCCATTTTCAATATTACGCAAAACAAAACCTTGAATTATAATTAAAATCCTGAATCTTAACGTATATTTCCAATTTTAAGTAATATTACTAGTAGCATTACTGGGAAAATACTCACTTTGGTAGTATTACCGGTAGCGACCCATCACTACTTCATACACAACCTGCAACTCGAAACTCAAAAGTATCACAGTGATTGTCATGGATCCCAAAAAACATTAAATTTTTAGTCCAAAAAATGGTATAAGTAAGTACTTATATAAATATAAAACTACATTAAACTAAAAACTGAACTTAAAATGTCAGTGTCAATGTGTGCGTGTAAGACGGTGTTTTAGTTGCACATAAATATGACATAATAAGATAGAAAGTTATCACAACCACACGACAACGGTAGTGTTGGTGATGGTGATAGTGGTGATGATGATGATGGTGGTGGTGATGATGATGATGGTGGTGATGAAGGTGGTGGTGATGAAGGTGGTGGTGATGAATGATGATGGTGATGATCACGATAATGATGATTAGGTATGACGATGGTGGTGGTGATTCTGATGATAATGATGACTGTAATGACGATGCCGATCTTAATGGTGGTGATGACGATGACCATCATCATCCTCATCACCAACACTAACATTATCACCGCCACCACCATAATCACCACCAGTCATCACCATATTAATCAACATCATCATCACCAACACCACCATCAATCATCATCACCACCATAATCACCACCAGTCATCACCATATTAATCATCATCATCATCACCAACACCACCATCAATCATCATCACCAACAGTCACCACATTCATCATCATCATCATCACCACTAGTCACCACCATCATCATCATTACCATCACCAACACCATCACTATTTCACGAGTCAATGCCCACCTCTAACCCATATACACAGTAACACAGTAGGTACAAAAACAACCCTCAACATTCTCTACGCAGTTAACTCCATTCCAACTCGGTGCCCTTGCGGGGCGAGGTAACTCAATTTGGTGCATGTTTCTGTATGTAGGTATTCTGTGGTAAAAGCAAGAGTATATATATTTTTACCCATCCCTAAGAACTTGGCAGCTACCAAATTGCACCTCCGATGGCGGGGTCTATAACAACATTGTTGTTATTTCTAATAAACTATTATTTTCTTAATACGTTAGGTACAGTAAACGGCGATAAAGAATGCACATCGGCAATCATCGCATTTCCGAATACAAACGAATGCTAATTTCCATGTACATCAATTATTAGATTAATCGTTCATCAGAATTTGAATTTAGAACTAAGTACTTTATTGTTGTTTTGTTTTGATTTCACGTGGAATATATAGAGCTGTAAAACTCGATGTAATAATATATAGTTATTGCTATAATGTTCTTGTTGGGGAAAAATAATATACAAATATATATATTCAGGCCCACATTCCTAAAAGGGCTTGACTGAGCATTAGCAACTGATGTTATACTACTAGGATACTTAAATGTGGGTTTAAAGATCGACAAAAAGTGTAATTACTTACATTAACATTCTCATGTTTTTTTAAATTGGTCGGCTTCAGTTACAAAATATTTATAAACATTGTAGATAATTTCGCGTGACTGGCAAAGTAACGGCTTACCTTTTTTCCCTATAGATGCCATAGTACAAATTTAATTTTGTGTAGGTTTTAGCAACTCTATATATATATTGACTTGGATATGCGACTGCACTCTCTCGCATTTGAACCACGACTGACAAAACAAACGTCATGGTGTGTGCGACACAGATATCGCTATACGAAGTCGAAATTAGCCGATTGCCTCTTTCCAAAGATCGATGTGCAAACTTTATCGCCGTTTACTGTACCTATTTGATGACAGCTCAAATAAGCTACTCTTTATGAAATGTCAAAAACGATCTCTTATTATCAAGTTTCTATGAAGATACTGGGTTGTGACGACATACAAATCAGTAGTCAAAACACGTCTTCTTTTTAGTTTTTCTCCGATATAAAGTAGTATAATGTCCAAAAGTTATTGGTAGTTTATTTGGTTCGTTTCCGTGTATATTTATGTTATTAGTTATGCACTGTTTTCAAATAACATATTCAGTATCAGATTTTTTATGATTTTACAATGCGTGTGCTGGAAAAGAGCGTTTTCTAGGTATTTAAACTGCGTAAAGTACTACTTTGCCACACTAGTGCTTTTTTCTACCTGAGTCTGACAGCCTGATTCAAAGAAGTTTTGTTATTTAAAAAAGGGCCCGTGCCATTTTGACATAAGACGAAAATTTAAAAAATGCTTATTGGACATGCGCAATACTATAACCCCGCCATTTCTTATTGCTGTGTTGTTTATTTCGAAGTTTATTTGAGCAAATCTGCTGAATGAATGTCGAGTTCAAGTGACGAATCAATAAATTTAAACCCTTAAACTGTTATTGAAGAAGTAAAAAATGTTAACAACGATAAATCAAATCAAAATAATGCAAACAGTCTTTGTTAGTATTAAAGTATTTTCTATTTTCTCGTACAGGCATAGTAAAGTTTTGTATGAAACTGGTGTGCAAGATGATTTCCGACTCGTGTTTATTTCATAAAAATTACACTCGTCTGAAATCACCTACCTTACACACTTGTATCATAAATAACTATTAATATTCCCTCGTATTGTTTACAAACCTCAGCCGGAACAGGAATAACAGGACTCGTTTTGAACTCGTCCAGCAATCCCTTAGTTTCTGGCATTTACAGTAATGTACTATTCTGACATAAACAAGTTAAAAACTTAATGCACAATAACTGTATCTACGTAATTGTCATATTTCCTAATTAATGTTCAATTTATTATTACACAGGAGGACAGAGAAAGAGATCGAGAACGATCGCGCTCCATTAAACCGGAAAGGATTCGAGAAAAGTAAGTATTCACGACTCTGCTATAAAATTGGTGAATATAGGGACCGGAAATACTGGGTATAGTTGTAAATTTGAAAACTGAGTACGAGTGTGAGTACGAGTCTACGAGTATGAGTGAACCAAACACAACAATATGCCGTGCTACGGCAAAAGGTCTGGACATGGATTTCGTAGTAAGATACGAGTTTGTACTGTAGCACAGAATAATTATTGCTGGGGTGCTCGCTATTCGAATTGCCGTCTTATATCTCGTTAATCTCAAGGAAAATGAAAAAAATCTCTCCGTTAAAAATCAATTGAACCGTACATACTGCCAGAATTGAATTACCGCCGTATATGGTTAAGGGTTAAGGCAATGAATGAACGCCGTTAAATATTAAAAAAATAGTGTATTTTTATTTTGTATATTAACTAAATTACATATTTCTATTATTAAATTATATATTGTATAAATACATTTATATACCTAAGCTATCGAAGTAAAATAGTTCGTCTGCCAGTGTCGCAGTGCAAAATAATTCGTCTACCAGACCAATGGATAGTGTCGCCTTTCCTCTTGACGACGGCTTCAATTCTTTGTGACATTGTGTCAACTAACGCCGAACATTCCGTAGAGGATACCTATTGAATTCCACACTGCGTTTATCTTGTTCTTTAAATCTTCCTTTGATTTTGCGGGATCCTTACGCAGTTTCTTTTTCATCTTCCACCACAATGTCTCGATTGGAGACAAATCTGGGCTGCTGGGTGACCAATTCTGCAGTGTAGGAATATTGTGGTTACGTAACCAAGCCGTCGTGCTCTTGGCAGTATAGCAAGAAGCACCATCTAGTTGAAAAACATATGTGTTGTCGTGTTGTAAACTGGGAATCGAAGGTAATAAAATAAGCTTGTCCTTAGATTTCTTGGTACATGGGAGCCTTCACAGTGCCGTCTATAAAATGCAACCGACCTACACCTTAAGCTGACATACACTCCCAGATCATGGCAGAGGCAGGAAACTTGACTTTTCCCTTTAGCCAGTCTTTATGAAAGGCTTGGCCCTTATTGCGAACAACTTTGTTCCGTTCGCCTCCAATAGCCACTTCAAACTTCGATTCATCGCTCCATATTTTGGATCGCCACTGATTAATAATCAAGCAAGTCAAGCAATTTTTCTGAAGTTCAGTAAGTGAAGGTTTTTCTTTCACCGTATAGAATCCGTATCCCATTATTTTTATGACTCGTTTGCATGTATCGACAGAAACATCATTGTTGATCATTTCTCGCCATATTACGGTGAGTTCCCCTGCCCGAGCACGTCAATTTTGCTTAATGATCTTCTTTAAGACTCTGTTTTCGGCTGGTGTTGTGATGCGTGGGCGACCAGTTTTCTTGAAGCTTGATACGCTTCCAGTTTTCTTGAAATGCTGGATAAGCTATACGCAGATTTTCCTGATTGACTGCTTGAAATTATAATTTTTCGAATGTCTTCCGAAAATGGTTTACCGCGCCCCATATTGAATATGAAAACTTGGTAGGTAAATAATACGAAACGAAGAAATTTTGTATCTTTATAGCATTGAGGTATTATTTATAATAGAGCCACAGACCCGAACAAAAATGCCAAAATAAGTGGCACCGTTGTCAAGTTCAAGTAGATGCCAATCCTACCAAAAACATTTCATGTAAAATTGGCGGCCAAGACTCACATGCTCATAACGCTTTCGCTGTAAAAAAGTTATCAGATCCTAGGAAAAGCCAAGCCCCTTAGCTTACTAACCCTACACCTTGGTTTCAAAAGTATGGCTTGGCAGTTTCTTAGAGTACCGTAAATATGTCCAACGGACCGTCTGGCCCATATGGTATCAAGAAATTAAGTTTATGTCTTCATGATAATATATATAAACTGAATTCCTAACCATATGGGCCAAACAGTCCGTTGGACTTATTTACGGTACTCTATGAAACGGCCAATGTTTTATAGCCATTAGTGACCGACCGAAGTTTCGGTTTCGGTTTCGGCCAGTTTCGGCCTAAAAATCATGTTTCGGCCAAAGGTTCGGTTTCGGCCAAAAAACAGCCGAACCTTTCGGCCGCGCCGAAACTTCCAACATCGTACTTTCGGGTCGCGTTCGGTTAACGTCGGGTGCGCTCGGCAGTCGGCACGGTTGGCAATATGGCGTCGCTCGCCTGACTCCGCCGGCCGCTGAATCACTTTGCTCAGTGAGGTGACGTTTACTGTTTGTTCCCCGAATAATGTTAAGTAATTGACCGAGCGAGCAAAGCATTTCCGTTTCAGCATTGGCCAACAAATTCTTTCGTATGCCCGGACGTTTGGATGTCCATGCGCTTACCGGCTATTCTTGCCTTAATGTCGAATTTCTCAATCGATTCTCATGAAATTTTGTGAGTATGTTCTGAAAGAAGACTGTTATTTTTAAAAGTTAGTAATTCTGCATTTAAAGATTTTCTAAGAATTACTTGCTTAATAGTTCATCGTCGGCAAAAAATAATTTTCTTGAAATTTGACTCAAACATTTTACGTTGTTCCTTTCTTTTAAGATACTATGTTACTTAGGAAGAATTATTATTTTATGTCCACTCTTTCGATTGACAGCATAAAAATAGGGGTGATTTTTTTTTTCACATTTAAGTCGGCTGGATTCCCAGACGAAGCAAGTAATTCTTAGAAAATCATTAAATACTGAAATACTAACTTTTAGAAATAGCATAAAGTCTTCTTTCAGCAAAATATCCTATCTACGATATTTAAGGTTTCCCTTGATGTCCCATAGTCTTGGGACGCCCTGTATAGTATTGTTTTGTCGATTCAGTTTTTCAAAATAGCGGAGATAGGAGGAGTAAAATCACTACTTAATTTTATTTTTGTTATGAATTTGTTATCTCATATTGTAATTCTGAACGCTTTTCTTAAATGTACAAACAAATTGACGGCGATATTGTTTTTTTAGGATATAAGTGAGGAGGTTTACTTATTTCATAAAATGACTTTAGAATTCGCCATTGTTGCGTGTATGTAATAAAATTAGTACGTTTGAGTTAACGTTACGAGACCACCTGATTGCAATTATAATAATTTAAACTCAATCAATTATTTTGTTGCTATGTTTTTAAACTTGTTTTATTTTATACCATCTACAGTTAAAAGATCGCTGCCTCAGTACAGTATTACAGCTGTTAATGCTACATTTTCATTTTTTGGGTAATTTAATTTGACCAAGTGTCAATGTTAAAATATCAATTGAACAAAAGTGAAACGTGAGTTTGTTGTGTAATTGCTGAGTTTTTTTCTTTTTCCACCCCCTTTCTTGAAATTTCTCTAATCGACAAAATGAATCTAAGTATATTTTTATAAAACTTACTCACAAAACTTCTTGAGAATCGGTTAAGAAATACGACCTCCAGGCGAGAACACCCCAAAAAGCATCCAATCGTCCGCACATACGATAGGAAAGTATTTTGGTCTAAGCTGAAACTGAAACGCTTTGCTCCATCGGTCAATTATGCCAGCGACATGTTTCATTGTAGGTATTCATATTAGATCTAGAAAGAACGACCCGCTGACATTTTATACAACGTTTTAATCACGTTTATAAAAGGTTCGGTTTCGGTTTCGGCCGAAACTGTAATCAGAACCGAACCTTCGGTTTCGGTTTCGGTTTCGGCAGAAAAACGTGTTTCGGTCGGTCACTAATAGCCATATTGACATTTCCAAAATATCAAACAATTCTTCTTTCAAACTAAATTTATTTTTAAGTTTATTCCGAAAACACTAATTGCTTCCTTGACGAACTTTTTTGCATCGTTTAGTGTGAAACGAACTTTTGCATCGTTTAGTGTGATCGTTTTTTTTATTTATTCTAAAAACACTAATTGCTTCCTTGACGAACTTTTTTGCATCGTTTGGTGTGAAACAAACTTTTCTGCTTGTGCGACGTGAAAATAAAAATTAGTAATTCTCTTGCTATGTACAATATCAGCCCGATATTAATATACAATTTGCTCCCGAGCAATCCAAATGCTTTCAACAGCAGATTCCTGAGGTCGTAAGGAGTAAAAAATGTTATATGAACCTATGTCGAAATATGATTTTTAATTTTTTTTAATGTTTTCATACATAATAAATAAATTACCTTTACTTCACCAGTACAACAATACTTCAAAACGAGCTGGCAACGTTTGTTATTGTTATCTCTTTTCATTATAAGGGAAGTCAATGTCATAAAGAAATTTACAATGCATGTGCTCGAAAAGAGCGTATTCTAGGCATTCAAACTGTGCGGAAAGTACTACTTTTCCGCACTAGTGCTTTTTACTTTTCAATTTTTTTTTAATTTTTTACCGTATCTCACAGCCTGACACAAGGAGGTTTTATTATTTACAAAAAGTTTGTAAAATAAGTTAAATACCGATTATTATCACGTATAAAAGTACAATAAAACCAATATTTCATTAATTAATTCATTTAACACGTCATTAATTACATTAGATATAAAATTTCATTAATAAACGAACTTTAAATCGTTATTCATTAAATAAATTTGGCTGAATGTACACGCGCTTGTGCCATTTTGACATAAGACGAATATTAAAAAAATACTTTTGCACATGCGCAGTAGTAGATATGTCGAGCGCGGGGTTTGCAAATAACTCCGCCATTTTTTATTGATGTCTAGTTTATTTTGAAGTTGTTTTGTGAAAATCTGCTGAAATAATGGCGAGATAAAGGGACGAATCATGAATTTAAACCCGTAAAATGTTATTGAAGAAGTAAAAAATGTGAACGACGGCTTCTTGTTGGATAAATCAAATCAAAATACTTTTTTTCCAATGTAAACAGTCTTTGTGAGTATTAAAGTATTTTCTATTTTCTCGTACATGCATAGTAAAGTTTTGTACGGAACTCGTGTGTAAGATGATTTCCGACTCGTGTTTGTTTAATCACTCGCTCGTACCTCGCTCGTGACTAAAAATCACACTCGTCTGAAATCACCTACCTTCCACACTTGTATCGTAAATAACTATATCTTGTTGGGTAATGTTTTTTTTTTCAAAATATGCGATCCAAACTCCTTACTCATGAATCTCATGATTTATCTAATGGCGGCTCTAAACTCTCTTAACTTTTTGAGCGCCACAGTCGGCTGTGGCCGTCAACAAAAAATCGTGCCCCTGACGCCACGTCGGCCACAGCCGTCCAAATTTCAATGATCAAAAACTTTGTAATTCTAACCGCTACAAGTATTCTTCAATCCCTGTTGATTTTGGGGCACATCTTTTTTTTTACTCTGGCGTCAGTGGCACGGTAAATTGCTAGACCGCTTGGCGGTCAATAGGTTAATAAATTTGCTATCAAACTCCATGAATTATAATTATTTATAATACAGACTGGCCACTAAGAAATACCCTTCGTCTCGTTTTTATAACTACTTTTGACAATGACTCCAGTCAACAAGTCATTGTTGTGATTGATTTTAACGGTGTGACGAATGTAATCTCATTATTGCAAATAATAATTGCACTAGCCATCGACGAAAAGCGGCGTCTAGCTCAGACAGCCAACCTTTATAACATTGAAAAAAAAATTGTTTTCTAGAGTACTCCACGGTGCAAAATATCACAAGGGCGGTGTAAAAACTGAAAATGATTTTGCGGATTTTAGTTCAGCGGTCACGGATTTCGATGAATTGCACGTAGCTGATACAGTGAGAAGTATACAGCAATTGTTGAGAATACTCATACTGCTTGTAGTGTATTAAATGAATAATTTGATTAATGACTGAGTTTGTTTATTTAGGGAATTAATAACAAGATATTTATTGCAAACTTTAATCAAATCAATTAGGCAATAACAAAAAAACATTACATATGACCAGTAAAAGAACACTACGTTTATTATTACGAACCATTTAGTTTTCAATGTTTTAACTAGATAATCCAGTTCTCACAACTTAAGCATTCGTTTTTGCACCATTAAGAGGAATATTAAAACCGGATTCATACTTTTGACATTTGTTGTATGAAGACTATCGTTCTAGGCGTATTTATACTTAGATTCTACATAATTAATTTATTAACTGAATTTTTGAAGGAAAAATATACTGTGACCATTTGTAATGATTGGCACATAAACAATGCTCGTGACAGGAACTGTTTTCATTAGGTAGTCAACGTCTGTCAGATATGTGACGGTCTCGCAACATCGCAATGATAAGGATGAGTTACACTGGAGATGTTTTAAAACAAAAAATGCTAATATCTCGAAAACTAAGCAGAATTCGGCTTACTTTATACGACATTTTATTTTCTACCATACTCAGGAACTAATTATTTGGATTGTTAGGGAGCACTCTGTATAAATAAAAAACATGTTCGTCAACATTGTCACCAATGCTAAATATATTTATGAAAAATTATCATTGCAACGGTAATACTGATTTGATAAATATTTGTCGCTGTGCAAGTGAATAGACGAATTCTTTTGCATTTAGGCTAGTATTACTAGTTAGTAGGTATAACTGCTCTTTTAGTGGTGTGGAGCTCTTAATGTGCGAGCCCCACTCGCACTTGACCGTTTAATTATAGTTGTCTGGTTTACAATCTTAGTGCGGTGTCTTTTGTAATACGGCCCTAACAATAATTTGTACAAATTACTTACGCCTCTCGGTTCTAATACAGAATGAACCCTATCAGAATCTCGATAATTTCGTGTAGTGTGTCTAGTTGTATGGTAATCACGGCATGTAAAGGTGGTTTGGTTCGTTTCAGATCGTACAGACGAGAGCGCTCGCGGTCCCGGTCGAGGCGCCACAAGTCGCGCTCGCGCTCCCCGAGGACGCGCGAGCGCTCGCGGGAGCGCGAACGCGAACGTGACCGCTCGCGCGACAGGGACAGGTCACGGGATCCAGAAAGGACTCTCAAACCTAAATCGAAAGAAGCTAAGGAAAAGGAAGAAGATAAATAAATTACTTGTATAATTTCACCTGCTTCGTAAGCTTACGGCGAGTTTATAACGCTATATGTTTTATGAAGAAGTATGACAAAATAAAGAAAATGACAGTATTCGTTTTATTTCTAACTTTGTTACATACTATAAGGTAAACATCGTCCGGGCGCGCAGAGGAAAAAGTGGGTTATGAATGACTATCAATTCTCCGTATCGAGTTACGATTATCCCATAACATAACAATCTGAGGATGCCAAGCTATCCCTATAGCACAATAGTTGAAATCGTTCAGCCGCTTGGGCATGATGAAAGGACAAAACATGCATACCAGAGATGGGCGTTATTCGATTAATTTATTATCCGAATAATTTATGCAACTAAAAATAGTCCTCGATTATTTATTTGCCGATGATTAATTCGCGCATGATTTATTTCGCGAATAATTTTTGGCAACAAATATTTTGGTCCCCCAAAAATAACTTTGGGACCCAAACCAGTATCACCTAAAAATCATATGAAACAACAAAAAAAAATATTTGCACCAAAATAAGATAGCCTAAAATTACAATGCTTCTACCTTTTTTAGTCATGACTGCACTTCTAATTGTATTTGAGCACCAAATTTAGTGAATGTGCACCAAATTTGGACGGCCAAATTATTCCGATATTAGCACCTTGAATTCTACCCCTATGATTGTTTTAAAATGTAGGCACACTACCAAATCTATATATATATTACGCGAGGCCGATTTTTGTACA
Source organism: Apotomis betuletana (assembly GCA_932273695.1). Taxonomy (NCBI): domain Eukaryota; kingdom Metazoa; phylum Arthropoda; class Insecta; order Lepidoptera; family Tortricidae; genus Apotomis; species Apotomis betuletana. Next base: position 36,577,024 of record OW026298.1, read on the forward strand.
TCCCATCAGATCTACAGTTATGGTCCGATTTTGATAAATGATATGTCATTAGATTCGTCTCATACTGGAGAGGTGCATAAAACTCTTGGATTTTTAATTTTTTCCTGAAAAAGTACTGAAAAATGGATTTGAAAAAACTACTATGCGCTAACCACGTGACATTGACCACGTGACCTGTGATCCCTATTTTGACATAAGATGACCAAATAATAATAAGCATGATTTGCTCACAAACCTGTAGTAAGTTGTTCAGCATGATGAAATATGATTTTTGAGTCGGCAACATAATATCCGCAACACTTAAAACATGTACGAATATGCAAAAATAATTTTACAGTTTGTTGACAATGAATGACAGTAACCATATTCTGTCATCATTTAATAGTCCTATTTGTTATGAAAAAAAGCTGCACTCTGTGATGGAAGCAAGCCGTTTTGCACAGTGATAATATAGACCAAAATAAACGATTTCACTCGAGGCGAAATTAGTTTCACCCCTTAGGAACAGAGATGGTGCCACTTATTAAAAAAAAGTTTAAAAAATTCTAAATCCTGAACAGATACTCCGATTTTGACGTAAGAGGTGCCAATCGGCAGATAATTACCCAATTTAAAATGAAAAAAATTAAAATCACGTAGAAAATAATTTTGGATACCTAAGAAATAATATTTTCTGAAAAAAATATTTAAAATTTGTGATTTTTGGAATTTTACTCGTAAAAATGTATGTACATGGTACTTTTTTTATTTATTTATATAAATACACAACTAATTTTACATTTACGAAAAAAAACCGCATATCATTAGCTCGTATAATTCCAAAGTTATTGAAGAATACAGACATGGCGCCGCTGGGTCAAAAAATCTTACAAAAAATCTAAAACCTCAACGGATATTCCGATTTTGATAATTAAGGTGGTAATCGACAGATAATTACTTGAATTAGTTTAAAAAAATAAAATAAAAATTCAAATAGGCAAAAAGTAATAATATTTACAAAAAAAACATACATTTTGAAAAAATATATTTTTTTTAGGGGCTTTTATGTAATTTCATATAAAAATAATTATGAATATGGCTTTATTTTACTTATGTATATTATAACACTATTAGGTAATTGATCGTTTAATAAAAAACCGCATATCGAGAACTTGTACAGTTCCAAAGGTATTGAAGATTTTACTATAGGGTGCCGGTGCGATCTTGCCGCCGCACGTGCAACTTATGTACATGTATATAGAAAAGTATTCTCCCGTTTCGAAGGTACTGATTACCCTGAAAATATAACCACAATTGAAAGTACAAATAATAATCATCCCAAGTAGCACACAACACACTTATATCCCTTGTACAGCTTAAATTAGAGTTTTAACGGGTGAATAGGCTCCTATACAACCTGTTTGCTAATATCACAAGTATATTAGATGCTAAATAGCATTTCTGAATCAATATTTTACTTACTTTACGTTTTATTTTCACTTTAGTCTTGTCAGGCTTTGCATTGTAACGTGCAAGTTAGGCCGTCGCATCATAAAAAAAACAACAACGCATTATGCCACAGCCCAATTTGTATCCATAATGTTCAAGGAGTTTCCAAATTGAACTAACCTTCAACTATTGTGGACCCCACCTACCTTTGATGCCGTTTCATTCCCAAAAAGAAGGACTTGGGACTCGATATTTCCAAATTAAAACGTGAACCCACATTTGGTTTGCATGAAACGGTATTCAATGGCAGCTGAAATAGATGGAAGGTATCTCACAAGCTTGTTTACTTTAGTGTTTTTTAGTTTAAACAGATCTTTTCGAATCGCATTAACAGTAATAATATATGCTCTGTTGGAGCATCGTATAGCCTGCATGTGAATCTGGGACCAACAACGTTACGATTAATTGAGAACCAATTAATGACATTAATATAGTGATTGAATCTTACACGATTTTCACACATTATATTAAAATAATAAAACGGGACTTAATTGCGGTAAATAAACATTTTTGAACTCGGTTAAATCTCGTTTTGTTATAATAATGAATGACATTAATTATGTAAACACACCCTAAAAAAAATAAACAAAAATGGCCCTAAGTAATCGTTTCACATAAGCCGTTACGTATCGAGAGAGAATTTCTATAGATAGCGATGTTACTTGCAAAAGCAGTAGTTATTTCAGGGTATAACATGCAAGTTTTAAAACAGGTCTCTTTCTTATTGTATTAAAATTAGACGTCTTGTCATACTCTGTGAAAGCCTTGAAGTGCAGTCATCATTTCATTACTTAAAGTAATAACTGTTTTGTAAACTGCTACGAGTAGACCGTTGCACTGACGACTGCAATTTGAATGCTTCGATGCTTTCACAGAGCTGGCGACAAGCCTTTCGCCGACTACTTCAGCTGCCATTGAACAACATGTTCTGCGTGTAGCGTTTCAAGCGAGCTAAATGTGAAATAAACGTCTTAATTTGGATATATCCTGTCCCAAGTCCTTTCTTTTTGGGAATGGAATGGCGTTGGAAGCAGGTTGCAGGTGCGATCCACAATAGAACAGTTAGTATAGGTGCAAATCGAGCTATGGAAAAATGCGTTGTTGCAGCCGATGCAACGGCCTAACATGCATGTTACAATGCACAGTTTAGTGAAAATAGGCAGAATATACTTGTGATATTAGCAAACTGGTTGTATAAGAGCCTATTCACCCGTTAAAACTCTAATTTAAGCTGTACAAGGGATATAAGTGTGTTGTGTGCTACTTGGGATGATTATTATTTGTACTTTCAATTGTGGTTATATTTTCAGGGTAATCAGTACCTTCGAAACGGGAGAATACTTTTCTATATACATGTACATAAGTTGCACGTGCGGCGGCAACATCGCACCGGCACCCTATAGTAAAATCTTCAATACCGTTGGAACTGTACAAGTTCTCGATATGCGGTTTTTTATTAAACGATCAATTACCTAATAGTTTTATAATATACATAAGTAAAATAAAGCCATATTCATAATTTTTTTTATATGAAATTACATAAAAGCCCCAAAAAAAAATATATTTTTTCAAAATGTATGTTTTTTTTTGGAAATATTATCACTTTTTGCCTATTTGAATTTTTATTTTATTTTTTTAAACTAAGATAAGTAATTATCTGTCGATTACCACCTTAATTATCAAAATCGGAATATCCGTTGAGGTTTTAGATTTTTTGTAAGATTTTTTGACCCAGCGGCGCCATGTCTGTATTCTTCAATAACTTTGGAATTATACGAGCTAATGATATGCGGTTTTTTTTCGTAAATGTAAAATTAGTTGTGTATTAATATAAATAAATAAAAAAAGTACCATGTACATACATTTTTACGAGTAAAATTCCAAAAATCACAAATTTTAAATATTTTTTTCAGAAAATATTATTTCTTAGGTATCCAAAATTATTTTCTACGTGATTTTAATTTTTTTCATGTTAAATTGGGTAATTATCTGCCGATTGGCACTTCTTACGTCAAAATCGGAGTATCCGTTCAGGATTTAGAATTTTTTAAACTTTTTTGGAATAAGTGGCGCCATCTCTGTTCCTAAGGGGTGAAACTAATTTCGCCTCGAGTGAAATCGTTTATTTTGGTCTATATTATCACTGTGCAAAACGGCTTGCTTCCATCACAAAGTGCAGCTTCCAGGCCAAAACCGTCCATAACAAGTAATACTATAATGTATTTTTTATTGGGGGCTATTATGTCAATGATCTAAATTGCCAGGTTGTTTTTCTTTTTAAAATGTTGATATGGAAACTTTTTTCGCATACCTGTTAAAAATGTGGAGGAAAAAGCCGGTTAAGTGCGAGTTGGACTGTGCTCGCAAGACTAAAAAAACTGACCGTCATTCAAGAATAGATTATTTTTATAGGCGAGTTTTACAATAAATCAAAGCAGAAAAATGTATGTGTTTGATCTATGTTTCAATTGTTTAGAAAAAATGTAGTAAAACTAATTTTAACGTCATTCAAATAAATAAATTTATGATATATAAATATGATTATATAAGTCCATCAAAAAAATAATTCCAAGGAAAATGGCATAAGTTATGGTAAATTAAATGGTATTTTACAAGAAAAAAACTTAGTCCTTCCGCTTGCATGTCGACGGGATGGGAAATGTGGTCGAGTTTAGAATATGGACGACTTGACAATGTAGCTAAGTTGGGAATGTATCTACATTGGTAATATGGATGAGTTGGTAAAATGGACGAGTTGGAAATGTGGACGAGTTGAGAATATGGACGAGTTGGCAATGAAGACGACTTGGTAATACGGACGAGTTGGTGATATGGAAGATTTGGCAATAAAGACGAGCTGATAATAAGGACAAGTTGGTATTGTAGACAAGTTGGGTGTATCGTCGAGTTGGGAATATGAAAGAGTTGGAAATGTGGATGAGTTGGCAATGTGGATGAGTTGGTAAAATTGACAAGTTGGGAACATGGACAAGTGGGCAATGTGGACGAGTTCGCATTATGGACGAGTTGGTAATACGGACAAGTTGGCAATGAAGACGACTTGGTAATACGGACGACTTGGTGATATGGAAGATTTGGCAATAAATACGAGCTGATAATAAGGACAAGTTGGTATTGTAGACGAGTTGGGTGTATCGTCGAGTTGGGAATAAGGACGAGTTGGAAATGTGGATGAGTTGGCAATGTGGATGAGTTGGTAAAATTGACAAGTTGGGAACATGGACAAGGGGGCAATGTGGACGAGTTAGCAATGAAGACGAGTTGGTAATACGGACAAGTTGGTAATATGGACGAGTTGTCAATGTGGACGAGTTGGGAATATGGACGAGTTGAGAATGTGGATGAGTTGGCAAAATGAACAAGTTGGGAACACGGACGAGTGGGCAATGAATACGACTTTGGTAATACGGACGAGTTGTCAACGTGGACGAGTTGAGAATATGGACGAGTTGGAAATGTGGATGAGTTGGCAAAATGAACAAGTTGGGAATATGGACGAGTTGGCAATAAAGACGGGCTGATAATAAGGACGGGTTTGTATAGACGAGTTGGGTGTATCGTCGAGTTGGGAATATGGACGAGTTGGAAATGTGGACGACTTGGAATTGTGGACGAGTTGGGCTTATGGACAAGTTGGAAATGTGGACGAGTTGTATTTGTGGATGAGTTAGCAATATGGACGAGTTGGCATTGTTGATGAGTTATAAATGTAGACGAGTTGGCAATGTAGATGAGTTGGGTGTATGGACGAGTTGGTAATGTGGACGACTTGGCATTGTGGACGAGCAAGTAATATGAACACGTTGGCATTGTAGGTGAGTTGGGAATATAAACGAGTTGGCAATGAAGACGAGTTGGTAATACGGATGAGTTGAAAATATGGACGAGATTGGCAATAAAGACGAGTTGGTATTGTAGACGAGTTGGGTATATGGACGAGTAGGAAATGTGGACGAGTTAGCAATATGGATGAGTTGGCATTGTGGACGAGTAAGGAATATGGATGAGTTGGCAATAAAGACGAGTTGGCATTGTAGATGAGTTGGGTTTATGGACGAGTGGGCAATGTGGACGATTTGGCATTGTGTACGAGTTGGGAATGTAGACGAGTTGGAAATATGGACAAGTTGGAAATATGGACGAATTGGAAATGTAGACGAGTTGTATTTGTGAACGTGTTGGCATTGTGGACGAGTGAGCAATATGAACGCGTTGGAATTCGTCGAGTTGGCATTGTGGACAAATTGGGAATATGGACGAGTTGCCAATGGAGACGAATTGGTAATATAGACGAGTTGGCGATGCAGATGAGTTGGGCGTATGAACGAGTTGGCAATGTGGACGTGTTGGGTGTGTGGACAAGTTAGCATTGTGACCCAAATGGGAATATAGACGAGCTGACATTGTGGACGAGTTGGCAATATGGAATAATTAACATGTTACCCTAACATGCGAAACTTGATGGTAGAAATAACCTAAATATGATGCAAATTTCAAAAAATCGACGCGTTCGAGAATAAATCATATTTGAATTAATGACGTCAGGCTGATCATTCTTATTTTCATTCAAAATAAAATTTGACAAATTCTGCTGTCAACAAAACAAATTGATTTTATAAGGCTTCCGTTTTTACCGACTATGGTAAGGAACCCTAAAATTAGGTTTATATCATAGACTTGAGAGTATAGATATCATCTCCCTCACTCTTCTGTCAGACACTATTTCAATGAGAGGAAAGACGAAAGTTTGAATTTGGAATTCGGGTATGAGGCCTTCAGCTCTAAATTTATTGAAAAAAATATGTCTTAATATTCTTTTTTCAAAATTTTTTAGCTGTTTTATATATTGGATTTTATTTATTACACATATTTGACACATTCTTTTTTTTTATGGTGGAGTATTGTTGGTCAGTTATTTATTTAGATTAGTGAAATTAGGGTTTGATTAAGTACCTATACCTAGCGTAAGAATTTCAAACACAATGTGTAATTGTTATTGAATAAATGATTGATGATGATACATAAACAGTTACGCACTACCTACATGATTTCCTTTTTAAAACCTGCGTAGTGAGTGCCCAAATCTGTCGTTTCGATTCATGTGCTTTTTCTGGAAATTGATAGAAATCGATCAAATCGATAAATTTATGTCCAGAAGAAAGAACAACAAATTAAAATTCTACCAATCTTATGTTCGGTCCTATGAAAATATGTCAATTATTTTTTTAAGATATGGGATTATTTTTATGAATTAAATTTTTTCATAAATCGAATAATATGCATTTTATTTGTGAAACAGATCAGCGGATCACATATCATTAATGCACAAGTTATTTTTACAAAAGAGGCAGTTGGCTATCAGGCATGGCTCTAGCCTGGCATGTTTTAACGTGTTTAAAACATCATTTTAACGTGTTTTTTTACAGTATTTATTCTTCGTTCGCCAAAAACTTCTTATCGATAAAGTAGTTATTTTCTGTAACACTACCGGATTTCCATATTCTAGCGGCGGTTCCACGCCGCAACGGGCCTCTAGTATAGTAAATTAAGTAAGTCTCGGGTTCTCCTCGCTTCCCCGGACTACACACCGCGCGTTCCAGGCGCTCCCGACGTGATTCCCAAATGAGTTGTGATTGTGAGCTGCGGATATAAACTTAGAGAAGCGTCAGAACCGAACTGCTACCAGTAAAGTAGATTAGATTAATGGGTTAGGTTATGTTAGAACTGCGACCACATCAGCGCACGAACCCGGTCGGCGAAGCGCCAGAACCGAACAGCCGAATTGAGGATCGGGTCGAGCGAGCGCGGCGCCTGCGGTGCGGAGCCCGGGGGGTTGGTTGGCTCGTTGAGCGGGAGGGGCTCACTAAGTTTGGCATCATTACACTTTATTTGGTAATATGCATACATTTTATGGCAATCATAGTGGTTTATTTAGATAAAAATGGCGGATTAATTTGCTCACTAAGATTTGGTCATCATTGAATAAATATTTTGGGTTTTTTAATTTAATTTTTTAGGGTAGGTACAAGATGATGGCATAATGAAGTGTGGTCAACCTACATGGTATATTTACATTACAAAAAAAAACATTTGAATATCTTTAAAAACAGACAACGAATATTAAGTAGTACATTACGTAACAAGGGTGGTAAACGAGGAATTAAAAACGAGTGTCTATTAGAAGCCGAAGGCGAGGGCTTTAATGACACGAGTTTGAAATTCCTTTACACCAGAGTCACGTACGACGTTTTTCATCACACTTGGGAGGAAATAAAACAAAATTAATAATTAGTAGTCAATACCAAACATTTATAAAACAAAACTACATAACTACAATATTTAATACAATTTTATATTTGTCCAGCTCATGGTGATAATACTTTTATTAAGTGCGGTGCGGCCTTCTTGAATTGAGGAATAAAATATATAGGTTTAGCAACACGAATTTCTCGTAGCAGAGTAAATTGAGAAGACATGGCGGTAGATATTTCAGAAAACAAAATTTACTCCAATTATAAGGGCGACCTGAAACCAAATAACTAAATTAATCTTCGCACATATTTATGTACGAGGTGCGGTCCAAAAGTGTCCGGCCTAACAAAGAAAACAAGTAGATGATATATTTACAAAACCTTTTTTATTTTTCGATATAGTCCTCTATTTCAACGCACTTTGCAGATCTCGTGATAAGCACTTCTGTCCCCTTAAAAAAATACTCTGGAGTTTTGTCCTCAAAATGGGCGAAAACAGCTCGAGCCACTTCATCATCCCAAGAAAATCGTCTTCCCCTTAAGTCTGCCTTAAGTCTCAAGTAATAGTAGTCGCTTGGGGCCAGGTCGCGGCTGTAAGGTGGATGGCGAATTTCCTCGAAGCCACATTTTGCTACAGCAGCTGTGGCAATTGCAGCGGTGTGAACGGGAGCATTATCGTGGAGAAGCCGAACACCTCTACTGGCTTTTCCACGTCGCTTCTGCTTGAAAAGCGTGGCGTAGTAGGTGCCATTTACCGTGGTATTCCTTTCTTGTATGTCAATCATTAGTATTCCGTGACAATCCCAGAATACCGTTGCCATTACATATATTTTTGGTGGATTGCGTTGCGTTACCTTGGGCCGAAACACATAACCGCGTTGCGGCGTCGCGCCGCTAAAATTGGCGGTAGCGTCAGCCCGATTTGTATGAAAATCGGCCAACGCTACCGCCAATTTTAGCGGCGCGGCGCCGCAACGCGTGTTATGTGTTTCGGCCCCTTGGCCTTTTTAGGCGGCTTTTCACCAAGACAACGCCACTCCATCTGTAGGGAGTAAACCTAACTGAATGTTAAATGATACATGATCTGCCGAGGCAGAGGTGCAGAGCAAAACCACAGCTTGATACTTAACGACAACTACTATACTCTATCCGGATAGGTATTTATTAACTAAATGTAAACAAACCATAAATTAGGTGCTTTATCAGGCTGACATTGGTTGGTAAATTTTGTATTTGATAATGTTACTTAATAAAAAATATAATATTTATTTTGCTTTAATATATCAGGTTATAGAATAAACCATACGATACCCAATCAAGACTATGTAATTATTATTCCCTAAGTACATTAACTTGATAATAACACACATGACCCGCATGACGTTTGGTCATGAATTGTGGCTATAACGCATCATTTTGAGTTTCGATACTTATACGTATCGTAACAAGCATATCCTCGAGGTTTTCTTCCAGTTCGAAAAACATTACTTTTTTGCACGGTTTTCCTTCAGATACGTTTTGAAGTAACAGTTTTTATCTTGTTTGGGCTCGTTTTTCTCCGGAAATTCAAAACCGTTTTAAACCAAACTTGGAGTGGGTACTTATATATCTTTTACCTATTTTATCCAGTTCTATTTATCCCAAAGGCTGGTTTATTATAGATTTAACCTTTAACGCCTACTGTTTTAACAATAAATGAATTTGCTCGCAACTTTGACCAGGCAATTGATCGTAAACAGAAATGTTTTTTTTTGTGAAATTGAAAACTACGAATTATAAAAAATAAAGAAGTATTGGAAGATAGTAGAAAAAACCGAAAACATTACAAAAAGTACTTTTGAAGGGGATTTAAAATACATAAAATATTAATTTGAAAAATTTTGAACCCACGAATTCTGTGAGCGAATGAATGAATCTATTCCTTGGTCTGGTGTCAGTCAGGCTGTTTTGATTTGAAAAAAACCTAGCCAAAGATGAAAGATAAATAAAGGAGATAATAATAATAGTACATTTTTATTGCAGACAAAAAACCCATATCACACAATAATAAAATAAAATCAGTAAAAAAATAAGTAAAACATAGCCACCGTTGCAATAGCACACACTTAATAAATAAATAAATTTAAATTGAAATACAATTAGGTAAAATTTCAGTTAGGTACCTTCGGTTCCCATCCCGATGCAGAGACAGCCTGAACCTGGAAATTGGGCTATTGTTCGTCACTGATTGCGGCAAGTATCGAGTTCTCAAAATGAGGCCACTCGGAATCTGATGACGGCAAAGAAATCAGGATTCTGAAGGCGTCGTTATATCGAACCCTTAGGGTGTTAATTGTTTTCCTGGTGAAGTTTGTCCAGAAGTAGCTGGTGTAAAAGCTTTCTGGCAGTATGCTCTGAAGAGTGTCACCTTGACCTCTTCGGAGCATCCTCCAAACTTACGCGCGAGCATCTTGCACCTTACTGAGAAGGTTATTCTTTCGTTATCTTTGTCGTCTTTCATATACTCCGTAAGGATATTGACCCTTTCCTGCCTTAAATAAATATGCCCAGCAATCTGTGGTTAAAATATGTTTGCACCCTGTATAACCCGACTCCTCGTATCGTAGCTATATATTATGTTTCAGCCTGCTTCGATATAGGTACATAGATTTCATCAACATGGTACGATTGAAGTTATTTCATTCTATCTAGTAATTTTCAAAGTATATTGTAAATAGACAGTTGCTGTAAATAGACACATTGAAAGCCAACGAAAAATTCGTTGGCAATCAATGCCGAGCCGTCACAGCGACATCTAGACCGTCAAGTGTGCAACAGGTCAATGAATGATTAAGCGTATTCGCTCATCAACTAAACTTGGTCCCGCCTAGATGGCGCGCGGGAGGATCTCAATCGAGCAATGTCTGTCGACACATCCGTTCAGTCATGATTGATGAAGTGCTAGCACTGTCCAAAACTGCTTTGGCTATATACTCGCGATTATTTTTGCCATAAACTTTTATTAATGCAGTTGATAAAAGTACGCCTTGTTCATTTAATGAGTGTGAGTGCGACGGCGTCTCGACGATCGTAGATAAGGTTACGGCCTGCGCGCTGTCTAAGGCCGCGGCCGGCGGCGGCGCCGGCGCATAATTATCTACGCTCGTGCTTTGCCTATGCGCAGCGACATGAACAAGTGAATTGTGCCTGCGCTTACATATTTTGCACCCTGGCTTCTTGCATTGGTTCGCATAGTGACCGCTTCGGAAGCAATTGAAACAAACCTTCAAAGTCGGCAGTAATTCGAGGCGGTCATCATTACTAAGCGCGAGAAATTCAGGACAAATGCTCAAGTTATGTTCTTCATTACATTTTGGACACAGTTTAGGTGGTGGTGAAGTGACACAGTGATTAATGTTTTGTGTAGAAAGCATAGTCCTATGTTTAAGTGCGATCTTAGCCGGCTGACCCGATTGGCCGGCGGCTGCTGTGCTCGATAACTCTAAAGTTTCAATCAGATCGGCACGATTACGCATAAAAATAATAAAGTGATCGAATGTAATAGGTTGATTCTTATCTAAGCTTCCTTTGTGTTCTTCCCACTGACGATAAGTCCTAGCATCTAATTTGTGACTTAAAATATGAATAAGAAGCGTGCCCCATTGTTTTACGGGCTCGCCTAGGGATTCCAAACATCTCAAGTTTTTGTTTACTTCGTCAATGACACGTTTTAAGAGGCCTTATTCCTTTTAAAATGCTGATTGTTTAGACATTTTTCTCTATGATCAAACATGTTTCTTAACATACTATTGATGTTACTTTCTAGAACAGGACTATTGGGATTTATTGGTATATATTTGAAACCTACAGTTTGAATTTTTCATTGATAATTTTTGTTTCAAAAACTACTCGAAATTGACAAAATTCACGCGGAAAATTGGTTTTTTTAACTTATTTTCGACTGTACGCAATGAAAGCGTGAAATAACTATGTTACTTCCTAGAACTCGGGGAAAAGTATTATACACTTCAAAAAGTTGGTTGAAATTATCAATACATTTGTCATAATATGAAAAAAATAAATTTTAAAAGGAATAAGGCCTCTTAATATCTCTTGAGCGCGGGATAGTACTGAAAAATAGTTCGTCTGAAAATCAGCCCTATCTGTCATGTGTAGATCTAAATTTTCAGTTTTGCATTCTAATTGTATTTGTACATCATCATATAGCTCATACAATGCCTCAATCTTACCTATACGCAACTGTAACTGGTTTGCCTCAGCCTGGGTTAACGAAGATTCCTTCAATGTGGCTAGGTATGTTGAAAATAGTGTCAATTGACCTTTGTAACTGCCTCTCCTGCGCACTAACTCTTTGTCGTCGGCCATTTGAGAAGCTGATTAACCTTGAATGTAAACAATTAACAATTTAAGAATGATAAATTATTGTATATATTTTATTATAGATATTAAAATTACACTTTGTATTAGGTTTAGTCAAGTTAAAATAGTCTAGTTCGTAAGCTGTTGTAAATAAAATGTATATAATAATAAATAGATTAAGATTTAATTTGTATTACAATAATTCAATTAATATTCAATAAAATTCCTATACAATATAACAAATGCTAAACTATTATCTTATTGCTTCCAGTAACAAAGATTATCAATTGGTAAAATTGTCATTCGATATAAAATTCAATAAATAAATCATTCAAATTATAATTCTGAGTTGTTTATTATCCCTATCATATATATCCTGATCCTAATTAAATACAATATCACAGAAATATTAAAGCTACACGTCTCAAGTAATTACTTTAAGCATACCTACACGACTAACGGTAAATTTAACTGTCTATACGTTGACAAAAGTTAGCTATTTAAATGAACCTAGCCAATTAAATTAATTAAAAGTAAACATAAATTAAATGAATACTATAACTGGCTAGAGATATTACACTTAAATTAATATAGTAATGCTAACTTTCGTACGTGCAAATAATAAGACAAGCTAAGTTAACGGTACATTAAAATGGTAGCTAATGAATACAAATTACTGACCTGGAGTTTCACTTTAACTACTTATTACTACCTGAATGAGAGTGCTGGGTCCTAATAAACCTAAATCCACTCAACACTGTTGGTTTCCGATGTCCTGGTGCTCTTCTTCACTAGATTTCGGCTCTTCACTTGATCCACAGTGGTCGTAGTAATAAATATAAATTCCTCCAATATTCCTTCGATGTCCACAGTGTAATAATCAATAAATTGGTTCATAAATATTATCCGGTTCGATCTAGGACCATGTTCGGGGCTGAAGGTCATGGAAAGTAAAAACTCCAGAATAAATTATACAAAGACGTGTACTCGCTACACGTAGGCGCTCCAGCGGTAGATTTCACGGCAACAGTTTTTCTGCTGAAAATGAACGAACCTGTACCAGGTACAAGCCGGGCTAGCTCGGATGGATGACACTTCTCAAACGATCATCTTCGGTATCATCAAAATTAGACAGCAATAGTGACAGTTCAAATTAAACTATAGGTACTTGAACTCTTTTATGTAAGAATAGTTTGTCCCAAAGGTAAAAAATGTAACTCTTTAAAGAACTATTTTTTTAGAAATAACGTAACGAGTAGTTTACATACCTACCTACGTTAGTGTGAACAGTCCAGAAAAAAATAATTAAGAAATTGAATGTCTATTTTAACATAATATCTGTGTATTAATTTCTTTTACGTATATGACTTGGCAAAGGCCATTTAATTATTTTTCTGCTTTACCGAACCTTGATCAGTCTGACTATCAAAAGAATAATCGAAAGTACCTAAGAATTAAAATTTAACAATTGATAAAATGTTGAGTACATCTGAATATGTCAACTTTGACAGCCACGGTTTGTTTACATTTAGTTAAAGCTCTATCCGGATAGAGTATACAACCACCACTTTTAATTGATACTTAACACTTAATATATACAGTTAACCTACGTGAGCGACGTGACTGCCATCACGTCGCGTAATGATATTTTACAAGTTTTCCATGAATCTACAATGCTAACTGATTTACCTCGTCACGTATTAGACTTCTAACCATGTACGCTTGCCTGTACATCCTGGCACTCCAGAAAGAACAAATTAACCTACACACAACTCAGCATCACGTATGAGACTTATAACCATGTACGCTTGCCTGTAGGTACATCCTGGCACTCCAGAAAGAACAAATTAACCTACACACAACTCAGCATCACGTATGAGACATCTAACCATGTACGCTTGCCTGTAGGTACATCCTGGCACTCCAGAAAGAACAAATTAACCTACACACAACTCAGCATCACGTATGAGACTTCTAACCATGTACGCTTGCCTTGCCTGTACATCCTGGTACCTGGAACAAATTAACCTAAGTTCCGCAATAGGACAAATTATATGATACTAAAGTAAAGTGCGGACCAAATCCTATGATATCCTACAAGTGTAACATTATATTTAAGTAATCGATCAACATGTGCAATTAAACTATAACATACAATTTGTGCGTACGTGTACCTACAATAACACGATAAAAATAACAATATTAACAACGGCGTAAACTTGACTCTTGTATAATGGTCTGCCACGGCGACCTCTCGTCGTATGCCATGGCCAGGCCCACCCCCAGGCCCCCCCTGAAAAATAATGTTAGATACGCCAATGGATTTCGTTGGTAGATGTTGATTTATCTTTTACAAATTTATAGATTAGTTTTACAATTGTTTTAGAACTTTTACTAAATGAACAGCATATTTTTATTTTAGTTTAGAAGGGTGCTCACTCAATCCACACGCACACATTAAATATTACTCAGTTTTGGCGGGAAATTTAAAAAATCTGTGGCTTATTATTTTGATTTTCTATGCACACGTAAGGTACCTAAGGAAATAAGTTAAATATATGTTGACGTGCACTCATAGTCCAGCTCACATAATTTCTACCGCTATGTAAAGTACAGTCAACGACAAATACACTGTCTAACCATATACAAGGCGAAAAATTTAATCTAGTGTAAATAAGACCTAGCTCGATAATACCATAATCAAACAAAAATAATGACAAGTAACCAAATTTCAACTTCAACTCTATCGGAATGTTAGAACTACTTGGTACATAAAGTATCAAAATTATTTATAGACGACCCACCTATAGAGATGGGCGGTGGGTAAATTCCCAAGGTGTTTATCGGGTATTTACCCAATCTGACGGGTATTTACCCGTTTCTACCCAATTTGGTGGGTATAAACGATTTGTACTATATTTATTGAAAATATTGAATTAGAATCTATCGAAAATAGCTATTATCACCACTACCAGTATCTTTTCACGAGGTTTTAGGCTGTATGCTTCTCTGTATGCCTATTATCAAATCTTGTAAGTTCAATTATATACACACATGGTGGAACTTGCTTGCTTTGGGATAAGTCGGTTTTTCAAAATGTGTCCGTTGTGCAAAGTGGTAATCCGCGAGTGTGTGGTATCGAATTAAATATAGGTCAAAGGTGCCTTTTAGTGTTGTGCGTTTATATGCCTACGGACAAAGCGGATAACTTGGCCGATTTTACGGATTGTCTCGCACTGGTAAGTGCTAATGTTAATAATAGTACCGCGGAAACTGTCTACATACTTCGTGACTTTAACGCGCACCCGGGTGAACAATTCTATAACGAACTGACTTCTTTTTGTAACGACCAGGAGTGGATATGTGCGGACGTGGACAGATTAGGCATCCAGTCAGAAACTTATACTTTCATAAGTGATGCGCATGGCTCGAAAAGGTGGCTTGACCACTGTGTGGCTACAAAATGAGCAGTGAACTCAATTATAGTAGAATGCGATTTTGATGTTATTAAGTGTAAGCAAAAATGTAACGAACATCAGTTACCAAACAAAATTGTATGGGGCGAAAGAAATTCGGAACAATTAACGTTGTATACAACTGAATGTAATAAAAGATTAAAAGAAATTGATTTTCCGGAAACATTACGTGACTGTTGTGGCATATTGTGTAGTAACCATGGTCTAATAAAACATGGTCTTCCATTCCCAGAGTGACACAAGCCTACGTCACAATAACATTGCCACTTTATTTCAACATAACATGTTTGGTAGTAACTCAAATCATGAATTATTAATCGATCAATTGTATACAGACATCGTAAATGCCTTAAGCGACGCTGCAACTATTAGCTTTGAAAGTAAGTCGCTTAAAAAGAAAAAACCTGTAATAGGCTGGAATAAGTATGTAAGCGAAGCTCACGGGGAGGCTAGGTGTAAATTTAAGTTATGGTTGTGGCACGGTGGACCTAAATCGGGGAATATTTACGACGAAATGTGTGAAAGTCGGAAGATTTTCAAGTCTCGTTTAAAATGGTGTCAGAAACATGAGGAGCAAATAAAAATGGATATCATTGCGGACCACCATTCTAAACGTGACTTTCGTAATTTTTGGAAGGCTACGAACAGACTTAAGGGTAAGCCGAGCCTACCTGTGAGTGTTAATGGGGTGAGCGAGAGTGGTTCTGTAGCGGAGCTGTTTAAAGAGCATTTTGCTGTCAAATCACCATTGGGACCATCCCGGATAACAAGTATGGTCGACGCTGGAGCACCCGGTCAGGAGACGAGGACTCAGTTTACAGCGAAGGAGGTTAGAATTGCCTTAAATTCAATTTCGAGAGGAAAGTCTCCTGGTCATGATAGCCTCAGCGTAGAGCATCTAGGTACAACATGCCGGGGCACACCTGTCTAGGGTACTGGCGATGTTCTACTCTCTCTGTATATCACACACTTATCTACCCGCCGACATGATGAAGACTGTGTGGTCCCAATAGTGAAAAATAAAACCGGAGATGTTAGTGACAAGTGCAACTACAGGTCTATTTCGCTCGCGACCATAGTCGCTAAGGTATTTGATATGGTCTGCTTAACGCCCAATTGGATAAATGTTTGAAACGTCATGACAATCAATTAGGTTTTAGACCAGGTTTATCTACAGAAAGCGCTATTTTGGCTTTAACCTTTTGACCGCCACAGTCGGCTGTGGCCGACAACAAAAAATCGTGCCCCTGACGCCACGTCGCGACGCGTCGGCCACAGCCGTCCAAATTTCAATGATCAAAAACTTTGTAATTCTAACCGCTACAAGTATTTTTCAATCCCTGTTGATTTTGGGGCACATCTTTTTTTTTTTACTCTGGCGTCAGTGGCACGGTAAATTGCTAGACCGCTTGGCGGTCAATAGGTTAAAGCAGACCATTAGATACTATACAGACCGCGGTACAGCCATATATGCCTGTTTTCTAGACCTGTCCAAGACGTTCGACCTGGTTCACTATGATGTATTGTGGCAGAAACTTGAAAGTATAAATATGCCCGTAGAAGTCAGGGGTATCTTCAAGTTCTGGTACCATAACCAGGTCAACGTCGTGAGGTGGTCAGAATCATATTCCCAACCATATGGGCTTGAATGCGGTGTAAGGCAGGGTGGTTTAACTTCGCCAAAGTTATTCAACCTGTATGTAAATGCGCTCATAGAGGAGCTCAGCAACACCCGCATCGGATGCCACATTGATGGAGTATGTGTAAATAACATCAGCTACGCAGATGACATGGTGTTGCGCCTCAGCGTGTGGTCTCTCCAGGCTCATATCCATATGCGAGAAGTATGCCGCTAGTCACGGTTTGATATATAATATCAACAAAAGTGAATGCGTCGTTTTTAGGGTCAAGGGCAAGAAGACACCTATGTTTCGATTCGTTAAGCTGAACGGTCATCCACTTCGGATAGTAGACCAATTTAAGTATTTGGGGCGGGTCTATATTGGAATCCATAATCTCCTTTGTCCTATTTGTAAATTCCATAATAACTGTGGTCATAATGATCTTTTGCCATAATAACGTTTATCCTAATGTAAATGCCATAATATTGATTATCCTAATATTGAATATCCTAATGATTATTTGCACTATTTTCTTAAGTACTAATGATCAAATGTCCTATCAATTACATATCCTAATACTGGTTGCCATAATCATCATATGTCATAAAAAATATGAATGTTTATTTTTTGTTACAAAGTAAAAATTAAGTCAATTATAGTTGCGGTCTTTCACTTTTACTCATCTCATCATCTCACTCCATCTTAAAAAACTCAATAAAGGCTTTCGCGGCTCACTCTCTTTGCTCGCTTGTTAGGGTCGTAGTTTAACCTAACACTCCTCCTCGCTTCGCTCGTCGTCGTACCTAACCTAGCCCAAGTCAGACATGCCTTAATGTGAAATAGGTAATGTTATGATTCTTCAGCCCTCGATATATAGACCCCTGAGGCTTGCCCGTTAGGGCTGCAGTTGAACCTAACACTCCTCCTCGCTTCGCTCGTCGTCGTACCTAACCTAACCCAAGTCGGACATGCTTTAATGTGAAATAGGTAATGTTATGATTTTTCAGCCCTCGATATAGACCCCCTGAGGCTTGCTCGTTAGGGCCGCAGTTCAACCTAACACTCCTCCTCGCTTCGCTTGTCGTCGTACCTAACCTAACCCAAGTCGGACATGCCTTAATGTGGAATAGGTAATGTTATGATTTTTCGGCCCTCGATATAGAGCCCTGAGGCTTGCTCGTTAGGGTCGCAGTTCAACCTAACACTCCTCCTCGCTTCGCTCGTCGTCGTACCTAACCTAACCCAAGTCTGACCTGCGTTTAGGTAGAATAGGTAATGATTCTTACTTTACATTAATACTATACATTTAACGCCTACTATAAATATGGTATTCGACTTTAGGATATTAGGTAATGTAATTATAGCTTATGATCATTATGGCAAGTAATCATCATGGCATTTGACTTTAGGACATGTGATTTATGGTTTTGTATATTATGACTCGTAAGTTTTATGTGTTAATAGATTAGTACAAAACATATTAGGTATTTAGATCATTAGGTAATATAATATTATGGTTTATGATCATTAGGATGTAAGATCATTATGGCAAATAATCATTATGACAAATGATTGATATGTTAAAAGTGGTATGGCATTTGACTTTAGGACATACGATATTATGGATTGCGAAGGAGACCCATTTGGGGCATATGGTGACAGCCGATCTCAAAGATGACGCCGATATTGAGCGCGAGCGCAGGGCGCTTTCCGTTAGAGCTAATATGATAGCCCGCAGGTTTGCTCATTGTTCTGTCGAAGCAAAAATTACTCTCTTCAGAGCCTACTGCACCACTTTTTATACAAGCAGCCGGTGGGCTGATTATACTCATAGACGATACAGCGCTCTGCGCGTTCAATATAATAACGCTTTCACTGTTGATGGGGCTGCCTAGATTTTGTAATGCGTCAGGGATGTTCGCGGAGGCGCGCGTAGATTGCTTCTATACCACTATGCGCAAGCGATGTACGTCCCTAGCGCGCAGAGTGAGGAACAGCCCCAACAGCATTCTGAAAATGATAGCGGACAGGCTAGATTTCCTGTATATGAATAAATGTTGCATGATTCATGTAATTAGAAATAGATAGATATAGGTAATAATTACTAACACTAGTGTTGATCCATGTTGGTCGAAATAAAGTATATTATTATTATTCTCTCTTCCTGGTGCTTGATTGAGATAAAGTTTTTCCCACTTAAGTTACTTTGGTGCAGAAATATATCAAGACAGAAGGAAAGAGTTCAGCAATTGGTAGGGAGACCGAGCGTGTAACATTTTGCGTACCTAGGTACTTTGACGTCACAAGCGTAATTTAGTGATGGGAAACATAGCCGAGTCTGGCTCTTCAAATTAAAGCCGCAATGGAAACTAGCGTTGGACACACAATCGCCCGCTACTGTTTTGATGAAAATAATAAAATAAATAGTTTTGTAATTAATAACAGATTAGGGGTGTAACGAATGTTGATTTTTGGACATTGGCGAATGCGAATATTTGACTCTGACATACGCGAATGCGAATGCGAATATTGCCCATTTTGTCAGTAAAACCACAGAATAAAGACACTACAGAAGGCGCACTCTTTTGTTATTTGCCGCTTTTGCATTAGCCTACTCGTATCGGATTGAATATTTCTAATGACGTGCAACGCTGTTGGTTGTAGTTTCTGCGGGGTGTGCCATACTCTTAGGGTTGCCTACACCAACAAAAGGGAAACTGCTTCTCGGTATTTGTACTTGATTTACAAGCTATACTTTTAATAAATACGTCCATAATAAGACAGACTTGGCGCGATCTTTATGATGATGAGATCCAAGAGTGCCTACTAGATCTTTGGATTGGTTTAACGTAAACATTGTGCGGTTTTCGCTTTTTAAATGCCTTGATTAGCATTAAGATCCATAATCAATGCACAAATTATAGTAAGTAGAACTAAAGTGCTGGGCGGGGCATATTGCTCGTAGAACCGATGGCCGTTGGGGAAGAAAGTTTCTTACTTACGGTGGATAATGTGTCGCGCTCCGACGCGACACAGCGTCGTTTTACGTTTACGACGCCGTGTCGTGTGTTTTCACGACGCGGCAACGTATATTCGCACGGTGGATAATGTGTCGCGCTCCGACGCGACACAGCGTCGTTTTACGTTTACGACGCCGTGTCGTGTGTTTTCACGACGCGGCAACGTATATTCGCACCGTGGATAATGTGTCGCGCTCCGACGCGACACCGTGTCGTTTTACGTTTACGACGCCGTGTCGTGGACATGTGGCCACGCCCGTAAACCCACCCAAAAGAATAAAACAAGGATTGCTTTGTAATATTATTACAGAAATGCTTTATTATAATTAATGTCTAAATAAGATGGATCATCATATAAATGTTATCTAGTACAACCTACAAAACGGAACGACGGGAGCCGCGATCAGTTTCACCTCGCCACTCTCGACGTTCCGCCTTATTCCATCACATACAGGTTTTACAAATCATTTGTAATCATTTTTGTACAGCCATATACAATAATTTTTTTGTTACCTCTAAATGTAAAAAATCTGAGGTGTCATAGGAAACTACGCTTCCTATAAAATTTAATTACACAGGGGAATGAGGAGCAGCTACGCTTGTGACGTGCATCCGGCAAGGTAGACCTCGGAACTACAACTATCAGTACAGGACTTTACAATCATCACTATAACCTAAGGGGGGAGCGCGCGACCCGACCCGCGGTGCGGACGGCTGCGTTCCCGACGAGAAGCGTTTCCTGCCATCTTGGAAATCTAATTAACTAAATAACTTAAATTAATTACATAAAAATATACAAAAATATCATTTTCACAAAATTAAAGTAACTATACATTCCAGCATTAAACTATATTCGATAAGTATGATTTAAAAGCCGGGTTTAACTTAAACGAGAGCTTGACTTGAAATACATTATAAAATACATACATTACAATTATAAAATAGAATCACGGCTATAGTGCCGATTGTCTAGAACTGCCTGCGGCATTTCTCAATCACTTTCGAAGATTCAAGGTCCCCTAGCCCAGCTAATAGTTATTCTACAACGAGCTAAATTACGGAAACATGTCGGTCCACGCGACCTTTGTTTTCCTTCGATTCATAAATTACACGAGAATGAGAGACGTTCAAATATTTATACATAGATTCATACGAACAACGAATAATACTAGAACACTTAAGAGCTAGAAACGCAATAAAACTACGCCATGGTGACGCGACGGCCGAGCACCAGAGTCGGCGTCAACGCTGTACAACTATTGTTACAGTTATTGTATCGTCTCATTCTTTACATCAGTCTGCTGCTACGGTATGTACAGAGGGCGCCACACACCTGCGCGTCTGAAGCCGAACGTGCCTCGAACGCGTCCGCCGGTGCCGTCGCCGTCGCCTCTCACAACACAACAATACGACTAACACAATAATATAGGTACGTCACGAGCTTACCATACACAGACACAACGCGGTGCACGACAATAATAATACCTAATCAGATTTCATACGGCTGCTCTCTGCCGTTACTTATACTACGAGAGGGTCGCAGCGGGCGGCATGATACGGTCGGTAAACAGTGGACGACGAAGCGGCGAGCTCTTTAGTTACAAATGTACAATTGCAAATATTCACAAAATTTATAATAGGCGGGTTACCCGCGCCGTCGCATCAGCTTTAGCCCGCGGACGTTAATACTTTACACATTCTACAGGACAGGGTTGGGCGGCGGAGGACCGATAGGCCCAAGCTCCGGCGCTTTCATGAAGAATTTCTCCAGTTTGGCAATGATGTGTTTTCCGTAAGTGTACTTGCGCAGTGATCCGATGTGAGGGCGTATCTTGTGCATCAGAACCTTGCGCTGGGTCGGTTCTGCCACGTCGATCATTTTTTGTACCACGTAGTTGGCGTATTGATCTTTCATCATCACGTGAAGAGCACTGAAAAATGCACGACTGCGATCAATATTACAGACCGAACCATCAATGGGCCGAAAATAATTGTATTGTTACTATAAGCATATAACCAAACAATTCTGAACACAATAGTCGCTTCAATAGTGTTTATAAGATGTAATCATAATAATGACATACACATATCGATGCGGCACATTTCACTATTACGCCACGCACCATAGGTCATATTCAGCGAATGTTTATTTTTGGAGCGCCTCAATGGTTTGCTAAGATAAAAAAATAAAGCCTACAGTACTATGATTCATTATATTCTGTGACATCGTGTTAAGAACCGTATGACTAGTGCCTATACTAGTTAGGTATCAAGTTCTGTTACTGAAATCATGTCTTAACATAAACATATATAAAACAGGAACGCTATATTTGGGGTAAGTTGCGGTAAGCGATGGATGGATTGTGTGAGAGAAGACATGAGAAAGAAAGGAGTTAGCGCTGAAATGACGAATAATAGAGATGAATGGAAGAAGGAAACATGTTGTGCCGACCGTACATACGTGGGATAAGGGCAGGGAGATGATGATGCTGATGATGATATGGGGTAAGTTGCACTAAGTATGTATATTGCCCATTGAAATATTTTCAGAAACTGCTTATATGTATCTATTCTGGTATGAACCTAGGCCAATTTATGCTTTAAATTTTTTTTCTTTTTTTCATTCACGTTAAAAATACATAATATTTGCTTCGCCAGTAAAAATGTGCCTTACTACCTCTTTTTATAATTTCCTATTTTTTCAAAATAAATAGCATAAAGTTAGTACCTAATACCACATTTGATTAAAGAAAAAAGTTAGTTACACACAATTCGAATAGAAATTGTGCCCTGTCTATCGTTCTTTGTTTTGCTAGAAGACTTCAAGCCACGACACGGTTATCGACTAGTGCCTACTTCACTCGTGCTCTCGCGATCGTCGGTTCTCGACGAACCGGTTGTTGATCCTAGTAGGATGGCTGGCCCTGGCGGGACAGCTGGTCTCACTGGGATGGCCGTTTTTGGGTCATCTGGCAGGTGAGTTTTGTTATGCATATTTGTTTTGTTTATCTGTTTGTTGGTGTTTTTAAATTATATTTGTACTGTAATGTTTTGTTCATTTTCTTGATTACAACGGTACATTGATAGATAAATGTATAAGTTTAAAATTGATCAAATAATAAAATTTTTATACATTTTGTGTTGCGGGGCACCCAAAGTAGACTCCCCCGCTGAGATAAAGGGTCTAGACCCATCTCGTGAAGACGTGGAGGTATTGAATTGAAATTTTAATCCATGTACTACACAGTCTACAGTTCCTTGAAGCTGTGAAAAATTAGAAACTAAGTTACCGCAAAAAAAAAAGATACGGCCGTTCATGTATATTTCGCCACTCTCAAGAGTATCAAAGTTTTAGAGGATACTTTTTGTTGACCTAGAACTATGAAATTTGGCAAGTAATATCGTCTTATACTACAAATCGAGAGAGCAATCTAAAATCGATACATTTCTAATTAAATCATAAAATAATAGGTATCTATTCAAAAATTATATGCCGACAACTCGGTTGCGTTAACTTTGCACCTCATTTGTATGCGGCGCCATACCTAAGTACTAGGTGCAAACTTGACTTAACCGGACCCTTCCAGTTAAGATGGATAAGTAAAAAAATTGGACGGAGGGTCGGTGCGTGAGACAGTCGTACGTGGTTGTCTTTTTTTAGTAATACTTGTTTTACGGATTTTTTTGCCGTCCGCTACGCTGCGCTGAAGAACGTCGCAGTACGTTCAATATTTTTTTTCCCCAACTTGCTTGGAAATGTTTCCATTAATGTAGTAAAAATAGGCCGCGAAAGTCTTCGTTATAGCCATAGTACATTAATAAAATTAAATATATATATATATATTATATTGGCCGTGGCCGGGAAATAATACTACACGATTGAGCAAAAAATACCGTATATGACGTCTCATACAAATGTAGACTCTACATCAATTAAGCCGGCTGCAAGCCAGCTGTTCATTATTTCACAGACATTTTACTTTTAATTTTTTCAAAGACTAATTCACTATACAGCCAATTGTCCAATAGCCAAGTATCAAAATCTTTTTAATTGTTCTCTGCATTTAGTTCTCGCACTGATCATTTCTTGGCTCTGCTACTGTCAATGTATTTTTCTCAAACATCCAAGGAAATGTCGTTCTTATGATCGTGGTAATAGAACGCGAAATACGTCTTTGTATAGCAATTGTTGAAGATTCGTTCTAATTTCAAATTAGAACGATATAAAGGAATTTCATACAACATTATTGGCCGTAGCCAACAAAGAGATTGTCTTTTGTTTCAGTGGGGTTTATTTCTTTTATTGATAATCTATGGCATACTGCCAATAAAAAAAACTTAGTTTGTGCATGTATATTTACGTTTTATTTCTTATATTTAACTAGATTATTCAATTCGATTAAATCAGATATTCAATAAAATAAACAAGGAATCACGTTTATTGTTAAAAAATAGAACAATATCTAATTAATAAGGTGTTGTCATTTTTTAATAAATAGAATCATCTTAACATTTGGTGGCAAAAACATTGACCCGAACAGCTTAAAAAAATAAATTTGTTTTTTTGTATTAAATTTGAAATAAATTTGTTTTTATATGAATATATAAGTTGAACATTTGTATTATTTCCTTGGATTTATTTGAGAAAAGCACTATACAAGCCTCGGCGCGAACAGGGATTATCGGCCTCGTATCTCTAGATGGCCTCGTTATCACTCGGCCATCTATTACTACTCGGCCAATAATTCCCTATTTCGCGGCCTCTGCAGTAATGTACTATTAAGTGTCCACAAGTCTCAATAACCGACCAACAATTTTGATAGGTAATAATTTTATATGCGGTTAATTTGGTTTCATAATTCTTATTTATTTATTACAGATTTCTCACGAATATTTTAATTTTAATAATATAACGGTGTTTAATAAATTTACCAAACAAAATAAAAAAGAAATGATAGTGTCCGAATTAGTTCGGTGAATAGAGCCTCAAGTACTAGGAGTGACCTTACAAACGGTCCGGTAGTTTTGAATTTTTGATATGTTGTCTAAAATGGTTATAGAGAGTGTATAAAATGCAAAAAGCACAATTCCCCACCCTACGCGCCCGGCGCGGCGCCATATTACTTCAGATTTTTGCTTATATCTTCGTTTAGTAGCATTTTACCCTGAAAAAAGCTTAGACAATGTTGTAGAGTTGAATTTACTATATTCTACATTTTAAAATTTGTTTCTAGGACAGAGAGTTACGGAGATATGCACATTTAAAAAGATGAAAAATATCGCAATTCCCAGACATTTATCAAAAGTTCTGGTTTATATCTTCATTTAGGAGCATTTTAGCTAGAAATGAGCTTGGGCAATGTTATAGAGAATTAAATTGACTATAATTTAGATTACAAAGGGTATAGATAATTAAATTGACTATCATTTAGATTTCAAAGGGTAAGCAGGATAGCCTTTGAAAAATTGCCCCCAGCGTTTCTGGTTCGAAACTATAACTAAACGATGCCTTTTGAAGAGGTAATAACCTGCACAAAGTTTCATCCCGCTGTTACCCCCTGAGGGTTGAAAATACCCTATAAACTCCAAAAATGTTTTATTTTTTTACTCCTAAACTATGTGATGAATTTCAAATGTAGTACAAATATTATGGTGAATAAAAGTTATAAGTAAAAAAAAAATCCTCCTGGGTAGATTGCAAAAAAATTGTACATAGTTAAAAGCTTAGTTAACAAAAAAACACTATCGCTTCCTTTGTTTGACGAACGTTAGTCATACAAAATGTATGGGTAACTTTCGTCACACAAAGGAATCAATTAAGTTTTGTTTTAATTAAAGCCCTTAGACGACGTCAGTAGCGCCGTCATTTTTTTCACTGTTTTGGTTACAGAACGCGAACGTTACGTATGAAGCATATGAGTAGTACCTACTAAATAGTACAGTCATATTAATTTCGCTATGTTCCTGCTTGGCTACGTCGATGAAATTTTAATATGATGTAGATTAGAATATGGTTCATTATTTGCAAAAAAAATGGTATTTGTACCACGAGCCGAACTTGTCATACATACTTTTTTAAAATTTTATTATTTATTTTTGTACAAGAATTAAAATGGTTAGGGGGATATATATTTTTTTACTTATAGCTTTTATTCACAACAATATTTGTACAACATTTGAAATTCATCACAAAATGAAACAGTTTTGGAGTTTATCGGGTATTTTCCACCCCCAGGGGATAACAGATTGATGAAACTTTGTGCAGGGTATTACCCCTTCAAAAGGCATCGTTTGGTTATTAGTTTTGAACCAAAAACGCTGGTGGCAATTTTTCGAAGGCTATCCTGCTATACCCTTTTATTTCAATGACAGTTAGTTACCGAGATATGCACATGAAAAAAATTGTAAACGTCACATTTTCCGGAAATTTGTCAAATAGCTGACTTTAGAACGCTGTAATTTAGTTACGTACTAGTCTAGGAAAACAAGTATCAAAATAAAACTTGTAGGAAATTTAATTGCTTATAAAACGCATGTACATTTTTTTCATACATTTCCGGAAAATGTGACTATGTTTTACATATCTCCGTAATTATCTGTCCTCGAAACAAAATTTAAATTATAGTTAATTTAATTGTCTACAACATTCTCTATAGTAGGGTAGGCCACGATGCTAACTCGGGATTCACTCGAGCGTCATAGAGACCTATTGGGTTGCGAAGCTTAGATGATAAAAAGAAAAAAATGACATATAAGATATACCTTTTCATCGGTGGGGGGAGCGGCTACAGAGTTTCAAAAATGTAAAAAAAAAACTGTTGCATGGACATACTCGAGCGCGTCAGATATTGATATCCATGTCCTACACATTTTTAAAGATGTACGCATGTTAAACTGATTGTTTCCATGATGGGGTTGGTCGTACTTGAGGGTTGAAAATGAAAAAAAAAAAAACATTTTCATTGGGCGCGTCAGATTTTCTAAGGGGATGTTAAGTGAACCTAAAAAAAAGCTCTTATATAATAATCTGACGATTTAGATGTGACGCAAACTCGCAGTTATTATTAGAATGTGCAAAAAAAATTCGCTATTTTGAAATACTCAAGCGCGTCAGATTAAGATATATATGGTTCATCTTGATGCCCTAGACGTGCTGTCTCATAATCTGACGATTATCTGGCGGGGTTCGCCTAATCTGACAATAGAAAAAATTAACAGGAACTTGTGACTCAGAGCACTCTCCAGAAACAGGAAAATGTGACTCGGAGCACTCCCCAGAAGCAGGGGCATGTGATTCGGAGCTATTCCCAGAAACTTCCGATGCACTGTCATATTCCATAATACTTTGCCGCTGTTGTAAATACTTAAAGACTCGCGGTATTTTTATTGCTATAAATAATTTATAGCACTGTGCGTGATTTACTTCATTTAATGAAGATTCTCTCGAAAGTTCAAGATTATCGTATGTTGTTCGGGATTTTCGGAGAACCGGTTCGCTCCGACTATATTCTAAAATATTTACACATTTTTGTTCTGTTTCTAATGTAAATTTAAATGTTTTTAGGGTTCCGTACCCAAAGGGTAAAAACGGGACCCTATTACTGAGACTTCGCTGTCCGTCCGTCCGTCCGTCCGTCCGTCTGTCACCAGGCTGTATCTCAACAACGGTGATAGCTAGACAGTTGAAATTTTCACAGATGATGTATTTCTATTGCCGCTATAACAACAAATACTAAAAATAAAATAAATATTTAAGGGGGGCTCCCATACAACAAACTTGTTATAGATTATATAGGTATATGTATAGGTACGGAACCCTTCATGCGCGAGTCGGGCTCGCACTTGCCCAATTTTTTGTAAAGTAGTTTTACCACAAAATACACACTTTATATTAATATCACTCATAGTACAGCTTGCGGGAATCTTTTAGAGCATAATCTTGACTGTGCAGTAGCCGATTTACGTACAAATGTACATGCGCAAATCCGCCATTTTTGTTCTAAAAGTTGCCGGCAAATATAAATATTTAATAACTTTAGTGTTCTAAACAACATGATCAGCTGTCATGGCGTCATGGCAACAGAAACCAGAGTGGAATACAGGCATCACGTAACTGAACGCATTAAACTTTACGATGAATTATTGTTACTTCGGCTAGTGGAAATCGTCAGATTATATATTTTCCGTTATCATAAATTCATTCCCTTTTAAATAAAATAAAAAATTAGCCACGCTCGAGAATGTCGAGATGAAGTTTTTTTTTTACAACTTTGTAGCCCTCCGCCTTCTTTACGTCACCTTTAAATTGTCAGATTAGAAGAATATACACGTTTTAGCATGTAACTAACTCACCCTACCTTAATCTGACGCGCTCGAGAATTTCAGATGAACAATTTTTTTTTACTAATCTAATCTTTTATCCTTGACGGGCGGCCATACATATGACGCTCATATTTGTGGAAGTACTTAACTGGGTACAAGGTATCCCCCTATATATTAATCTGCCGCGCTTTAGGTACTCCCGAAATCCCCTCTTCGGCTCTCCTACTACTAAGCTCTTTTCTAGCGAAAATGCTCCTAAACGCAGGTACTTAAAAGCAAAAAATCTGCAGAAATTGCCGGTTTTTTCAATTAGGCGGCGGGCGCGGAGGAGGGGGAATTGTGCATTTTGCATTTCAAACACTCACTAACCAGCCTAGACAACATATCCAAAATTCAAAACTACCGGACCGTTTTTAAGGTAAAACCCCTTTATTCACTGGATTAAATCAATATAAAAGTTATTTTGGACTTGCGATCTTCTCCGAACGATAAAAATGGTATGGTTTCTAAAAAAAATAGTGCGTTTTAATAATTATTTCCATATTTTTTATAATATTGTGTTTTCATATAATTTTAAATCTCATTAATATATTTTGTACTAAATCAAAAATATGATTCGGACCCGAAATTTTATTCCTATTCCTAAAAAATATAAGTACCAAATGAACTACATGACACTGATATATGATATTCAAAATGTAGATGGGTGATTATTTCCAAGCATATTTGGAGAAAAGCACTGGCCTCGGCGGAAATGTCAGTTCGCAAAGTTAAAAGTTCCTTCATTCTTTTTGGCATGGCAACACATAGGCAGCTTAAAATCTAAAGGTTTTGAGTCGCGTGTTTCTTACGAAGGGAAAGAGTACGAAGGTAGTGAGGTGGCTCAGGCCTTCGCTGACTTTTTCTCATCAGTTTTCTTGCCTAACAAAACTCTCTTGGACTATAAAAAAATCATTCGCGAGGATTATACTAGTAATGCCAACTATATCCATATTAAACATGTTTCTTCTCTGGATATTCAATCTGGTATAAGCCAACTGAAACCTCGTAGTTCGCCTGGTCCCGACAATTTTCCGGCGTTCATTCTGAAAGGGTGCAAAGAATGGTTAGCAGTGCCGCTTCTTCATATTTTTAACTTGGCCCTGGACACCGGAGAGTACCCTAATGAATGGAAGATTACACGGGTGAGGCCGATTCCTAAATCTAGATGTACGGGCAGTCGGGGTTGAGGGTTATAGACCAATAGCTATTCTATCTTCGATAGCTAAGTCATTTGAGTCCATCATAAATACAATCGCAGCTCCACAATTGTAGCCGTTACTCTGTGATGCCCAGCATGCCTTTAGGTCTCGTCGTTCAGTAGAGACTAACCTTTTAACCCTGGTTGATACCATTTCGGATCATATGGATAATGGAATACAGGTTGACGTGCTGTAATTTGACTTTAAGAAAGCGTTTGATCGCGTTGATAACGATGTTCTCTTCAACAAGTTGTGCGCTATTGGTCTTTCACCGAAACTGCTTAAATTCTTTGCTTGTTATCTACGCGAAAGGCAGCAATACGTGCAGCATATCATACTCGTTCTGGGGTCAGCCAGGGCTCGATATTGGGCCCGTTGCTTTTTGGAGTTATGGTCAATGATCTGGCTCTGGTTCCCAAGTGCGTCAGAAATTTATTGTATGCCATGACCTGAAGCTCGTTTATGGTGTACAGGGTTTATCAGATTGTGAGTCCCTGCAAGATGATATTGATCGCGTATGCCAGTAGAGTATTGAAAATAGACTTCTCTTCAATGCCGAGAAATATGCTGTTATAACATTCAGTAGGGCCTGTAATCCGTTACTTTACAATTATAACCTTATTTCAGAAAAATAACTCGGGTTAAGACTATTAGGGATTTAGGAGTTACTCTGGACTCTTCTCTTAACTTTCATGAGCACATGAACACCTTGGCTCTTAACTCTTATAGAAGACTCGGGTTCATTATTCGGAACTCTAGGGACTTCGATGATGCTGGGACCGTAAAGCTCCTTTACACTGCCCTGGTTAGAAGCAAGCTCGAAGCGGTTAGCGTTATTTGGAACCCCCATGAAGTAATCTACATCTTGCTTTTGGAAAGAGTGCAAAAGGCGTTCCTTCGTTTCTTATATAAAAAGTTATATGGTTATTACCCATTTTTGTATCCGACAAAGTTTTTGCTGGGTTTCTTGGGCTTTAACCTACTTGGACGTAAGACGGAGTTGCAGGCTACTTACTGTAGCAAGTGGCATTGTACGTGGTAATTCAGACTGCCCCGAATTAGTTGCTCAGTTGGTGCGCCTGACCAACTCCAAGTAGAATCCTTTTCTGACCCCGTTGTCGCCATCTATTAGCGGCGCCGTCCGCGCAAACTGTGTCCCATGGAAAATCTCCACTGGTTCGGGCCCTGCACCTCTTAAGAGGCTTTATTCCTTTTAAAATGCTTATTGTTTTAGACATTTGTCTCTACTATCAAACACGTTTCTTAACATAATATTGATGTTACTACCTAGAGCAGGGCTATTGGGATTTATTGGTATATATTTAAAACCAACTGTTTGAATTTTTCATTGATAATTTTGGTTTAAAAAAATACTCGAAATTGACAAAATTCACGCGGAAAAATAGTTTTTTCAACTTATTTTCGACTGCGCGCAATGAAAGCATGAAATAGCTATGTTAATACCTAGAACTCGGAGAAAAGTATAATGAACTTCAAAAAGTTGGTTGACATTATCTATTATATTTGTCACAATATGAAAAAAATAAATTTTAAAAGGAATAAGGCCTCTTAAACATGCACCCAGAATCAGCTCCACGCTTTGATATATTTGCAAGCAGATGGGTAGATGTGTGCGATGAATGTTTGAGGTTCTGTGAGATGATGGATGTTCGACCTTCATCTGTGTAACTTATAATTGTCCTTTGTTCTTATATGTAAACGTTATGTATTCTTAGTTTCAAAGTGCCTTGGTTGTAACTGTTATGCTGTGAAATGTAATAAATAAATAAATAAAAAAAAGCTTAAGTCAAAACCATACTCAACCACGAACTGACTTTTCCCGGCCTCTGCAGTAATGTTCTAATTTTACATTGAAAATAGTTACATTTACCTTTATTGTTACTGTTTTTAGAATCTGCATTAAAGGTGCTTTCGGACAGTATTTTTTGTAAACAAATTTAAAATAAAAAATATGAAAATATGAGGGTTTGTTAGCATTTTGTTTCTACTAAAAGTTTATTATTTAAAGTATTGCGTCATATTTTGCTACGGAACCCTAAACAATTGGCATTATAGTCCGGCGGCCCACTGCATGAAACCCTACCTCATAAAAAAATAGAAAATGCCTACTCTGTAGGGGTAGCTGACTTTTAGTTGGCAAATATTGCGCAAATGAAAAAAAAGTGATGCAAAAATTCATCAAAAAAAAACCTTTTCGAAAAATAGAATGAAGCTTGTATTGATAGGATAACCTTTTGAGGACAGTAAAAAAAGTGGTCGGCCAAATCCTGTGTTGGCAGGTTCTTGTCTCCGACCGAATTTGTGGTACAGTCGAGTTCATTTACATCTACACACTTACGAGAACATAAATATCAGAACACGATTTTATGCTCCTGACAATAGGGTCGTGTTCAGATATTTTTGTTCTCGTAAGTGTGTAGATGTAAACGAACTCGACTGTACCACGTGGCAGTTACATTTTACCTGGAAAATGGAATGAAAAAAAAACGGATTATAATAGCTAAATTAAACCTGTTGATGTATGCCTTGGTCGGCCTCACCTTAGTCAGGCAGTTTTTGCAGTCCGACCACATTTATATATATATATATATATATTTTTTATTGAACAAGTGCGTGGAGGGCTTAGGGGGCTTCACAAAAACAAAACCAATGTGTTGTTTTTGTAAACACGTTGTTGTAT
The DNA here is from genome assembly GCA_932273695.1 of Apotomis betuletana. Classification (NCBI taxonomy): domain Eukaryota; kingdom Metazoa; phylum Arthropoda; class Insecta; order Lepidoptera; family Tortricidae; genus Apotomis; species Apotomis betuletana. Next base: position 36,609,525 of record OW026298.1, read on the forward strand.
TCTTTAGATTTAAGAATAAAAACATTTAAATTTGTTATTATTTATATTAATAATCACAACCACGCAAAATAGGCGCATATAGAGTCGTCGAGTTGCGAAAAATAGCCCGTGCTACCATTACCATTATGTATTAATAACTAGCTGTGCCAGCGGCTCCGCCCGCGTGAAAATCGATCTATGTCAATTTTGCTTTATCACAGTTTCTTGAGTCCTGTCTACGGGGGTAGTAGACAGGACTTTGCGTGCTGTCCAAATATATTGGGATCTTGAAAGTTGTGAGTGCCAGTTGGCCACCAGGCAGCAACGTAGCAGTGATTATTCAATTAAATTTGTTGATATCCGTATCCCCTCTTCTAAACTTAGAATTAATTTGGCAAAATCCTTCCTCAGTGGCTTATTCATGTCACAACATATTAAATTCAGTGCCATCTGTTAGTTTATCAGGGTATTCGATACTGGTAGCACATGTTTGAAAAAGTTTGCATGTCATTCTTAAGGAGCGCCATAAGATTCAGGTGCAAACTTAACTCAATCGAGTGGCTACCCCCCTTCCTTCCTGGCTGGGGATTTTCTTATTCAGATTAATGAAGTTTCATCAAAATCCGTTTAGCTGTTTTCACGTGATGCGCGGTCAACTAAACAGACAAACAGATAAAATAAAATAAACAGATAACCCTACATTGAGCGTGGCCCGACATGCTCTTGGCCGGTTTTTCAATTTAAACAACCCAAGCCAAAAAGATGAAACCTCGGACTTGATTCAAAAATACACATGCGAAATATACGGAATGAAAATATGCAAAACCGTTCAACGAAGTTGTTCAGAAAAATATTCAACAATGTCACAACATGCATTTTTTTTGATACAAAAAACCACCTTAAAACAAAAAATATTAACAACCGCGTTCATAAATTCAATGTGGCAGTGTGCCGCAGAATCCAGTTGCATGAAATTTGATGCAACACATTGTGGCTGAACATAAGCATATGAAATGTACAAAAACATAAAGACATAAGTCTATTGATAAGTCGGAGTTTAGGGAAAGTTCGTCAGACATCGACTCCAAAGATGATTATGGTTACTTATAATGTTAATGGTAACACGGGCTATCTTGAGCAAATCGACGACTGTATTTGCGTCTATTTTGCGTGGTTGTGATTATTAATAGAAATAATAACAAATTAAAAACGTTGTTGTATACTTTAGATTTAAGAATAAATGTTAGAACTCACTGTTTTGTTTTTGTAAAGCCCTCTAAGCCCTCCACGCAGTTATTTATTTAGGTCCTTGTTCAATTTAAACCAAATAATATTTTTTTATAAATGTGGTCTGACTGCAAAAACTGCCGGACTAAGGTGAGGCCGACCAAGGCATACGTCAACAGGTTTAAGTTAGCTATTACAATCCGTTTTTTTTATTCAATTTTTCGATGAGGTAAAATGTAGCTGCCACATGGTACCACAAATTCGGTCGGACACAAGAACCTGCCAACACAGGATTTTGCCGACCACTTTTTTTACTGTCCTCAAAAGGTCTCTATCCTATCAACAGCCTCGCGCAACTCTCAAGGTAAAAAACGATCAACGACGGCGATATGAAACGGAGGCGAATTTTTTACCTATCTAAGTTTGAAAGAACGTTGAAACCTACAAAACATTAGATAATTGACGACATTCGAATTTAGGCGGGTTGTACTTCACCCGCCATCTTTATCCGCCGTGCCATGCTAGTTGACGTTTCTCTTTTGTTGTGTAGTCTGGTTCTGTCAAGGTTCTGTGCTCTTTTCAAATTTCACAAATAATCTAATTGTTTGCAATCACAATTGCAAAAATGAGTGGATTGAAAAGGAAAAAGTGCGAAATATGCAGAATGAAAACGTGTCGAATGGGCGGTAAAAAAAAGACTATTCATGGCAAGATTTCAACCAGACGAAGATCGGTAAGGTAAGTAAAAAATATAATTTATTACCGCGTGTTATAACTATGTTAAACATAAGTTTTATTAAAACTCGTATGTAAACAATAGTGCTGTATGTAAGTTTTATCGATAATTTTCTATTGAAGTAAAAAATACCTGGGTAGGTAAATACGAAATATCTTTCTTCAAGCAAAAGCCTATTAGGTATGTGTACTTATACAAAAGTATGCACTTGAAGACAGCTGTTAAAACCGCCTCAGATGAGAGGATGATACATTATTATCACTAATTTTTATGCCAGTTTGAGTTAGATTATGGTCACAGAAATATTTTACGAAAAATCTCCAATGGACTATGAATGGTACGGTTTCATCTTGACAAACAGATACATTTTTACTCTGTAATTTTCTGTTTAGTCTGTATTATTTGTGTTGCAGAACTTCCAACCTGGAGCACAGCCTGGCGTGAAGAAACGGCTTTTTTCGTTTTAAGCCAGCCAAGCAAAGTTTGAACGAATTAAAATTATTTACTAACACTTTTTTTTATTTTTATGAGTCAGTAACCTAAAGAAAACCAAATGTTTACATTGAAGCGAAATATTTAATGATTTATATTACCGGAAAGCCGTTGGAGACGCGGGTTCGAACCCCGCCTGAACCATTTTTTTTAAATACCGATATCGATTATTCGATAATTTGTGTGACATGTGACATCCCTATTTTGTTCTCGATTTTGGCATTATGTCACATGTCATGAATGACTGACATTTTTCGATGAGGTTTTTTTGATGAATTTTTGCACCACTTTTTTTTATTTGCGCAATATTTGCCAAATTAAGGCGCGGCCGACCAAGAGCAGTTGAAGCTACTAAAAGTCAGCTACCCCTACAGAGTAGGCATTTTCTATTTATTTATAAGGCAGGGTTTCATGCAGTGGGCTGCCGGATTATTAGGAATGAATGGGTATCGTCTTGCTTCGTGGTAACGACACCAAACTTGATTCAAAGGTCCAACCTAATCCATCTGATTTTTTTGTACTTTGCAAACCCCTAAACCCCCAAACCTGTCACGCCGTACAACTGACTACCGGGAGTTTTGGGTTCAGGTATAATACCCGTACCAAATGTCATAACTGTACTCCAAAATTTCATACAGTTTCCCAATAGAAAACCGACTACTGTCTGTCTTTCCCACGTTTTAAAACATGTTGAATATACAATGTAAGGTGGAAATTGAGTAACAGAACGTTGTAACCGACTAGTTATAAGCAGAGCTCGGCGTGGGTGAGCTATTTTTACGTCATTAATGTCATATAGTTGTGTCTTTTAGATATTAATATGGATAAGGAGCACCCATAAAAAAATATAAAAAAAGACAACACTGAAATGATTAAACTAAAATGAAAATACATTACAAAACGAATATTAAGCTTTTTATTTATTGTAAATTTTCTGTGCTATTGTAATAAATGACTATTAGTTTTTCTATATTTTAAATTTTTAACGAGTTTCGCATTTGGTTTAATATTCTTTTATAAATAGAAAAAGATCTTTCTACATCCACTGAATGAAGTGAGTGGAGATAAATTGTACATTAGAATGCTGACCACGTCTGAAGCTTCCGAAAGTTTTCTGACATACTCTCTAAAAAAATCAAAGTCTGGGTTTCTAGAGATGACGTCTTCTAAATTCTGACTGACAGAAGCAGGTGAAGACCAGTTTATAACAGATTTATTGCCTATCTTAAGAGTTTTGATATTCACTTGATTAATCAATCATAGTGTCATATGGATAATATATTATCGAAGGAAGTTTGCTTTAATACTCGTTAAAACTGTTTACCCACTTAAGCGGAAAGCTGTACAAAATAGATTAATCACGTTCCGTAGGTTCTAATATTTTTCTTTTATTGCGACGTAAAGCTCAAAGCAGAATGGCAGCCTAAATAAAATCATTTCATTCGTTTATGGGGCACGTGGGGCAAGGGCATGACAAGGTATGTCCATGTTATGCAAACAGCTGAAAACAGCTCACCCACGCCGAGCTCTGGTTATAAGCGTGTATGAGTAATGTTAGTACTGACTTATCGTTGAATCCGCAGAGTTCATCGATGAGAAGAGCGCGCTCGTTGCGCGTGGCGTGCGAGACGCACTTTTCGACGACGTTCGAGGCGAACTTGTGCTGCGAGAGCTGCAACACCTTGCCGCGCACTGCTGCCACCAGCCGCGAGCGGTCCTCCGCCGCGCCGTGCTCGAGCACGTGCTGGACTACGTAGTTGCCATACTGATCCTGTAACAGACAAATTTCAGATCACACAATCGGCACTACATCATTTTCAGTTTCGGTTGAGCTATCTAGTTGTTTTTAGTTTATGAAATCAAACGATTACATCCTAAGTATTACTGATGGGCAAATGCCTCGTTCTGTCTGTTTCTAACTATGTGTGACAGTATTGTTACGCGCCAGTTTTATTCAAAGAAAAGCCTAAACGACTTGGTCGCACTCACCCGCTACGCGCAGCGGGCAGCAGCCCGACGACCGCGGGGTCTTTTTGCTGACCTACCACACATTCTCCTCGATTTATCTATATTCACCGACGATTTCATGCATTTTCTTGTCATAACTGGATATTCTATCAATAACAATTTACAACAGGAAACATGGAAAATGTCGCAAATATGTACGTATTTTATAAAAAAAAAATACTTCCCGGCCTAGGCCTTAAATTTTGTATGAAGTTCCTTAACAGTTCTCTCGAATTGTTCCGCCCGAAACTTGACACTTCGAAGCCTGTTTTAACGCACGTTATGACGATATTTCATTGCATGTTTGAGAAAAAGGTTTTACCTTGAAAATCATTAACATTTATATTTTAAAGTTTGCTATCGGGAGTAAAACATTTTCCTAATTTCAACATTTACTTATTTTTCAACAAATAAACTGTTAAAAATAACACTTTGAAATCCCTTCGGCCGCGTACGTAACCGTAGTTTCGTAACCAGTTGCGATAGAAAACTTTTTCGCTCTTGTTCGAAACCGGTTGCGAACGAAAACTATTTTGGTCTTATACGAAACCAGTTACGAACGAGCACTTTTTGTTTTTGTACGAAACCTTTAGACCATTCATAAAACCAGCAAAAGATCTTCATACTATAATCTCTACTCTTCATATACTCGTTATATAGGGTTACTGCCTACTGGTGGAACTGATAGAGGAGCTTAAAATGCCACAAATTTGACGCCCCATTTGTATTACAAAAATTGAGTAGTTTCTTAAACGTGATATTATAATTTTCGTTTCAAACATTGTTTTTAGTAAATATATAGTACAGTCAAGGTAACGTATTTTCGATATCAGTTTAAAGTTTTCTAATATCTGTTTTATTTACAGAATAATCGCCTGGCTACACTTAACGATAACACCCTATGTAAATTTATATACTAAACAACACATTTACATACATTTCGTTAGCTATACCTACCAAAAAGATGTGTGTTAAGGTCGTGTTTACATAATTTTGACATTTTAACTATAAATATAATTTTGACGTTGTTTGTAAGCATCATAAACATGTGAATGTTCTGGGACTTAATTGATTGGTCGAAAAGTATGTGCATGTTTATGATGCTAACTGTACCTATTCATTGTCGATATTTGTTCTTCAGGTATTGCCCTGGTAAACAACGTTCAATTACTTAATAAAGCATTCTAAATTTGTGACTGTTTTAGGGAAAAGGTCCCACTTTGTCGATATGGAGTTATAAGTAGTTCCTTATACTACAGAACATAAGGTAGCCAATCACTTGCTAAACAACGTTTCATAAATATTCATTTTAATAACAACGTTAGACAAATTAAGGATTCCCAAATTAAACGTTGCATAAAATATTAGTCTAACAAATAGTGATACAAATTATTTATTGAACAAAACATCATATCACAAAACATTATTTAGCAAATCATTCATTTATTATTCTAGTCAATTAACAAAATAACGAATGATAAAACAACGTTAATAAAATTCATTGCTTGGTAAACATTTCGTTTAATAAATCATCATGGTGTAAACGCATGTTTTGTTATTTAAACTTTCTTTGTCAGATTAATATTTACCCAGATATTGAGGTTCAAATGTTACTCATTTTAAAGGGCTCAGAGACTTTGAAAAATATCGGACACAAATAAATGTCTGTCAATATAATACCTCATTTTTATTAATTTATTTTATAAAACATGTTAAAATAAGCATGTTTTGTTATCTAAACTTTCTGGATTAGATTAATATTTACCGAGATATTGAGGTTTTTTCGGTAACATGGCTCAAAAACCGAAAACTGTAGGTTAGGTTAGGTTTGCTTTATGACCATGTATAGCGGAGCGTCAAAATGCTTCCTTAAAAAATTTAACATCAGTCAATCTAATTTAGCCTAAAAATGGCAAACATTGAAAAAATATTTTTTGAACCCTAATATCTGGGTAAATATCGCTCTGAGAGAAAAGGGTCATACGCAGTTCAAAAAACAAAAGTCGTCCCTCCTGAGGTCAAAGTTAAGAGCTTGTATGGATCCAGGTTATATTGCTATTACATCGGATTATAGACGAGGGAACGTTGTTTATTCTCATATGAGTTTAATCAGGAAATAAGGCTCTGGAATCCTTAAATTCGCTTATGTCCACAGGAAAGACTTGAACCTAAATCTGTATGACCCAAAAGCGCAATTTACAAGATTCAATTTAATTTAAGCCCAAAAACAGTAAAAAAAATTAAGTCCCAGAAACGGCCCCTCTTTAAGTCCTGCGTTTCGTTACATACAGAGTTATTATTAATATTTTTATGAAACAATAGTTTATCAATTAACGTTTTGCAAAATGACTGATTTTTAAAACGATTTATTCGTAAAGTGAACATTTTTTAAATATAACTGTCTTTCAATATGTTTATAAAGCGTCAAAGTTATTAAATGTATATTTGTTGAGTAATTATTTGTAAAATGAGCATTTTAAGGAATAACAGGTTTGTGAAATGAATAGTTTGTGAATCGTTGTTTGTTAAGTGATTATTTGTAAAAAGTTGTTAACCCTTAATTTGGCAGTGTACCACAGGAGGAACACATTCTTAGACCATCTTTTTCCATTTTTTTTCGAATCATAATTTTTTGCTCTATTCTACCTTAACGAGGCTTGAACTAGCGACCTTCGTAAATTTTTGTCAAATAAGCAAATGATGATAAACCGAACATAAGCTATCTTTTGGTGAAAGAATTATGTCTCTAGGTGCTATAGTTTTTTTTTTTAATTCTTCAAATTTGCAAACGTGTAAAAGCGACAACTGAGAAAACGTTGGTTTAAGTTTGGGACGGCAAAAACCACACTTGTACTTTGAAGTTATGGAAAGGTTGGTATCAAATTATTTGTCATACTTTACGGATTTCAAATTAGTCAAAATCATATATGTAACCTTACTAGTTTGAATGTTACGGAGAAGCTTGAACATAAAAACTGAACGAAAATATTTCAATGTGAATATGGGTTTTTTTCTATATTTATAACACGACACGCAGATTTATCATTAAAGTTGTATTCATAAATGTATCCTCATGTTAACAAAGACAAAAATAATTCTATGGATCCCTTTAGTTAGTCATTATGTTAAAAAGTTAATAATAAATGAACTGAAAAATATAGCATAAAAAAATACAAATGACATGTGTGTTTTAATATATAACATACGATTACTTAAAAAACACACTTATCAAGCATAAAAAGTATGTAAATATCAAATATTAAGTACTTTTTTATGCAGATAAAGTTTGGTGATTTTTTATAGGGAGCGTCTTTGTCGATTTACTATACTTTAGTGTTTGTTCAGTGAAATGTATGTGTTTGGTATATTAAATTAATCCAATTTTATGTATGAGATAAAGGTTTGTTATTGGTAAAATAATAGTCATAGATACTTATATTATTTGTTTGATCTTTATTAAGGGCGAATATACAAAAGTTGGGTAACTTTTCGGGATATTTTGTTTATGATAGTTTTTTTATCAAAATGCTACAAATTCGGGTATATAAGATAGGTAATGTAATGAATATATTGCTCGAGATTGGGCCAGTCACTTTTTTAAGTAGAACCGGAGAAATTTCGGTTTTTCTGAATTTGACTGCCAGGGGACTGACGAGGCTGACAAAGTACTGACAAAATACACAACTTCATAACATATGCTTGATATTTATTAAAATTTAGAAATAAATCTCTTAGGAACTAATCTATCTATTAGCCACAGACGTCCACTGCTGAACATAGGCCTCCCTCATGACTCGACACAAAGTGCGATCCCGTGCAGACCACATCCATTGATTCCCCGCTACCCTCAGGAGGTCATCCGTCCATCTAGTCGGGGGCCTTCCCACGCTGCGCTTTCCTATACGTGGTCGTCACTCTACGACTTTGCTGCTCCAACTGCCGTTCATTTACCGGGCTACATGGCCTGCGCATTGCCATTTCAACCGTGCAATCCTGTAAGCTGTGTCGGTTACCCTAGTTCTACTGCGGATATCCTCATTTCTGATTCTTTCGCGCACAGAAACTTCGAGCATAGCCTTTATTGAAGAACTACAGGACCATCTCACTGCTGAGCCATGTTCATCAGCTGTTCTTCAGAGTCATTACCAATCGTCTCACGCACAGTCGATTTCCAACCTCCCGAACAATCCGGATTCCGAAAAGCTTTAGCACCATAGACCAAATTCATACACTGCGGCAGGTTGTACAGAAGAGAAAGGAGTATAACCGACCACTATGTTTGTGAACTATGAAAAAGCCTTTGATTCGATCGAGACATGGGCTGTGCTTCAATCTCTCCAGCGGTGCCGTATCGACTATCGATACATCAAAGTGCTGAAGTGTTTGCACTATAACACCACCATGTCAGTCCGAATCCAAGACCAGAGTCTATCCAACTGCAGCGAGGAGTAAGACAGGGAGAAGTAATTTCTCCAAAACTGTTTACTGCTGCACTGGAAGATGCTTTCAAGCTACTGGAATGGAACAGACTTGGCATCAACATTAACGGCGAGTACCTCACTTACTTCGATTTGCAGACGGTAGAAACTATTTTTAGTCTTATTCTTATGTTTTTAGTCTTATTCTTAGTCTTCATTCACTGAAGTAATAATTGAAAAAACTGTTTAACGTGTAATACTGTGAGAAAGATCTATCTCCACTATTCAAACAGCTTTTTAATTGGCTTTACTACTTTGAGGTAGTTTAACAGTATACATTTTCTAAGTAAGCATCCCTGTTTTTTTATAAGTCACTGCTATTTTTGGTATTCTCTATAATTTTGTATTTGTTGTAGCTTATTCGAACTTTTTTTATCTCTTTATGTAGTTTCTTTTAATTTAATTATATAACACTTCCGAAAAGGCCCTTCTTCACTGTTTCCTTCTTTTCCTTTTAGTAATATCTTCACTCATTACTCCAATTCTGGTTTATGGAGTTTCTTCCACAGATTTTACAACTTACTTAGACTGCTTTTTGACTCCCCTATATTTTGGTCGATGATTTTTCAGTCTAGTTCTCAGTTTTGAAACCATTGCTTGGTTCAATATTTTTTAATTGCCTATTACTGGACTTTTTCTGTCTTTCGCTTCATTTGCTCTTTGGTCGTCGTTTATAATAGGTCATTTGTTCACCATCTATTGATTATGTTTATTGATTTTGCTTCGTGGTCAGTAGTTCTGGCGAACAAAGATATAAGTAGTATCATTCAGAAGTTGTTTTTTTTTTGCGTGTACTCAGATGATTTTTTTCTTTTTTTTGTGGCTAATCGTTCCTCCCAAGGTGTTATTTCCTTAACAAATGTCTTTACCCCTGTTCCTTCTTTTTTTAAGAACCGGCACGATGGTTTAAACTGAAATAAGTAAAAATATACAGCTTCAACACGCTACAAATGTCAGTACCCTGGAAACCCGTCAGTCCTTTGGCGCAATATAACACAAAGGACTGACGCCAACGGACTGATGAAAAAGACATGAATTTGGGGTTATCTTTAGAATCAACATTTAATTTGATATTTTCGAACATCAACTAGCTACATTTTAACAAAACAAAGTTGACTGTGTATAAATTCAAGTATAACACAGATTTACAAGGAAATAACGACTTACCATAGGACTGACTTTTTGACTGGATTGGCACGTGTTCACATGACAACCACAACTCTGGTACAAACTCAGTAATAGTGGCCATAAAATGGCTCGACCTGCAGCTAACTTTACTATCAACCTTGAAATTTAACGCGGATTTGAATTTGAGTCGCCGATATTTAGCGCGAAATTCCAATTCGAACAACAGACAGCGGACTGACGAATAAAACTGAACACAAAGTTTCTTATATTTTTTACAACAACAGTGAGAATATTATATTATGAAAGTAGTGTTATACATTATTAAATACATCATAGATTGTATTGAAACAGTAAGTTTTCTTACATTAGAGGTAATATTTAATATACAGCCATTTGATTGCCCACTTTTGAGGTTGTGACATGCCAAAGTACTGACGTTTTAAGGATAAATTGTGGAGTTTCACAAATTTGTATTTAAAATGAATAGCTGAAATTGGGTGACCAAATAAAAGGCTTTTAGTAGTATTCAAATAAAATTAAAAATATAAACAAAATATAACAAAACAATATTTTATTGCCCTGTGACATCGAGTTACCCATTTTTTGTAGAATCACCCTTAACGGAATTTAAGCTGAATTTATTTCTGACTCGAACTTAGTGTCCCACTTTGACGGTTTAGTGGTCCATATGCTAAAAATTTACGACAAGTAGAATCAGCTTTTAAAATATAGCTGTAATGTTTTTCGAGTTATTATTTGTATAAATGTTATTTTATATCTATCAAAAACATATTTAAATATAAATAGTAGGGTTGGGTAAATATCGATAAAAGACTTTGTTATCGACAATTCCGCTGAATAAAAAACAGTATAATTAAAAACCTAAAATTCTAAACAACTCAATATTTTTTACTACGACTATATTGAAAGAGATTCGACAAAGTGGGACGCTAGGCACTAAACTTTGAGGCCCTAAAAATAATAGTATAAGAGCAAAATAGTTTTCGTTCGCAACCGGTTTCGAATAAACCCGAAAAAGTTTTCTATCGCAACTGGTTACAAAAATCCGGTTACGTACGCGGCCGAAGGGTTTAAAATATATAAATTAAGTTCATATTTTTTTCATTTGGCTGAAAATCCATGACTCCATTGCGTGAGATGCGCGCATGCGCTACGGGGCAGCCGCCATATTAAAAAAAAGCAAATGTATAGTTTAGTAAATATTAAATATTGGTTTTCTGATGTGCTTAATTTAATAATGTTCACATTGACTCATGAAATAAATAATATTAGGAACGCATGTTAATATTGACGTGACGTTACAATGATCTTTCAGTGTAGAATGTATCGTAGGGTTGTTTACCTGAGTGTAACCTAGACTTAATGTTTAAATGACTAAATTTAGTTGAAAGTGAGGTAAGTTCCGGCGACCTTTATAAGGTCATCTGTCCATCTTGTAGGTGGACGTCCTACGCTGCGCTTGCTGGTCCGAGGTCTCCACTCGAGCACTTTACGGCCCCATCGGCCAAAACGCATAAAATGGAATGGATGCAGGTCGCTTCCAACCGGTATATATGGAAGTCCAAAGGGGAGGCCTATGTTCAGCAGTGGACGTCCTATGGCTGAGATGATGATGATGATGATGATGAGGTAAGTTTGAATACTTTTGTTATTTGTTCATAAATGGGTTGAAATCGTCTTTAAGACGTCTCTCTCGTCATCGAATCCAGGGGCACGCTCAGCTTTATGTATATAATGCTACGTTTACACGCTTGCCAAGCCTCGGCAAGCCCACAGGGCGCAGTTATATGTTAAAGTGAGCACGATGTAGTTCCGTCTCACTTTAACATATGACTGCGTCCTGCACGCTTGCCGAGGCTTGGCAAGCGTGTAAACGTAGCATAATAGCCTTCATTCTTACAACGATGAGGCTGCAACAAGGCGCCGTATTTAATTACCAAAATAAAATACTCGTATTTTAATGTATTTCCTCGCAGTAGTCGTGAAAAGCACTCTCTTCAGTCCTAGTAGTCTCTTGTCACAGTGCGGACACTGCCTACTAAAAACTGAATCTCGAATGTCAGTGTCAATGTGTCCGTGTAAGACGCACAGGGCTGTCTCAGACGCCTTGCAACAACTGGTTGATCCTTTAGTTGCACATAAGTTTATGATCGGGTGGTGGTGGTGGTGATGGTGGTGGTTGTGGTGGTTGTGGTGATGGTGTTGGTGGTGGTGTTGGTGGTGGTGGTGGTGGTGGTGGTGGTGGTGGTGGTGGTGGTGGTGGTGGTGGTGGTGTTGATGGTGGTGATTGTTGTGGTGGTGGTGGTGATTATGGTAGTAATGGCGGCGAAGGTGATGAATTGTGCAATGATGGTGATGGTGGTGGGAATGGTGACGGTGGTTATAATGGTGGTGATGATGATGATTATGATGATGATGATGAACATGGTAGTGACTGGTGGTGACCAATACCACCACCATTTTCATCATCATCACCTTCATCAACATCATCATCACCATCATCATCATCATGACCTTCATCATCATCATTACCTTCATCATCATAATCATCATCATCACCACCATTCACAACCATCATCATCATTAATTACCACCAATCAATATTTCACGATAATATTTATCATAAGAATGTCATAAAACTACTTAAACGCTTGACTAATTACAAATTCGACCATTAAAAATGTGTGAAAATCAAATTACAAAATACACGATGATTTTTAATCGGTGATCAGGTACCACCTTTTCAAACTCAGTAATTGATGGCGGTCACGTTGAAGTCGTAATTACATGAAAACAAACTTTTATTTTTCTATGATAATTTTTATTTTGAAACCAATTTTGGCTTGAATTCCTTGTCACCCTACTAACCTGTATCCGTAAGCTTACAACCTCTTTAATAATTTAATAGCAATGAGAATTTATGAGTAATAACTTGTCATTACATAAACGAAGTCGTAGAAAATTTCGACAAATTTCCCGCCAAAGCGATGGCACTTTTCATAGGTATCGGTACTTCAATAATTTATGTAGGATGACCATGTTGTATCTAGTGGTTATTAGTTTAAATTATGTTTAACTTTTAATTAATTAAACCGTGAGGTATAGCGTGAGATCTCGCCTATTATGTTTAATTTTAGGTGGATATTCATATTTTTCTACTCCTGATCACCGATTAAGCATCATCGTGTATAACCGATCTTACAACAAAATTAACTTCATTCGAAATAAAACAATATAAGGATTTCGTTTCTTCATTTAAAATACAGCTAGAATGATTTATTCCCGTTCATTTTATTTTAAATAACGAGTACATGAAATTATTCTTATTCAAATCGATGTGAATAAGAATAAAACTTCCGTTTTTATTCTTTTTCTAATTCAATTAATTTTCGCCCACCTGACTAGAACTGACAAAGCGGATATACTTGAAGGATTATTTACCAGCGGTTAAACGAAAAATAACATATAGATTACTGATTAGATTACTCTAAAAATATATTTTCTCAAACATGCAATGAAATATCGTCATAACGTGCGTTAAAACAGGCTTCGAAGTGTCAAGTTTCGCGCAGAACAATTCGAGAGAACTGTAAAGGAATTTCATACAAAATTTACGGCCTAGGCCGGTTAGTAATTTGTTTTTAATTTCAACGTAAACATGGCGTCTGAGTTTATGAACAGCTGATATATATTTTTTTCTAGTGGCTACCCATTCAGCCATCGGACCAACAATATCCGCGTTAATGCCTAGTACACACGAACTGAAGAATACAAATCTGTATGATTCAATGTGTTGATGAATAAATATACTGTCTATACGTAAGTCACCAGAGACCATAGACAATATTTAAAATCCTCTGCCGTTATTTTATTTATTATATAAATTAAGATTCTTATTATCAGGTTGTGTATAATGGCCCTAATATTCGAACACTACACACGTGGACGACTTATAAAAGAAAAAAAAATATAGACGGATTGGAGGGAAAACTAAAAATACTTTTCTTTAAACATGGCGTCTGTGTTCATGAACTGGCTGAACAGCTGAATTATGTTTTTTGAGTGGTGTATTTTTTAATTTCATTGCATATGTTTGAGAAAAGCACTATAAATGCCTTAGCCGTGAAAAGGGCTTGCCGGCTTCGTATCACAAGACGGCTCCCTTACGGTCGGCCGTCTATACCTACTCAGCCGGCAAGCCCTTATTTCCCGGCGTCTGCAGTAATGTACTATTAACACTTTAATACTATTAACACTTCGGTGTAATGTAATAAGCAACCGACTACTTACGATGCTGTTAAGAGCCCTTAAGCCTTCTACCGAGCGTATTTCGCAAAATGCTCCATTTTTTATTCAAGATTATGGCAAAAATATTTGTATTTATGTAAGAAATATTGACGCATCAGATAGATTACTTCATAAACTAGGTAGTAACAGACTTGGGATTTTTAAGCCAAAAATAAAAAAATAATGAGTTTCCTTGACAGACCTTTTCAGCCATTTGCAGCTAGACGTGTCTTTTTACATCGTGATTTTGCAGTAGGTAAGAATGATTAGGGCCAAGAATTATTCTATTTCTATTCTTCATATCTGAAACTAGGTAGTAACAGGCTGAAAATTCAAAATTCATTTTCCAAAATCGAGATATTACCCTCTGAATGTTCGCTAGTTTTGACATAAAAACGGGGTTACATTTATTTTTTTTCTCGGAAAAGGTAATAATATTTTGGCTTAAAAACAATATAATTGCTAAATTTAACTCTATTTCGACCTATAAAAAAAACCATCACTATAGGGCTTATATTAGCCAAGGTATATATTTCTAAAAATTAACTATAATTCCTATAGATCACGCTGCGCCGGGCCGGCACGCCACATTTAGTTGGACCGCAGCGCTCTCAGAGGTCGGACCTACGTCAGTTTGTTTCGTCCGTCCCAAGCGAGAATGTGCTGCATAGTGCGATTGAAACATCAAGATACTTTTTTAAATTATAGATACCAAGTTTATCGTAACTCATCGTTCTTAAGTTTTAGATGAATACTGATCGTGGTTTTCTGATTACTTCTGACCTGAATGTGGCCCAAAGATCCCATGAGGTCGTCAAAAGTTGGTTATCAGATCGATATATGTAATATGAAGACCATGGTGTCATGACCAATTCAGGTCTTGGAACAATCTAACAAGCCGTCTTTAAACTACAACAAAATTTCAAAATGGTTGTAGCGAGGTGAAATTTATTTACCTATATCCCTAATTCCGAATTTTAATAAAATATTTTTATGTTCAGATAAAATTATATGGGTTTTTTTTGGTTTCTCCTGTCTCGAAAACCGTTAGAGAAAGATGATTGTGGTGCTCGAGCAAATGGCATAATAGAAGGCCTTCACACGAGTCAAGTGACATTATAGTAGTTTATGCAACTGATACATAATGAGAGGCATTAAAACACGAGTGTGGTTTTATGAAACGAGCGTCAGCGAGTTTCATAATAGGATCACACGAGTGTTTTAAGGCCTAATTATGTACAGTTGTATATACTACTTTATCTACACACATATCATAAGTACTCTAAGATGGGTTCAGAAGCCATAAGGAAATGACCGGCGCCACTAGTGCTACCAGTAAAATATCTAAAAACGACATATACTAATGCAGTAAGAAATAAATCTGAACAAATACATAAACAGATTATTTATTGTAATAGTTGTAATTTACATTTACATTGAAACAATATTTTCAACTAAAATGTGAATAACAATAAACTTTTCACAATTCTACTTTCGTAACAGCAAAGAACCAACAAACAAATGACAACAATAATGGCGGCAATTCGAACCTCCGTCAAGACGAATGTTTTTTTTTTCTAAATCATATACAAACGAATGTATCCATATTCTCATGTCACTCGAGATCAAATGTCGTGCGGTTTTTATAAAAAAACATACTGAATTGACGTTTCGTATCGATAACAATATTAATATCTATGGATACTAGAATAGAGACCTACTTTAGTTTTGACAGCTGTTCCAAATTTAAACTCATAACCTTACAAAAATTGATACTGTTATAACATTACAGTACAGATTTTACCTACTGCCACAGATAAAAAAGTTCTCATAGTAAAACTGGTTGTAGTAATGCTGGTCATTTCCTACGGTTTCTGAACGCATTTTAGAGCACTAATGATACGTGCGTAGATAAAAGAAGTTTATAATGCCAATTTTTTTTATCCTAAATTACAGAATTGCAGGATTGGGTAGAAATTCAGTACCGGAGCATTTTTGGTAGGTACATAGGAATTATTCAAATTCCGAAAATTACGATATGTTCGAAAAATATAAAAAAACAGGATTTTTTACCGACTTCCAAAAAGGAGGAGGGTTTTATTTTTAATTTGAAATCGTATACTCCTGAAGTCGTCCCCTTGTCACCATGTAAGAATCTGATGATGGGATCCCAGAGAAATGGAGGGCAACCTTCAAATGTTATAAGCACATGCAATGTTTTTTATGTATTTTATAAAGTTATTCAGGTATTTGCGTCTGGTAGTCATCACCTCACGATGCTGAGCTGATGATGGAAGGTACAACTCCTTAATAGTTACGAGTTAGGGGATAATTCTGCGAAAAACATCTTGATGTAAGTTCAATAGTTACTGCTTCCAGAATCAGTAATAGATCAGTAATATTAATCAAACCAAACCGACAATAGGCTAGTTGACTCATGTCAAATTGTCATAAACTAATGTTTATTCCGTATAGTATTAAGAGGCCTTATTCCTTTTAAAATGCTGATTGTTTAGACATTTTTCTCTATGATCAAACATGTTTCTTAACATACTATTGATGTTACTTTCTAGAACAGGGCTATTGGGATTTATTGGTATATATTTGAAACCTACAGTTTGAATTTTTCATTGATAATTTTTGTTTCAAAAACTACTCGAAATTGACAAAATTCACGCGGAAAATTGGTTTTTTTAACTTATTTTCGACTGTACGCAATGAAAGCGTGAAATAACTATGTTACTTCCTAGAACTCGGGGAAAAGTATTATACACTTCAAAAAGTTGGTTGAAATTATCAATACATTTGTCATAATATGAAAAAAATAAATTTTAAAAGGAATAAGGCCTCTTAAGGAAAGGAAACCTAAATATATACGAGGGCGAATTGAAAAGTTTTGAGCCTGAGGTTGATAATGAAATTAAAAGAAAAAAATAATACTGGCACGTAAGACTTGCATATTTTTTTATCATAATGCACTATCTTTTGTTTTTCTTCTGTCACAATTGCAAATTTTGGGATCGAATTACTATAAGAGGTTCGCGATTTTCTTTAGAATGGATAAAATTGAGCACCGTTCTGTAATAAAATACTTACAAAAAAAGGGCTTAACGCCAAAGCAAATCTTTGAAGACATGTGCCAGACTTTAGGGGAATCCGCTCCATCATATGCCACTGTAAAACGATGGGTAGCAGATTTCAAACGCGGCAGAGAAGCAGTTGAAGATGAACCTAGGTGTGGCAGACCAATAACGGCTTCTACAGATGAAAATATCAATAAAATATTAGATATGATTATGAATGACAGGCGGTTGAAAGTTGCAGAGATAGCGGAGACAATTGGTATTTCCTATGAGCGAGCGCAAAACATAATCACTAAGGATCTAGGTTTTTCTAAGGTTTCTGCAAGATGGGTACCTAGACTGCTTTCAGCTGAAAATAAACGCACCCACCATACAGTATCACAGGATTGTTTGGATCTGTTTCAATGCGACCCACAAGATTTTCTTGGTCGTTTTATAACTATGGACGAGACTTGGGTCCACCACAATAAACCGGAGTCAAAAGTGCAATCCAAACAATGGAAAAGGTCAGGGTCTCCACCTCCTAAAAAAGCTAAGGCCATTTTATCAGCGAAGAAGGTAATGGCTTCAGTTTTTTGGGATTGCAAAGGGGTCATCATGGTTGATTATCTTGAAAAGGGTATAACCATAAATGCTGATTACTATTGCATCCTCTTACAACGTCTGCATGAAGAAATTAAAATAAAAAGACCTGGTATGATTTCTAAAAAAGTGTTGTTCCACCAAGACAATGCTCCTGTCCATACTGCAGCGAAATCTATCGCACAAATACATAACTGTGGGTTTGAATTGTTGCCGCATCCACCCTATTCGCCGGACTTGGCCCTTTGATTATCATCTTTTCCCGAACCTAAAAAAACACTTGGCAGGACGGAAATTTTCGACAGATATTGAGGTGCAAGAAGCTGCGACTGAATATTTCAATCACCTTGGAGATTCATTTTTTTTACAAGGAATAATGAAGTTGGAAGCAAGGTGGCAAAAGTGTATAGATCGTTTTGGAGACTATGTAGAGAAATAAAATTGATATAAAAACCCCAAGTCTTTATTTTAAAGGTTAGGCTCAAAACTTTTCAATTCACCCTCGTATTTTACAATTCATAAAAGTGAAAGATGACAGAAAATTTTTAATTTGAAAATATGGTATCAGCTTTATTCGTCCCATTAGCTTTTCGTTCAATTCTTATTTCGTCTCATTCTGCATTCGTCACTCATTCTTTATTCGTCGTGTTCGCCATCTATTCCTATCTTCCTAAGTCCAATTCTATAACTTGTCTCATTCTTAATAAGTTTTATTCGTTATTCGTCACATTCTTCTTTGGACTCATCCTTCATTCCTCCCTTTCGAATTTAGTCTCATTTACTTATTTGCCTCATTTATTTCGATACGTTCGATGCTGGTCACATTCGTTATTAGTCTCTTTCGTTTTGAGTCTATTTCGAAGTTCGATATATTCGTTATTAGTCTTAGTAGTTATTTGTAATTGTAACTATCTTTTCATGTCAATCTTAAATTATCAATATTTGGGCGACTGATTTTTGCTAGGTTATGAAACCTATTTAGATCAACCCAAAATATAAAACTACGTCTAAATATCAAAATTCATGTACAGTCCGACCAAAAAGAGTAGAAATTAATTGTAGTGTCGTCCCTGTTTCTTAACGTCGCTTCATAAATAGGCATTCAAAAGTAGGTAAGTAATCATAGGTCAAAATCATAAAGTTTAATTTGTTCAACTATGAATAACCGATCCGGTCAAAAGAAATATGAATAGTGAATGAAACGTGTATCTAGTGAGACGAGTAGCGAACGTACCCCAAAAAGAACGAGACGATTTGCCAGTAACGCCAAAATAAGAGAGAGACCAATAACGAATGTCACTAAAGATAAAGTGTGAATAAGATTAAATTCGAAAGGGAGGAATGAAGAATGAGTCCAAAGAAGAATGTGACGAATAACGAATAAAACTTATTAAGAATGAGACAAGTTATAGAATTGGACTTAGGAAGATAGGAATAGATGGCGAACACGACGAATAAAGAATGAGTGACGAATGCAGAATGAGACGAAATAAGAATTGAACGAAAAGCGAATGGGACGAATAAAGCTGATACCGAAAATATGGTTTTTAATTATGCATTTTCGTTTATGATAGTGACGTCATCGGTCCTGTAAAGAAAACTGAAAGTTTACTTTGACGACTTCGAATAGTGCCGTCCCTCTCGATCTCCTGTCAAAGTATATTGGAGTGAGCGGAATGGCACTATACGACGGACGAATTTCGAATATTTACACGTAATTCTACGATTTCTACGTCACGCCACAGATTAGCAAAAGGCAAAAATTGCGGACGGCGTTTTTGACTGTTCATGAAATTTCGAAATTTCAATTGATAAAATTTAGCTTTCTAGCTTTCACAAAAATATGTAATATTTTTTAGTAAGATCATTATTAACCGTTGCAAATTTATTTCAAAACTGGGTCAACTAGCCTATTTTGAATTTTGATAATGTCATGTCAACCTCAACCTTAATTACTTTTTTTTATAAGAAATCGGACTAAAGTAACCGTTCCATTGAGTAATAGTTTTGGTGTTGCCACATTAGTAAGTTTTATAAATTAATAATAAAATAAATAGTTATCAGAAAATATATAAAACCTTCATCTTTCTAAGCAGAATTCAAAAAAAAAGTAATAAAATTGTAGTCTTAAAAATATGAAATGTTGTCAATTGCGAGCTAGTTTTATATACGAAATAGGTACACTACGAATTGAAAATGTAGAAATAATTATTAACTTTGTTCTAATAAAAAACCTACATTTGTATCTGAGACATTAATTTAAACCTCAGAAGGAATTACTATTACCAAAAGTAATTTCGTCATGGAAGTGAACAGTCTTTTTGTTTTCTGGTCTGTTATACTTCCTTAAAACATATTTTCTTCTTATTACAATATGCACATAAAATATAAAGTGTTAATGTAACCCTGAGAAAAATATCACTCGCATTTTAATAAAACGGATCAAGATTATTATGTAGCTGAACGCACCGCGTACTGAGCGCTACCGCCATCTATCGAGTAAGTATTCATGAAAATGATGAATGTTCCAAGGCGTAAGGGCTCTTAATCGGTATCACGCGGACCGAGTACTTAGTCCCATTTGTTATGAAAAAAAAGCTGCAATTTGTGATGGAAGCAAGCCGTTTTGCACAGTGATAAATGATAATGTGGACCAAAATAAACGATTTCACTCGAGGAGAAATTAGTTTCACCCCTTAGGAACAGAAATGGCGCCACTTATTCAATAAAGTTTAATTAAAAATTTTCGAATCCGGAATGGATACTCCGATTTTAATGATTGACGTGCCAATCAATCGACAGATAATTATTCGAACATAAAAAAATTGAAAACATGTAGAAAACTATTATTAAAAAACAGGAAAAATCTAATTTTCCGAAAATTTCTCAAAATTCTTGGTTTAGAACGCTGTCATTCATTCAGTTACGGACTAGTCTAGGACAAATTAAAACATGTAGGAAATATAATTGCTTATAAAACTCATGTCCATTTTTACATACATTTTCGGAAAATGTGACTTAATTTTTTACATATCTCCGTAATTATCTGTCCTAGAAACAAAATTTGAAATGTAAATTATAGTAAATTTAATTCTCTACAAAATTGCTCAAGCACTGTTCTAGCTAAAATGCTCCTAAACGAAGATATAATCCAGAAGTTTGTTTTTGAGTTGGAAATTGCAATTTCTTAACTTTTTTTAAATATGCATATCTCCGTAACTGTCTGTCTTAGAAACAAAATATAAAATGGAAAATGTAGTAAATTTAACTCTCTATAACATTGTCGAAGTCTTTCTTCTAACTAAAATGCTCCTAAAGGAAGATATGAGCAAAAATATAAAGAGAGTGCCGGTTTTTTCAATATGGCGGCGGGCGCGGAGGGGGGGGGGGGGGGGGGGGGGGGGGGGGGAATTGTGCATTTTGCATTTTAAACAATGACACCATCCTAGATAACATATCAAAAATTCAAAACTACCGGACCGTTTGTAAGGTCAAAATCCTTTATTCACTGAATTATAATTTAACGTTTATGAAAAAAAACATATCATTATTCATTAGCATACCTGTGCTAACTCGGGGCACGTTCAGTTCATAGGGATTTGAATATCATACATTTTATTTGGGTGTTTGATGTAATTAGTTTCATACAAAAGAAATGTATGAATATGGCTTTATTTTACTAATGTATACACTATCAATTGATCGTTGAATAAAAAACTGCATATCAAGAACTTGTATAGTTCATTACTTAACTAGTATGACTTAAAAGAGACGGACTTGCTAAGACAGGCCTCATACTGCGGGGCGTCGTTCAGCGTTCTCATGCAAATTTTGCACGCGTATTTACAGCAGACGACATAAAGTATTACACTATAAGATTTTTGACTATAAGCAGTTTAATTCCAATTACCAACTGACTGACCGACGAAAACTGTTTCTATTCCTAAGTTTTCAGTGGTAGTTGGGGCTGAATGTCACGTAGAGGCGTGCTAGCTACGAACCTGAATGAGCTGGTCGGTGTGCGCGTGCAGCTCTGATAGCACGGGCGCAGTCTGTTCGGGTGTGCAGTGTTCAAGAATGCGCTGAATCACTCGGCAGCCATAAGGATGTGTGGATAGCGCGTACACCTGTCCTGAGAACGCGTTGATGATAAACTGCAACGCCGTCGGCTCCACACACTCGATGCACTTCTGTACCTGAACACATGTACAAATAGGACAATTGACCTAACATGCTCCTTTTCTGCATCGAACAAGTATTCGGATGCCACATACAGCTATATAACATGATACAAATTTGTGGAATATCAATATTAGTTATTAACATTTCGCAAAGCGGAGTCATTCATTCGCTTAAATGATTGCCAAAATTCAAACATCGCTTATGCTTATTATTTTATGGCAAGTAAATAATTTAAAGAAATCTAATACATACATGTAAGAAATTAATAGAGAGATGAACGACACTAGAATCAAGTTCACTTACAACATGGTTCCCATTCTGGTCTTTAACGCATTTGAGCACGTGTCCGTCAAGTTCGCGCACCACCTCCTGCTGCTGCTCCGCAGGAATGGACTCCAGCGCCTTCTGGATCACCCGGCATCCGTACATCTGCAGCGCCAGCGCCAACACATGCCCGCGAACCTATATGGTCCGCACGAAATGTAAACCATCACTAAAACATTTTACTTTAATACCTACTTCTAGTAAATTATTTATGAATCATATAGATAATTTCAAAAAAAAAAACTCGGTTCGCAAAACTGATGGGCCGGCACCATAGTTAATAATCAATTTAAAAAATTGCAGTTAATTGAATAATAGTGAGTCAGAATGCCGGATGTACCTTTAAAAATAAAAAAAAACAACTTTAGTAAACAAAAACTGACTTCACACCTATCATAGTTTAGAAGGTGCTGTAATTGTAGCCATTTGAATGATAGATAAAATAATTCTTAGGACAATAATGTTAGTAATACTAATTACGTTTTAGGTAATTCGATTTTAAAGTTATTAATATGAGGGCAAACTAGTAAAGTTGCTAAGCCGCGAAATTGTGCGCATCGGGTTACAAGCATGAAATTTCTACCACACATAGAGCGTTCCACGGTGATTATAATCATAATTAATCGTAACAATAAATCAATGAAAAACCTAGACCGAATAATGCTGTATGTAGCGTGTCGACATTTATATATCTGTCATCGGCATTAAATGTCCGGGCCCTGCTTATGACAAACAGTATTAGGGAATGCAAAAATAAATTAAAAAGTTTTGGGGATTCCGATATAAATCCCTTTAACCCAATACTAAATTAGTAGGTATTTAAATATACCTAGTTAAAACATTAACAATGAAATTTGTAACCTAAGAACACGACTAATGTTAATTCTATAGCATATTGTTGTTATATGAATAAAATTAGCTCAATTTGACATGAAACAAAGAGAAAATCATTATAATAATATGAAATATGTGACTTCCAAAATACGAAATTTTATGATTTAATTTTTTTACTAGAATATAAATGTTGAAATGTTTTTTTTGAATCCTTATATCCTACCCTGACAATCAGTGCGGCGGTTGTATCTGCACATGGTATCTAAGTAATAACTTTTTAAGTAAAGAGCGGTATATATTTTTTTAATTAAATAGGTAGGTACCAAATAGTATATTTTGAATATTTTTTTGTTCCATACAGACTGTCACGATTAATGCGATTTAAGTGAATATGTACCAAGTCAATTTAAAACTGACTATAAGTATACACTAGTACATATATGTGTATATACCATAGTCCGTTTATAATCATTTTGTTTTAGTGAATATCAGTATAAAATAGATTGCTTTCGGAAAACATCGCATCTGTCTTGCAGTATGCTGCTGAATTGGTTGTTGATACAAAATAATATATAAACATTAATCAACTCTGGTGCCAATATTGAACTTATAAAATTATTCGAAGGCATACATACATAAGCATAGGCCGTATTTACAATACCTTTTGTGCCAAAGTCGTTTTCTGTTCTGTTGTCCCAAATTCAAAGAATTTCTGTATAACATAGTTTCCAAATACATCAGTCATGAGGCTGTAAGCAGCGCCGATTATTTCATTAAATACCATTTGCTTTTCCTGAACTGTCGCTCTTTCTAGTTTTTGTTGTATGAACCTAAAACAGAAACAACACCGAAATTAGTCATTATAATTATACAATAAATGTAAAAGATTGATTAACATGTACTCCAAAGTAAAAAAAGTCGTCAATTACATTTTTATTAAATAATTGGTGACAAATCCACATGTAATATGACTCTCATCCGTCCAATATTTCGTTAAAACATAAATCTTATAAAAACTTAACTATTTAAAAAAAAATTGATGTGGCTGTAAGTCTTATTGCCTTATTCTTGAAAGAAAGCCATTACTTTATGCACAAGAGCCTAAAAACCCTTATCCAGCTTTCTCTCGATCAAAAGAACAAGTTTACGAGCATGACAAGTAAAAATCACATTTTGCACAACGTATCACGCAGCTAACTAATCATGTTTAGCAGCTAAAACAAAAGGTTTGAGGTGAAAATTTATGATGCTTTGTTAAGTAACAAACACATATTTGAAATAAGCTAGCCACAGGCAAGAAATTTACTGAATACCTACCTAGAACCGTGCTGATCCTGCGAGAACTCCACAATGTGATTGGCGAGATCCCGTAATTGCAAATTAGGAAATCGATTGTTTCGGAAGTCTTCTAGAAGGCGAGATCGCCCAGCAGGCGGCTTGTCTGCTACCAAAGCACCCACTGACACACCGCCGACTCCCACGCCGCCCACGCCACCGACACCGCCTACGCCTACACCCACTCCGCCACCCACTAGTTCTGTTATGAAATAACAACGGCAATTAGGTCTAGTTTACAACAAAACATTAGGCTTAGTTTATATTACAAAAAAAATAGTAGTTTTTGATACAAGTGTGGGAAGTATGTCATTTTGAACGAGTCCCGCCCCGCCCCTGAGCCGCAAGGCGAGGGTCAAGACTCGGGACGAGTTAAAATGACACTTCCACACGTGTACCAAACAACGTTGTTTAATACATTTGCGAAAAATTGCAATAATACAAATTTAAAACAGTAATTGAAAGGGGCAATTATATTTATTTCTGTCTGATAAAAATTAAGAGTACCTACAATTTTTAGAGCAATTGTCAAGGGTCGCATTTAAGGCCTTTGCTGGTAAGTTTAAAGTTTTATTCAAGTTGTTAATAGGGTGAATCAACTTTTAAGTGCACCTTGTTGCTATGGTTACGCAAAATTTGTCCCTCGGACAACCTAAGCATTTAGTATGAAGATGTCACTTGGACAACGGGGACAGAGTAAACAACACAAAAAAGTTGATTCACCCAATAATTCTCTTTTTCTCGTTTCCAGCCAATTAAATGTTCATAGACGGCAATGTAATTTTTCTTTCGATTTTGCGGGTATAATACTCTCACTTGCAATTTTTGCCTTGGCTCGTATATAAGGCGGTGTTAAATCTATTCTGGTAACATCAGAATCCATCATTTTCTATCAAAAACTCTTATTTTATAAATCTTACGTGTCATTTACACATAATTAAAACAATCTTGAATGAAAAAGAAAGTTTTACTTTTAATTGTAATATTTTTTTTCAAGATGGCGTCGGCTGTCATCATTCAGCCAAATCAAAAGAAATAGTTTTAATATTTCAGAAGAGATATGATAATTTTACACAGTAATTTAATTGATTCCAATCAATAAACATCGTGAATCTGTTTTTAGTTCTTTACACTTCATATAATTGTAAATAAATATATTATTTATTACACAAAAATAGCGATTATTCATAATTATTATGAATTTATAAAGCAGCGCGTGGGTCACGCTTAATACTGTATTTTCTAATCTGTGACAATACTTTTCTTTTTAATTTTTTTCGGTCACGCATAATACTCATTTGCTCATTAAATAATAGTCACTCAAACAAATTATTAACACCGTTTTTAAGTTTTTTTAATAGATTGATCCACTATGCAATTTAAATATTTTAAGCATAATTATGAGATATACACCTGCAATGCTGCATGACGTAATAAATAAAGTCAGAAAGTGATTGACCTTTGTTTGGATGTATGAGGTCTGACGTGTTAGTACAACAGAAAATTAAAACAATTTGAAAAGTAAAAAGCACTAGTTCGAAATAACCAACTTTTCGCACGATTTGCAGCTACGAAAAGTACCACTTTTTGAGCAACTGTATTAAAAAACACCTTTTCATCAGGGCTTGTAACCTGTCACTATTATATTTGGGATCTTTTCCAAATAAGTATTATTAGTAGATTGTTAACCAAGGGTGGAAAGTGACCCATTGCACCCGAGATATTTATGGCGCTCGAACGAAGTGAGAGCGCCAATAGTTCGAGGGTGAAATGGGTAATTTCACCCGAGTTAAACACTAGTTTTCATTCCGACTGCTAGGCAAATAAAATACTACGCGCATATGTCATGAGTGAGTTATATTAATGTCCATGTAATTTTTAACCAATAACCAATAAAAGACAAGGCATTTTTTATTTAATCTCGTGTTCCCGCTTTTTCTATTGCAAACTTTCATTATTATTATTTTTAATAATTAAAAAATGTTAAGATATACGTACCGCCAACATTTAAAAAGTAAAAAGAAAAGCAATGGTGTCAATTTTATTTTTTTAATAAATGTACGATCTATCAATAAATGTGGGACGGAATTAAATGTGTGAATATAATGCAAATTTATATTTAATAATTAATTTAAATAAATTAAGCTTGCCAACATCTAATCTTTGGAGACCATTTTTCAATGGCCACTTACCACGGCCGACTAGATTGTACCTAATTGAGTTTACATCTAGATGGCACTTATCTTTGAGTCCGTGGCAATTAAAAAAAAACACTTTCCACCCTAGGGATGGAAAAGCTATTTTCCACCCGGCTATCTACTCATGAAAATTACACTTTCCGAACAGGAGAGATGAAAAATATGTTTACTAGCCACCAATACGTAGTATTGGTGTCATTTTCATCACATGTTTAGGAAATAAAAATCCTAAAAACGTTACGTAGGCTAGTTGACCCATTTTTGAAATGGTTAATAAAGATGTTACTTGCTCTAAAAAAAGTGTACGTATTGTATTTTTGTGAGAGCTAGAAAGCTCCTAACGGAGGTGGACCAGAAATTAGACGTGTGCGCCGCGCCGGTTTTGTACCGACGCCGCAGTGTACGCCGCCGACTTTATATAATGTACAGGTTACATTATTTGTATGCGCATAAATACAAAGTACACAAGGCCACGCCGACTTCACGCCGATCGGCGCGGCGCACGCTTCTAGCCGGAATATAGGGTGCTAATAATTCGTAAAAATTGTCAGTACAAAGCTTACTTGACTTGGCAGAAGTGCTGTCGTACTGCGTAATGATTACTAATAATTACTAATATGGTAGTACTCTTGACGAAAATATGCTGGTTATATTTTTTTTTTGCTATAGTCCTTGCTGTAAGGATCTAAAGTCTGCCGGTATTTTTATTTGTTACTATGGTTTCTCCAAACTGTTTTTTTTTTGTGTCAATTTAACAGTTCGCAATTGTAGGGTTCGAAATTATCAAGATAATAACGCTTCTTGATAGTTATGACCAGTGTAAGAAATTCGTTTGTTATTTTTAGACCTCGGAATATACGGGGTAAAATTTAATGACAGCTGCTAGTAGCTAGGGATCGCCTATATCGATAAACTCAATTATCCTATGCGTTTCCCATATAATCTAAAAATAGGAGAAATATAATAAGCAAAAAAATTAGAATATAAAGGATAAGTTTGCTCCTTAGTAAATAACTTAATAGCATCACTAAAAGGTAGTAAAATCTGTACTAGTGGACCGCGCCAAAGTTAGTTTGTAAGAATAAAATTTCATTGAAAGTATGAATGAAACAAAATAGCGACATAATTCAGGTTTTTCTTTAACTATTAAGGATTTTTGGACCTCCACTCGTCATATTTTTTTCCCTCATTCCGACGACATTGACAATTAGTACTGTGTTATAATAAGTGTCTAAGTAGGAAAGCTATATGTTATTGTCTAAGAGGTTTGATAAATAAAAAATAATAACTGCGATCATTTAAAATATTATGCTCTGTGTGAACTTTATAATCTTCTCCAGAATAGTACATTCAAAAAATACACACTCACAAAACACGCTGGGGGCGATTACTAGTATATGGGGAAAGCATCTATAGTTGAATTTATCGATATAGACGAGCCCTAGCTGCTAGTAGCTGTCATAATTTTATCCCCGTATAATCCAAGGTCTGCACATTACATTATCATCTTGGCTAAATCATTACCTGAAATATTCCCGACCCCGCTGAGCTTGCTTAATAATGAAGATGAAGAACCGAACATTGCATTTGATGTTAGTCCCTGTGCTAGGCTGCTTACGGCTCTGAAAAACACAAATATAAATAAATGTCTACATATTATGTCTATTCATTGGCCTTAAGGCGCATAATATTTTATTATTATGCATTGAATCTTGAAAATGCTTTGTTTTGGAACTATATAGTAGACTTGTAGGTACAACAAATATTTCACCTGATATTTTTTTGTCCTTGAATTATATTTCTGCTTAATTAGAAACACGATTGCGCATTTTTTTCTCGATCGGTTTTCTATCTAAAATATGCTTTAAATTGTTTTTTCCCAAATTTTACAAATAATACGACGAAAACAAACATGAAACTTACATCACTTGATAGCTTATAATTATGTAAAAACTACATCTTTCCTGAGCACTTTGGTATTAGATACGTTAAGGCAAGCAAGACACCGACGGAGCTTTAAATTCAATATTATCCAGTTGAGTAAATTCACATATTTGACCCATGTGAGAACAACCGCGACGCCCGCTCCCCCGTTAAGTCGCCGTTTGGCTTTTACCAACGACGGATGGATGTCAATTTTTGTCCGCAAATTCCTACGATCGACAAGTGTTGTCACCAAAAAGAAAGATAGGAAAAGAGAACTATAAGAATCTGTATGGATATGAATCTTTTATATGCATGTTAAAATAGAGAATTAAGCCTTCAATACAAAAATCAAAGCTTAAAGAAAAATTGAAAAAGGAGCTGCCTGGGGGCAGAGACCGGGAATCGAACCCGGTACCTCTGGATTGCCGGTCCAGCGCGTTAACCATTTCGCTACCCTAGCTCCAGGAAGATCTAACGAATTTTTCCTTATGCTTTGTGTGTCGATCTTTGCATTGTTTTATTTGAAAGGTTTTTACACCTTAGCGACCTCTATGTGAATAACTTGCTAACGGCGAGTACTTGCACAGACATAACCAGGTAGCTCCTTTTTCATTTTTCTTTAAGCTTTGATCTTTGTATTGAAGGCTTTAATAAAAATTGTGGTGTACCTACCCACATTAAAAAATGAGACATTACATGTTTCATAAATTTATATAGAATTAAGTTTGGGATCACAAGCGAAATAATATTAGTAGGTACCTACATACGGCCAAAGCGATTGAACGAAGCGATCCTGCATCGCGCTATTAAGATTTTTAATGAAATCATGGCCCAGAGGGGTAGAAAATTTATTTTCAATACAAAAACTGAATTTTAAAATACGAGGGTGGAAGTAAAAAAACTTTTTCACAATAGAAATTTTTTATTCTAATTCTTAACTCTTTGGTTACTAGCTGTTATTTTTTTTTTATATTAGGAAAAATAAAAAACCGGCCAAGTGCGAGTTTGCGAGGGTTCCGTACAAACACTTTCCAGCCCTAAGTGGTTAAGTTAAGTTTGCACCTGGTATGTATAGCGCCCCATATAAATTAGGTGCAAAGTTAGGTATTAATAGGTTTAAAAAAAAAAACCACTTACTAGATCTCGTTCAAAACAATTTTCGTTGGTAGTTTTTATAGTTACATCATGTTTTTTTTAGATTTTTGATTTTCTTATTTTAGAAGTTAGAGGGGGGGGGGGGGGGCAACTTTTTTCCACTTTGGAAGCGTCTGTCACGCAAACTATTCGGTTAAGAAAAAAAATATTTTAGAAACCTCGATATCATTTTTGAAAACCCACACGTATGAGTTTGATGAAAAAAAAAAATTTTGAGTTTCAGTTCTAAGTATGGGGAGCCCCCAATATTTATTATTATTTTTTTTTTTGCATCAAAATCTTAATGCGTTTCACAGAATACATCTACCTACCAAGTTTCAACAGTATACCTCTTATAGTTTCGGAAAAAAATGGCTGTGACATACGGACGGACAGACGGACAGACAGACAGACATGACGAATCTATAAGGGTTCCGTTTTTTGCCATTTGGCTACGGAACCCTAAAAAGAAATCGAGTCATATGTCAGATTGTCGGAAAATGTCGGAAAATGGAGAAAAGTGAATTAAACATTACTGAAGACCGGTTAAAAAAATATTATGGGGAATCTGCTCCATCGCATGAAATGGTACACAAGTGTTATACAGAATTTCGTTGTGGACGTATCACCAACAATGACGCAGTACGCTCTGGAAGGCCGATTGAAGTGACCACTGATATGGTGAATAAAGTCCACGATATTGTTTTGGATGACCGTCGAATGAAGATACGTGAGATAGCCGAGATTGTACGCATTACATCTGAACGAGTTTTTCATATGTTACATAATATTTTGAGTATGAAAAAACTTTCCGCAAGATGGGTGCCGCGCTTGCTGACAGCCGACCAAAAACGAATTCGCGTAAGAACTTCCGAGCAATGCTTAGCCAAATTGAAACGTAATCCTAAGGAATTTTTTCGTCGATTCGTGACGGTGGACGAAACATGGATTCACCATTATACGCCAGAGACGAAAAATCAGTCAAAACAGTGGACTTCTGCTAGCGAACGGGCCCCGAAGAAAGCGAAAACCGTTAATTCGGCTGGAAAGGTAATGGCCACTGTCTTTTGGGACAGCCAAGGGATCATTTATATCGATTACTTGGAGAGAGCTTTGTTGGAGAAATTTAACGCAGAAGTTGTGAAAAAACGGCTACATCGGGAAAATACTGTTTCATCACGACAATGCCCCTGCACACTGTCTCGTCGGCAGTCGCAACAGCCAAATAAGTAGAATTACGTTATGAAATACTGCCGCACCCACCCTATTCTCCAGATTTGGCATCGTGTGATTTCTTTTTATTCCCAAACATGAAGAAATGGCTCGCTGGGAAACGATTTTCATCGAATGAGGAAGTCATCGCTGAAACTGAAGTACATTTTTCAGGGTTTTACAATAAGTATTTTTTCGAGGGGATAACTTGCTAACGGCGAGTACTTGCACAGACATAACCAAGTAGCCAGGATCATTCACCAGCAACTTGCTCTTCGATACGGTCTTGTGGGGTCTGAGGTGCCGTACTATAACTACGCACCGATGCCAGTTCTTGAGAATGGTCGTGCCACGCTCTATTGGGATCGATCTATCATCACGGACAGGACTATTGTAGCCAATAAGCTTGATATCTTGTTGGTAGATCGATCCAAGCGCCAGGCAGTGCTCGTCGACATTACCATCCCCCATGACGAGAACCTCGTGAAGGCCGAGAAGGACAAACTCAGCAAGTATCTTGACTTGGCTCACGACGGCCATGTGGGATGTTGACTCGACGGTCATTGTCCCGATAGTCGTTTCGGCGAACGGTCTTATAGCGAAGAGTATCGACAAACATCTTAAGAGACTCTCGCTAGATGGCTGGATCAAGGGTCAGATACAGAAGGCGGACACGGCGCGTATCGTCAGGAGGTTCCTCTGCAGCCCTAACCACCGGTAGCCTGGGCACCCTGCCGGCGGCACCCCAGGTTAGGTATTATTATAATGTATTTATATTTTGTAATTACTTTATTGTATTATACTTTTTATATAAATTTATTGTAAAAAAAATTGACCTTGGAAATTAAATGAATATACGAAATAATTATAAAAGTAATAAATCACTGTTTTCGATTTTTTTATGTGTACACACAATTACCAAGCTGAATGCCAAATTTCACCTTTCTAGGTCACCTGGAAGTGGATTAGATTTTTGATTACTAATCAGTCAGTCAGTCATTGGTAAAAATGGCGTTTTTTGGAATTTAATATCTCAATAACTATTTCACCTATATTTATGAAATTTGGGGTTCCAGTTGTTCTATAGGATGTCATCATCATCATCATCATCTCAGCCATAGGACGTCCACTGCTGAACATAGGCCTCCCCTTTGGACTTCCATATATACCGGTTGGAAGCGACCTGCATCCAGCGCCTTCCGGCGACCTTTATAAGGTCATCTGTCCATCTTGTAGGTGGACGTCCTACGCTGCGCTTGCTGGTCCGAGGTCTCCACTCGAGCACTTTTCGGCCCCATCGGCCAACTGCTCTGCGTGCTATGTGGCCTGCCCATTGCCACTTCAACTTGCTAATCCGGTGAGCTATATCGGTCACTTTAGTTCGTCTACGGATTTCCTCATTTCTGATTCGATCACGTAGAGACACCCCGAGCATAGCCCTCTCCATTGCTCGTTGAGCGACTTTGAGCTTTGAGATGAGGCCGATAGTGAAAGACCACGTTTCGGTGCCGTAAGTCATCACTGGTAACACACATTGGTTGAAGACTTTCGTCTTGAGGCACTGAGGTATGTCGGATGAAAAGACATTGCGTAGTTTCCCGAACGCTGCCCAGCCGAGTTGGATTCGGCGGTTGACCTCTTTCTCGAAGTTGGACCTACCTAATTGGACCACTTGTCCTAGGTAGATGTATGAGTCAACAACTTCGAGTACCGAGTTTTCAACAGAGACTGGGATGGGCACAACCTTGGCATTTGACATGAGTTTCGTCTTGTCCATGTTCATTTTTAAGCCCACCCGTTGAGAAACTCGATTGAGGTCATCGAGCATCATGCTGAGTTCCTCCATCGACTTTGCCATGACTACGATGTCGTCGGCAAACCGAAGGTGAGTGATGTATTCGCCATTGATGTTGATGCCAAGTCCTTGCCATTCCAGGAGCTTGAAGGCGTCTTCCATAACGGCCGTAAACAGTTTCGGGGACACAACGTCCCCCTGTCTCACGCCTCTTCTCAATGGAATCGCCTTTGTGCTCTGCTCCTGAACTCGGACCGCCATGGTGGCGTTACTATACAAACACTTCAACACTTCAATGTACCGATAGTCAATATGGCATCGCTGAAGTGACTCGAGCACCGCCCATGTTTCCACCGAATCGAAGGCTTTCTCATAGTCCACAAACGCTAAGCATAATGGCAAGTTATACTCTTCAGTCTTCTGTATAACTTGCCGCAGCGTATGTATGTGGTCTATGGTACTATAGCTTCTTCGGAAACCGGCTTGTTCGGGAGGCTGGAAGTCATCAAGTCTATGTTCGAGACGGTTCGTGATGACCCTTGAAAACAACTTATAAACATGGCTTAGAAGCGTGATGGGCCTGTAGTTCTTCAATAGGCTGTTATCACCTTTCTTGAAGAACAGTACCACCTCGCCTCTATTCCATGCTTCAGGCGTTTTGCCCTCGGACAAGACGGAATTAAAGAGCTTCTGGAGGACCTTAAGTTCCGGTGTTCCACCCGCTCTCAGAAGCTCTGAGGTGATTCCGTCTTCGCCCGGCGCCTTGTTGTTCTTAAGCTGCTTCAGGGCCATCCTAATCTCGTACAGACTGATGTCCGGGATGTCTTCGGTATAATGTCGGGACAGCTTGGCTCTTGGATCGCCTACCAAGCTGTCAACGGGCTTTGCGACTGAAGTGTATAACTGACCATAGAACCTCTCGATCTCGCCTAGAACCTCTGCTTTGGTCGACGCTATGCTGCCATCTTCCCGTTTCAGCTTGGTCAGCTGGCTTTGTCCAATAGACTTGTCCTTTGCGAACACTTTGGAGCCTTTGTTCTGCTGAATGGTCTCTTTAACACGGTTCGTATTAAAGAGCCGCAGATCATGTCGCAAGGACTTCGATATACGTCTATTAAGCTGCCTATATGACCTCGCGTCATCGGGAGACTGCAACTGTAGCGAGCGTCGTTCAGCCATGAGGTTTAAGGTTCGATCAGATAATTTCTGAGGTTTATCTTTACGGCGGGGTCTGAAAAACTTAGACCCTACCGTGTGGACAGTTTCCACTAGCCCGTCGTTGATCTCGTCCACTGAGGCAAAGTTCTCCAGACAAGCGAAGCGGTTGGAGAGCTCGAGTTGAAAGCTCTCGGGGTTTTGAATATGGGCCCGAGTAGGTCGGAGCGTAGACTTCATCAGACTGGACCTTTCCAGTTTAACATTGATATTCAGTGTGCCTCTTACGATTCGATGATCACTGCCGGTCTTTACCCTATTGATCACAGACACATCACTGAAAATCCGTTTCTTGTCGGTCATGATGAAGTCAATCTCGTTTCTCGTGGAACCATCGGGACTTATCCAGGTCCATTTCCTGTGAGGCGGCTTCTGGAAGAAAGAGTTCATCATGAAGAGTTCCTCTTTCTCCAGAAAGTCGGCCAGCCTCTGTCCCCTAGGGTTCCGTTGCCCGTATCCAAATTGCCCCACTCTCAACTCATCACCGCTGTTCTTGCCCAACTTTGCATTGAAGTCCCCCATAACAACAGTGAAGTAGGTTTTGGAAGTATGTATGGCCCTACTTACGTCCTCATACATAGCCTCTACTTCCTCATCAGAATGTGACGAGGTCGGTGCGTATACCTGAATGACCTTCAACGAATATCTTTTGGATATTCTGAGATTCTTTGATTCTATAGGATGTATTAAGATCGTAAGCCAAATTTCATGTTTTTATGTTTATGAGATTTGGAGTTATTGAGAGGTCAAAAGTGGCTCCAAACGGTTCGTGTAATATAACACACGGCTGCTGCTCGCCAGTTCCTGGGGTGAACTTGGCTGGACACGCTGCCGCGCCACGCTAGATCTGGCGCCTTAAGAGTAAAAAGCCATAAAATAATATATACAGTAAATAGAGCGTAAAGTGATTTCTTACATATACAAAAGGCTAACGTAATAGTATGTACTTAAGTTTAATTGCAAATGACATCATTAAAATTGAAAATTGAATGTCAGAATTTGGAGGCTAGGGTTGCGACAATCGGGAATTGCCAACTATTATTCCTTCGGAGCTGATTGAGTGAGGTGTGTGCAAGTGTAGAGAAAATAATTATTTTATATAATCTCTGTTTTATTGAATTGGAAACGTTTTAATTCCGCGGAATTACTTGCGTCACCACTTTTATTTAGATTCACAAAATCAAATGTTACTAGGTTAGTAGGTACTATTTTATTCGAGTCTTCATCATTACTTACATATTTATTTATTTGAATCTTGATATTTCCAGCAGATATAATACGGAATTAATCACGACTTTTATGTGTATTAATTCGCGAAATAACTTTTACCTATAGAGACCCTTATTTTTTTGGTTTTAAGTGATGCCGGAATATTTAATCTAGAATATAAAAATTTATTTATAATTATATAAGATTATGTTTTTAGCGTAATTTATCATAGAATTATTTATGTTGTATTTTTATACTCACTTACTACAGTTTTGATAACCCTTTGCGGGAGTAAAGATATTGCGTGACACACATAAAAAGGATTTTAAGCTTCAATTGAATTGAGTTAAGGTCGAAATTCACTTCCTAGTATTACGACTTTTGACATTTTGAAATCAAAAACAAGTTTTATTGCTTTTTACTCTTACGATACCGGATAGACTATATACTTTCCCTTGATGTCCCATAGTCTTGGGAAACCCGGTATGTTGTCGATTCGACACTTATTTTTTTACGCTTTTAATTCGAGATAGGTTTCCATCGGGTCTACTGTACCCCCCGACGGGTTTATTTATTTGTTTATTTTTTATTTTTTTTACGCTTCCCTGAACGACGTCATACGGAGGGCCCTTGTCTCCGTCAATGTGCCGGCCATTTTAGAGCCGAACGGTATCGCACGTGACGATGGCAAGCGACCTGATGGTATGACGCTCGTTCCGTGGAGGTTGGGCCGGACGCTCATTTGGGACGCTACTTGCGTCGATACACTGGCCGCGTCCCACCTCCAAGCCACGTCCTCCAAAGCCGGAGCGGCAGCCGCAACGGCTGAAAACCTCAAGCGGCGCAAGTATGCCGCCCTAGGCCAGGGCTACATATTTGCGCCTTTTGGAGTTGAAACATTCGGCCCATGGGGACCAGGCGCCAAGATTATCTTTAAAGAGATATCGGAACGCCTGGTCGAAGCTTCAGGTGACCAGAGGGCTGGCAGCTACTTTGGACAGCGACTGAGCCTCGCCATCCAAAGAGGCAACGCTGCCAGCCTTCTAGGTACAATACCTACTGAAGGCGACCTGGCGGGCATTTACAACCTTTAGTGACTATTTTAATTATATTTATATTTTAGTTGTTTATTAGGTATTTAGTTTAAGTAATAAGTAAGTTTTTTTTAAAATAAGTATTTGTGTTGTTTTGTGGTATGAAATAAATTAGTCTTTTCTTGTTTTTATACCGATGAATTACCATTTTATAAATATTACTTGTCCCGGTGTCTTCTATTATCTGTCTCTCTGTAAACAACTTTATTAATTTCTCAAAATGAAATGAATGTAGATTGCAGATATTTTTAAAAATTTAGGTGACATTATATCATGATTGTATTTTATTGTCTATCCTAAAGATATACGAGTTATTTTATAAATTTATGAAACATGTAATGTCTCATTTTGTTTTTAATGTGGGTACACCACAATTTTATTTAAACTATGAATACAAAGATCAATTTCATTTTTCAATTTTTCTTTAAGCTTTGATCTTTGTATTCATAGTTTATATGAGTTATGTAAAGATATTAAAAAAACAAAAGCAGCAACTAAACTGCAACTCCGTGAAGTATAATTGACGCGTGACCTCTTTTTCGTACATTTGACTGTGTCTACGGTGTTTTACAATTTTTTGGCGGTATGGAGCATGGGCAATTTAGTCTTTGGTGTATATAGAGATCTTATTTAGTTGAATAATGCGTATTGTGGAAACTTGCTATTCCAAATGCTTATTCCAACGCTCGAGTCGTGGGGTTGACGCCTCTCGTGTCTTGCGCTTATACGAGTTCATTTAAGTCCGTTAACACGCTCGTAAGACTAGCGGGTGGTCAAAAATCACGCCGATCGCGCGTATTGTGTTCTTTAACCGCTATAAAAGTGGTATTTGACACGAACTTATATCGGGTCGGTACCAAAACAATTGACTCTACAAAATGATCTGTTCTAGGATTAGATCACAAAGCCACCACAGATGCAGAAAGCTTTTTCTCTAAAATGATATGGTAGTAAAACGAGCACCAAACATAAAGTCTACTTCTCTTAGTATCAAAACGACTAGTTTGCTAAACGGCCATCTCGTGGAATGTCTAAATCTTGAAATGCCCTATTAATTAGGTTATTACAAGGTCGCCGTTATACGAACTAGTCGTTCTTCAGTCGCTATTCGGTCTGTCGCTCTCTGAATCTGTGGTGGTATTGCAATCTCGTCCTTATGCAAAACAGGTTATTCTGTAGACTCAGTTGTATTGATAAGGACGCTACTTTTAGGGAGTTTAACAAAACAAACTTAATAACCATTTACTTTAATTAAGTTACTAACCAATGTCAGTCTGATGATCTGATGGCGAATTTAACCACGGGTCATCACTTCTTGCCATTTTCGATAGCAAACCATGAGTTCTTTGAAAGTAGTAATGAATGAAAATGATACAAGTATTATTTTTTTTATTTTAAGGATATTTATTGGACCTATGTCTAATGTTAATCTCATAGTTCAATCCGTCCATGTTGCCATAAGAATAAAAAATAAGATTAATAATATAACATATACATATCTATATAACAGG
This sequence comes from Apotomis betuletana, assembly GCA_932273695.1. Classification (NCBI taxonomy): domain Eukaryota; kingdom Metazoa; phylum Arthropoda; class Insecta; order Lepidoptera; family Tortricidae; genus Apotomis; species Apotomis betuletana. The sequence continues at coordinate 36,647,514 of OW026298.1, forward strand.
GTTTCATAGCGGAAACAATGCCTGCCTACTGAGCCGGCGGTCCCGGGTTCGAATCCCGGCCAGGGCAAATATTTGTGTGATGAACTCGAATATTTGTGCTTGGGTCATGGTTGTTCTATGTATTTAAGTATATATTTATCTATATAAGTATGTATATCGTCGTCTACTGCCCATAACACAAGCCTTCTTGAGCTTAATTTGGGACTAGATCGATTTGTGTGAGGTTGTCTGATATTTATTTATTTATTTATTATTTATAATGTACCACCTGTAAATGTACCTAAGAAAGCAATAAATAAACTGATAAACTGAATATGATCATCGCACCTGTACTTGGCGGTTTCAGCACCGGGTGCAGCGGAGACAGGACGAAGGCCGACTGGTCCTAGGGCTGCGCCGAGCGGCGGGGAGAGCGGAGAAGGGCCCCACTTGCGAGCGTATTCCTGGAGAGCAGCTGCTGGTCCGCCGCCACCAAATTCGAGAGAGTCGCGACGCGCACCTCCTGCCCCGCCTGCAACACAATATACCTTGTTCTGCACATACCGATACAACCGCAATTTTTACTAGTACTTAAAGGAGCTAACACTAACAGGTTTTTCACTTGCCTATAATGGCTATGTGCAGCATGTATTTTTGATACATAAGCTATTGTTGAGAAACTCTGAAGTACTTCGGCAACCACCGAAATACGATTGAATGTCTTAGCCGCGCTCCGAGTCAACCCGTTTAGTGGTAATTGTAATTTGTAATGAATTTTATTTTCTCTTAGGTAAGAAGTTGTAGTGTATTTTTCTTCCAAAAACGCCATAAGCTATTTGAGCGAACTAAAAAGTCACAATAATTCGTAGCTACTGATCTTACGATTTGGTTGTTTAGGACTTGTGCCTTTTTATATACGGCCGTTTAAACAAAAATTTAAGTTTGTACAATGAGCTGCAGAAAGGCCCTCGACAAATAAAGGAATATCTTACATTATTGTCAAGCAAACCAAGTAGGGCAAGGTGTTTTTTGTTTAATTAATGACTGACCATAAAGTATGCACCGTGATTTTTCACCAATAAAGTCAATATTCCCGAAAAAGATTCTTACGCATGCACGACAAGAATGTCAAATAAAAATCATATACAAAACTAAGGAGTCCGTTTACCATTGCCTTTTACCTACTTTGTGTTTTCTTGCAATAATACATATAGTTTGATTCATAATGCTACGCATATTATATTATCGCGATGGAGGAAGTCATAATAGCGCGATGCAGGATTCGTTCTGGCGCCATCAGTTGGATTTAGTCCTCTCATCACGCCGACATGGCTGGACAAATTTTAACCGGTTACCTATCTGAAACACTAAAAACGATAATCCGATTTTCGTTTCCACAAAAACTATTCGACAAATATCATTTTACCTTTTTTTCATTTGTCCGAAACTTCATTTCGATATTTTACGATTATGCATTAATTGTTTAGGTTTTTTAATCACTGTACTAATGACACGTCTCCCTAAATTTAATTTGTCCGTAATATCAGTTTTCCGATGTAACTTTTCGGTTTATTAATTATTCGACTGTTTTCTTCTTCTTCTCTTGACTTCGATTTCATACGTCTGATGTAACTTTAAAAAATTATAATGTCTATTAGAAAAAAGCCGAGTAGTACTCGGCTTTTCTCCAATGGACTTTATAATTTTTGTAAAAACCTAACCTAACCAAATCCACAGTTCCGCTTTGGCGCTTCTCCGGCCGCTGCCGCGGCATGCTCACTACGCTCGCTCGGGTCTCGCGCTGTTGTGGTCGCAGTTCTAACCTAACCTAACCCAGCCAGGTCGGTTTTCGCGCTTTGTCAGCTACTGCCGCGGCACGCTAGCTTTGCTCGCTCGGCTCGCGCGGTGTTGTGGTCGCAGTTCTAACCTAACCCAGCTAGGTCGGTTTTCGCGCTTTGCCGGCTGCTGCCGCGGCACGCTAGCTTCGCTCGCTCGGCTCGCGCGCTGTTGTGGTCGCAGTTCTAACCTAACCTAACCCAGCCAGGTTGGTTTTGGCGCTTTGCCGGCTGCTGCCGTGGCACGCTAGCTTCGCTGGCTCGACTCACGCGCTGTTCTCAGTTTTTATGTACTCGTAATGCCAAAAAATATCATTGGGTAAATGAAAAATAAGGTATTAAACAAAAGACGTCTCATTCAGAGGGCAAGTGGATGGGGCGGGAAAAGTTAGAAGGTAAACTGTTTTTTTTTCTAAATGTATACAGTGCCAAAAGTATCATTGGGTAGATAAAAATGGACTACGAAACAAAATATGTGACAACTCAAAGGGCAAGTGAATGTGACGGGATTTTTTTTTCGGACAAACGATACTTCTACTAAATGTGAAATGGTAAAAAGACCTGTCATCGGGCTAACGATAATAATTCGAATAGTTTTCGGACAAATTAAATTCGGTCAATGATTTTTAGTGTTTGAGATAGGTTACCATTTTAACCAATTTTGATAGGCAACCCGGTTTCCTAAAAAGAAAAATAATTCTGTTTTCAACACTGGTTTCGAAACTTTGGGTTCCAAAGTGGCCAAAAGGCATAAATCGACGTTTTGAGTGTTCAAAAACTTGGATGTTAATGAAGACTTGTGAGGACGCGCATTATCGTGGAGTACCTAATTCGTTTCCGGCGGATGTTTTTTTTTACTTTTTCAATGACCTCTGGCAAACAAATGGTCGTGTACCAGTCAGAATTGACCGTTCTACGTTTTTCTAAAGGAGCGGTCACAATATGCCCAGTTTTACTAAAGAAACAGGCAACCATTTGTTTTGAAACGCTTCGTACACGAATAACTTTGGGATTCTATTCATTTTTAAAGACCCATACAGTGGACTGCTGTTTGAATTCGGGTTCATACTCGTAGATCCACAATTCGTCGCCTGTCACAATGTCATACTCATGTTTTGAAGTCTCGCTATTGTATTTTGTAAGCATTTCGTTACACCAATCTACACGAGCTTGCTTTTGAGCATCTCTCAAATTATGTGAAATCCATTGCTAACAAATCTTCTTGACTGCTAAATATTCCTGTAATATGGTATTGTACGCTGGTCCCAATAATGCCCAAGGACCCCTCAATCTTCCGATAGGTCACTTGCTGGTCTTGCAGAATTAATTTACGCACAGGTTCAATGTTTTTCTAAACAACCACAGATTTTGGACGACCTTCGCAAAATTCATCCAGAAGAGAGCTACATCCACGATTAAATTCAGCAAACTATCGATAAACACTCGTTCTTGACGTTGCTTCATCACTAAATGTAGAATTAAGTTCATCAACACACTGTTGTAGACTAATGCCGCATTTAAAAAAGTAAAAAAATATCGGACGAAAATGTTAACGGCTCAATTCCATGTCTATCAGCTACGATTATTTTTCAACCGACAGGAAAAAAAAATGTGATCGCGGCAAAAAAAAAAAATGTTATTTTGCCGCCAAAAGGTTCAAAATATACTACTATAAAAGGCAACCCTCGTAGTATACTTTTTACCCGACTACGGTAAAGAATTCAGTGTCGCATTTGTATTGTGAGTATTTGAGACACCTTTTAGAGAGCTGCAACGAATCCTGTGACACTGCAGTACGGCGATTCTGCTAAGAGCAGGATAGGAACCCACCTGGCAGGGAACTTGGAAAATCCATTTATGATTTTGATTATTTTCTGTAATACTCGTTCGTAAGAAATGCCTATAGCTTCCGCTATCTCTGCGACCTTCAACCTCCTATCGTTCATATCATAATTCATAACCATGTGTAGTATTTTATTGACGACGCGGTTGGCTCAGTTTGCAAGCACCTGCCTACTGGGTCCCGGGTTCGAATCCCGGCCAGGGCAAATATTTGTGTGATGAACTCGAATATTTGTGCTTGGGTCATGGTTGTTCCTATGTATTTAAGTATATATTTATCTATATAAGTATATATATCGTCGTCTAGTACCCATAACACAAGCCTTCTTGAGCTTAATTTGGGACTAGATCGATTTGTGTGAGGTTGTCTGGTATTTATTTATTTATTTATTGTCAATTTCATTTGTAGTAGCCGTTAACGGTCTGCCACTCCTAGATCCATTTTGAACTGCTCCTCTGCCGCGTTTGAAATCTGATACTCATCTCGTCACAATGGCATATGACGGGGCGAACCCGCCTAAAGTCTGGTACATGTCTTAAATAATTAGCTTTGGCTTTAACCCGTATTTTGTAAGTAGGTACTTTATGACGGATTGACGATCAAGTTTGCATTACTAAGAAAATTGCAAACCTTGTTTACTAATGCGATAACAAATATTACAATTATGATGGAAGAAAAACAAAAGGCAATGCATTATGATCAGGGAAAGAAACTTTGGTGCCAGTGACGTCATTATGTCGTCAGCAAAGTCGCATATAGGATGATTTTTTAAAACAACATTCAGTGATTCTTTATAAATAATACTTAATGGTAATATAATATTATTATTTATTTATAAAAATGTTTGGTATTTATACAAAAAAATATGTACCTAAATTATCAAAAACGATACGAATAACATTTTTTACAGGATAATGAAATAAAAAAAAACCTTAAGTATTAAATGAAACAACACGACAAATGTTTCGTTCTTTAAGCGTTCTGCAGAACGCTTAAAGTTTGAACATAATACTTCTTTCTTATTTACAGGGGACTACTTGGAAGAGTTTGAACCCTATATACTTTAATCTAATCCGTGATTGCTTTTTTTTAAACGAGTTTTCCAATTTATTCTATGCGTACCAAAAATTTACATGAAGAGTTACATTTAAACTAAACTAAGCATATAATTTACATTGTATACATTTAACACGTACATTCAGGGCAATATAATTCTCGAACCTCTCGCCAGTTATAAATATGTCAATAAGTTGTCATTTGATTCGGTATCTATACTCTAAATATAAACACTCTGTATGTAGCTTGACGTCAAACGTCTGTCATCGGCACCATAGTTTCGCTCCCTGATTATGATTAAAAAACATGCAAGTATTCTGTGTCAGTTTTTTTTTAGTTTAAATGGAGACCTCAGACTCACTTTTCAATTCACCCTCGTAAATTTCCTTAACCTCATTCCAAATACAACATATACTCAGACTTCAGACTTTAGTACTAAATAGGCAAGGAACATCAAAGGTGTTAACTTACCAGGTTGTTGTTGTGGAGGCTGGGGCTGCGCACCAGCAGGCGGAGCAGCGGAGGCAGCAGGATGAGCCGGGGCTGGTTGATATTGCCTCGGTGCTAGGACTCCTCCAGGTGATACGAGTCTTAGTGGCGTTCCATTGCGTCCACCCATTACCAGAGATCCAGGATCATAGTAAGGAATCACATATTGCCCTTGTCCGTTCACCTGCTGCTCCCCTTGTTGAGGAGTCAGAGGTCGACGTGGCTGTTGACCCTGTTGTTGTGCAGGTTGGGCGACTAAGCCTGGGTACACGCCCCATGGGGCAGCCATTCCATAATAAGGAGGCACGCCGGCGATCAACGCGCTAACGTAGGGTGCACCTTCCTGCCCAGCATTGATGACATAAGGAGCCTGCGTGAAAGCTTGTTGCGCTGCTAATTGTTGTTGTAGTTGGAATTGCTGTTGCTGCTGCTGTTGCAGGAGTTGAAGTTGAGCGGCGGCTGCTTGTCCACCAGCTGCCGCAGCTTGTTGCGACCGAAACAATTGCTGAAACAACAAAAATCATCATTATTTCCTATTCCGTCTTCATTAAGGGAGTAAAGTGATCAGTGAGCATATAACTTCAAGTAACCAATCACTATAATATATTGAAATATTTAAACTAATCCTATAGTTTTTATCGTTATAGTTTGTCCGGCGGCGTTAAAGTAAAAAGCCATTAAATTTATATATACATTTAAAAGAGCGTAAGTGACTTCTTAAATACACAAAAATGTAACGTAATGGTATGTACTAAAGTTTAATGTCAAATGACATCATTAACATTTAAAATGGAAAGAAAGGACAACCGGAAATTGCTAACTATTATTGATTACGTTGGAACTGATATACACTCTTAAGATGACAAAACTGATTGTTGTGAGATCTCCTATGAACGCCGTTACGCGGATAAAAAAGCGCATAAAAATTGCAAAATATTTGGACCGCAAGTTTTAGTCATTTAGATGCCATTGATTACGCATTTAATACTCGAGAACGACGCTTCCTAAATAATGTGACAGGAAGCTCTGACAGTAAATAATTGCGTGCTCTACTATTATTTATTTAATATAAAACAATATACGATAATGTGTTTTTAAATGTAATTTGTCATTGAAAAAAATATGTAGTATGTATTATTTTGCCCACTTATTAGTTATTTGTTATAGTTTTGATAACCCTTTGGTGTGAAGATATCTTTGATTTCTCAAACAATAGATATCTTCACACCAAAGGGTTATCATGAAAAGGATTTCGAGCTGTAATAGAACTTTGTATAGGTCGAAATTTACTTCTTCAAATTACGTCTTATCACCTGTTTACTATTATGATTGCTGTTTACTCTTACGCTTCTGGACAGACTATACTAACAACATCTACAACCGTAAAAAAACCTTGATATTTACACTATTCTAAAATTTTAAAATTGTATTGCGTTTGGTGGGACAAGATACATTCTATTATTTTGTAAGAATTTACGCTGTATAATATGTTAAATTATAGAAAAAAAGGTCCATTGTTTCCAGTAAAGTAAGTAAGTAAAATTACTACAGACCTTTCAAGCAAAAGGTACCACCTTCGTTGTTTACCGGGTGGATCAGCTTTTTCTTGTTGTTATGCTGTCCCGTCACCCAGGGGACAATAGTGATTAAACTTCTTTGAAAAGTGTTGACAATTTATATAACTGATAATGCCAGGAGATAGTCTGCATAAGAATGGGCTTATAATTGTTGGAATTTCAAACATTTTGGTAAATACAACCGTCAATAATCGTAATTTTATACAGTGAGCCAGGGGACATCACCTTGTCATCGAGCAACAGAAAAAAGTTGATGGACCCTACCGTAAAATGGGTGTCCTGAGCTTTATAATGAAATACATCAAATTTTCTATATAAGTTTGACCCAATCACGGAATAAGATCACTATAAACACCAGTAGGCAAATATAAAAAAAGTTAAGACTTTGGCAACAATCTATGTACACGTGCATTATATTACATCTATCTAAGGACATAAACACGAATTTTTTTAGAGACACGCTTTTATTGCTGGCTGTACTTTCTTAAACAAACGATAATTGCTCATTAAGACACGGTTTATCTGGTACTGTTCAGGAGTTTCTACGGTCACCTTCCGTCTCCATTATCAAATCACCTCCAGGATACCAAATTATCGTATTGTCAGTGTCATATACATGCAAAGTATCATTTCCATACGAATAAAAGTTACAGTTGACTTGCAAGATTCTATTACATTGTTTGTTACAAATTAACTAGCACAGTTACAAGAGAAGCAAAACTGGGGAATGGGTGGGAATCAGGCATTTTTTTATTAATTCCTTGTAATTCGGGAAAAGTTCTCATGAACACAAAAACTGGAAAAAATCCACTTTACTGCCTTGCGCGTACCTACACAAAACGCCACCTTTGACAGAACGACGTCTGTCGGGTTAGCTAGTCCGGGTCAGTAAGCCCTTACTGCGTCTTTGTGTCTGTTTGTATGTACAAATAATATGTACGTAATGGTAGCATTAATCTCAAAAAGGACTGAACAGAATTACATGTGGTTTTGGGGTAAAGTCCTGAGGATTGTTCAGGTATATAATTCGTTAAGATTTTGCGTAAATTGGTTGAAATATGACGAAGATTTATGAAAATGTCGGTAAAAATCATGGCGCTGAGGAGATTGCAACGAAAAACACTGGGCCTTTAAAAATATTACAACACTATTATTATGTTGGGTGTGGCCACCAGCTCATAAGCCGTTTACACCATATTAAAATGTACGTAAAAATAAATTCAAGCGGGCTCGCACTCGCTATCGGTTACTTATTTGGCCTATTTTGTTACCGACCGGCCACGACTTCGCGCGACCTGCGGAGCGGCGAACGGAGGCCCTAGGAGTGTGCGCCCGCACTCGGACCTTCCGCTCCCACTCATGGCCGCCGCGCTACCGCCGACCACGGTCGCGCGAAGTGGCTGGGCCGTTGTACTCGAGCGAAGCCGGGGTGGGTCGCTTTTTCTAGTAAACTCTATGCCGTCAACCAACCACGGCATGTTTGCAATAATATGAATAATGATGATAAGTATTCCTTACTGCCTCGGTTAACGAATATCGTTTAACATTGTTATATAATTTGCCAAATGCCGATTTGTAGGCTGTGTGAAGTCGCTAACACTTACAGTGATATGGTGGACAATCACTGTGATCCACCCTATTAATAAGTAACACAAATACTGAAGGCTAACACATAATCTCTAGGGCAGTGTCGATTTCACTTTTTTTGACTAGCCGGGTCCACACACAGAGACCGGCCTCGCGAGGCAATTGCCGCGCGCGGCATTCGGCGCATGCCGCGGGCATTGGATGAAATTACGCTCACCGAATGCCACGCCAAGCCCTAGCCGTTTTGTTCGCCCATTACACAGATAAAACAATATGGCGCCGCCGCACGCAATCAGCTTTTGACTAGTTCCTACAAAGGAGTATCCAAAAAAAAAGCAAATTCAATATTTTTTTTTATATTTAAAACAAACAAATAGCACACAATGTCAAGTTACGGTTATTCCGTTTCGCGTTGTGCGTAAGGCGTAAGTGTCGCCCGCCATTTTGTTTTATCTGTCATAAATTTGACCAAAGCAAAAACGTGTACGTCCACACTGCGCGCGGCAAACGACCGAGGCACCTTTGAGCACGGACACAAACCGACAGCGCGCGGTTCGGCCGCGGCACCGCTCGGCCGAGGTGACGCGTGCGGGCGGCGCCGCGGGCGAGCCGCGTTCACACAAGCCGCGGGCGAGGCGCGGCCATTTTACGTTTTCTGGTCATATTATTATTGTCATAAGTAAAAATGTTTTATAATGTTCTTGGTTAGTTCGCATATTATGTTCACTTAAGTTTTAGATAAAGTTTAAATTAGCTATATTTTAGTTGTTCACTAGTTACGCATGTTGTGTTTACACATACTATAAGCAATTGTGAAAATCCATAAGTGTAATAACATGTTTTGGTGTCAACAATTGTAGGTGGACCTTAAAACAATAAATAAATAAATTATGAAAACAAAGGGTTAACAATTGTGTGAAGGGAGCTACTGTTAACTGGTGGTCCATTAGTGTAGTGTCGCCTCGCGCAAGCACTCTAATGAAAGCAATCGTTTAAAAAGATAATAACAAGACTGTGCTGCAGTTCGCTGCACATGTTGTTACACAAACCACGTTCGGTTTTCCCTTCATAATCTCAGGGTGTTCACAAGTAGTTCAGTCTTTTTTATTATCAAAATAACTGCTCATAATTTTTTTTCCTAGATATTTATCAACCAGGCTCCAATATATCTATGCCTAATCTTTAACTAATAGGCATACTACCCGAAACTACAAATAGTTTTAAAAAATATTTGAAATAATTATTGCTTTCTGAACCATCAAAATGAACACACATCTTATAATTATGTGATCAATTCACTGTCACGTAACTGGCCCAATCACTTAAATAAAGAGATAGTTGTAATTTTTTATCACTCGTGAAAATAAGGGTTTAGGTTTATAGAAAGTGATTTCTATTACTATTATTTCATTTCATTGGCTAATAGTTATTAGTAATTAACAAAGGTTAGGTTTGATTTACGTTGTCGGTCCCAAAGTTCTGTCACTGGCATATTATTTTTAAATTTAGAAAATGATTTTAAGAAACTTGGATCATATTTAAATTTTGAATTTTTGACCATTATTTTAAAACAAAAAACAATCATTCACTGCAATTTCTCACGATGGAGTGGACATTGAAAGAAAACCGAATAGCTGTTTTAAGCATTTCTCAAAATTTTTGCCTACAATTAAGACAGAAATTAAGGACCAATATAATTTTCCTATTTTCTTATAGTCTGTCCAATCTCTAAGATCAAATGAAGTCGCTTTGGCGCAAGGTACAAAGTACAAACAACCGTAAACATGTAAATTTCAGGTCGTTTTTCACTTGTGCCAGTTTAACATAATTTGATCTTTGAATTCCGGATAGACTATACCAATTATTTTAGTAATTTTATATCAATGTTATGGCTATGTTCGATAATTAAGGTTCTGTTATGCTTATTCTTTTTTAATTATACATAATCTGATATCAATGTATTGTAAATCACAAAGAAAATTGGTAATAAAATAGGAAAATTATATTGGACCTCAATTTCTGTCTTAATTGTGGGCAACATTTTTGAGATATGCTCTTTTAGCATTGCACCGCTGTGGGCACTCACCATGTACCATATTCAAGTTGCTCAAAAATTTAAATATAACGCTTAGGTTTGTGTACCGTACTATTGATAGGTACAGTGAAGTCTCCAGTGTTGAGGACAAGAAAAGAATTGGCCGGCCTCGCTCTGTACGAACACCAGCAGTGATCAAAGCGATCAAGGCCCGCATAGCAAGAAATCCTGTCCGAAAACAGAAGTAAAAAAACCGTCAAAGGTTTTAAACGAAGATCTTAGTCTACGAGCATACAAAAAAAGAGTGGGCACTTACTTAATGCCCCTCTTAAAACAATAAGGCTTAAAAGATCCCGGAAGTTGTTAAAGCCGTGCGCGAAAAATCGACACCGTGATATCCTCTTTACAGACGAAAAGATTTTCGATATTGAAGAGAAGTTCAATAAACAGAATGATAGAGTGTACGCCAGGAGCTCTGAAGAAGCAGGAAAAAGAGTTCCACGGGTGTAAATTGGGCATCATCCATCATCACTCATCAGTGATGGTCTGTATGGGTGTATTTGCGGGCGTTAATTTTTCGGTCAAAATTAGTGCAAAAGTGTACCAAGAGACGGTTTTGGATAAGCTTGTGGAAGATCTACCGAGCATGTTGGAGAAAGAAGGTATTAATCTATTTGACATTAGTCAAATTACCTAATACTACTAAAACAGATGCCAATGCCGTCTGCCATCACCATAATTTTAATTACAGTCCTGTAAAATATCGCAGCCTATTTTATTTTTCATTAGCTAATTGACACGGAATGATTATCTAATGTCGTAACTTTGCGGCGGGTAAATCCAAAGTCTCATTTGGGTCGGAGTTACGTTTGATCTTCTAACTGATTCCGGCGGCAGGCTCTCGGCTCCACAGCAATTTAATTCATCGGTGTAATTGAGCACGGTGCCGGTGCAAGCGTCGAGCGCGGGTCGCGCACGTGCACACGACACAAAATAGACCAACTTGACCGCAACAGTATTAACTTGCTTCTATCGTAAGGTATGGCAACGATAGAGGCGAGGTGGCAGTGGCGTCTCGCATTCAATTAGACGTTCAGTAATCCGGCTGCACCGAGCTTCGATACCAATTACGAGGTTATTAGTGACGGGTGCCGTCCGTTCCTGCCCTGGCGAAATGGCTGTGTAGTAAATCCGTATATTACTAATACTTAGTAGGTAAATTGCTTGCTGTTATTTCGGACTACATTACAAGAAAATTTAGCTGAAGCTGTAATGGTACATTACTGCAGACGCCGGGAAAGGAGGCCTTATGGGCCGGGTGACTAGGCATAGACGGCCGACCGTAGGGAATCCGGATAGTGACACGAAGCCGGCAAGCCCTTTTTACGGCTAAGGCAAGTATAGTGCTTTTCTCAAACATATGCGATGAAATAAAAAATACACCACTCATAATAATAGAATTTAAAAAATAATTGTTAAAATTCTCTTTGTACATATTATCACACCGAAAAGGATAGCTTGAAATCGGAAGATGGTTATAGGATACTTCTTACCCGACTAGACTGTTCGCTGGGTGCAAAGTAGGTGGTGGGGGAACCACGAATCGATCGCAGCGCGCGCCGTGGTCAAAAAAGGAACTTTCGTCAGGCCAACTGTCACTTTTTACTAGCGAAATTAAGGCATCTAAAAATAAATAAATATGCGGCACGAAACCTGCAGCGTAGTTAATTGCAAAAACAATGGCAAAAACAGTAATCACAAATTCAAAAACAGTAATCATAAATAAATAAATTTCCACAAGCAAGTTGGAAACGAGAAACACGAATTAAATGGATAATCGCTATCAAGAGGAAATAGTTAGTACGAGTATAACCTATAGAACAACATTTTTAATATTATATCTTGTATGTTGTAGGGAGTAGCATGTTTATACGTTTATTTTCTTTTACATTTTGGACATGTTGAGCAAAAAGAAATTGTTTCACATTTTATTGTAGTTTGGGATTTGAAAGCGATGTTGTGTTTGATTGAGCAGAATCCAGTTATAATAATTAATTTGGCCATGTTTAACTGAAAAAACAAAATAATCTGTATTATTACGAAAATACAGTCATAAATGATCGGTTGCATTATGCATGAAATGCGTTTTTCGGTTAAATTTGTTTATTTTGTAACTTATACTTCTCGTGAAGACAGCCATGAAAAGGTCCGTGTGAATTACATCTGAAAGTTATTGATTTTGCCATTTTAGACGGGAAATAAAGAAGGTCAACGTTTTATCGACACTATAGATTAACATAATCGAATAAAATGAAAGAAAATTACGATATTTCATTGAAATTATTTTTGTTTGTTTACTTACTCTCGTAAAGACAGTCAGCCATTTGAGCCTTATCACACTTGCGATTTGCGAGCGTATTTTGTATGAAGGCGATCGCGCAGCGTGTTCGCCGCGTCGCTTATTTGTATAGAAAATACGCTCGCAAATCGCAAGTGTGATAAGGCCCTTAGACATTAAAAATTCCGCCGTAATTGTAACCGCTAGTTGACGCTGTCATCGCGCACCCAGCGAATACTAAGGGCCTTATCACACTTGCGATTTGCGAGCGTATTTTCTATACAAATAAGCGACGCGGCGTACACGCTGGGCGATCGCCTTCATACAAAATACGCTCGCAAATCGCAAGTGTGATAAGGCTCTAAGGAAAACGTGTTACGCGGACGAAGGGCACTTTCTAGTTTATTATAATTTATAAAGTAAAGATATAATATTTAACACTTAAATATTAGACGAATTTACAACAGGTGAAGAATGGCGAAACAACATTAACTGGTGGAACTCAGTGAAACCACCCAATGGCATGGAAGAGATCGCTTTTTCGATCGAGAGATCGATAAGACCGCCTATTGTCTACCATTGTTTAGTTTAAGATTTCTCTTGTAATATTTTTTCTTGTTGGTGTGCAATAAATTATCGTTGTTGTTGCTGCATGTGGTGGGTATATGGCTTTCAGCTAAGATGTAGTAGAAAAGTAATAACACTTAATTGTTTACAAACTCGATGACGAAAGGGAGTGTACTGCGTGCGCTATTCCCTTGAGTGTCTCTCGTTCCATCTTAGAGTGGCGCTAGCAAACAAATTACGTGACAAAGCAATCAATTATAAATACAAGAAAACAGTCGTGCTTCTACAATCGAACACTGCGTCAACAAGAAGCTTTTAGCGACAAAGAAGACGTGATGTGCTTCGCAGCAAGACCATCAGCACTTAAGTATCTTTTGAATGTTTGTTTAAAGAGTAAAAGTATCAAAAATAGAGGAAAATCACTTTGGTAGCAAATTAGATTGTCGATCAAGTACAAAAGGTAATTTGGGGAGAGAATCAGAGTCGACGGGAATGGGAATCACAACGAGATTACAAAGATACCGGCGGCTGGCGTGTTCTCGGATGCCGCCGCCCGTGCTTGCCGTACACTGCTGTAACGAGTTTATCTGCCCCGCGGGTTGCGGCCCCGACCGAAAACGTTCATCTCTCGCTTTCAGCCGTTAAATGTAATTTCCCTAAACATAATCATACTTTATACTTTTTTCAGAGTATGCCTTATCTATACTATTATAAAACTTAACACTTTCGATTCTACAATTAGCTAAATACATTTTCATAAAATTCTACATTTCACGACCTTCTGTCATTTTCTGCAACTCTCGGCTAGTTTCAACCTACTACTAGCCTACATGTTGGTATACTGCTGAAGATGTTTTTTGTACTATTTCCCCTCTGCCAATTTCATTTACCTATTGCCTTTATGAAAAATATCATGTCGGTTTATAAAAAAATCAAAAAACGATTATAGTCTGTCCAGAAGCGTAAGAGTAAAAATCAAAAAAACTTGTTCTTTATTTCATAAGGTGATCAGTCGTAAGCCTAGGAAGTGAATTTCGACCTTAATACAGTTTTATTTAACCTTAAAATCCTTTTTGTGTCTTAAACGATAGATATCTTTACGTTACACGTGCAAAGGGTTGTCAAAACTGTACTAAGTGTGTAAAATAATACGACATAGATAATTCAATGATAAATTACATTAAAAAGCAGATTCGTATATTATTTTAAATAAATAAATATGAAATATTCCTGCATCGATTAAAATAAGAAATTTAGGTTTCAAATTAGGTCAAACTTAAATCGCGAGTTATTACAAATAAAAGTCATAATTAATTCCGTATTATATCTGCCAAAACTATCACTAATATCTAGAAAAATTATAATTTAGTAATGTAAGTAGTAATGTCTTATGAAGAAATTCGAATAATAGTACATTACTGCAGAGGCCGCGAAATAGGGAATTGCTGGCCGAGTAGTAATAGATGGCCGAGTGATAACGAGGCCATCTAGAGATACGAGGCCGACAATCCCTGTTCGCGCCGAGGCTTGTATAGTGCTTTTCTCAAATAAATCCAAGGAAATAATAGTGGAAATAATACAAATGTTCAACTTAGATATTCATATATTTTTACTATTCCCACCAACTTTTAACTTTTTTCAAAATTAATTTTTTTAAGCTGTTCGGGATATTGTTTTTGCCACCAAATGTTAAGATGATTCTATTTATTAAAAAGTGACAACACCTTATTAATTAGTTATTGTTATATTTTTTAACAATAAACGTGATTCCTTGTTTATTTTATGGAATATCTGTTGTAATCTAATTTAATAATCTAGTTAAATATAAGAAATAAAACGTAAATATATATGCACAAACTACGTTTTTTTTTATTGGCAGTATGCCATAGATTATCAATAAAAGAAATAAACCCCACTGAAACAAAAGACAATCTCTTTGTTGGCCACGGCCAATAATTTTGTATGAATTTCCTTTATTGACCTCTAATTTGAAATTAGAACGAATCTTCAACAATTGCTATACAAAGACGTATTTCGCGTTCTATTACCACGATCATAAGAACGACATTTCCTTGGATGTTTGAGAAAAATAATTATATTCAGGTACTACAACATGTGATTCGAGATTTTGTGAGCCCAAAAGAAGCGGTGCCGCAAGTAATTCCGCGGAAATAGTACGTTTTGAAATCAATAAATCTGAACATTTAAACGTTCAACTGATCATAAAGACTGTATCGTTAAGTATAAAGACAAGTAAAATAAAGTATTACTGACAACTTTCATATATATTTATTAATAGAAAAAAAAAACTTCTACGTTTTAGACGTTAAATAATACAAAAACGTCTTTAAACCCAATGAAATCATTCATATTTAGCTAATTTTTTGACTTTCTGTCTGTACGTAGAAATCAGAGTTCGGACAGCGCCTTGGTCAAATTTTTTTGTCATCCTGTTCTAGTCTCGACGAAATTGCTCTTCGGAATCTGTAGACCGGACATTTTTCCGCAGTTTAGCTTCAGTTATAGCCCAAAAACGTTCGATAGGCCTAAGATTTGGGCAATTCGGGGTTTCATAGCTTTAGGTACAAAATTGATATTTTTCTCTTCATACCACTACAAAGTCTTGGACCCATAGTGGCAAGATACCAAATCGGGCCAAAATATAGTCTGAACACTGTGTTTTCTAACCATATAGGAAAAAATCGTTTATTAAGACATTCCTTTATATAAATATGCTGTCATTGTAGACATAGTGATAAATGGAGTCGATTTGAGGCCACACTCGCAGATCGCCTGCCATACCATAATTTTTTTGCCAATTTTTTCTGTAAAAATTGACTTTTCAGATTCACTAAGAACAGATCGATCTTGAACTGTGTAATACTGCGGTCCCGGCATAGATTTATAATCGAATTTCACATATGTCTCATCGTCCATTATACGACACAGATTTTCCTTGAAAGAATAGTGTCATAAATTTTTTGAAACTCTTTATTTTACTGAGCTTTGCTGTTTTTTGCTTTGTTTAGGCTGCCTTTGCTTCTTGAAGGTCTTTAAATTGTATCTCTGCTTTGGACGTTGGACCATACCAATAGATGTACCTAACTTTTTAGCCAAATCCCGAACAGACACCTCCTTGTTGGTTGTGTATGCCTTTACTATCTTTTTATCCAAATTGGGGTTTGAAGGACCTGATTTTCGGCCGGATTTCGGTTTGTCAACGAAAGTATACTCTTGGCCGTACTGTTTAATCGCATTTTGGACTCCACCAATACTTAACGTTTTCGAGTTTAGCTAGCTTCCTGAGAGTGATTCCTTTTATACTACACCATTTGTCCAGAATCGATTTCCGTTTTTCTGGTGAAAGTCCATACAGTTTTAGTTTACAATAACTAACGAGGAAACGAAACAATCCTAGTCAAAACCAACATTTAATGTTTAGATTGACATCAGTTTGAATGAAAAAAAAACTATGTTTTAATCGAATGAAACCACTGTCAAGTTGTCTTTATACTTAACGATACAGTCTTTATACGCTTCAGATAGGTCAAAAGTATTTTGACACTTACATAAAATGATTTTGCTGAATTTGCAACTGTGTTAAATAAGACGTTTCATTAATATTTACACTCCGGATTTTAATTAGGCGAACTAACTTGACAGTTCATTGCACACGAATGTTGCCACAGTTTCGCTAGTGTTGTTATTATAGATAATTAAAAAAACCAGTTCATATAGGTTGATTCACTAAAGCTGGCACGAATGGAATGAATGAGTGAATGATAATATTTATGTGTGCGTCACAAAATGATTACAGGTTGATACAAATCGAACCAAATTAAATTCAAAATGACGAATGGCTTTTTTTTCCAAGATTTCAAATTGGTGCTAGGAAGCTGGAACTCGGTATCGGGGGGCATTTGGGGCTCACAAATATGAATCTGAAATCGGTGTCCGAAAATTCGGTCAAAGTCGGAAAATATCGAAAAAAACAAGATTTGTATGGAGATTTTTTTTTAAGAGTCCCGTATCTCGTAAACGGCTAGAGATGGGTAGGGGGATGCTCAAACAAATATCATAGGGGACCCCCACCCGAGTACAGTCGTGGAAAAAAAAACAAAATGGCGACTTTTTTTTTTTCGAAAATTTCAAATTGGTCCGAGGGGGCTGAAACTCGGTATTGGGGGGCTTTTGGGTCCTCCGACTCAGAATATGAAATCGGATTTTGAATATTCGGTCAAATTCGGATAATATCGGACAAACAAAATTTAGTAATCTTAGCTCGACGGAGGGCCGAGCCATTTCTGAGCATAACTTATTGAATCGAATGGGTCTTAGCCTCGGATACTAGTACATTCAATGAAAACTATATTGAATAAAATCGGTCGAGCCGTTTTTGAGTTATTGCAAAATTTCATAATTTTCTTTAAAATGACGTAAGTGCCGCGGTGTCCCTACACTTCGAACGGTTACCCAATTGGTTAAGTGCCAAACTATATTAAAACATTTCGCTCAATCTGTCGCGTATAATAGATAACTTCCAAAAGATAATAAGTAATTACTGTTTCTTGGCGTGTACGACCTTTTTATAGGGCTTGAAATCTTTCTCGTAATTTTGGTCTATTGTGAAGGACGGGCAACTACGGGACCCTACACTGAGCGTGGCCCGACATGCTCTTGGCCGGTTTTTTATAATTCGAACTAGTCGTCCGTCACCTATTAATTCTTGACATTAACCCTTTACCAGGCCGCGAAGACAAGAAGAAAATGTGGGTTACGTTAATACCATTGCATAGTCCCACATGGTCAAACTCATACGAGACAATGGAATAGTATTACTTGTTTAGTCTAAATATTGTGCAGATTATGCTTATATTGTACTTACCTAATAATTTTTATTTTTCGTGAATAACAAAAACCCATTTTGTTGTTGGTTACAAAATATTAGGAGGCCCCTGTATAAGAACGGCACTCACACTAACACTCGAAGTGACAAGTGACATAACTTTCATTCAATCCATTCGCGCCAGCTTTAGTGAATTGACCTACCATACCAGAGGTTTAGTTAAACAGCATTAAAAAAAAGTAGACATTATGTATTTCATAAATTTTGAATTATTGTGTTTGAAATCTAACTAATAATTTTATTACACGAATCAATAATAAAAAAACGGTTGCTATTAAAATACTTACATCGAACGAACTTTATTTTAGGACATCGCTAAGCACGCTGTCCGCCTCTTTGTTTTCTTGACAGTTCCATAGTACTATCGAATACACAGATAACTGTACATTTTTAAACGAATATAAACCTTATTACAACATAATTAAGTGTCTATGGGTGTATTGTTAAGGTTATATCGACATATTTGTATCGACATAAACCAATCACTATTTTTTTTTTCTATTCCTGACAACACTTTGAGCTGTCAAGTTAGTTCGCCTAATTAAAATCCGGAGTGTAGTTGCATATCCTCTGCCCTTCCTAACAGCTGTACAAGGAGCCGGCATATAGTCCACTAACTTCTATATATACGTGCGTAAGGTATGTTTGTCCTTTCTGACTGAAGTGCTAGAAAAAAAGCCCCTTGTAGTATTTTCTGCACCTTACTCGACGATCCAACTCTTCTCATAGATGCTCAACAGGATTAAGGTCAACATTTTGACGAGGCCCCTCAAAAACCTTGACTTTTTTAAGCTTTAAGATAAATTTTTAGAATTGTGTCTGAGGTCATTATGGTGCTGAAAAACCCAGCGAGGTGGCATATTTTTCTTTATTTATTTTCATAGGGCATTATGTGTGTATTAAGTATATTTTCATAAGTACACATACATATCGATCCCATTATCACTTCAATTCATACGAGAGGTCCGACGCCATAGCGAGAAAAATAAATATCTTGAAAAAAAAAATATTTGTCCAAATATTTTTGATCGCTACTTTATCATGAACTCAATTGTATCAAATAGAAAGTTAAAAACATTTTTAGATATTTTTTTATGAGTTCTTTTTATCGATTCTGTTATAATGTGGTGATACCACATTTTTTTACTTTTATAAATATTGACAAAAACGTAAATTATGAAAGAAAGATGTAATGTGATCCACTGCAATGTAAGGACTCGTTTATAGATAGTTGAAAAAACACTAAGTATATCATCATAGCTTGTTTTTGAAGTGAAACTTCTAATGCGACTTGCAACAAGGTTGCGTTAAACGTTTAACGGTTGCGTTAAACGTTTAACGCTACCGTGGAGGGGGTAGGAAAGCATTGTTGCGTTAAACGTTCAACGCTCCTGGGGAGGGGGAATAGAAAGAGACAGAGCGAGAGTGAAGAAGTTTGTCTTCAAGAAACAATATGAGTTCACTAAAAATCTATTTCTACCCCTTCCTATTTTCATTTCCACATTACGAAGTTTCACTTCTTCCGCGCGGAGGGACTCCACGCACTATTTTTTTTTTTGGAAATTCAATAGGTCGTGCAGATTTACGATATATGGGTACAGTCATGTGTCAAATGTGTGTAAAGAAAAACAGACTATAGCAGCCATCTATTGGTATAATTAACTCCAGCGACAATCGTAGCAAAGTAGCTAGCATGCAACTTTCTCCGAGATATTTTTATACCAATAGATACAGCATCCGCGAGTACATCATAGTTATAACGTAGCCCCAGTATAAATCGAAAAACACTTTCAACACCGGGAACCTACTCCGTAGGCGCTGTGCTCGCAGCAAATTTTCGCTACATACGCGTTTCCCCATGTAATCGGCTACGCGCGTAGCGCTACGGAACTGCGAAGTTTTGGGACATTTTTTATAACTTGTTCTAAAAGTAGTAAACCATTTGCTTTCGAAAAACAAGGTTCCGGAAGGTCTTTTGAACCCCAAGAGGTAATTCAACGACGCCACAGCAAAAAACTAAACAAGTGCAACGAAATCAACAGGGATAAAAAAAAACAAACTAGTAGCTATTCGAATTACAAAGTTTTTGATCATGGAGATTTGAACAGCTGTGGCCGTCATTGGCGTCAGCGGACTAATTTTTGGTTGTCGGTCATAGTCATAGCCGACTGTCGCGGTCGAAAGGTTAAGCCAAATTAAAGCTGCTGGCAATGGCAAGGTATTATATATGGCAAGGTGGGCACCTTGAATGAATGTAGACAGTTTCAAGTTATGCTTCCTTCTGGACTAACATATTGGCGAAATTTCTCATCATATGACAATCGTCGAATCGCTAATGTAAGTGACGAGATCTCATATAGATGCCAGTACCGAGAGTCAGGCAGCTTTCAATCGGAAAACTTGGTCCAAGTAAAATAAAGGCAGATGTAAGAACTCCATCCCGTTAACACTACGGTCGATTTTGGTCTTTAAGGAACTATATTGTTTATACGTATGTAACGGAGCAAAGGTGGTAAAGGGCGAGGGCGGGTCGAACTTGGGCGGAGCATAGACACGCCCACCTCGCCCACGCCCTTGTCTAAATTAAGGTATGAAATCAATAATTTAATAATGTACTATAAAAAATAATCACGCAATTACATAAATCCTACAAAGCTTGTACATTATTACGTTGACTTTATCATATTTGCAATATTATTAGTTCTTAGTCAATGACACCACATAGGTACACATACGGGTCTGGCTAGCCAAATATTGTTGTCATATATTTCCGTGTGGTATCACCAATCTGTCTATGATAAAAAAAGGTTAGAAATCTTTTCTAAATTATGTCATTTATTCAAATGGTTCGCGGGTTATACGGCAATTTATTTTAAGAAATATTAACAATGACATACCGATTCAGGGCGGCAAATTATTATTCAAGTTCGTAAATAATTACGACAATGTGCAAAACATATCTGAAGCGTTCTATACCGAAAAACTGCAATGTCTGTCCCAGTAAAAAAATGTTGTAAATTTACGCCCTTAGTCCACGTGGTTAGATCGGACGATGTTTTTTTTTATTTACTGTTGGTTCCTCGTTGTCCGATCGCTCAGGCCATGAGATTGTTTTGTTTTCCCTTTAGGTTCATTTGATCGAACCTCATGTTTAATCGAACCATAATTGGTCCGGGTAATGATTCAGACTCATTACTAAACCTTGTAATTAGAAACTGCCATTTGATTAACTTTTCTACATTATTTTCTCAATAATATCAAGTGATACTGATATCAACGTCGCTCATTTAATAAGTTGATTTAACGTATATCGTCACAAATAATATGTAATTTATTTCACAAACGTTATGTAGACAGATATTCCGAAACCAGAGGTCTGTCGGGTTCGATGAAGATATAATCACGGATTAGCTACGGAGAATGTATTTTCTAATGGAAAGCCACTTATCATATTTGGTTATCTCAGACCTAGGTCTTATATTTGGTTATCTAAGACCTAGGTCTTATATTTTGGAGCTAAGACCTTCGGCTATGTATGATTTTAATATGTAGTGAGATAATAAACTAATAAATTCTCTATGGTTCCGCAATTATATTCCATCATATCGATCGAACCATCAGGAATAACAAAAATTTAAACATTTATAAACCCCCGACATGAAAAACTATAAAAAGAAAAAAACCCTAAAAAGGTTTTATTCACTTATAAGGCAAAAGTATTTTTGTTAAATGACAAGCTTACGAAGTCTTAAATCGCGTTAACACCTTGCAAGGTGTTGCTATTTGTGACCTGAATCAAAGAAAACTGTTCAATAGTCCTAATGATAGTTCGGCTTTAGCAGAATTGCAGACTAAGAAACTGCAGTGACTAAGTACTGTGACAGAAATCATAATATGAGTTTTTTTGTCAAAAAAGTTTTTCAAGTACTCGGTTTTTTACCGACTGTAGGTACTTTCTTACACAAACGTTAATTGCTCATCAAGACCAATAACACGAGCCCAAACACCATGTGTTTATCTTGTGCTGTTTAGGAGTTCCAACGGTCATCTTCAGCTCCTAGATACCGAATTATTGTACTGTCAAAATTTTATTAAATTGTTGGGTACAAACAAAGTAGCTGGTTATCATGAGACCCCCAGTTAGTGAGTGATATGGAAAATGCTATATACTAAAACTTAACGGTTAACCAATATTTTGAATTCTTGGCTTCCATATTGGCTGAGATCCGTTCACAACTAGCTGGTCATCATAAGATCTTCAGTTAGTGAGTGATATAGAAAATGCTAATAAAACTTAACGTTTAACCAAAATTTGGAATTCTTGGCAATATTGGTTGCGATCTTGTCACTTGTCATTAAAGCTGAATATCTTGGACACTACTGGTACTATTTCCACCAAACATAGCTGAGAACCATCTCGACGGAAAACTCTTTCAACTAAAAAAAACCGCACTCAAATTGGTCCATCCATTTGGGAGCTACGATGCCACAGACAGATACACCGATACACAAGTTAAACTTATTATAAGTATTATAACACACCTTTTTTTTTGTCGGGGTTATAAATGAAGTTGTGGGTGGTCGGATAACGAGGATTTTTAATGGTCTCATGGTTCGATCGATTGGACAACATAAACTTTGAAAATCCCATTAGTTCGATTAGTAGGACTTTCAGAAATCCTCATTATGCGATCAATCGAACCAACAGTTAATAAAAAAATTCATCGTCCGATCGGACCACGTGGCCTAATGGGTTTTACGCAGCAGTTGTATGTCAGGTTTCAACCAAAAGGGTTGTATTGTAACTGACTGATTATACGTTAAATACATATCCGTTCTGTAATCAAATTCAAAAAAATCCAGTCAAGTGCGAGTCGGACTCGCGCACCGAGGGTCCCGTACAAACACTTTCCATCTTTAAGTGGTTACGTTAAGTTTGCACCTGGTATGTAGAGCGCCCCATACAAATGAGGTACAAAGTTAACGCCACCAATCCCGTTTGTTGTATGGGAGCCCCCGGCATGCTTGAGCTTAACCCCGTGTTTTGTCTGCGAAATAATTAATAATAAAGTAATTTAAAACTTGCAACTGTACTTAAAATAAAAAATTGGGCAAGTGCGAGTCCGACTCGCGCATGAAGGGTTCCGTACCATACAACAAGTTTGTTGTATGGGAGCCCCCCTTAAATATATATTTCATTTTATTTTTAGTATATTTGGTGTTATAGCGGCAATAGAAATACATCATCTGTGTAAATTTCAACTGTCTAGCTATCACCGTTCTTGAGATACAGCCTGGTGACCGACGGACGGACGGAAGGACAGAGAAGTCTCAGTAATAGGGTCCCGTTTTTACCCTTTGGGTACGGAACCCTAAATATGAAACAAGAGAAACTTCAGAAGAAAATAACATACAATTACGAAAAAAGTGGCTTGGGAGCTCAACACGTCTGTAAGAACTGTTTGGATGCTAAAATACAGATAGACTAGCGGTGTTCGACGACGTCCGGAAAGTAGTTGTAGTCCTATTTGTTATGAAAAAAAGCTGCACTCTGTGATGGAAGCAAGCCGTTTTGCACAGTGATAATATAGACCAAAATAAACGATTTCACTCGAGGCGAAATTAGTTTCACCCCTTAGGAACAGAGATGGTGCCACTTATTAAAAAAAAGTTTAAAAAATTCTAAATCCTGAACAGATACTCCGATTTTGACGTAAGAGGTGCCAATCGGCAGATAATTACCCAATTTAAAATGAAAAAAATTAAAATCACGTAGAAAATAATTTTGGATACCTAAGAAATAATATTTTCTGAAAAAAATATTTAAAATTTGTGATTTTTGGAATTTTACTCGTAAAAATGTATGTACATGGTACTTTTTTTATTTATTTATATAAATACACAACTAATTTTACATTTACGAAAAAAAACCGCATATCATTAGCTCGTATAATTCCAAAGTTATTGAAGAATACAGACATGGCGCCGCTGGGTCAAAAAATCTTACAAAAAATCTAAAACCTCAACGGATATTCCGATTTTGATAATTAAGGTGGTAATCGACAGATAATTACTTGAATTAGTTTAAAAAAATAAAATAAAAATTCAAATAGGCAAAAAGTAATAATATTTACAAAAAAAACATACATTTTGAAAAAATATATTTTTTTTAGGGGCTTTTATGTAATTTCATATAAAAATAATTATGAATATGGCTTTATTTTACTTATGTATATTATAACACTATTAGGTAATTGATCGTTTAATAAAAAACCGCATATCGAGAACTTGTACAGTTCCAAAGGTATTGAAGATTTTACTATAGGGTGCCGGTGCGATCTTGCCGCCGCACGTGCAACTTATGTACATGTATATAGAAAAGTATTCTCCCGTTTCGAAGGTACTGATTACCCTGAAAATATAACCACAATTGAAAGTACAAATAATAATCATCCCAAGTAGCACACAACACACTTATATCCCTTGTACAGCTTAAATTAGAGTTTTAACGGGTGAATAGGCTCCTATACAACCTGTTTGCTAATATCACAAGTATATTAGATGCTAAATAGCATTTCTGAATCAATATTTTACTTACTTTACGTTTTATTTTCACTTTAGTCTTGTCAGGCTTTGCATTGTAACGTGCAAGTTAGGCCGTCGCATCATAAAAAAAACAACAACGCATTATGCCACAGCCCAATTTGTATCCATAATGTTCAAGGAGTTTCCAAATTGAACTAACCTTCAACTATTGTGGACCCCACCTACCTTTGATGCCGTTTCATTCCCAAAAAGAAGGACTTGGGACTCGATATTTCCAAATTAAAACGTGAACCCACATTTGGTTTGCATGAAACGGTATTCAATGGCAGCTGAAATAGATGGAAGGTATCTCACAAGCTTGTTTACTTTAGTGTTTTTTAGTTTAAACAGATCTTTTCGAATCGCATTAACAGTAATAATATATGCTCTGTTGGAGCATCGTATAGCCTGCATGTGAATCTGGGACCAACAACGTTACGATTAATTGAGAACCAATTAATGACATTAATATAGTGATTGAATCTTACACGATTTTCACACATTATATTAAAATAATAAAACGGGACTTAATTGCGGTAAATAAACATTTTTGAACTCGGTTAAATCTCGTTTTGTTATAATAATGAATGACATTAATTATGTAAACACACCCTAAAAAAAATAAACAAAAATGGCCCTAAGTAATCGTTTCACATAAGCCGTTACGTATCGAGAGAGAATTTCTATAGATAGCGATGTTACTTGCAAAAGCAGTAGTTATTTCAGGGTATAACATGCAAGTTTTAAAACAGGTCTCTTTCTTATTGTATTAAAATTAGACGTCTTGTCATACTCTGTGAAAGCCTTGAAGTGCAGTCATCATTTCATTACTTAAAGTAATAACTGTTTTGTAAACTGCTACGAGTAGACCGTTGCACTGACGACTGCAATTTGAATGCTTCGATGCTTTCACAGAGCTGGCGACAAGCCTTTCGCCGACTACTTCAGCTGCCATTGAACAACATGTTCTGCGTGTAGCGTTTCAAGCGAGCTAAATGTGAAATAAACGTCTTAATTTGGATATATCCTGTCCCAAGTCCTTTCTTTTTGGGAATGGAATGGCGTTGGAAGCAGGTTGCAGGTGCGATCCACAATAGAACAGTTAGTATAGGTGCAAATCGAGCTATGGAAAAATGCGTTGTTGCAGCCGATGCAACGGCCTAACATGCATGTTACAATGCACAGTTTAGTGAAAATAGGCAGAATATACTTGTGATATTAGCAAACTGGTTGTATAAGAGCCTATTCACCCGTTAAAACTCTAATTTAAGCTGTACAAGGGATATAAGTGTGTTGTGTGCTACTTGGGATGATTATTATTTGTACTTTCAATTGTGGTTATATTTTCAGGGTAATCAGTACCTTCGAAACGGGAGAATACTTTTCTATATACATGTACATAAGTTGCACGTGCGGCGGCAACATCGCACCGGCACCCTATAGTAAAATCTTCAATACCGTTGGAACTGTACAAGTTCTCGATATGCGGTTTTTTATTAAACGATCAATTACCTAATAGTTTTATAATATACATAAGTAAAATAAAGCCATATTCATAATTTTTTTTATATGAAATTACATAAAAGCCCCAAAAAAAAATATATTTTTTCAAAATGTATGTTTTTTTTTGGAAATATTATCACTTTTTGCCTATTTGAATTTTTATTTTATTTTTTTAAACTAAGATAAGTAATTATCTGTCGATTACCACCTTAATTATCAAAATCGGAATATCCGTTGAGGTTTTAGATTTTTTGTAAGATTTTTTGACCCAGCGGCGCCATGTCTGTATTCTTCAATAACTTTGGAATTATACGAGCTAATGATATGCGGTTTTTTTTCGTAAATGTAAAATTAGTTGTGTATTAATATAAATAAATAAAAAAAGTACCATGTACATACATTTTTACGAGTAAAATTCCAAAAATCACAAATTTTAAATATTTTTTTCAGAAAATATTATTTCTTAGGTATCCAAAATTATTTTCTACGTGATTTTAATTTTTTTCATGTTAAATTGGGTAATTATCTGCCGATTGGCACTTCTTACGTCAAAATCGGAGTATCCGTTCAGGATTTAGAATTTTTTAAACTTTTTTGGAATAAGTGGCGCCATCTCTGTTCCTAAGGGGTGAAACTAATTTCGCCTCGAGTGAAATCGTTTATTTTGGTCTATATTATCACTGTGCCAAACGGCTTGCTTCCATCACAAAGTGCAGCTTCCAGGCCAAAACCGTCCATAACAAGTAATACTATTGAAAGACCGGATTTCTTACGAAAAACATTGAGACGAGCATCACAGCTGCTTTGCTGAAAAATCCCTCTCCTACACTATCTGTGAGAGATTTAGCCAAAAATTTTAAATTAACCGTGCAAACAAGATCAAGAAAACTGCATTTAAAATTAAAGAATGAGTGAGTTCAGTAAAACGTCTCATTTTGTCGATTCTAGTTACGGAGTACCCGCAGTTTAGTGAAATATGGCAAAACCTACCGAAAATCGGCTTTCAATAAAAACTGATGGAACTTACTGTAATAAACCTATGATTTTGATGTCAACGCATAAATGTCCAATTTAAGCACCTTTTTAGGGCCTCAAAGTTTCAATACTCTCAATTAAGCGTACATGGTGATAAAAACTGATAAATTTGCGAAGAAGTTTCTAGTGTGGCAAGCGATCTGTTCTTGCGGCAAACGCAGCACTCCATACTTTGATAAAGGAACTATGAAAAGCCATAATTATATGCAAAAAAGGATCCTTGGAAATGCGATTGTAACCTTTCATTAAGCGACACAAGTCGTTCTGTGTTGGCCAGATCTGGCGTCCACGATCCGCTATTCTAAAAAAAAATATAAAGGTATTAAGTACAAAGCCAAGTCGGATTTGTGGAAAAACACCAAAATCCTCCTAACTGTCCTGAATTTAGACCGACTGAAAAATATTGGCAGAAGCAGAAGGTACCTAAGTATTTCCGTTTAATTTGACATGCAGCAGACGATTAGCTTTGATTGAATAAATTGTTGTTTAAGCAGACTGACAAAGTTACAATGAAATACTCGTATTTTATAAATTTATGAAACATGTAATGTCTAATTTTTTTTTATTGTGGGTACACACACCACAATTTTTATACTATTGATACAAAGATATCAAAGCTCAAAGAAAAATTGGAATGAGTTACCTGGGCCGGGGGACGAGACTGGGAATCGAGCCCGGTTCCTCTGGAATGCCGGTCTAGTGCGTGTCAATTTTTCTTTGAGCTTTCATATCTTTGTATCAATAGTTTAGTTTGATACTCGTATTTTACTATGAAATCCATGTAATAGATACGAACTGTTACCGTAACGTGCTACATAGCCTTCCGGCGCACAAGACCACAAACGCAAAATACCAACCTGAGGTTTTTTGATGATTTGAGGAATTATAAATAGTACATTACTGCAGAGGCCGCGAAATAGGGAATTGTTGGCCGAGTAGTAATAGATGGCCGAGTGATAACGAGGCCATCTAGAGATACGAGGCCGACAATCCCTGTTCGCGCCGAGGCTTGTATAGTGCTTTTCTCAAATAAATCCAAGGAAATAATACAAATGTTCAACTTATATATTCATATAAAAACAAATGTATTTCAAATTTATTAAAAAAGAACAAATTTATTTTTTAAGCTGTTCGTGTTAATGTTTTTGCCACCAAATGTTAAGATGATTCTATTTATTAAAAAATGACAACACCTTATTGATTAGATATTGTTATATTTTTTAACAATAAACGTGATTCCTTGTTTATTTTATTGAATATCTGTTTTAATCTAATTTAATAATCTAGTTAAATATCAGAAATAAAACGTAAATATACATACACAAACTACGTTTTTTTTTATCGGCAGAATACCATAGATTATCAATAAAAGAAATAAACCCCACTGAAACAAAAGACAATCTCTTTGTTGGCCACGGCCAATAATGTTGTATGAAATTCCTTTATTGACCTCGAATTTGAAATTAGAACGAATCTTTAACAATTGCTATACAAAGACGTATTTCGCGTTCTGTTAACACGATCATAAGCACGACATTTCCTTGGATGTTTGAGAAAAAAATATTACGCTAAATACCAACTAAGTACGTAAAATGCCACATACGCAAAACAACAACCTGATGTTTTGTGGTGTTTTGCGACTTTAATAATTACGCGAACGCGAAACACCAACTGGGACTTGTAAAATGTTTGCAATCGAAGTGGTGTACAACAACAGCCAGTCTTTATGTAAAGAGATTTTATTTGTATAATATTAGTTACAAAAGGACAAATGAACTCTAAACAGTAAATTTATTTACTTTCTTTTATGTATTTATGTCTAGTAATATACTCAATCATTTGGGCAAGTAATTTATTGGATAAACATGATCACACACGGGCACAAGCGGCAGCACGGTGCCAAATCAAACCCTTGGCTTATACTTAGACTGCGCCGAGCGTTAGCGGACTGAACCATAGAGAGCGTTGATTCTCCATACATTTTTACTATGACGCACATTTTGATAAATCTGGCCATTTAATACCAAACAATAATTGAAATATTTGATGCGGACAAATTGTAATGTAAACATTCATGTTTTTTTTTTAACTGAAAATCAGAATATATCCATTGTTAGAGTATAAAAAAACACTTAACGCCGGCTTACGATTTTGCAGTTTTCGTCCAACTTCACTTAGTTTTCTAGGGTAACATATTAATAATCTTATAACTTTTCCATGGAGAAGTTGTTAACACATTCTTCGAAGTGCTAAATATATAGTTTGGAAATGGATTAAACAACTAGTGTTGACGTTGTCTACTTAATAAAGTCCGTTTTCTATTGGGCATGCTTGTATGGAGAGGTATACAATTTTGAGTACAGCAATGCCATTTGGTACGGGTATTATACATGTCAACTTGAGCCGAAAAGGCTCGGTAGACAGTTTGTATTCCGCGACAGGTGGGGCGCGAGTCAGACTCGCACTTAGTTCATATATCTTGTTAGTAATACTTGTTTTTCGCATCTTTTTGCCGTTCTTTACGCTGCGCTGATGAACGTCGCAGTACGTTCAATATTTTATTTTACATTGAAAATATTCCAATTTATAGTTACTGTTAATGATTTTAGAATCTGCATTAAATGGGCGTTTGGACATTATTTTTTAAAAACCAAGTTTAGTACAAAATATGTAATTATGAAGGTTTGTTTGGATTTCGTAACTACTAAAAGTTTATTATTTTAAGTATTGCGTCACATTTTGCTACGGAATCCTACAAAACTGGCATGCGGAATAAATTAGGCATCGTCTAGTTACTCGATAACCACACCAAACTTGATTCAAAGTTCCAAACTAATACGCCAGAATTTTATTTCTGAGCGACGGGAGCGCAATACTTTGACCCCCCCCCCCCCCCCCCCCTACCCCCCACCTGTCGCAGAGTACAAATTGGCTACCGAGCGTTTTCGAGTCAGGTGGACATGTATACGTACCAAATGCCATTGCTGTACTCCAAAATGTCATACTGTTTCCCAATAGAAAACGAACTAATAGTAGAGTTGTTAGTCCGCTGTTTTCTTACATAATTGTGCGCATCGGGTTACAAGCATGAAATTTCTACCACAGATAGTGTTCCACGGTGATTATTTTCAGATGTGAAGGGAAGTCAGATTCGTCCCCTGTGAGGCGGGAGAGCGGAGTGAATAGGACCAAGTATACCTCCTTTATTTCTTTATTGCTAGTCAGTTAAGTCTACTAGGACTTGTCTGGTATCGTTTCCGTGTAAAACAGATATCAGAAATTATTTTTGTATAGTTCGTAATAAAAATATGGGTGTATGGCCGAAAAGGTAAAAATCACAAGCTTTTTATTCAGTGAGGTAAATTAGTTCAATTTCGTGGACATTTTCAAATTATTATTATTATTTTAAAAATCTCACTTAATATAGTTTCTAAAAATATATGTATGTTGGGCACTTCTCATACAAACAATAGCTTAAAATATATGTTTACGTCGGCGTAACCAACGTAAGTCTCCGAACGCATCCTATTTCGCTTCATTAAATACATTAAGTAATCTTTATTAGCATGTGTTTACATATAATATTTACCATATACGTCCTAGAAAAACAAATTAATGTAATTAAAACAAAATATTTTATCGCTAATGTATCACGAGCACACGGGCTAATCTCAACATCAACATTTTATTAATTTACTGTTTGTATGAAGAGTGCCCAATATGTATATATTTTTAAAAACTAAGTAGATTAAATTTGTTATTTTGCAATATATTTGTTAGTTGTAAATATTCAGGAAATATAAAAAAATTATCTCCCTGAAAAAAAAACTTGTTGTGATTTTTACCATTTCGGAAATACACCCATATTTTTATATGGTACTATGAATAAATAACATAAAAATTTAATTGCTGATATCTGTTTTACACGAAAACGATATACAAGTCCTAGTAGCGTTAAGTGATCAGTAATAAAAAAAGAAAAAGAGCAAGAATTGGTCCTCTTTACCCCACTCTCCCGCAACGCAGGGGACGAATCTGACTTCCCTCCACATCTGAAAATAATCACCGTGGAACGCTATGTGTGGTAGAAATTTCATACTTGTCACCCGATGCGCACAATTTCGCGGCTTAGCAACAACGGCAACTGCCTATTTTTCTCCGATCTCCGACATGACATATTTTTACAGATAGTACGTATTATTTGGCGATCATTGAATCGAAACATTTAATTGAAACGTTTTCAACCAAAGGGGTTGAATTTGTCGCATACCATAAGGATAAAATTTGCTTGGGTCTTTAGACGAATCAAGGCGTCCTTATGGCAAGGGACAAAGTGGTACCTTTTGCTTGAAAACGTCAAATTCACATATTTTTAGTATGTCTATCTCATATAGATTTTTTAGATAGTGTAGGAATGTGCGTTTGACTAACCATACACGATAAAGTGCATTATGTTTATCTATCGTTTTTTTCTCGGAAGAGTTTCTTAGGGTGTCCCTTGATTTTCCGACAAATTTTACATCAAATATAATTTCATCGAAAACATTTGAAGGAACATTTAGCTCTTGTTATCGTTACATGTGTAAATTTGTTTCGTGACCGTCTTTCAAATTTTTATTAGTTGTTCAGTGAATGTTATACGTTTCAATTTAAGGTAAGACCGAGCGTAGCGCCACGGCAGCGGGCTGCGAAGCAAAAGAACCGACTCACTACCAGTAAAGTAGGTTAAGTTAGAACTGCAACCAAAACAGCGCGTGAGCCGAGCGAGCGTAGCGACGCTGTCGCGGCGGCAGTCAGCGAAGCGCCAGAACCGACCGACTAGAAAAGTACTTTAGGTTATGTTTAGAACTGCGACCAAAAAAGCTCGAGCTATTTTACGTGAAGTAAGTTTTATGGTATTTGATTTTTTTTTAAAGAATACATTATGAATTTTTTTCAGTGAAACAAGTCAACTATGTAATGAAATAGATCATCGGATAATCGACGACTTTTATTTTTTATTAATCAGGCATTTCCGATATTGTTAAATAAAGGATAAAAAACAACTAAAAGAGCGTAGGTGGCAAGTAATCGTTAACAGCGCAGTAAATCATACAGTCGGTCGGTATACTAAGGCGCATTTAGTATGGAAATTCTACCGCTATTTTATTCTACGTTGTGACTTGCATTTTTCCACAAGATGACGTCATTTATAGTGCCGATTCTTAGCCAACTCTGCTTTCACATTATTTTTAATATTTTCAAAACTAGTCGGTATAATCAAATTTAAGTAAATACCATTTTTTTGTTTCAATTATAATATTTGTTTTTCAATTACTTGCAATAATGACTATTCAACGAACTAACTGTCGATGAAATGAAAATATACCAAACGTTGACCTTGAAATAAAATCGATTCTGTAAGTGTCAACAATATGATGAAAAATAATAGTATAAGTTAGTTTTGTCTTAGTTTAAAAGATTTCTAAATTGTGTCTATTTGTTTAAATCTGGACACATACATAGATATAGGGGTCGATTGCAAAAAAATTGTACCAAAATTGAACAAAAAATCACGATCGCTTCCTTTGTGTGACGACAGTTAGTCATACAAAATGTATGGGTAACTTTCGTCACACAAAGGATTCAATTAAGTTTTGTTTTAATTAAAGCCCTTAACTATGTAAAATTTTTTTTGCAATCGACCCATAGTGCATATTGTTTATCCGTTGTATTTTGCTTATTTTGTGAGATCGACATCAGTCTGGAGTGAGGGTCAAAGCCTGCCTCTAGAAATCACCACCTAAACTCGGATTTCTAATTCAAGACCAAAAAAACTACGACAGATACGTCACTGTCAAAATTGACATCATTTAAATGACATCTGAGTTTGTTTCTTGGCTTGCACCAAATGGACAATGTTACAAGTACAATACCAGATTTTGTACCAAAAATGTCCGATTTTTAAGTTTTTATTATCTCCTCTCGTAATTAATTAATATTAAATATTTCTAGTTATTTTGTTAAAACATAGAGTTAAAGTTACCAATAAATAAATTAGCTTAGCGTGTTTAAAAGATAAAAAGAAAATACTATTGTAAAAATATTTTATTGTAGTGGCAACCTTGTGGGAGTTTTTTTGGTCTTGAATTAGAAATCGTAGTATAAGTTCCGTAAAAAAAAAACCTTAATAATGTACGAGTATTTCGTCGTTGGTGTGTCCTATAATATAGTTAACACCATTTTTGGACATCGCATGAGCTGTTTCCTGACGATACCACTTGTTTACAGGACGGTTTTTGGGATTTAAGAATACAAAAATTATGCTAAATAATCCTGCCAGGTGGACCATGCATGTGTCTTGTAAATGTGTCTTCTTCCTGCTACTAAGCCTCTGGCAACGTTATCGGTCGTTGTTGTAGAGGACCACAAACAAAAGTTTATAGGACTGCTTTCACAATTTGAACTTTCCATAAGTACTGCCGCAAAACCACTGAAGTATGTGAAAAAGTGCTTAAATTCATTTCATTGGAGGGTCCCGTACAACTAAATAATTTGTAACTTTTTTGTTTCCTGTATTTTTTGTTATAGCGTAAACAGAAATAGATCATCTGTGAAAATTGTAACTGTCTAGCTATCACGGTTCATAAGATACAACCTGGTCCCGTTTTAACCCTTCGGGTACGGAATCCTAAAATAATACTTAATTTTTTTTAAATTGCATATAGTGAAATTGGTATATTTTTCATCTTTTATTCAGTTATGTCATCGGTAACTCGTGGCACTTAGGTAGCACTTGACAGTTTCTAACAGACTAGTGCTGTGACAATGTTCTTCATATACCAGTCGAGAAAAAGAAACCACAAAAAAAAGGAATTTTAATCATTTAATATATGACATTCGTGATAAACAATTAACATTTGTTCTAAATTTTCACAAGTTAGCCTACGTCTTTTACTTGCGAAAATCCACTTTGTGTACGAAAACGATCTTTCAACCTCCACTGACGTAATGGGTAAAAAATCATTTTATTGTAAAGTTGTAGCGTATTTTTATTGATATTCTCTTTGATTTCTACTTCTTTATTATGTAATAAGTTATTGATATTTTTTGTTGTAAGATATCCTGGATTTTTTAATGACATTATTTTCAGCTTTTGATAAACAAGTTTGTTTACCTTTGCGGTGCTGTCTCAGTAATGAAAGTGACTTTTCAATTTTAAATACGATCTAGGTAATATTAATTTATTATTTTATCTTATCTGAAAAGACACCTAGAAAACGTGTCTCATCACTAATCTTTTAAGTGCTACTTATATGCCACGAGTTACCGATGTATGAGTTGCAGCCGTACTTAAAATTATCCAATATGAATTATATTCATATTCCTGATGCTATTGTATCCAAGCATCTTTTCCATATTTATTCATATATTTTTTAAATCGAAAAATAAAATGATCCCATACAAAAGCGATACATCTCCTACTAAGTAAGATGGTTATAGTAGGTATATTTTTTACCCAACTACGGTAGTTTTATGTACTGTATTTAGGCCATTTATGACCACCATTTTTGAGCAGTGTCGTGTACAAATTATTGCTGGATAGAGAGGCTCTATAACTATGGACTACTAAGAAAACAATGTAGGTATACTAGCTATTATTGATGAGTCACTCTATCACTTGAACAGGCTAGAAGGGGTGAGTGTTATGATAGCAAGGTGTGGTCAAAAGGCGGCACCGCGGTGTTGCAGGCTTCGCCGTGAAGCCGTGCCATCGAGGTTTTACGAGTTGGGTGCGTCGTGGCTGGGGCACGCCTGTTAATTTTGATAAAAGCATTGTGCGGCCACACCCGCCTTGACGTATGCTATCACTAGGGCTTGAACTGGCATTCATCAAATAAATTATTGGTATAGATTTATCAAGAACAACAACAATATAATTCCAACTTGCGTTACGTGGCGTATTGTTCAATTAAAGCACCTTTTATGCCAGTCGATAAAGCTGCTATGGACTTTAATTCTAATATTGATAAATTAGGCACTTCCACCAGGATTCCAAAACAAGCGACGTACGAGTCAGACTCAGACTCGCGGAACGAGGAGGGGCTCGATATAATATGCTGACATTTGATCTTATTTATTATATATCATATAGTATGTAAATACAGGGTGACCCATTTACATCGGTCTGTATGAGAAAGTCTGAAACTATAAGACATACGAAGATCTGTTCCTTAGGAACCATGTCATCCATTTTAATAATAAGAAAAACTCCATTTAAAATTAAAACGTGTACTCAGCTTCGGAATTGAACCCGGACGATTTGTAAAATAAAACTAACATTATTTCTATTTATATATGAAACGAGTATGTCTTATATGAATGACTAAATTAATAAAATGCATTGTTTTCATATTCTTGAATTTATTTTGGTAACTGTTCGAAATGACCACCGCCTTTTTCAATACAATATTTAACACGTTTAGGTGAAGATCTTACAATTGCATTTTGTATCTTCATGTGGTGAATTTGTGTATAAATTTACTCTATGACTGCTTTTAGGTCTTCAACGATACCGTTATTTTGTACACTTAATCATGTAACAAATTGCCACACCAGCAAAGAGCTACAAACAACCATAGAGACAATTTTACGCACCTAATCGTGTTGATATTGTATTGAAAAAATGGTAATCATTTTGAAATCTAAAGTACTAAAATAAATTTAAGAATATGAATAAAAAGCATTTTATACATTTTAGACATCATGTTTCATAGAATAAGTGACTGCTTTAGACCTACGCAGTTGATATGTAAGTAAAAATAATGTTAGTGTTATTTTTCAAAACGTCCGGGTTCGATTCCCGAGCTGAGTAAAGGTATTTTTTCAATGTAATGAATGCAGTTTTTCTTGTTATTAAAATCGATGACATGGTTCCTAGGAACAGATCTTTGCATGTCTTATAGTTTCAGACTTTCCAATACAGACCGATCTAAATGGGCCACCTTGTATACCTATGTATCATTGTATTTATGGTAATTATGTTAAAATATATATAAATTCACTGAGACGCACTCACAACGATTACATTTCAACTCTGTATCCACTTGAAGTATCTATCTATGTTTGGCCTAATGGCTGACTGGTAAAGAATGCCATTCGGCATTAAGTTCGTCATTTGTTATGACTTTTGTTTTGAGCAATAAACTTTAAATACATAAAACGGACTCTCCTGTAATTCAATCGCAATGTTTGTAAGACGAGCTTATAATTATGACATATTTGGTCGCTCTTGTATTATTGTTTCTTGACTCGCTTGGCATTATCAAAACTAAATATATGTCATGTCATGACAATTAAGGTCGAATAGCACTTATTAATAAATCTATTTATCCACATATTTCAAATAGATTTCAGAGTCAAACATCGAACTGAGCCCAAGAGTAGGTATTCATATTTCAATACTTTGTCATATGCGTTATAATTATACATTAGTTTTCAGACTTAAAAGAAGGTATTATGAGGGTAACGAGATTATTAAAATTGATATACAATCTGAAAAATGCAACAGATCTAATTATTAAAGTTTTGCTATCGTGTTTAGTCAGAAAATAGTGTATATTTGAATTTTTACTATTTCATCAAAGTTACTAGACAAAGCAAAGCATGCTGCAACGAACTTATCCGACAAAATATATCTGAAATTCTAAAATTTAACCCAATAAAAAAGAATAAATAAACATGATACAATATCTGTGTACGCTAGCACCCGTGTGCGGTTCGGCTACTACGGTTGATAATCGGTTCTACATGAAAATAATGTTAAAAAACGAATGAAAATTATCCTTTTAGCTTAAATGTAACGATAAGAACGTATGCGTGTGCTTAGATAATAATTATACATGAGCATTACAGGAGTGGCATTCGTTATGATATTTCGCATTAAACTGCGTCTAATTTGTGATTGTCATTAGACACGTGAAGTTGTGGTAAGTCATCCAGATTACGGGTGAAAATATGGTCCAGAGGTATACATGGCCAGAATTTACCTGAGAGTCAAAGCGCGAAATCTATATAATATATAAAGCGACTTTATCCCGCGACTAATATTACCTATGGGCAGTGATATCACACGCGACCAGCACGGCCGGTCAGGTCAAGCTAAATCGGCTAGTTATAACGGCGACGACCACTGATACCGCAATTCACACGTTTTGTGAATACAGTCGCAGATTTAACAGTTTCAACACTAGTTGGCACTAATTTAGTTTCCGGATAGTATTTCGTTAGAGCAACAAAAAGCAAAGCGCAAAGTCACCAAGAATGATAATTACATTATTCTGGTATGGAGTTTCATTTCAGAACCTTAAAAAATATATTTCATTGACATTTTTATGGTTACTACAATACAATTATCGTGATTCGCGATATCAATGGGATGTTTTATTTATCTTATTTGAGTCATTTTCAAAAAACATGTACATAGTTAAGGGCTTTAATTAAAACAAAACTTAATTGATTCCTTTGTGTTACGATAGTTACCCATATTTTGTATGAGTAACTTTCGTACCTAACACAAAAGAAGCGATCGTAATTTTGTTAAACCTTTAACTATGTACATGTTTTTTGAAAATGACTCATTTATTATATTGAATTACTTAGATTATATTGATATTTTATATCGTTGGAATTGTCAAGTGATACTCCATATCAGAAAGCGCGAGTAACCCTTTTCTTCAAAATCACTGAACTCAAACGTAAACGTTGTCAGTTCAAAAAACAAAACAAAAATCGTGCGGTGGGCAAAAGTTAAGAGCTTGTATGAGTGTATGTGTATGTAAGAAGGAACGCTCTTTATTCTCGAGTTTTATCAGAAAATTTGGCCCTAGAATCCTTAATTTCGCCTATTGTCACCAGCAAGATTACAAACCGATTACATTTAACAAATATCGCAACTTCTATTATATACAGGCAGGGCAGAGTCAAGATTTTTAGCGATTTGAAATACGGAGCACAACTGTCCATTACTTTTAAACCGCACATAGCTCTTACGCATCTTTTCTGGGCCTTAAATGCTATTTCCTTGTCAGTTGAATTGCCCCAGAATATTACTCCGTATCTTAGTGTTGACACAACAATACCGTAATAGGCAACAAGTAAAGCATCTCTATTCACAGTTTTTGAGAGTTTGTGAAGTGCAAACGCAGATTTACTTAACTTTTTGCACATTTCATTTATGTGATATTTCCATGTTAATTGACTATCTATCCAAAGTCCCAGAAACTTGGTAACTCCTACAGTTTCTATGTTTCTTCCACGATAATTTATATTCATTTCCATGGATTTAATGCGCTGATAAAAATGCATTATGTTGGTTTTCGTCAAATTTATAACTAGTTTATTGTTATTAAGCCAACTGATAATGTCAGATATTGCATCATTTATGTAATTTCCGTAGGTACAGTCGAGTTCATTTACTTCTACACACTTACGAGAACAAAAATATCTGAACACGACTTTATGCTCCTGACAATAGGGTCGTGTTTTATATTTTTGTTCTCGTAAGTGTGTAGATGTAAATGAACTCGACTGTACTTACATCATTACATTTTATTATTGAAGTGCTATCATCAGCAAACAATATCATGGGATGGCAAACTGCTTTCGGAAGGTCATTGATATAAATTAGAAAGAGCAGAGGTCCAAGTACACTTCCTTGTGGTACTCCACACATTTGAATATTTTAGTCATTTTACTTTTATGGCATATCCTAGTTATCTCTGTGTATTGTAGACGGTTGGTGAGATAGGAACTAATTAGCTTTTGGACATTACCTCTAATGCCATAGTAGTCAAGTTTGTAAAGAAGTGTCTTATGATCTACACAGTCAAAAGCTTTTGTCATGTCAGTGAAAATAGCACATATAGGCACCTTTTTGTCAACACATGTTAGTACAGAATTAACTAAGTCAAAATAGCCATGTTTATATACATATTTTTCCGAAAACCCTTCTGTTCCTTACAAAATAATGAATGTTTATCTAAATAGCTATAGAGACAGTTGTAAATAAATTTTTCAATTTTTTTTGACAATATTGATATAAGGGCTATAGGACGATAATTTTGAGCGTTTTCTTTATCACCTTTTTTAAATAAAGGTTTAACAATGGATATTTTCAACTTGTCTGGGTATATGCCTTCTGAAATACACAAATTTAAGATATAACATAAATGTTTAGCTATCGTATCGCTAACGTACTTAATAACGACAGTAGAAATGTCATCATGCCCTACACTCCTTGTATTCTTTAAGGATTTTATTATTAATATTATGTCAGGTACTGGCGCCATAAACATCGACTTCGTAGTTTTATTTATATTGCACTTCACGTTGCCTTTATTTGGTAAACTATTATGTACAACCAGAATAAAATGCTTATTAAAAGCATCGGCTATATCTTTGGGTTGTGTTAGAATGCCTTATCAGATTTGAATTTTAGGATCTGTTGTTTGGAATTATTTCCTTGATTGGTGGAATTGATGACCTGCCAAGTGGCCTTCATTTTATTTTGAGCAGCTTGGATTGTATGGGTATTTTGGGCTTTCTTGGCCAATTTGATAATTTTCCTATATTTCACTGAATAATTTTGAAATATTTTTTTATTGGCTGCTGTTGGCATGCGCCGATATTGCCAGAGAAGACGTCTTTGATTTATACTGCAGACCTTAATTCCTTTCGTTAACCTATTCAACTAATTTTATCGGAAAACATAAGTCATAGAATGTGTTTATATATTTGGTATTTTCTTTATAATATTTTACTTTTTATATAAATATATTGTAAATACCTAGCCTAAGACAGGAAATGAATAAAGAGAATAATAATATGTATATACATATATATAAATATATATTATTATTATTACTCAACGGATTTCGTTAGCACGGTAAGACCAATGGAGAGCTATGGAGCCAATATAACCATTAAAATACAATTCATACTCATACTCATTCATGTATTTCATTTCAAACTGCCTTTAT
The DNA here is from genome assembly GCA_932273695.1 of Apotomis betuletana. Lineage (NCBI taxonomy): Eukaryota > Metazoa > Arthropoda > Insecta > Lepidoptera > Tortricidae > Apotomis > Apotomis betuletana. Next base: position 36,687,868 of record OW026298.1, read on the forward strand.
GGTTATTATTCAAATTCAAAACTCTTTATTTCGGACTTGAATACATATATGTATTTGTTAGTAACAATTTCTTATGCCTATTGTTATTAAGCAAAATGTCAACAATTTTCTTTTTAATATCATTTTAGTGACCTGGAAACAACACGCACACACGCGTGCAGCTCCAGCCATCTATGAGTCAGCGGGGCGTCCCACCTCTCAGCCAACGCTGTCAGGATCCTATTATGGTTAACATTCCATAGCATTAAATTACTAAAACTATAAATATATTTTTTTACAATATCGCAAACTCCTAATTTAACTATTAATTGTCAATATCATGCACTTTCTAGGCATAAATGGATATTTATTTAATCTTTATTGCACAAAAGAAAGAACTTATCGTACAAAAGGCGGACTTAATGCCATATGGCATTCTCTACCAGTCAACCATTGGGCTAAGCAGATAATTTGTGGGCGGTGCAACTAAATTAAAACAATTTCAAAAGATATATACTTAGATAAATACATATTCCTATAGGATATACACACAATATAAATATATATATACATATAAATAAATACAGATGAACAAAGTAATCAGATAAGCTATGAGTTCACATTTCTGCCAACTTTGCAAAAGTGCATATATAGAACCCAATTTACTCCAGAAATCATGAAAAAAGTCGCACATAGGTATTTACTAATTTTATGGTGGCGAAAAAAACAATGCCTACACAAATCAGGTCTTTGTATATTCTTCTGACTTTGTCCTTGATAAAATTATAATTGCGAATGAAATAAACTTAAGAGGGCGCCGAGCGTTTGCGACTGACCCATAGAGCGCGGGGAATGCGTATTTAAATCGGCGCGCGGCCGCCATAGTAAAAATGTATGGAGAATTAAAAGCACTTTTTGATAAATCTGGACCTTTAATACCAAAAGATAATTGAAATATTTGATGCGGTCAAATTGTAATGTAAACATTAATCTTTTTTTTGAACTGAAAATCAGAACAGATTTCCATTGTTAAAGTATAAAAAAACACTTAACGCCTGCTTACGATTTTACAATTTTCGTCCAACTTTACTTAGTTCTCTAGGGTAAAATATTAATAATCTTATAATTTTTCCAAGGAGAAGTTGTTAACACATTCTTCGTAATGCTAAATATATAGTTTAGAAATGGATTAAACAATTAGTGTTGACGTTATCTACTTAACGGCAACTGCCTATTTTTTCACGTTTCGCTCGGTGCAGTCTTAAGAGTATGAGTATGAATTGTATTTTAATGTTAATATCGGCTCCATAGCTCTCCATTAGTATTACCGTGCTAACGAAAGTCCGATGCCTGGTTTTTATTATTTAAATATATTTATGTTACAAAACGACACTCCACATTATAGAAAGCAAGTAAAAATATATATCAAATTACAGCTATTAACACAGTCTCCGGGTTAAGCCGCGCAAAGTTCCCGTATTAAGAAAAATATTAATATCCATCATTATGTAGTTACTTGCATAAAGTAGTACTACTATTGTTGTGAAAAAATATAAAGTTGTTTAACTCCTGCTTGTAAGGCGTAAAGCCATAAGCTAGAACGGAAAACGCAAGAAAGAGCCGAAAGGATTTTAAGGATCATGAAAGATAACTTATACTGCTCCTTATGTATTCGGGCACGTTTCGAAGATCAAGATGGGATAGAAAGCTGGATAAAATTATGCACGAACAAACAATATGGATGAATTCAAACAATACTATAACATTTCTAAAAGTTGATTCGGTAATGTACCGAATTCACCTAGTTTGAGGAAACGAAACATTAAGTATTCAAAGGTGGTGAAAATATGAATACATTACAACAGCATGTAGGCAAAGTAATCATACGCACGCAAGAAATGGCTTCGCACCCCGTGAAACAATATTTTTCGAAACCAATAATTCATCTTTCTTTCATTTAATTTAAGGTTTCAAGAAAATGAAAAGCTCGTAAAACAGAAGCAAAGGGTAACAGGCTGAAAATGTAATACTTTTATGAAATACATGATGGTGTTTATAGCTGGGGTATTGACACCTTGCACTTTTTGACTATGCGCTGAAACTTGGCACAGTTGACACCGACTTTCGAGAGCCACCGCGCGTTTAGTGGGGGTAGGGGGGGAAGTTTGACGCTGCCGCGCTTTTATTACGGCATCATTTCTCAAAAACTGTACATAATAGGGTATGTGATATCTGATATATCATTTTCGGATAAATTAAGGATGAGGAATCTATTTTATGAACAAAAATAATATACTTTCTAACTTTAACCAACGTTTTCTCAGTTGTCGCTCTTTCACTTTTGCAAAGTTGAAGAATTATTAAAAAATAATTATAGCACCTAGAGACACAATTCTTTCACCAAAAGATAGCTTATGTTCTGTAGTATAAGGAACTAGGAAATAACTATAGAAGTTTTTTTTAAATACATAGAGACATAATTCTTTCACCAAAAGATAGCTTAAATATGTTTTGTTATATTACAAACTACTATTACTCCATATCGACAAAGTGGGACGTTTTCCCTAAAACAGTCACAATTGTTCTCTGCGTTTAGTTCTCGCACTAACTATATCTCGGCTGTGCTACTATCAATGTATTTTTAATATCGACAAAGTCCAACTCCAAAGTCGGCTTTCCATAGTTGGACTCTGATTCTTTTTATACGACTTCCAGTAGAGCATATTTATGTTGAGTGTGGTACCACTACTTAACGTGGTTGTTAAGTAGTGGTACCACAAATTTTCCAGGCGCTTCTCGAAGCTAAAATGACGTACTTTATGACCAGGAAGAGGGAAAAACACTTAAATTGCCTCTGCGTTTAGTTCTAGCGGTGAGATGATGTTTATCTTTCGAATAAAAAATTAACAATATTCCAAAACTTACAATCCATACTAATATTATAAATGCGAAAGTGTGTCTGTCTGTCTGTCTGTCTGTTACCTCTTCACGCTTAAACCGCTGAACCGATTTAGATGAAATTTGGTATATAGATAGTTTCTGTCCCGGGGAAGGACATAGGATACTTTTCATCCCGAATAAATTTAGTGTTCCCGTGGGATGAGCGGGTAACACCGCGGGGCACAGCTAGTATTTTAATATGCGGTTATATTACTAGAGTTGTCTCACGAAAGTTTGAATTCTAATAGTATTATGGAATTTAACGAGTGAATTGAAAGTAAATTATGTTACCAAGCATCATCTGTCATCAGCTGTCCACTGCTGAATATACCTATAGGCCTTCCCTGTAGTTAGGTCGCCACAATGTGCGATTCAATAGTGTCCATAGAACTTGATGACACGGATTTTGAAAATTTGGTTTCTTGATTACGTATTTCCCCACAGATTTGGAGAAGAGCAGAGCATAGCAATTCGTGGATTAGCTACGCCTCGTGCTTAAAAATCATGCTCACCGATTAACAGACTTTTCCCGGCCTATGGTGTAAAGTAATGTACTTATTATTCTTATTAGTCGGCCACAAAGGCACTTTTACAACTCTTGAGTCTACCAACATTTCACAAGATATGGAGTAGAAACGCAGAAAGAAGAAAGAAACTCAACAGTTACTTTTTCGTATTTTATACTATTATTATAGTAATATGAAATGTAACCTAATATGTACCAATAAAGTCAGGCATATGAATATATAGCATAATTAAAACTTCGTTACATTTAAATAAAAGATACCTCCGATTATATTCTCCTTGATTATCCAGGTCATTAGACAAACTTACATACCCTAAGACCGAAACAAAATACAAGTTAGTAATACTTCATTCCTTTTATGGAAAAATATTAAGGTAACAGTTTATTCAGTTAGTGTTGCTCGTAAAGAGGACCAAGCCCCTCAACAAATCCAGCAATGATACCATAGAGAAAAGTAGCACGTTAGGACAAGGGTCGCTGCTTTACTGGGTCGTACCAGGCCAATATCTCTTTAACTAGACCCTCTGATACTACGACCGTGGTCATCTGCAGTGGAGATATACTAATTGGTACCAATATTAGTACACTACATTGTATTATTCGAGCTACTTAAGACATAAGATATTAACAGACAACTTAATTTTTATGAACAATATACGTATCGGTTCCACACAGACCGAGAGTCTTCTTGTAAAAACTTATTTTAGGTTAAGTTTTTTGTGTTTGAACTGAGTGGTAACAAATATTAAATATAAAGACATCTATCTCTCTGATATTAGTTCGCCTATGTCACGGTTACGTAAATCAAAAACATGACTAAAGATTCAGATAAAGCGATAGTCTGTTCACAATACACATCTTACATTATTTTTACGAACCACACATATAATTCAACAAAACAGGGCAACGATGCTTTAAAGTAACTTAATATAAAGTAGAACCCATTTAAAACATTGTCATTTATATGTAACCAAATTCCAAAACCAGTTCATCGACCCCATCAAGTTTGGACTAACGTTTCTGTAAAGTGACTAACAAATAAAGTTGTGTGTTAAGATCGAATGCCGTTATAAAGTGATGGCAGAGGTGAATGTACGCACGAAGTGTGCCAGGCGCAGAGAAATGCTACGGAGTGGATACCGTTAGTGGAACGCGGTCAAGCCGGCAGAGGCGTACGTACACCGGTGTCCAAGTATAACTAAATATGATATTCTTCTATGTAAAGTAAAATATTTGTACATAGAATATAATTTAATTAAAAATAATATTCATTAACAAGTATCTGCGTGACTCGATCGGTAGCCAATCATTTCACAAAAAACGTTTCACAAATATTCATTTCACAAACAACATTATATATAGAATAGAATAGAATAGAATATTCTTTATTGCACACCTCAACAGGAAATAAATACAAACAAATTACAAGTAACATTCAAGAGAGGTAAACAACAGGCGGTCTTATCGCTAAAGAGCGATCTCTTCCAGACAACCTTTGGGTAGCGAAATAAATATTTATTTTTCTTATTCTTTTATATTTCTTATTTATTTATTAAATTATACAAAGTATATACAATTCCCTGCAACGCTGTTTAGTTTGTCTAAGTGCGAGTCTCTAGGTACACAATAATTAAAACAAAGGTTATTATTGCTAAACACTTGAGTGACACTTTGAATAACCAACTACATTATGTATCCGTTTTTTTCAAAATCGAAAAACATTTTCATAGCTTGTAATTTGAAAAACAACTAAATTGAAAATTAAATATTTTTTATTATTATTTGTGATACGAAGAGTTAGATAAATCACGCACGTTAAATGACCATTTGTGATATGAAGAATTTGAAAAATCATGCAGTTTGTTATGTGTATATTTGTCAAATGAAAATCTGTGAAATGATTTTATACCAAAACGTTTTTTGTGAAATGGTAGAAAACCGACCAGATCACGCCACAACGGCATGCAGAGGGGTGGGGTATATTATATAGGATACCACAAGACTCGATTAAGAGAAATAAACACCATAGCCTTGCCCTTAACGGTTTGTTCGATAATTTTTACAAAATCATGTTTTCATAGTAGCGAATTTTCACATCGCGTTTTTTCACGATTGCCAATTTTATTATTGGTCTTTCTTCATGTACCGATTTTTTATGAAGCGTCTTATATTACTTTTTCAATTACTGGATTTTTCCAATTTCAGTGGTTGGCTGATGTAATTCCACTGTCATATCTTCATCTTCTAAGGTCTAGTCTAGTGCTGTTAACTGTATCAAAAAACTTACACTAATACTGACCATAAGGACCACATACGTCAAGGAATTCAATTCATCTATTTAGGAATATCGCACACGTCAGTTCTTATCTGTTTTCATCATGCTGGGAAGGTACTAAAATCGGATTGATAACTACCCACTAGAAAATGAAATTATAAGCGAAAAACAATTCACACGAAGTACATCATTTGTATGTCAGTGGTTAAGGGATAGAGCACATCGGGCAATACTCAATGCACAATACACATCACGTGCTCTCACGCTCCTCACTGCACTGGCTTTATGTCTAATTATTTTACTGTCCAGGCAATACGACTGGAATGATTTCCCACTCCCCATCGGACAAGCACAAAGTTAACCCATGTCCAAGCGCATATTATGCAAGGGTCTATCTGATTATATTACGTCATAAGTCATTTATTCTTTTAACAATATTTATAGTGTTTAACCCCTCGTATGCGATGTCAAAAATTTGCTAATCAACTTGAAACCAACTGATATAAATGATTATATGATTAGAAGACACGATTACAATTATTCTTTATAGGTACCATTTAACTTAATGTCAATGTTGTAAGAAACTGATTATTATATTAATAAATTATTGATAAAATGTATAATTAGTTTATTCATATGTAATAATATTACGACTATTGTGAGACATTTAAATAAAACCGTGCCCGTGAAAATCCTTAGGTTGTCCGAGGGACAAATTTTGCGTAACCATAGCAACAAGGTGCACTTAAAAGTTGATTCACCCAAATACGAAAACCGCACCTTTCTACGTTGAACGTATCCTAACCTGAGATCCATTACGGGCTTCCAGGGTCCATCATCAGGTAAATTTTATAATACCGGCTCTAACTGCTCATCAAGATGAGTTGAAATACGAACACCGCACATGTCTACGTTGAACGTATCCTGAGATCCATTACGGGCTTCCAGGATCCATCATCAGGTTTATTTTATGATACTGGCTCTAATTGCTCATCAAGATAAGTTGAAATTCGAAAACCGCACATGTCTACGTTGAACGTATCTTGAGATCCGATCCATTACGGGCTTCCAGGGTCCATCATCAGGTAAATTTTATGATATTCACTCTAAGTGGTGATTCAGGATGAGTCGAAAAGCGAAAACGTTTTGCTTGTATTCAATTAATTAGCTTAAAACTAAATAACAAAGGAATGGATCCACCAAGCTCGTATATTCCCGGGAACAATGGGAATTTTCTTGGAATATTCCCAAATGAGAATTACCCGTAACGGAAATTTCTCAACTGCACAACACAAGTGTTATGATGAACAACTACGAAAAAACTACGTTTTCTTGAACAACTACTTTTTAATATTTTTGTTAACTTACACACCCTGTAGCTCCCAAAGTATTAGTCGTAGAGTAAAAATGAATATGACCAAATTTGCAGGGAATTTTATGTAAAAACTTTTGTCCGAAGTAATCATAATACTATTTCTACAAATATTTGAGATATGAGCGAAAATCAGGAAAAAAGGTACCTTCAAACCCCCCTACTCCCTTAGAGCCCCCACCCTCGAGGACTTTTAGTATGTTCATCTAGACACCATAGGGTATAACTGTACCAACTTTCAAAACTACACGAATTATTTCCCCTGATTGCCCATATTCGGCATAATTTGCTTGACCTATTAGGTCTTTGGCTGGATAGATCACTTAGATGGACCAAGCACCAATAGTGTTAAAAGTAGTCTATATAGAGTATTTGTTTAAAAGTATATCATAATAATAAGGCAATCTGGAAGTTTTCTTTCTTTCTCCTCAATTGGACCCTGAATTGGACCTAGGTGACCGAACGCGTTTTTTTTAATATATCGAAATAATTTAATGTCGAAATGTGTTCGAAAAAAATTGGGCAAGTGCGAGCCCGACTCGCGCATGAAGGGTTCCGTACCTATACATATATATAATCTATAACAAGTTTGTTGTATGAGCCCCCCTTAAATATTTATTTTATTTTATTTTTAGTATTTGTTGTTATAGCGGCAATAGAAATACATCATCTGTGAAAATTTCAACAGTCTAGCTATCACCGTTGTTGAGATACAGCCTGGTGACAGACGGACGGACGGACGGACGGACGGACGGACGGACGGACGGACGGACGGACGGCGAAGTCTCAGTAATAGGGTCCCGTTTTTACCCTTTGGTTACGGAACCCTAAAAAAGGTAATTTGAAAGTTGCATTAACCAGCAACATACCTGATCGGCTCAGAAGTTCTGTTACACACTTTGTAACAAATAAATAAAACACGTTATGCATACTATCTATACAAGCTCGAAATCTTCGCGGTTAGTGATAAGTACTTTAAATAAGATTTCATGTAAATTTCAGTACGTTTCCAAAGTGAAACTTATTCTTAAATTTCACGTAAGTTTCTGTAACTTACCATTTGTTACAGAAACAACGTGCTGAGCAGCACGCAAATATTTGTCTGCTGCAAGTGATTATTTAGGGACTCCAATTTAGTATGAGGTTATCAGAAGTCGTTTCTAAATATTAGAGTAATCTTTGCTTTATGGACTGGAGCAAAGTCAAGCAGAAAATGCCAATATTGGTTCTGAAATATATCAGTTACGCCCATATGCGACACTCCCAGCTGAACCATAACAGAAGGATGTTGGCCTCTTTGAACGAGTGGAATACGATTACTTGCTTTTTACCATTGTGAGGATACAACCTGTCATTCTGTTTATTGAACTTTTCTTCTATATCCAAAAGTTTCCCGTCAGAAAGTAGTATAGAACGGTGCTTTTCAACGATTGAGCACTCTTTTCATGGTATATTTGCTTCAATCCATCTGCAATACCGTGGTTTCGTGCCTTAATAGTTCTAATGACCGCTGAAGACCTAGCTGTACGCTTACACCACCACATCGCTATCGATCTCTACACTTGAGACTTCAGTGTATCTTGTAATTAGTACGGTAAACAAATCGCAATAGCTGTTTCATTTTTTTGAAGCAGTTGAAAAATTTCATTAGTTGATATCCGCAGCAGTGCAGTGCAATTACCGCAATACGATTATCTTTTTGCGTCCACTCCATCGTAAATGAAAGCGAAATCTACACAAATAATCTACGTAAATAGCATAATATAGTATGAAGTGAACATTATTAAGAAATTATTAAAAACCTTGCTCGTATGACGTTATCTCACCTTACAGCACAATCGTACTAACTTTAAAAAAAAGTGGTTGTAATTACCTACCTAGTCGGCCCGTAAGTTCTGTCACTGGCCAACATTTTTAAATTTACAATACGCATGGCAAAAGTATATCGACTAGTACCCATAGTACACATTGCTTTGTTTGGGGCTAGATCGATTATTTTAAGATTGTCCTCTAATATTTATTTATTTACTTTCATAGTAAAGAAGGCCGGAGAATCATTCGCCTTTTTCATGGAATCCAGCTCCATAGAGTATACTGTTCAGAGAGAGTGTAATCTCACACAGAGGTAAATATATTGTTTATATTGTATTGCTTATTTTAACGTATCGAACAATTATACATACCATTTTTACGACCTATGGAAATTTAGAAACCATTTCTGAGAATAGGGTGCTTACACCGCACCGCAATAAAAAAGAAATCAGTGTTCGCTTGCTCCATAAAACTCCACAAAAATTTCGAAAAACATTCGAATATTTAGACGCCATTTTTTAATTATATTATTTTAATTTATATCTTTTTTCTTCCCTTATATTATTTTAATTTATATCCTTCCTTATATCTTTTAACTTATTCTTCCCGAGACTGGCTGGAAAGACTAGTAGTGGAGTTCCGCCGATCAAAGTAATCGGAGCGTTTCTAATACCCACGCTTTGACTTGGTTTCACTGCACGGTTCTTACCTTCGTTCTTATTTATTCGTTTTGCGAAATCGTTTGAAATATGATAACGTTCCGTTTGCGTCGAACGAATCTGTAGGTCTGCGGTTGGTTCACAGTATGGTTCGCTAGTTGGCTATAGAATTTCTACGATCCTTCCGATTCCCAATCCTACACGACCTCACGTCAAAGAAAACAAAAATATTACATCAGATCGGTAATACAAGAGATGAATATTTTTCACTATAATTACAGCGGTTGAACCAAGTAAGGCGTAAAGCAAAACGGGCGTCGTTGTGAGCGCAACAATTTGCATTACAAATGCACCCGCGATGCGCCAGCCAGCCCTTGGCATGGCGCAGCGCCGGTGGCGGACAATGTCATAATCAACCCCGCGTGGACGCTTTTTGGTTGTCGAATGATTGCCGATTGTGGAACACAATTATTATTACTATGAGGTAAGATAGGCAAATAACACTTTTTTTTTTAAGATTTTTCTAGTTTTCAATTATTTTTAAATAAAAATTCAATAAACTCAATTACTCACATTCATCAGGGTTTTTTACGACATATAAAAACGAAAACCTTATTAGATTATTCTGTCTATCTGCGCTACAGATAAAAAGACGAACACGTTAATATTTTCTCTTTAACACTGAAACGAGTTGATGTTTAAAATATTAATTAAGTCAATCCAAGTCGAAGATAGCCCACCTAACGAACACCAAAAGCTGCCTATCAAGGGAAAAAAGTCGTGTATAAGCGAATTTTGGCATAGTTGTAGGGAATGATGTTTTAAACAACATACTAAAAATACTGGTGGGTGGGGGTGAAGCTAACGGGGGGAGGGGGGTGTAAAGGTCCCTTTTTTTAGTTATTCGTAAATAACTCGTAAACTGTAACCTACAGCAAAAAATGTTCTGAAACATAAGTAATCTACATAAAATTCTCTACAAAACAAATGTATACTTTTTTCCTCTAGGATAAATATTTTATGAGATATGGGGAGAAGTAGACGGACAATAAAGAAATAAACACATTTCTTCAATAAGTATGGCACGTATATTGTAAAATCGCCCGCGAATCGGGAAACCGTATTTTTGAGTTTGAAGGACCTTATTGTGAGAAACGAAAAACAAAATTTGGAGCCCTAGATGCCAGTGAAAATAAATTGTATGCAAGCTGACGGCCGAGGATGTCGACTTGATAGTCCTCCTTATAGGATTGGCCCCACCACATATCGATGTGTTCTTTTTGAAACCAGGGCGTGGGAAGGTAGAGGACAAATTGTTTTCAGTGCGACAACTTCAACAGCTTCCATTTGCCAAAACAATTCTCCTCCTCCACAGCTTCTCCGGATGCGACACCACCTCCGCGATCCATGGAAAAAGCAAAGTGGGAATCACTAAATTGTTCACTGCTAAATCAGACCTGATCCAAAAGATATCAGACATTTTCAGTGAGCCCTCATCACCAGAGATTATTGAACAGGCCGGCGAGAAGCTGTTTCTGTTGATTTACCAAGCACCTACCCAGGAACAAAACCTCAACAAATACCGTTACTCAGCTTTTTTAAGAGCATCAGTGAAGCCGAAATCAGATCTGGCCACTCTTCCTCCTACTCGAGGAGCATCGAAACAGCACTCGTTCAGAGTATACCTACAGGTATCTTTAATCACACATGTTATCGAATACTGTTTTGTTTTTAAAATACAAATATCTATTCGACCTAAATACTTACTTTGATCTTATTTATTTACAGATACAACAATGGCTCGGCAACCATTTACCACCAACCCAATGGGGATGGGCCAGAGGAGACGATGGCATCCTAAAGCCAGTGACAACCAACGACCCTGTGGCACCTGACTCGATTCTTAAAACCATATTTTGCCGGTGCAAGACTGGGTGTGGGGTGCGATGCGGCTGCCGAAAAGCAGGAATTACCTGCTCCAGTGTCTGCGGTGTGTGCTCCGGCTCATGCACTAACGCAGCTCCCATCGAAGTCACCGTCGACGACGATGATTATGATGATATTTTAGATGTTGAAGATAATTAGTAATTTTATATTTAGGAATATACGTGCCATGCAAGAAATGTGTTTATTTCTTTATTGTCCATCGTCTTCTCTCCATATCTCATGAAATATTTATCCCAGAGGAAAAATGTTTACATCTTTTTTGTAGAGAATTTTATGTAGATGACTTATGTTTCAGAACATTTTTTGCTATATGCCACAGTTTACGAGTTATTTACGAAAAACTAAAAAAAGGGACCTTTACACCCCCTCCCCCCGTTAGCTTCACCCCCACCCACCAGTACTTTTAGTATGTCGTTTAAAACACCATTCCCTACGACTAGGCCAAAATTCGCTTATACACGACTTTTTTCCCCTGATTTTTCTTCGTTGGGTGTACTAAGATACCTGTACTGTAGGTTATGCTTACTAAGACCTAAGGTGCTTTGCGATAAATTCGACATATTTTTAGGCGAGTTTTAATACGTTGCTTGAATTTAGAAATAAATATTAATAAAAAAATAAAATATTGTGAACACAATTTTTTTAGGAGTGGGTAATTTCGAAAGCAATTGGGATAATATCGCAGGTGGTTTTTATTTAATATGAGTTTAAGAATCATATTTATTTTTAGTTTTAATTTGCCCCCTCTAAAATGCAAAAATCGCAATACTTTTATTTAATCGACTGCAACACACGTGCTAACGACTAGCGATGCTAGGTGAACTGATGCGGGGGTGGGGGAGCAGATAAACATGGCGTCTTGACAAGTGTTGCAAGCGTAGAATTTGTTCCCAGTTTAGTAGAAATATGTGATTTTCGACTTATCCCCATTTTCTAGTTTATCCCACAGCACTTTATATGGTTATTGGTTAATAAATAGTCCTAAAATTATGAAATTTGACGTACAGCATCGTTTTATATCAAAAATAAAGTAGAACACAAAGGCACAATTAGACCATACCTATACATAATTGTCAATTTTGATTGTTTTAAAACTGTACGATCAACGGATACTCCGTTTATTACAAAAGAAGGTCTTGAAAACACAAGAAAATGAAATAATCCGAAACCTCGTCAAAAAAAAACCAAAGTATACAATATTTTTGAACTCATCTGAAGAATTTATGTCAGTATTCAAAATATTCAAAAGTAAATAAATATCCAAAACATCTAAAACAAACTTGAGAGGCGGTGAATTAATAACAAAATTCTTGCGAGGCGTGATGACGGGTAACACGAGTACCGCATTAAAAGCCAAAGTATGAAAAAAAAAACAGGGCAGTGTTTAGATTGTTCTATGAATTTCCATATTGATAAAAAATGAAACGAGAACCATCCCACCATATTTCCGGTGGATGACTAATGATAATGTAATATTCTGTATTCATTTATTCATAAAAATCAATTATTACAAGTCAATAAAATTTATGTAGAAAAAAACACTACACAGTACAAAACAAAGTCACTTCCTGTCTTTCTGTCCCTATATACGCTTAGATCTTTAAAACTACGCAACGGATTTTAATGCGTTTGTTTTATAGAATGATTCAAGAGGAAGGGGTAGATGATGCATAATTTATCAGCATAATAAATACATGCATAATTTATCAGCATTGCATCCGTACAAAGTCGGGGCGGGTCGCTAGTAATTTTTAAAAAGCAGTAGGTATTGTAAAATAATAATATAATTAAATAAAATATGGTATTTTATGCAACAGTTGTATAGAAGGGGTAAAAAAAACGCGAGTGGCATGGGTCACGACAGAAGATGTCCCGAGCATTTTTTGACTTATAAAATGTTGCATACAATATTATTTCTACGACTTGGTATTTGTAAATGAATTGTAAATAAACAACAAACAAAATATTTACATGTTCACGCTAGGAACCATCAAAATAAAATAAAAAAATGTAATCTGTGATAAACTTTCTTTTTATTGACGTCCATCTGCCAATGAAATGTGACTAGACATACATGCACAGAAGATGTTTAGTTCTATATATATTTTTTTCTACTGAGAACAGTGTGAATGCTGTTTGTTAAGTTGGTAACGAAGGGTTTAATTTAACGCTCGTTTGGAACCCATTAAATATAGACTACTTAACTTCAGTTTTGTAATCTGTGGTACTAAGGGAGGTTTTAAGGCGACATTAAGCAGTGCTTTTTTGGGCAGTAGGACTATATTTTTCCAGATTTAAGTAATGTATGACTTTATATTAGACATTGGTAATTATACAAATGTCAGAAAAAGTACTCGTATAAAAAATAAAAAATAAAATAGGAATTGCTATTAACAAGCGTGTTCCACGGAAAACCGAAGTCAGTGGGTCAGCCGTGGTCGAAGATAATAAATAGGTCGTAGAAGAACTCCAACCCGTCGACTGGCGAGGAACTGACCGAGACTGGTGGTGGGCACTTGTATCGACGGCTCTCACTTTGGTTACGACAGCAGTATGTAATAATGAGAATGATATATCAACCAACATTTCAGGCGCCTCACCTGTATTAAACGACCTTCTTTTGTTTAAGTATCAATCTTTGACGCAACATAATAGTGTTCAGCCATTTAAAAAAATATAAGCGTTATAGCATTCAGCCACAACGCCAATAAAAAAAAGCCGGTCAAGTGATCAGACCGAAGGTTCCGTGCGAACTATGGGCATCCTCGTCGCGTCGAGTCACAGACAATCGAGTAGATCTTCGGGCCGTGGCAAGATCTCTTGGTCCCGTGTCTCGTGATATTCCGCACTTGCATCAAAATATATTGAAAGATTCTTTTAATGTTACTATTGCTAACGTAAAAGTTCGCGCTCGCTGCGCTCACGCGTTCATCTGGTTTCATTTTAACACTTCCTCCCGAAAAAATTCGCGCTCCCTGACATGACATTTATGACTATAAACGGATCCCTCCTCCCGCTCAAACACTTTCTATATTTAGGTGCTTGGTAGAGCTTTCTATCCTCTAGCAAGACTGTACGGTATCATAATTCCTTTTCCTCACCCTGCATTTATTTTTTATTATCAACTTGCCTTGACACCAGAATCTTCGGCTGGCGCCTTGAGTATAAGCTATATTTGTAATTTCAACTAGATACTTTCACGCGTTCCCGAGGGTCTAGACAGACAGACGGACGGACGGACCTTTTCAGTTACGGTACCATACAATATGTTTTACCATGAGTCCCGATTTCATTCTGCTTTCCTTCTCGAGCTACAGTAGCGATCAAAAGTATTTTGACAACGGCAAAAGCTTTGATATTATATGCCATATGTTAGTTTTTCCAACTTAATTCTTGATAAAGTATTTCATGGCTTAAAAGCTTCTCGAAACAAGTAAAAAGTTTAGTTTCATTGAATTAAAATATAAACATAGCAACAAAAAATATTTAAGTACCGGTTCAAAAATATTTTGACAATGTCTCTTTTCCAATTTAACTGAGAAATGGGGCTGCAGAATTTAAATACTTTGTAGGAACTACAACTTGAGGCTTTTCTTAGCATGTCTCGACATAAATAATATTCGGAAGATTTTAAGTAACCCGTTGCGGCTGCGTTTAAGAAGGGTAAGTCGCAAGCTGAGATTTCGCGAAGTTTTGGTATATCACGGCAATTCATTAGTGTCTGGAATAAGCAGTACAAGGCTCGAAACAGCGTCACAAATAAGCCTGAAAACAGTCGTCCTCGAAAAATGACTTGTACAACTGATTGTGTAATAAAAAAGTAAGACGTAGAAACCCCACGGAATAATGCAATACCAATTAAAGATGAGCTAACAGAAAACTACAACACAAATGTTCATATTTTTACTATTAAACGACGCCTAATAGACCATGGATCACATGGTCGACGCCCATTAAAAAAAACTACAATGTTCAGCAAAGAATATGGCTTCCCGATTAGCATTTGCGATTCGTCACAAATCATGAACAAGTGCCGATGGGTCAAAAATTGTATGGAGTGACACGAGCAAGTTAAATTTAATCTCGTGGGGTGGTATCCAGTATGTGCGTCGTCCTCATAATAAAAGACACGATGTGCGATACCTGGTACCCACACTCAAGCATGGTGGCGGATACGTAACGGTGCGGGGATATTATTCTCGCTATGGCGTCGGGCCTCTCGTATGAATTGACGGGATAATGGGATCGATATGTGTATGAAAATATACTTTATACACATACGATACCCTATGAAAATAAATAAAGAAAAATATGCCACCTCGTTGGGTTTTTCAGCACCATAATGACCTCAGACACAATTCTAAAAATTTACAGGCTTTCTTAAAGCGTAAAAAAGTCAAGGTTTTTGAGGGGCCTAGTCAAAATGCTGACCTTAATCCTATTGAGCATCTACGAGAAGAGTTGGATCGTCGAGTGAGGTGCAGAAATTACTCCAAGGGGCTTTTTTTTCAAGCACTTCAGTCAGAAAGGACGAACATACCTTACGAACGTATATATAGAAGTTAGTGGACTATATGACGGCTCCTTGTACAGCTGTTAGGAAGGGCAGAGGATATGCAACTAAATATTCATGAAACGTCTAATTTAACCCTGTTGCAAGTTCAGCAAAATAATTTTATGTAAGTGTCAAAATACTTTTGACCTACCTGAAGCGTGTATTATCAGTATTTATTCTAAGTCCATTGTTAAGTTTTAGTTATCTAAGTGGAAACGTAACAAGAAAAGGGCCATAAGATGTTATCATAACGTAATTATATAAACCTACAGAAATTTAAATACTAACTATAAACTAAGAACTTAACTAACTAAAATAAAAGGCTAAAACAGAATAAATTTAATATTAAAAAAGACTTAAAAAATCGGACCCCTTTGGCATAGTCCCGAAGACGCTGGCAGCATTTCCTCGCTGTATAGCAACGCTAATGCGTTGAGCGAGGAAGCTGCCAGCTCTTCGGTCCCCCGTGATGTCAACCAGTTTTTTTGAGATCTGCCTAAAAAGTTGATGAGCACTGGGCCCCCACGGACCAAGGGTCTCAACCCCGAATGCAACAAAATCGTATTCAGAGCTGAGACCCCTGTACTTGTGAACTTTTAATTTTTCGGCCGCTTCAGCCGCCGCGCCTGGTTTATGAGATGATAATAATTATTAATAATTACGTAATTATTAAATATATATTCAATTCATCAACATCTTGAAAAAAAATGGTTTGTCAAAATACTTTTGATCGCTACTGTAGGTGCCTAAATTGCAATGGTCTAGCAAGCTCTATACCCTAGTTGAATATGATTTATGAGCAAAAACGATAATAGGGCTCGTATATTGTGCTAACAAATGATATAGTTTGCAAAAATCGGACTCCGAAGGTGTTTTCACTGAAATATGACGACGATTCTCGGGTAATGGATGCAATCACTAGCGGGTTTAAGGGCTTTTGCAGATCCCTCGTCATGTTAAGCCTTAAATTCACCTCAACCTTTGATCTTCGTTTTATGCCAAAGTGTTTGTTACATTACTAGACTAGGACAGATGTACATCCTCAAAGTCAGCACGTGTAATAGAATACCTATAGCCTTTATACATTCAATTATAAGTAATTTAAAAATTTGAAAGCCATCACAAATCATTTGTGAAACGTTCTTTTACGAAATGATTGCTAACCAATGAAAATAGGCCACTTCATAGCTTTTATTTATTCAAAAATCAAAATCCTTTGTTTTAACTTTTTAATATGATTTAAACAGGTCAGTAAGGCCAACGCATATGTTTGAAATATTAAGATTATGCTTCTTATACCCGTAATATGCTTGCAAGTCTCACAAGTTGTCATTGACGTTTATTTAAGGCGCTCTTATAGGAAAGTTTGACACTTTTAAGGAGGTGAGGTGTGGGGGTCGCCCTCGCGTCCCGCACTACGCGCGCCTTATCGGTTCTTGTGACGTTATGTTACGCCACAGTAAAAAAAAAACATTGATACAATTATTATATATATATATATATATAAATTAAATGTGCTGTTAGAATTCATTCACAGTCACCGACTTATAAAAAGATGTCATATCAGAAACACGATTAATTATTGCTTGCTTTTTTTATTTCATCTACAGCGAGTATTGTTGATATAGTCACAAACTGTAACCAGACGTACATTTTAGTGCTTTGAAACGATATTTAAAAGGCCTTATTCCTTTTAAAATTTATTTTTTTCATATTATGACAAATTCGAGTAAATTTGTCAATTTCGAGTAATTTATGAAACAAAAATTTTCAATGAATTGTGCAAACTGTAGGTTTCAAATATATACCAATAAATCCCGATAGCCCTGTTCTAGGACGTGACATCGATAATATGTTAAGAAACATGTTTGATCATAGAGAAAAATGTCTAAAACAATCAGCATTTTAAAAGGAATAAGGCCTCTTAAACAAATAGATAATTTAGTGTTAACTATCAGAGCGTAGTAATTTTTAGTAATTTTTTCGAGCAGCAAAGTATTGCATACACTTATTTGACACGTTGACTTTTACTAACAGTAGATGACTAAATAAGTGAGAACAAAAACGACAAACATTGCGGGCTGAATTATTTGAAGTATATGGGGAAAAAAATATCGTACATTCATAATTTTCTATTTGTCCTTGCATCGCGCGCAACGGCTGGGCAAATTTAAACCAATTTTGGTACAGGAATAGCTGGACATCTAAAGGATACTTTTTATCCTTCTACGGTCAAGAAAAAATACGCGCACAAAGTTGCGGGCAGCTTATAGTTTTTAATAAAATTATGGCTACTAAACTTTTAATTATTATTTCACATATTCATGTATTTCCTTAGGTTAAATTTATATAAAAAGTAAAATACAATAAAGTAATTACAAAAAATAATTACACTATACGGAAACATAACTTAGGGAGCCACCGGCAGCGGGCAGGGCCCAGGCTACCGGTGGTTAGGGCTGCAGAGAGAGGAACTTGACGAAGCGCACCGTGTCCAGGGGGTACCTTCTGTATCTGGCCCTTGATCCAGCTATCTAGCGAGAGTCTCTTAAGATGTTTGTTAAGACTCTTCGCCGAAACCACTATCGGGATAATGATCGTCGAGTCAACATCCCACATGGCTGTCACCTCGTGAGCCAAGTCAAGGTACTGCAGAGTTTGTCCTTCGCGGCCTTCAAGAGGTTCTCGTGATGCGGGATGGTGATGTCAACGAGCACTGCCTGGCGCTTGGATCGATCTACCAACACGATATCAGGCTCATTTTTTTTTATAATTTTTATCAAAGCAGTAACGCTTGCTAATGTAAACCAAATGTTAACAAAGCGAAAAAAGCACCTAAAATATTATAGATTTTTAATTTTTATTGTTTATAATTTAATAACAAGTGGAGTGTAATAACTTAATAAAAACTACTATAAAATAGTGATTATCATAAAAAAAAAAGAGAAAATTTATTGGGTTGAAAACTGTTCGTTTTTCCTTATTAAGTAACAAAGGTCCATTTACTCCCCAAACTACCCTATTGTCACGTGACTGCGGCGAAAATCCGGGGTCTGGCTATCAGCGACGGACGTGTAGGTAGGTACTATTTCTTCCCGCGCGCGAAAATTTCATATGGGTAATCATAGTATCAAAAAAGCCAGCCAGGTGCGAGCCAGATTCGCGCGCAGAGGGTTTCGGTACAAACAATAAAAGCAAAGCACTGGATATTGCTCTAACAAAACTGTTGTCGTCATACATTGATCTCGGTTACCCTCAATCATTTATCAACTGCAAATATGTTTGTAATTACAAAAATATATATAAATATAAATAAATGTACTGTGATGACAGGTGTCATAGGACTAGGACTCATCGTTCGCCGCGCGGGGTATAACTACTTGTTCGTGAATGTTTCTTTTTTTTTACATGACGCACGATGATTTATGCAAACATTATTATATGTGTATGTAGTGGGTATTCGTGGCTACTCATGCATATTTTTTTGAAGGTGTGCCTCTACGAAAGAAAAAAAAGTTAGTTTTTTTTTATGTAATGAAGTGTCATGATGATGCAGGTTAAAAATATGCACTTGGAGTCTATTATATTACTGTAAAATATAATTTTGTTTAGTAAATCTAACATGAACAATTTACAAAATATGACACTTTCAATGATACGATTAAGTGATTATTTTACACTAGCTTTTGCCCGCGACTACGTCCGCGTGGAACTTGGAAGTATGGAAGCAACCTCGTACAACACGATAGATATCCGCCTAATCACCTTAATTAATAAAAGGGATTATTAAGAGCGCCTAAGCAAATCTAAGAGCAATTGTGCTTTTGGTCTAATAATTACATTTTCTACAGGGTCATCAATGTCATCATGAATTACTTACTCACTTTAAAATCTTTTTAGGGATAATTTCCAGGATGAAAACTATCCTATGTCCTTCCTCGGATCTTAAACTATCTCCATGCCAAATTTCATCAAAATCGATTCAGCGGTTTAAGCGTGAAGAGGTAACAGACAGACAGACAGACAGACAGACAGACAGACAGACAGACAGACAGACACACTTTCGCATTTATAATATTATAGTATAGTATAGTATATAGTATATAGTATTATATAGTATAGTATGCATAGTATGGATTATCGTGAATACTTGGAAACAAAAGAAGACTGATATTAAGTGAACTGTTCGAAAGAATGACCAAATCCGGGGGCACTTCTTGTTCGCTTAGCCTGCTACACCCTTTGTGCTTTTTATTTATACAAAAAAATAAATTAGTTCATTGTAAATGATTTATATTATCAATGACTTAACTTGACTAGCCACGTCTAAAATTACAACAATAAGAAGAACGTCGCACATCCACATTTCTGGTCGTACACCTACTGAAACTGATTGCTATATTTCAACTGAGCTGTGTTTCCAAACTCAACCCAAAATGTAAATCGTCATAATTTTTTAGTTTCTGTATTTTAACATGCTTAAAACACATGAATTTCCATACAGTTTCATATAGTTCTCCTGGCTTTTTTTTTATAACAACACTGATCTCTTACCCAATTAATATTATTTTTCGGGTCAAATATGGTCAATTTACTAACCGGGCTTTGGATGATTCTGAATTTAAGGCTTTGATGGTGTCTTCCCTTAACGTGTCGCTAAAGTCCTTAGCAAAAATTTACATTAACTTATAAGCTATCGAATGAAGTAAGCTCCATGTTTGTTTTTGTCGTAGTATTTGTAAAATTTGGGAAAAAACGAAACAAGAATATTTTCAGAAAGAAAATCTATCGAGAAAATTATGAGCAATCGTGTCTGCTTTAGCAGTAATTTAATACACGGACTGAAGTTATGTATATTATACTTATAAATAACAGATGAAACCGTATGTACAAGTCTGTTAATATTGTTTCAATACAAAGTTTTTTCAGACAGTTCACTGAATACATGGCTTCAATTTGTATGTATAAAATGCTTGTGTAACAAAGGTGCACTCTGAACCTACTCTCGTATGGTGCTGAAATCTGTGGTTGACCTCATCCCGCGATATGTAAATGACATAACACCAGTCACTTTGAGTGCGAGAGTGACAGATGTTTAAGCATCCGAAAAATAGATTATGTACCTCCAGCCGTGTGGCCGCATGTCATACTATTTAATCAAGAAAATGAATTACCGAAAAATAAACACAAAGTACACCGAAAAAATTAAACAGCTTGTTCAAAACCCTCATAACTGCAATAGAAAAAACTTACAGCTGCTTAAGAGCTCTAATTTAGTAACAGTCACAAACTTGAGGCCGTTTAAAATTAAAATATTTCGTAATATTTACTATTTATCATTGATATTAAAAATCATTCTGCGGCTACCTACGTGATAGTGAAAGAGAGCGAACATGACGATTCAAGAATGAGTTACGAATGCGGAATCGAGACAAGAATTAAACAACAACTTTATGAGACGTGGCCAGTAGGATACCTTTTATTTAGCACAAGATTTTGTAAAGTAATTTCTGCGTTTCCGAGTTAGTTATCGATTAATTGGGTGAATCAACTTTTAAGTGCACCTTGTTGCTATGGTTACGCAAAATTTGTCCCTCGGACAACCTAAGCATTTTGTATGAAGATGTCACTTGGACAACGGGGACAGAGTAAACAACACAAAATAGTTGATTCACCCAATTAATGCAAATTTTAATGATTCTAATAATAATTTTAAATCAATAACATTAGTGCAATAATGCCTTCCCAGTGATAATTGCAGTCTTAGCAGTAACTGAACTATAAGAAGTTTAATTCTTTTTGCGCTGGAATGATATGAATGAGGGCAGAATAAGCACCCGTTGCTGAAGGTATAAAGTTTTCTTCTGATCACACATACTATTATACATAATATTTAAATAAATTTGTACTAAACTTTTATGAGGGTCGTATTGCTATGTTAAATAGTAGACACATGCCACACGGATGGGTTTATTGGGGTCGTGTCTTGTGATTGAGGCAAGCGTTGAGACGTGTCACTTGATTTAATTAAGAGCTGCTTTACCGCCCATTCTTCCCATCTAACGTTTTAGATGGCTCCCCGGTTAATTTCGAACCGAGCTTACACGGCAGATTTATTTCAATATGAAATTTCTTTTAACTACAGTGCGTCTAAGTTAATATAGCTCGAAAGGATATTTTACGGTCCATTAGAATAATAAGACAAATATGTATATTATTATTAAGTATTCGTTACAACCATTACCTGCTCCTATTTAAATTTCAAGACAATCTACTCTTTGCATTGTCAGAAACAAAATGCCGTGTATCTTACCTTGATAACTTATATACCTATTTATTGTTGTTAAATTAAATTATTTGTAACACTTGACTTGTTGGTACTTGACATATACATATGTATACCAAATGTAAAATAAGAATACTGAATTTAATTTATTCTATATGTAATAATAATAATGGCTATGATTGTGTTATAGCTTAGATTGACAATGTATGAATATTACAAATAAAAAATTATCTATGATATATATATATATGACCCCAAATAGCAAAATGACAGAAAAGAAAATTCACGACACTGCTCGAAAGTGTACGTATATGTAGGTAATGTAGTTAATTGCTATAGATATTTCCTTGAATTATATTGAGATGCTTTTCTTACAATGGTGTTGGGCATATCATTGAAATCGTGGAGATAATGGACAAATAACACTATTTGAAAAAGGTGCTTCAGGAGTTAATGTATCCATATGCTATAATGATTGCATGCGGATACATTCCGTTTGCGCTAAAGTGGGTTTTCCAGCAAGATAATGACCCGAAACACACCATCACTGGACCTAAATCCAATTGAGAACTTGTGGACAGATATTAAGAATGCTGACCGTTGATCAAAAACCTACCACAAAGGCTCAATTCTGGAACGTAGAAAAGCGTCAGTCAGGTGGCAGAACTTTTTTAACGGTTAATAAATTAATGGCAATATTAATGAGAAAAAAATAAAAAAATCTGTACCTACCTAGGGGCATCTTTTCTGAAGTTGTACACCCACTTTTTTTTTAATTTTTGGGTATTTTCTACTCAGAAACACGAGCTCTTTTGATCTAATTAGGAGAAAAAAACTGTCCCAAGTTTCTTCCATTCCGATACCATTTCCATATAACCTGCTACAGCGGTAACGGAATGGAAAAACAAAAAATGTATGAATATTTTGGGACAGTTTTTTCTCCTAATAAGATCGAAAGAGCTCGTGATTCTGAGTAGAAAATACCCAAACTATCGAAACTTAAAAAAAAAAGTGGGGTGTACAACTAGAAAAAATTGTCCAATTTAATGCATAATTTGGTTTAAATTTAACTTTTCATGATATATTTTGGTACTTACAACTTGAAAAATATAGAAATCCTCGATTTAAAATAAATCTGTCACAGATTGGAGCAAGATATATAGGGTTCAAACTCTTCCAAATAGCCCTAACTCACAGTATATCACCTCCAAAAGTTCGTACATTCGTTATTCTAAACGATTCTACGCCCTGTAGGTATAATAGTTTTCTTTTATCTACCTTGTCATGTTTAACGTATCATGAACACAATTGGTATAAAGGTTATAACTCCGAGGTTTAATTTGGAACCTGGCATATCACCGACGGATAACATCGACAACCATTAAAAAAAGTAGCAGACTCAGAAAAACTTTCTCCACTAGGATGCAGTTTTCGTCGCACTCATTACTTAGTTCCATAACGAACCCGCGATGGCTAGCGGCTCGACTGCGGCAACGCTGCCGCACTTGGGCTTGCTCTCGGTCACAGCAATTAATTAACTGGCTAAACGGCATCGTGTTTTACTTATGATGTTTACGTAACTCTTCATCATTGATGTTACAGGATATTAACCCGCCATAACGCGTGCTAGCTAGCAATTCATAATTCATTATTAACAAATAAAACTGAAAATGAAGCATGTTTTAAAATAGACCGTACGAGTAGAAAGTAACCGGTAAAAAAAAAATGATATATTAGGTACTTCAAAAATTAAAACTTAACAGTTCTCTATAGACACAACCATGCTTATTAATAAGCAGTGCTATCGCAAGTTACCTACAATTGTTCGGAAAATTAAAGGTGAGTATACGTTCTATCAAATATTCTGCGTGTCTGCGAGTTTCATACTTCCACAGTCGACATTGCACTGGTGAGTATTCCACTCTACTAAGTGTTCCACAGTCCACACGACCACTTTGTTATCAGCCGTAGACCAAGCGCGAGTCGGTTAATTAGCTACTCCAAAATGATCCCTCATCAAATAAAAGAAATATCAAAAATAACCTCTTTTTTTTGGCTTTTTAGTGATTCAAATATAATCACTTTTTCGCCAAAAAATGACAGACTTCAATGAGCAAAAATAACACTTATGGCTGGATGTATTTGTCAGAACTGGACCAATGGACCATTTTAATGGGACCACAAGGGAAGCACCAGCCTTCGAATAAAAAAAAGAATCATCAAAATCGGTTCATCCAGTCGAAAGTACTGAGGTAACAAACATACGGTTCTTGATGGAAAATTGACGCAACTTTTTTGTGGATTACGTACATGTTTTAACTTTTTTGGTCATATTGATAAAAATTAGAAGTATGGATGGCAACGGCTTGCATTGCTTGGGGATACGCTGGAGGGGAGGGAGAAGAGAGGAGTGCAGGAGAGAAGTGGAAGGAATAAAAATCTAAGGTTTGGATGAAGTTGGAACATCTCAAATTGTTTATAGACAATTTACCATCATTCATAATTGTACTAATAGTTGATTAATTCATAATAGTGTTTACAGGTACAGTCGCCATCAGATAAATCGTAGCGTGTGAGGTGGCCAAATGTTTCTGAGCATCGATAATTTTCAATAAATTCCTTCCTTACATTACTTATTTGCCAATAATATTTTAATATCTAAACACGGTTATCAATTACTTCATTAACAAAGAGCCTCACCAAATATCAAAAGTCGAAAAGTCAAAAGCAACCGAAAAAACCTCGTGTGTTTTGTGCACAAGCCCTTTAAGGTATCACTTTTTTAATTGTTCAGATATTTCTCGTGTTATGTGGCAAGTAGATATTTAAATTCTTAGTGTTTGAAGAAGTATTAAAAAACCATGTATAAATTAAGGGGCTCCCTACAAAAATCAGCCAATTTGATGATTTTTACATCGTATCTAGTTTGTGGATTATAGAGTTATAATGTCCTATTTAATATATATTGTAGTATGGTCTATGCTTAACACTTTGTAGTGACCCGAATTTTGATTTAACGACTGTGTATTTTATAAAAAAATATTCGGTGAAGGACCAAAAATACACTAATCTCGTTTCTACTTTTATCCCCGGTGTATATGTAGAAAATATCTTACATTTTATTGTTCTAAACCACATTCCACAAAATTTGTTGTGAAGCTTTTTCTATTTTTCTCAAACTTTTCGAGAAAAACGCAAAAAACCGTTTCCACAACTTTTTCTCCGAAAAAATCGTAAACTTTGACGGCCTGTATCTCAAAGTCAGTGACATGTGAAAGGTACTTGATACGGTATTTTTTTGTGGAAAAACTATGTTATTATGATTAGCTATTTATAATATGGGAAAATCTATCGCAACAGATCGAAGGTCATTGAGAGCGGGGAGCCCCTTAATGAAAAGGTAGACATTCTATTGAAATATAACCACTGCTTAGAAATATTTGACTACCTCGCCCGCTACGATATAATGATCTGATGGCGACTATACGAGTATAAAAAAATCAATTGTTTTTTATACGATGTAATGTCGTAATATCTGGCTGAGACTGTTACTTAAATTAGTTAACAATGACACATATTGCTGGCAAACAAACGTTGGACTCCTAAATAGAGCGCAAGCTATTCTTAAACCACCATCGTCACACCGGTGAGCGAGTCGTCTGCTGATTCATGCACACCTCAAGGTGGTCCACAGCACACGTATTATTTATTACCTACTTAATAATTTGCTTTTCATTTGACCACGAATAATTATGACAATTTAACACTTCTTAGGACTATGATACAGAATGCAAAAGAGAGAGGGTAAATAGAGCTTTCCTGATGAAGATTAAGATAGGAAGCGATTTCAGAGCCCTAATCAAATATTATTAACACACACACACACACACACACACACACACACACACACACACACAAGAGTACGCTCAATTGCAAACTCTCTCATTGTCTTTACTACGGACGCGCATTAATAGTCACCCGTCAGTATCGTATTTTGAGCGTCAGCGTCCTGCCAGTACCAGCGCAACGACGTCTGACGACGCAACGTTAGCGCAGTGTCGACGCAACGTCGGCGCAACTAAGCCATTACGACAGCAGCGTCTAGTGAGCGTCAGCGTCTCACCAGCATCCTCACAGTGGTAACGCGACGTCTCTAACGTTAACGGGCGCTAACAAGACGCTGGCAACACGCCGACGTTGAAGATATCGCGTTGTTGCTGCGTAGGCGCTAGGTGAGACGCCGTCGCGCGATAAACGCCGCTGTCGTCACGCCTACATTGCGTAGACGCTGCGCAAAAGTTGCGTGGTCGCTGCAAGAGTAGTGTGGGGTCACTCTAAAACACTGGAACACTTAATGAAAATCTCCCACTAAAGCGACCGTGTCGATTTTTGTGCTTATCGTTATAAAATTTGTATACTATACAAAATTTATGTACCTAGTAGAAATCGTCACTTTTATTTAAGAATACACCGTCTGTAAGCCTAAAAATCCACTTACAAACCCGAAAAAACGAAATGAATGTAAACTTGGGTTTTTGGCTTTTATATTATTTTATGAAAAAGGCATACGTATTTTTAAAAAGCATTTGAGCAAGCATGAAGGTTTGAGGCTCGAAAAGTTCTAACACACAAGGTATGCCACGGTATATAATAAGTAAACCTAGAAAGCGCAAAGTACCAGAACCGATCTGCTACCAGTAAAATAGTTTAATGGGTTGGGTTTTGTTAGAACTGCGACCACAACAGCGCGCGAGCAGAGCGAGCGAAGCGAGCGTGCCGCGGTAGCGGTCGGCGAAGCGCACAAAACCGACCTGCATAGTAGAGTAGGTTAGGTTAAGTAGAACTGCGACCACAACAGCCACCACGACGCGACCATATACAGGAGGTGGATTTTGCATATAAACATAAAGTAAGACAAATCAGCGCAGGACCACGAGAAAACGGGGGATTTGTTCCATTAAGAAAAAAATAGTGATTACTTTTATTTCCTAACCGACCATTGACCAACCGCCGACATATGTGGCATATAAAGGAAAATTGTCCTAACTGGGCCTGACGAAATTGGCATTAAATTATTCCAAATCCACATACGTCAGCCGTTTTGATTTTATGATCTATATGAAATTTCATGAATGAGCTATATGAAAAAAATATCTGACCTAAGTGGAATAATTCGTCTGAGCCGAGGGCTCCTTTTTGTTAGGAGGGTTTAGGAGTTTCAAATGAAAATCCTCACAAGTGTAAAAATCTCACTTACGGCCTAGGGTGACGTAAAGTTATAACCATATCCCGTTATCAAGCGGGCAGTTTGAAAGCTCTTAAGTTACAAATGTATCTTATCCTTGATCTTTTTCATCTAAAAGTTAAAATATTCCAAAGGGTAGATGTTTTTCCTCTACTCTGTTTATTAACCAAGTAACATATTGATCTCGTGCGAGATGTGGTATTATGGGACGATGTAGAAACTGAGTAAAAAAAAACAAATAGAGGTAATACATAAAAAAAAACTACAGCAGTTTATTGAAAATATTTGAGAATAAAACAGGAATAGTAAAACGAGATAACCGATACGGTATGTTTTTATGTATATGTAAATGGTAGGAGAATATCGGGATGAAACTAGCAAAAAAAGCTTGTAGGAATGAACGCAGGAACACGAAATAATAAATAAGTATTAACATTGCAAAAAAAATTACATGATATTTTACAACTTCAATACTGAAACAAATTTTTGTCCGGTAGGTATACCACCACGCGTTGACCGGAAATTAGAGGAAATTGCAGGATAAAATGAATCCCACGGATTGAGAGAACGCGCCGTGCCAACGAAAACACATTTCATGGTGTTATACATGAAAACCTCAAAATTATTTACTCAGAGTAACTCTTATTATGCGAACGCGTATGTAATCAATTTTAGTCATGACTGTGACAGCACGGTGTATATTATAGTAATATAATCAATTTCATATTATTCTAATATGAAATTTGTAGAAAACAATAAAATTAAGTCTGGTCTGATTATTAAGTTAAATAAAAGGACTCCGAATGCCGCTTTGTTACAATTGACGGCGTTTCA
Organism: Apotomis betuletana; assembly: GCA_932273695.1. Taxonomy (NCBI): domain Eukaryota; kingdom Metazoa; phylum Arthropoda; class Insecta; order Lepidoptera; family Tortricidae; genus Apotomis; species Apotomis betuletana. Next base: position 36,716,298 of record OW026298.1, read on the forward strand.
TAAACATAGCAAAAAGTTGGCATAAGTGGTTTCCATCAATCACACCAACAGAGCCCGCGATTCCGGACGCGGCTTGGTGGAGCGAAACATTTCTTTGAATAATGAATGTAAAGGTAGGAAGGTAGGTATCGTGCTCCGTAACTGGACGTGATATACGCCGTCGTCGGCCGCATGCATAATTTCACTTATTTTATGTGGTTAATTGTCGAAAATGACCGCTAGGAAAATATATTACAACGCTAGGAGCCGGCACTGTTGGTGGCAGCTAATGTATTCCAGCGCTCGTGCGCTCCGCCCTCGCCTTCGCGTTACCTCGTTCTTTGTTTAGACACATGTATTGTGTGTCGGTGGTGCCTGCCCGTCGAAACAGTGACGTTCTGTACGAACATAAGTATCCCCAGATAACGTGCAGTTGTAACGTAACTTCAACAAGTGCACTATGTTAATTCACTTCAACTCTAGAAATAAGGTCATATCGCAATAACGGGTGATAACAAAAAAATGAGAATTCGTTCAGAGGTGTAAAAAAATACTCGTGTATCTTTTTAGCACAATTTGATATAATTGGAAAATATGTACATAGAAACTATTTACAAAATCATCAATGCACATTAGAATAGGACTCGTGGTCAGCTGTTCCACTCAGTATAAACATGACGTTGGAACAAGACTCTTGGACGGAATTGTTGTCCATTTTCCGCACACATGTTTTAATTATTTATATCAGTTGGGTACAATTTTCAGCTCTCCAATTATTTTTGTATACTAAACTGCTCAAATAACCTAAGAAATCTTCAATCGTCCGACATTGTGCAAGGTTTATGGGGTTTCGGATTTTCGGTACAAATGGTATATTATTAGCGTCTAGGAAACGTGTCGTTTTTTTGACATAATGCGACGATGCTTTATCCGACCAGAACATATTCTCCATCTGAGTGATGTTTGCGAATAAATGCTATCAGTATTTTTTTCAAGCATTCGCTCTCATACACTTTTTGGTTGACCGCTAAACCACTCGGTTAGAACGACAGTTTCGAAAGACCTTTGTCGGATATAGCCACATAAAGCATAACTTTCTGCTCAAACTTGTGCTTATACTTGTGTTTTATATCGTCTGGTGTTGTAAAATTATTGCTGGTGTAGTATCGGTCATTTCCAGGTATATGTGTTTTACTCAAAGGAAAATAACTTTTATCGTCCAAAATGAATGATTTTCCTTTGTAATTTCGGATCATCCAGCGACACTGTGATATAATAGTCAGTTTTTGCTGTTCAGTGTATTCCAGTGCTCTCACCTTCTTGCGGCATTTCAGACCTATCTTTTTCAAGAACGAACAAGTGCACGGTTGGGAACACTTTATTTTTTCTCGCGGCATCTCGTTGGCTCATAGGATTATTATCGTTAAAAGTGCTATGGAGTAGGTTCATCCTTCTCTTGGTCATTATCTTCGCTGGTCGCCGGCTACCACTTTTGTGATCTATCGTCAAGGATGCAAGAATTCTATAAATAGTGGAGACTAAGTACATATTCTTTACTAAAATTATCTACAGTAGACTTTTTCCCCCAGTTATAGTTTGAATTATAAAAATGTTCAACCGTTTTCGCAGTGTTTCTTGTTTCGACACCATTTTGACAAATATTAATGCTTGAAAAACAAAATCAAATGAAGTTTAAGAACCTCAAAAGTAGTAACAACTTCATAAACAAAGTTTTTTGTCTAAGTGAATAGTCTTGTTTTGAGGTCCATAGAAAGTTATTCTCATTTTTTTGTTATCACCCGTTAGTATCACATATAGGGGTGAATTGCAGAAAATAAGTACCTTTTGAATGTCGTAACTAAACTGAGAGTAAACGAAATTGAAAATTGCTGTAACGAAACTGATAACATAAAGCGTCGGACACATGAAATAAAACTAGTGATGTTTTATGGTTTCGTTCGCAGAATTATTTAATAAAACGTTTTAGTTTCAATTAGCAATATTTATTAATGATTTTTGGTTAACATAATCACAGTGTGAATACTAATGTTAATGTCTTACAGTAGCTACTCCAGTCAATTCTTTCTTAATTATTATTTCTGGATCCCGACTGCTTCCTATTAGATTTATTTTGAAAATTGATTTCCTAAAATATGCTGAAAATGCTAAATTAAATCAACTAGGTAATTGAAACAGAGACAAAAACTATTACAGTCCATATTCAGAAAGGTTTTTCGACCCATAAAATGTTTTATATTTAGTATGAACTACCCTTACATTTTATCAGTTTCGTTACATAACGAAAAATAACGAAACTGAGTCAAGATATATGAGAAATCACAACCTAAAACAATATTTTTGTTCAAACGTGTAATGCATTGATCTTGAACGATGTAAACTTGTAAAATTCAGAGTAAAACCAATCGGCAATGAATAAACTGGAGTACGTAAATAAAGATTTTATCTGAGAAAATCACCGTTAATCGGCCTGAGATTTTTTAGCTCATTTACTCAAGACTATCGATATCTTTCGACTTCGTTGAAAATAAAGTGGCTGTCGCCGTGTTCAACATTTTGGAAAATGTCAAAGTGCTGCTAGAATAAGAAAAAATAATTTTACTTAGAACTGAGACATTCCTTTGGAAAGAAATACTCCGTAACTAACCCTGAGTAACGAAACTCCAGTAAGTTGGGACAAGTTTATCAGTATAAACATTTCACAACTATTTATAATAAAAGTAAATACAGACTTTAAAGATGATCTAAAAAGGACTGAATATTCTACACTTAAACTTTCAAATAAATATGTAGTATAAATCGTAACAAACTTCCTAGATAAAAATACGCTCAGAATTGGACCATGAACATAATATATGAAGTAACTGGGTACCTCTTAAGAAAAATATACTTAAAAATAAAATAAAAAAGGAATTAAAATAGAAATATTTTATGTGAATTGAAAGAATCCTTATTATCAAAGTAACATAATTAATTACATTGTGTTTTCTTCTCATGATATATTTTTAAATTGACTGAGTTTTCATGGGACACTCATAAGCATAAAGGATGCATATTTTCTGCAATTCACCCATAGACCTTCGCCTCGGTATAACCCCGCATGTCGTTTTTATTATATGTCAGTTTTTATTATGAACAACATAACTACATTGTTTAGGATCGCTTAGCCAAAATGTCAAATAGGAACCCTTACAACAAAGACTTACGTATTTATTATGACAATTTCTTAGCCACTTTCAATTGTGAACATTTCCAAAATACTTTTCTACGGTTAAAATCGCGTATGTAAATTGTAAAGTAATTTTTTTTTAAACAATTTTCTGAACCTATGCCATACAGCGTCAAAGTCAGAATAAAATTCTATAGTGCGCGTTTACTTGGTAAAACGATGAATGTAGCAGATGGGGTAGCGCGATACCGCCAAAGGCAGCGAGGGCGCGCGGCGTTAGAAACATCACAAAGTACCGAAAAATCTTACCGCTGTAATAGGGTTGCCAGGTGTCCCGATTTGCGCGGGCTGTCCCGATTTCATGGGTCAATAAACTTTTTAAAAACCATTATTATCGATTAGGTTACGATTTACTGACAAGTAATATAATAGTTCCAAAAAGCAGTTAATGAAGCATTTATAAGAAAAAAATATTTGAATTGTCCCAATTTAAAAACCTAAATCCCGATTTGTGTTACCATCTGCCCCGATTTTAATCCGATCGGACCTGACAACTTTAGCTGTAACACACATTCATAATAACAATAACTGCGCTGCCTTAGAAAATATCACATGAACATAAAAATACGAGAAGAATACTTAATTATATGTAAACAAAAGACGTCTATCCACGAACTGACTTTTCCCGGCCTCTGCAGATTACACTGCCTGGTTTAAAAATCAACATTTTGATTACGTTAGGAAATGTTTAGTTTTTTAAGTGCAGAAGGCAGATTTTACTACCGACAAATAAGGAAATTATTACCTATTTTAGCAGCGCTGGCAAAAGAAAATTAAATAAAATAAACGAAATGTTATTAGCTTTTAATTATGAACATGAGATTAGGGCAAAAGAAAATAAAATAAAATAAACGAAATGTTATTAGCTTTTAATTACGAACATGAGATTAGGGATTTACAAATTACTATTACTAAATGTTTTTTTTTATAACTTTTGACTTTTATTAATTTGAATGAACTATAAAGCTGTAATGTCAATTTGTAATGTAATAGTGACGCGTTTCAATTCTGCTCGATGAAAAGTTTTAAAACAGTATATAACGTTTAAGTAAACGAATAAAACGACCAATAGGTAAACAAATCAGAATGCTGTTATACACAACGTAATGAATTAATGATATAGAGTCAAACCGCGCTAACTCTTCCAAGCAAATTAACTGTGAAACCATACCTGACTCACTTTGTATGATTTGACAGTTTATTTGCTTGGAAGAGTTGGCGTGGTTAGACTCTAAAGGATAAATAAGACAAAAGGGAAACCTATTACTTTTAATAAAGCCACTTAAAATGCTAAAATCAGTTTAAAGAGGAGCACGAAACAAATATGACAATCGTTCCACGGCCCTCAGCTTGTCTACTAGCCAAGCGCGCGAAAATCGGTCTTATCCAGTTGCGGCGTGTACGCGACGCAGCGGCTAGTAGACACGCATACAGGTACTGCATGCTTGTAGGGTTTGTTCGCTAATTTTCACAAAACCATCTAACAAAGCAGCGAATTTTCACATCGCGTTTTTTCAAAATCGCCAATTTTTTAAACGGTTTTATTTAGCTTGCCCTGTTTGTTTATTTATTTGGGTCAAATCTAGTAATTGAAATTTGACCCCCTTCCTGTTGACGTATTGATCTGAAATTTGGTACACATCTTTAGTTTCGGTGACAATATAATTTTGTCATCCTCTCCGCGTTTATTTTTTTCGCTTATTTTACCAGTAGACTATTTTATTAATCGCAAATATTATCAGTATAATATAGAATATAATATAGTGCGGTTTAATAGATATTTTACTCGAAAACATAATTCTAACGAATCGTTACTTCCTGTCGTGTCCACATTATTACACATTAATAGGTACTTTAGGTAGGTTAGGTTCGTTAGGTATCTTCAGATGCCCGAAGGGCAGACCGTCCAGAAATAGGAGCCCCACGAAGTGGGGCTCTGTCGACATAAGGCGTATCGCTACATGAAGAAAGACGAATAATAAAATTGGCGATCATGAAAAAAACGCAAACAAATCGCTTGTAGTAGTGTACCTACGACAACGCGGTTGTTTGAAGCTTAGTCTCTGTGTGGTTTCAAACGCTACCTCAGCTTTCGTTACGATTACCGTCCGAATTTCGTAACGAAACTAAGGTAGCGATTAAAACGCTTCTGATTTTCACCCAAATATGTGTCAAGAAAGTTTGTGTAAAGAGAAAAAATATCGGGTTGAACGTATTAACCCCACTATAATGCCAACTCTTAAATAAACGATACAGTCCAACAGCTTTTGTTTATTGAATTTCTTTAAAATTGATCAATAAAATAGTGATGATGGTATATATTATATACGAGTAGTAGTAGCCTATAAACTTCCTATAACACGACTCAGTTTAGTCAGGTTCCTAGGAAATGAATACCAAAAATAGTTCGTTTTAAATGTTTTTACGCCATCCTAGGCCGTAAGTGTAATTTTCTGCCGAGACAAAATCTCACTTCCTGGCCAAGACAATATGTACAACTCTACACAAACCACGGACAGTAATTCGGTTCGGGCCACAAACACCAGCAATCTAGGATATTCACGAATTCACTGCCCTAGGTATGAAGTCTAAGTTGACCGACAATCATAGTAGCAAGGAAAAAAACATCATATGTATCTTCAAATGAGTATAATGCCTATTAAAAGGATATCTCAAACCTTAAGTATTAATGACTGACCAACATCCATAGTTTCACTGAAAAGGTCGCCGACGGGTCTGCCTCTATTTTTTAATAAACGCAATCTTCAAAAAAACAGCCTTTAAGGTTCATTGATATTGTTTATATAATGTATAATTATTTATTATTAATTAGATCAACTAGTGCCAATCACCACTGGTCCAGTGATGTAAACACAGTTTAGACCGTCGGGAATCAACTTACGATAAGGGCCTTATCACACTTGCGATTTGCGAGCGTATTTTGTATGAAGGCGACCGCGCAGCGTGTTCGCCGCGTCGCTTATTTGTATAGAAAATACGCTCGCAAATCGCAAGTGTGATAAGGCCCTCACAGAAACAACATACCCCTTGCCGGCTGGAATTTGTTATGACAATCATAGTTGACATGAGCATATTTTTAAATATGCAGATAACCCTAATAAGCTACTTAAAAAACCTCGTCTGCAATTTTATATACAAATAAAAATGTTCAGTTAGAAATTGTAATGCGAAGAAAATTGGAACGGAAATATTAACTCATAAAACTTGAAATAATAATTCCCTATTATGAAAATGATCTACCAAACACATATTTTATTACACTAGTTCTAACGTGATTAAATTAATTACTTCGCTAAGCAAGCATTGCATAAAACACACATAAAAGGCAATATGTTAGTGAATGGCCTAAAATACCAATTTTTACGACCTATGTTAATTCAGGAATAGGGCTCTTATACTTACTGCAACAGACAATTAGAATGTGACAATAATAAAAATTTCGCTACATTTTCTTGCCGTTTTGCAGTTCAAGTCAATCATATCATATCAATAGCAAAAAAGTACTCATAATGTACTATTTCGTACCTACTTTTTATAGTACCACTTCGTCAATAAAGTTATTACAATGTGGCTCTACACCCGCCGTTCTGACTACCCGCTATCTTGACAGCGGGTGTATGCTAATTTACCATGAACCTATTGATTATTTACAAATGCTATCACTATAATAAAATCTACTGCAATTTACAGTAAAAATATTACCATTCTAATTCGTAATCTGCGATTTATACTTGAAACTTATTGTCATTAGGGTCATGACAAACGTAATGCATTAATGCATAATTATTATTTTTTGTACGACTGGCGGCAAACATTTTTTTCCTCATAATTATTTTGTTACCATAAAGCGGCAAGTAATCAGTGACGTAGAAAGTCTCACTAGCTGAAGTGCCACCTTATTTTCTTATATCTACCATGGACCATGGTAATGCTAATGACTAATGAATAACGTAACTCCGATACCAAGCGGCCAGTTTGAAGGCTACCTAACATTAGTGATGTACAATGTCAATAAAAACTTTTATTAATTGGATTTTAAGCTATATATTTTTTTTATGAATATGTTATAAAAACGGTTCGAAGCCTGTAACATGGCATGGTGCACGCTTATTCTCCGTGCTAATCTTATCAGTAGGAGGGAAAAAAATCATGAGTGGGAATCGCGAATCAGCAGTCGAAAGGTGAACAGATTTTGTGTGTAAGGTAATTTTTGATATTGAAGTTATCTTACTCATACTCATTTATTAATAAAATGTCAACATTTTACAAGTCGATACATTATAAAAAATCTATTAAATTTCAAAAATTTACACACTGATTGATTTCTTAAATTGACACATATATTTTAAGAAGATAAATTGATTCTTAATTTTTTCAATATATCCCAATTACACTAACTTATACCCTCGCTCACTCGCGTTACCTGGGATAATGCTTTGATGTCTCATTTATAATATAATATTTGTTAAAGTTTAGTTTGTTAAGGTTTAGTTATATACTTTTAATTTTATGATGTTTTTTCTCTAATAAAAAGTAATCAGTTATCTTCATCGTATGATTTTGGTCTGCGAGAATTGTATGTTTTTATTTACGAATTCATGACATTAAGATGTAATAATATCTGTGAACTTTCGTCTAAGGTTGGACTTTACAAAACCATTATTCCCAGTAATACGCTTAATTTCGGCAACAATAATGTCAAAACCCCATATTAGATTGACGTTACTTTTCAAGAGTAAGTATTATTTATTTCTACTCCTAACCCAGCCTAGCTTAAGTTGCATGTTTAAAATAAATTTTTGTCATTGATTTTATCAGATAACATACGGCGTAAGAATAATTTCTTATGAAATCTAAAAATATCAATTAAAATTTAGTATTTAGTAAAATAAGGTTCTTTTTTTTTTAAGTAAAGCAAGCCGTCAGTTTTTATTAATTACCAGAAGTCAATATATTAAAAAAATAGATACAATAATATCGCAGCTTACTATTTGCAATTTAAGGTCTTTTCCAACAGCAGCTGCTGCAGTCGGCGACGTCGCCACAGGCGACAGCCATTGATGAAGATTAATATACCGCTTTGGTAAAAGTTTTAGAGAAACGTCCGCTTGCGCATAAGCTCGTTCTAGACAAGCAGCAGCCGTACCATCCAGCGCGAGCGCCGGCTCAAGTAAAGCGCCACCACTTTCTAGCACTACCATGATTGTAACAAAATGGTTAAACAATCAACAACACAACACTTAAGTCACTTAGCTAACGGTATCCGCGAAACGGGACTACATGTCTATTTCGCAGCACGTGCCGACACATCGGCGAGAGTCGCGGAACTGGCGCGGCGCGCACCTGCCGTCGCGGTTACCGCCCGCGCCCCGCTTGCGCCTCCCACCGATTTGACAACAAACACCGCCGCTGCACCAGGCGCCCTGCACTAACTGCACTTTCAACAACAATATTAACTAAACTTTGTGTTTATTTTTTAAGGTTATTTATGAGACTAAATATGTATATAGGAGATGTAACTATATAAAATATCATAAAATAATTAAAAATAATCAGGAAATTTTAACACACGAGAACTCCGTGATCTGTCACGGAAGTTGTTATTATTTGAGGTTCCGTAACCGTAGGTATAAACGGGGACCCATTCTTAAGGCTTACTAACACAGAGCACTTAATCTTGAACCATAACCATAAGAGTATACAGACCCTTGAACATTTCACATTTTACAGTTACGCGGAACTCGGAAGTCGGATTCGTTAGCGGTACGCACATGCTTCAAACAAAATGTTTGATGGATGTTTTTGTTCGTCCGTCCGTACACGACTAAATAGATCGTTGGCTCACTGTTACAGGACTCTCTATGTTTCAAAAATGAATGAATTTGACTTATAACATAGAATCTTGTAATATTGGACCAGCGACATGCGCCGTATCCAAACAAGTCCGATGATATTACTACAATACGCTTGTATTTTTTTTGAAGATGTTAATAATTAAATGACTCTATTGGATTGGACCAAATGAATAAAAAGGCCATGAGGGTTAGAAAATATATTCTACTAGCTGTGCCCCGCGGTGTTACCCGCTCATCCCACGGGAACACTAAATTTTTTCGGGATGAAAAGTATCCTATGTCCTTTCCCGGGTCTCAAACTATCTCCATACCAAATTTCATCTAAGTCGGTTCAGCGGTTTAAGCGTGAAGAGGTAACAGACAGACAGACAGACAGACAGACGGACAGACAGACACTTTCGCATTTATAATATTAGTATGGATTGGGCAATCTCTTTTAAGTCCCCGTGACTTAACACTTGGCTGTTCTTTATCTAATCGATATTCTCAATATAATTTTAATAATTTACAGTTTTATTTATCTTTTATTTATAATCCTTTAGACACATAGTTGCGTAGAGAAATATTAAAAATTGGTCTGAGTTTGTAAACGCCCCAACATTTTACAACACGCAAACAATGCACGGGGATATGGATAAGATAGGACAACAAATTGTTCGCACTAAAGTTCGCAACGGCATTACGCCACACCCCTACGCTGCTAGACAATTGCGTAATCCCGACTAAAAACAATTAATTCCAATACAAAAAACAATTAATTACAAAACAATAAACAACTAAAGGCGTCTCCACCCCAGTAAAATATGACCTATTTATTAAACTAATCGCAATTAAAATATGGACGTGAAAAATAATATAGTCGAGGACATAAATATATGAACATACCCTCGGATTCAAAAATAAATTTACAGAATGGTACATACATGCAGCTATTATGTAAGACAACAGGAGTGTGCACTCGGAATAAGAATGTACACAAAAGAGTAGTTCCTTATACTACAGAGTATCAGCTATTTTTTGGTGAAAGAATTGTCTCTGAATTTTTAAAAATTATTCTAATTTGCAAAAGTGAAAATGTGACATCTGAGAAAACATTGGTAATCCAAGAAAATTAGATTGCAATATATGGAAAATTTGGCAAAATTAAAGGACAACTTTTATCTATCAGGATATGTAGGTTATAGAGCCAAGTTTAATTTTATCTACTCTCCCCCCCTCTCAGGGGTGAGCGTCACCCCCCCGCGCCCTCGAATGTGTCCCGGAGCGCGGTATTTTCCACTTTAGAAGAAAACCGTGTACGATACATACAAAAAGTATATGAACGAAATAATCCTGAATAAATTTACTATAAACCTTTCATACATACAAAAGCGATAGCACTTATACAATCGGCGCAATCTGTTACCAAATACTAACGTTTTTAATTATTGATCTTTTTTTTCTACTAAAAGGTTAGTTATCTCAAAAACTGCACACTTCTCGGCCAAAATATGTATGACAAAAGTAAAGAATGGACAATGTTCTTTCTAAAAATATATAATTTATTTCTGTTTCTCTTTCATTTACCGTTGCAATGCTATTTTTAAAATTTATGTCATTTGGCCATTATGCGAAATATAAATATTCGTACTAGTTAAACGGTGTTACTTGCAATACCATAGACTTCTTATATGTTTTTCTGTAATCTACAAGTATTGAACTATATTCTGTATTTTTTTTTTTTACTTAGCCTCACTATTTTAGGAAATAAGGGGTGTGTGGGGAAATCGTCAAGTTTTGCTCATTTTCGTAAATAACTTCAAAACCGTTTAATTTAGAATTATATAATACATATATTTGAGATGTTCATAATGTACCCTTTCATTTGATATGTCACACGATATACTATGCCATTTTTTTTTCTATTTTGCTCCCTAAACTGGCCCTCATGTCAAAATTTATTTATTTGCGTTACTTTACGTTACACGTCCATGTTTGGGTCATCAATTTACATACGTGTACAAAATTTCAACTCAATCGGTCCAGTAGTTTCGGAGCAAATTGGCTATGACCGACACGTATGTAAATTGATAACCCAAATATGGAAATGTAACGTAACGTAAAGTAAATCAAGTAATTTGAAACATGGGGGCCCGATTTGAGGGGTAAATTAGAAAAAAAAAATAGCAAAGTAAATCGTGTGACATATCAAATGAAAGAGTTTATTATGAATATCTCAAATATATATATTTAATAATTCAAAATTAAACGGTTTTGAAGTTATTTACGAAAACGAGCAAAACATGACGATTTCCCCACACACCCCTTATTTCCTTAAACAGTAAGTCTAAAAAAAAAAAAAAATACAGGATATAGTTCAATATTTGTAGATTACAGAAAAACATATAAGAAGTCTATGGTATCGCAAGTAACACCGTTTAACTAGTACGAATATTTATATTTCGCATAATGGCCAAATGACTTAAATTTTAAAAATAGCATTGCAACGGTAAATTAAAGAGTAACAGAAATAAATTATACATTTTTAGAAAGAACATTGTCCATTCTTTACTTGTCATACATATTTTGGCCGAGAAGTGTGTAGTTTTTGAGATAACTAACCTTTTAGCAGAAAAAAAAGATCAATAATTAAAAACGTTAGTATTTGGTAACAGATTGCGCTGATTGTATAAGTGCTATCGCTTTTGTATGTATGAAAGGTTTATAGTAAATTTAGTCAGGATTATTTCGTTCTTATACACTTTGTATGTATCGTACACGGTTTTCTTCTAAAGTGGAAAATACCGCGCTCCGGGACACATTCGAGGGCGCGGGGGGGGTGACGCTCACCCCTGAGAGGGGGGGAGAGTAGATACAATTAAACTTGGCTCTATAACCTACATATCCTGATAGATAAAAGTTGTCCTTTCATTTTGCCAAATTTTCAGCTAATCTTACTGAATTATGGTTAAAGTTCGGGACGGCAAAAAACACACTTGTACTTTGAAGTTATGGAGTGGTTGGTATCAAATTATTTGCCATACTTTAAGAATTAAAAATTAGAAAGACAACAATATAAAAAAAATTGAATAACTTTATGTACGAAGCCATACAATTATTTTAGAGTATGTACAATATAGTACGGTTAAGTAACTTTGTTTGGGATAATTGTTTTACAAATTCGTGATTCTGACTCTCACCGATGAACAGCAACTGCGACTTCGTCGTTGTACATTCCTCGCAAAAATTGGCTATGCTAACTTATAAGCCAGCATTTATTAATTATTATTGGCTTGGTCAATACATTCAATAATATATATTGAATCCCGAATAGTAAGAACAAACAAAACAAATGTGCCGTTACCATAGCGCGATTCCAACTTGAATCCAATTTATAAGAACGTCCCCGGGAGGGATATGTGGAAACAATGATAAAACTTGTCAAAATTCGATTACATGTCGCCCTTACAATAGTGAAGATGGTTATGTAGCACGTCGTTTGTAGAATTGACATTTATTGAGAATAATAAATCCAATTATTAAAATTTATCAGCTCCGAAGTGACAAATTGAGTAAAAATTACCTGTGGACCATATGAACCTAAAGAAAGTTCATTTGTCCAAATTGTTCCTTTTTTTAACCGAGTTCAAAAAAAGGAGGTACTCAGTTTGATCTGTAAGTATGTATGTGTGTATGTTTTGTCCGCGATTATATAGAGATTGGCTGAACCGATTTTGATGCGGTTTTCAGAAAAGAATTTGTTACACTTAGGAGAAGGTATTGGTATTTTAACTGCAAAGAAGAGGTAATGACAGTAAAAAAAAAGAACCGACTTCATAAAACAATTGGTGGATATTTAGTAAAATATTTTACTAAAAGTTGAACTAATTTATAGATTCTGCGATAGGTACTACAAATCTTAAGATTTGCTTGCTTATAATAGGTATGTGGACTGAGAAGCACTCACAAAAATTTATTATCCAAAATCCTGCCAACTTAGTGGTTCGATTTGTATTTTACATACTCCCGTATTAATTTTACTTAATTATACACACATATAAAAATATTTGTAAAACAGTTTAAATCTTCAGTTTTTTCATCACAAATCGGGGTTCCGAAAGTGTACGGATTGAGTGAGCATAAAAAAATATTTGTAAAACCTTAAATACGTAACATAGGTTTTACTAAAAATTAATATAAATTTCACTGATTTCGTTAGTAGTTTGTGAGAACTGAGTGAGCGCACGTTAAAGAATGTATAATTTTGATTTATTTTTTTACAGACATTAGTTTTTCAATTGTTTTAGAACTTTTACTAAATGAACAGCAATTTGTCTTTTTTTTCAGAAGGGTGCTCACTGTATCCACACGCGCACCTTGTTAACTACCTTGAAAATCTAATAAAGAGACTGACTGGAAGGAAACTGTAATTCATCGTTCTTAATGCTGATTCATCAAACCTGTAATATTAAGTCCTTACATATGAAATTGGCGTTTGGCGAACTGGCAACTTTGGTTCAAAATATGTGGCGTTCGGCTAGGAATTCCAAATTCAAATTTATTATTAATAATTTAAATACATGGGTATTTCTGTGTTCGAATTACGAAATTTATTTGTTATCGCGTCATTTGTTTTTCTTTCACATCGTTCTGTTCACAATATGGAGAACTTAAAATATAGCTATATTTACGAATATAAGTTTCACCTCGGCACCAGTGCTGCAGAAACGGCTCGTAGGATTAACAATGCGTATGGGAAAGCTACTGCAAAAGCAAATACGGTACTTTATTGGTTCCAACGTTTCCGTTCTGGAAATTTTGACCTACAGAACAAGCCCCGTGGACGGCCGGAGACACAAGTTGACAACGAAGAATTAAAAGCAATTGTGGAAGCAGTGGAGCAGATCCATCGCAAACCACGTCAGAGTTAGCGGCAGGCATCGGTGTGAGCGATAATAGTTATTTGTTATGCAAGGCTGCAAAGTTGTTATTTGGCGCGAGTGTTGAAATTGAAAGCTGAGCGAGCGAAGGAATCTAAGATTGAACCATGAGCGAAGCGAATGGTTCAAAGATAGATTCCTGAGCATAGCGAGGCTTTCAAGACACGAGAAGCTAAATAATTTTGCAGCCATGCGGAACACACAATTTTTCACCTCACTACAGCGAGGAAAATGCAAGATTCAAGGAAAACAATTAAAACATAAAACTTATCATATTTAATTTTGCCTTCTATTTAACACGTCAAATTTAAAACATAACACACTCAAATCCACACTAAATAAATACGAGAGAAGCACACATATTAAAAATTAAAAGTAATATGGCCGAAATTTGTATTATTTATTATTTATTTATTTCTTTATTAATTTTACAACAAAGATTACATATAATCTAAAGCCCTGCGAAACTGTTATGACAGTTTGTCTACAGGAAGACTTTTCAATACCTAATTAACTAAAAGTACAATTTATAAAAATCGGTATCAATTTTTTAAAGATTACGGTAGTGTATCTAGTAAATAATCGTGTATATTTTATCGTTGAGTTAGCACTGTTATATGATATTTGTATTTGAAACTACTTGACACATTCGTTGTAAATGTGAGATAATGGCATTCTGGAAAGGATTAGTTGGCCACTCGGAAGTATTTTCCATAACACTTGCTTTGGAAGTTATTGGACGATGGGATGGGATGGGATTATTTCGGCTTTATCTTCTTTAAAAACGCCAATAGTTTCGGTAAATTACTTATCGTCTCCAAATATTTATAACAAATCCTTTTTCGTTTTAATGCAGGCTTTTAGCATTGAATAAATACTCCAAATTGGGTTTAACTTTCTTGTTTTCGATATTTATAAAGTAAGACAACAGTATGTATTCTCCACAGAACAAATTTACGTGCTGAATTGTGAAAACTTCCAACTTTTTAATTATTATTTTTTTCTCGGGTGCGTTCAGAAATTACACTCTTAAGTTCCAACTTTTATAACAAATAAATATTAAAATTTGTGTTGTATTTAATATATTTAGTAGTCAAAATATGTACATGAAACTGAAATACTTACTATTAATATGTATATATATATATATATATATATATTCAACATAAAATGAAGTGTAGAAAAAATAAAAACTTTTAACCACAAACCAGGTTTCTTGACGTGATATTGTAGTTGTATTTTTTTTTAAAAGAAGTATTCAAACGTACATATGATTTTAGCCGGCCTGACCAGATCGCCCTTTATTAGCGTGCGTTGATTGGTTATTCGAAGATTTATCGACTGATGAAATTAGTCACGCGTTGAAGGAGTCTTAAATATAAAAAAGTTACATGCACCACAGAGAATCAAAATCGTCGTGTTCGAAATTCAAATGACTTTTGCACGCTAGCGGATAAAATAGACTTTTGCACGCAGATTTCGCCTTATAAACGGAGGTTTTCCGAGCGAGTGAGGTGAAAAACCATTTTGATTCACTTGAAACAAATTGAAAAAGTGAAAAAACTTGAAAAATGGGTACCGCATGAATGGTCAATCAATCTAGCCCACTGCTGCTTCAGGACAACGCTCGACCACATACGGCACGTTTGACGGCCGCAAAACTAAGGGAGCTGCGACTGGAATGTCTTCCGACACCCACCATACTCCCCGGACCTTGCTCCAACTGATTACCATTTTTTTCGGAATTTGGACAACTTCATGCAAGGAAAAAAAAACAATTCTCACGAGGCTGTCCGAACGGCCTTCAAAGATTTATTGATTCTCGCTCACACACTTTTTTTAGTAAAGGAATCAATGAACTACCTTCGAGATGGCAAAAGTGCATAGATAGCCATGGTACATACTTTGACCAAATAAAAAAATAGTTTCATGAAAAAATCGTGTTCATTTCTGCCATATGAAACGCCAATTTCATATGTAAGGACCTAATACTCTAGCTTTTTGAGAAGAATATTATGCCTTGGACAGTCAAATGCCTTCTATTAGGTCACAGAATATGCTCTCACATTGCTGTAACCTATCCAAGGATTCAAGTAAGAACTCTACCACCCTTCTGATGGCTAATCCTGTGTATTTTCCAGGTCTGAATTCATAATAGGAGGAGGTGAATAAAACGTTTTCCGCAAAGATTGCCACTATTCTTGATTTGAGAGCCATCTCCAACACTTTTAAGAAAACTGGTAAAATGCAGACTGGTCTACGAGTATAGTTGTTTGTATCAGAGGTATCTCCTTTTTGTGTAAAGGCACTACTCTGCCACGTTTAAGTATATCTGGAAATACTCCCTCCTCAAAGCAGCAATTACTGCAGGAGCAGTTCCAATTTAATTAATAAGGACTCGGTTAAAAAAGTCACCTTAGCATGCTCGGCTAGTGCGTTTGTAAATATCCTGTATATGCAAATCTAGCCTACGTATTAGCTGACTTCCATTCTTGTTACCGTACTTGTACGTGTAAGTCAGATATTTAATTATATAAGTCAGATTTATATTGTACAGTCGAGTACATTTACATCTACACACTTACGAGAACAAAAATATCTGAACACGACTTTATGCTCCTAACAATAGGGTCGTGTTCAGATATTTTTGTTCTCGAAGTGTGTAGATGTAAATGAACTCGACTGTACCATTGATACGAAAAAAAGCAAATTAAAGTATTTTTTGTTACTTTGCCATACTTTGATTTGCCAATTGAAGTGATTGTTAAATGAATAGTTTGTCTAGTAAATGATTTCTGTAATGTACAGGCATGTTTTCTTGATACGGGTAATTTGTAAATGGTAAAATTGGTAAAGTTATGAAACGTTATTTGTGAGATGTATATTTGTGAAACGATTTGCGTGAAATGATAAGCCACCATTTGTAATATCAAAGACGAAGCAAAGCGTGAAAATGGAATAGTAAATGCAAAAAAAGCTATGTAAGATAAAATATTACACGTTAGATCGGTGTACCCTGCAACAAACTTTACCTTTCAGTCAGTCGATTCATATTTCAAATGGAGCGCATTTGAGCTTAAGGACATACTAAAAAAAAAACATAGCGTATATACAGTTATCACGAAAAGAAAGAATTCAATTTCTTGAGCTGCCATAAAAGTGTAGAAAATAATAAAGCAATTAAGATCTACGACGGAATATTTTTCCTTGTCAACCGGTTCTGTATTCTCTAAAGCAGTGCCGTCAGAGCTTTTCGTTTGTAAAGTTAAGGGCCACGGTAAAGCAGCCTGTCGCTCATGTACAATAGTGTATACGGCAAGTTGAGCACAACGCCTAGTTTACAAACTACGCCTCGCCTCTGTTTACTATGTAATCAAATACCTATATTTAAGAAATTTGAAAATGACGTTTTTTGCATTTAAAAAAACATTAATATAGTAAGTAGTATATGAGGCTCGTCTAGTAGTCAGTAGGTTGTTTTTCTCAAATATATTTTGCATTATAAAAAACAATACTATACATACAAAAAAAAACAATACGTTGCTTTTAACTTTGTAATTATTATTTAGATTAAGGGTCGTTTATAATCCTCCATCTGAACTATTTTTGATAGCAAACCCTTGAAAAAACCGAAAATATCTACAGAATTTTGCTTAAATCTTCCAAAAGCTAGAAAAATCTTGGGCAATGTTGTTGAAAATTAACTTTACTATAATTTACATTTACAATTTTGTTTCTATGACAGAGTTACGGAGATAAGCGCAGAGAAAAATAGAAGGAAGGCGCATTTCCCGAAAATTTGACAAATTTCTGACTTCAGAACGCTGTAGTTCAGTTGTTGGTGTAACGTAACCCTAAAGCCCCTTCATAACTGGAGTAGGCGGAGAGGTTCAAGGACCCCCCCCCCCAAGAAATTACAGCCGGAGAGAAAATATTTGTATCGCTGTATGGGGGCAGAAGAGAACATTCCTTCGTTATAGCAAATTGAAGACCAGTACCACCAAGCTCTATCTGATAAAACTACCCCCGACCACTAACGCAGCAGATTTCCACTTCCTGAGGACATACCACCAGGTCATGGAGTGGATGGGGATTGTCAAAGACCCTATCGAGTGGGGCTGGTGCTTGGAGCCCTCCTGCTCCCCCCAAACCTACTCAAAACCATCTCATTCAGATGCACAACTGGCTGTATGGGGCATGCGGCTGTTGAGAAGCGGCCCTAAAGTTTTCCACGTTTTGCAAATTCTGTGCTGGGCAAGAATGCGATAACCGGAAGAGAAATCATCGTCGACGACGAAGAAGACAACGCCGATGTAATAACTTCACTAGTTGATAAAAATAAAGAACTCACCTTCATTAACTCTCCCTCTACGAAACGAGCAAAGCGTCTGTAAATTTGGTGTTGTAAATAATAACTTTGTTTATATAAAAGAATCCTTAAAAAAAATATCTCTGTGTTGGTGGGTTATTTGAAATTAAACATCACTTCTCACCAGTAGGTATTCAAATGAAGTATTAACCCTCGAGCCTTACGCTGTAACATGTAAGAAACTCAACTAGGATTGGTAAAAATTGCAAATTCCAGCCAAACATGGAAAATAATAAGTGATTTTATTGATACAACTTTTACTTTTACACCCCACTCCGTCCAGTTGGTTTAAAATAAGTTTCTGTCAAAAATTTCATTTTAGTGACAAGCTTTTATAGCCGACTGTACTTTTCTTTGGATATCCATCAAATGCTCACTGAGACGATTCTAAAGAGCCCAAACTCGGTAGGGTTGCTTTTTCTATTATAGAGTTCCTATGGCCACCTTCCGACTCCATCATCAGATGAGCCCCATGGTACCATATTATTGTATTGTCATCAAAGTTAAGTAAGTATGCAAAATTCAGCTCAATCGGTTGACGATATCTGCCTCAAAATTGAGTTGCAAGGTTCCACCCGAACAAACATACTTACATACATACATACATTGCAAGTTAAATAATAGTATTTTATGCAACCGTTGTATAAGAGGGGGCAAAAAACGCGAGTGGCATGGGTTACGATGTGAGCGTAGCGAACATCGTAAGAAAGATGCCACGAGCGTTTTTTGACCTACTTATACAACGTTGCATACAATACTTTTTCTACGAGTCGACATTTCATAAATAAAATGCAAATAAACAACAAAGAAGCTCGGAATCAACAAAAAAAAAATACAGTGATAAACTTTTTTTTTACTGACGTCCATCTGTCAAAAAAATATGAACTTATACATAAAGGTATACGTTCACTATACTAAACATCCATGTACTGAAGATAAAACTTTTTTTTTAAGTTGGCTGCAATGCCTTAGTACGATAAGTTTTTTTTTTTAATTGCAAATTGTGTAAATACAGCTGTTTATCTTGTGATCTGTGGTACTAAGTGATGCTTTTTTGGCGACATTAAAACATCGTTTAGCAGTGTTTTTTTGGGCAGTAGAGTATAGACTTTTACAGACTTTCATAATTTATGTCTTTATATTAGAGTTAGTAACTATATAAATGACAGAAAAAAGTACTGGAGTAGAAAAAAGCTTTTAAAATGTACATGCGTTTTGTAGGCACTTAAATTCCAGACAAGTTTTATTCTGTTACTTGTTTTCATAGACTAGTCCGTAACTGAATTACAGCGTTCTAAAGCCAGAAAATAGATAAATTTCCGGAAAATGCGCCTTTTTACATTTATTTAATGTACATATTTTCGTAACTAACCATCCTAGACAACATATCAAAAATTCAGAACTACTGGACCCTTTCTAAGGCAAAACCCCTTTATTCATTGGATTATAGCTTGAGCCTGACCTGATTTACATTTGCCGATCACTGAATCCAAGGAACCATGATCGTAACATCACGTTGCAAACGTCACGTCAAACAACAGTGTTTACCTACCTATATAAAATGTTAAGTCGAAACGATAGAATATTTCGATACCTTAGAGCACAATCGTACTAACTTTTCGGAAAAAGTAGTTGCAAAGAGCGTTATCGTTAGTGCACAACTCTATGTGGTTTAAATTTCATTGGTTAAATAATTCTAATTAGTACAAATGTGAACTAAGGTAGTCTGGCTAGCCAAATAATGTTGACAGTCATTTTCCTGTGGTATTACCAATAAATAGTCTATGATTTAAACAATTTAGTAGGTGGGTCTTCTATGACTATAAGTAATTTTGATTCTTTATGTACATATCTAACATTCCGATCGAGTTGAAATTTGTACTATGACTTATGTAATTTCTTTAATGGATTAATATGGTAATTCGAGCTAGGTCTTATTTACACTACATTTAATTTTTCGCCTTGTATTATATGGTTAGAAAGTATGTCTGTCGTTGACTGTACTGTACATACTGGTAGATATTATGTGAGCTGACTATGAGTACACGTAGACATATATTTATTACCTTAGGTAGGTATCTTACGTGTGCATAGAAAATCAGAAATATTTTCTAGTATCAAAACTCCTCCTACACAGAGTGTGAGTAGCCAGCCCAGCCGCACATTTTTTTTAATTTCCTGCCTAAATTGAGTAATATTTCATTAGCCAGGCTATATCTATTCATTTCTTGTATACGTAGGGCATGTTTCGAATACATTATTTATGAACCAAATGACTAACTAAAACAGAAGCGAATTCTTATCATTAATTATTACACAATTTTAAAGGATTCTAAGGAAGTCGTCTATCTTACTGTTGTTACTGTCATTCTCGCCGTCTTAATTATCTGTTCTTTTCCACTAAAAATTCAAGCAGGGCATTTTAAATGAAGTTCTATAATTGTTTTGTATATTGATTTTGTTCATTCCTTATTTAAACAATGTTGGAATGGAGATATCTATTCTGTACAAACATACATTAGAAAATCTAGTTGCGCAATCTAGTTACACAATTTACTTAAGAGGACATATCACTGCTCCTTATCGCATACATTCAGTTCGAGTTAAGTTTTATTTTGTAACTATGTTAGGTCCAAACTTAACGTAATGGGGTTAAACAAATCGAGTTTCCGTTCTCGTTTGTTTCCTTCTAACCAATCTTTACGAAATTTTAGGAACTGAATATGAGGGAAATGTTCTGTGTCGGACCGTTTTGATGTTTGCGCTAATAATTACAGAATTTGTGTGCACTAGTCTTCCGTTTGTCGTGAAATTATGGCCTTAAACAGACGTACACAAATTCTATGATTATAAGCGCAAAAATCGAAACATTTTCATTTTCTTCCCATTCAGTTCTTAAAATTTCGTAAAGTGTTTGGAGAAGGAAGCAGACAAGAACGCAACCCCGATTTGTACAAGACCCAATGCATAATAGGTCGTCCAGTCGCATTTCAAGATACGATATTTATTTCAAATACTGGTATTTAAATCACAGATTGACTTTAATGATTTGACGACGCGTTTGGCGCAGTTTTAGACACCTGTCTACTGAGCCGGCGGTCCCGGGTTCGAATCCCGGCCGAGGCAAATATTTGTGTGATGAACTCGAATATTTGTGCTTGGGTCATGGTTGTTCTATGTATTTCAGTATATAGTTATCTATGCAAGTACGTATATCGTCGTCTAGTACCCATAACACAAGCCTTCTTGAGCTTAATTTGGGACTTGATCTATTTGTGTGAGGTTGTCCGATATGTATGTATATGTCTGTATAATGATTAAGGGATTACGTTACATACGAAGACATATAATAAAAATATAATGTTATTATTTTAAACTCGTACGCAAAAAAAACACGTTTAGTTCACATTTAAAGCAAAAAATATCGTGTATTTAAGATAAAACTGCTACATTGTTTGATATAAAATTATATTTTAAATTGAATATAGAATATTCTTAATCATCTAAAATGTCAGTAAGCTAAATTAAAAGTTACTTTTCTTGCAAGAGTGTTTGAGCATTTCTCAAAAAATTTGGCCACAATTAAGACAGAAATTAAGGCCCAATATAATTTTCCTATTTTGTTACCTTACTTACCTTACAGAAATACATTTACTTTTCAACAAGGCGGTGCCTCGTGCCATACCGCAAACACAACGATGGCGTGGCTGAAGTCCAAAAAAATACCTACCATGTCATGGCCGTCCAGCAGCCCAGACTTGTCTTTCATAGAAAATTTGTGGTGTAAAATGAAGAAAAAGTTGCGACGGGTCTCTTCTAGGTGAAAAAGCTGATCATCTTAAAGAGAAACTTACCTGTGTCTGGAATGAAATAACCCCTTAAGAATGGGCAGTCAAAGTTACACGCCGCCGCGCTTAAGAAAAGAACCAATATCAGCTTCTATTTAACAAATACCACAAGTGTGGTGTCATTTTCTGATAAATCGGGCATGAGTAATTAATTTTTAAGACATTTAATGTATAGTTTAATAGAAAAAAAGGAAAATATTGACGAACATATCAAAACTGTTTAGCAATTTTTTTACTCCACTAATAGTTTCTTTGAAAATCCTGAATTTTAAGTAAAACAAAAAATATACTTTATTATATATATTTATCATGAATATCTCTGAAGAAAATCGGATATAGTACGCGGCGGTGCCTGGGAACTCTTCCAATCGCCTAGTCTCACTTAATTTGTTGCAAGTATTAAGTTCTTTTCCTATGCAAAATTTATAGAATACATATTTATTTTAGTTACTGCCTGCCGCTTATGGTTTAATGCATCTACTTATAATATTATTTTTATATATATATTTCTATTCGTTAATTTTTTCAATTACATTTTCCACAACAGTGGCACAATTTGGCACATTAAATTTTTTACCTATAGTGAATAGTCGTAGTCAAGGGCCGGTTTATAATGATAAAATATGTGTGAAAGCAGAAGGCTTTTTAAGTCCAAGCTGAAATGGTGCCAAGACCGACAGGAACAAAGAGGGGAACATCGGATTGCCGAGGGAATGTGTTGCATTGTTAAAATACTGGTACAACAACCAGGTCAATCGAGTGAGATGGGCGGGAGAGGAGTCGGATGAGTATACGCTCCAGTGTGGTGTAAGACAGGGTGGCTAGGCATCGCTTATATTATTTAATTTGAATGTGGACGAGTTAATTCGGGTTGTCATATTACTGGGACATGCTTTAACAACCTCAGCTATGCAGACGATATGACGCTGCTGGGCCCCTCAGTCGACTCGGTGCGGCAACTTATCGCTATATAGCGATATGGGATAGGTATATGCCGAGCGACATGCTCTTAGGTACAAAGCTGCCAAAAGTGAAGTTGTCATATTCAAAGCACGCAAATATAACCCAACAACGGAGCCTAGGATCGTGCTGTGCGGCGTGGCGTACCTTTGAAGCGAGTGGATAGGTTTAAGTACCTGGGGCATATACTCACGGAAGATCAAAGCGATGAGCACGATCTCGAGAGAGAAAGAGAGACGAGAGCTACGTCAGTACGTGCTATGCTTGCCCGCAAATTTGCACGGTGTAACAAACAAGTAAAATTGGCGCTATTTAAAGCATACTATCAGACCTTTTACACGTGCAGTCTGTGGGTAAGATTTACGCACAGGGCATATAACACGTTACGAGTACAGTATAACAACGCCTTAAGGATGTTGTTGAGGCTGCTTAAGGCTGGTTTTAGTGTCGCACTGAACGTCGGTGCGGATTGCTCCGCATCGACCAATATGGTATTAACTTCAGGGAGCGCTTTAGAATGAAGCTGACGGGTCCGTGCGGACGACCGCCCGCGCTCCTTGCAGTTAGTGATGGGTAGCTACCGTTAATACTACCAAAGTGAGTATTTTCCCAGTAATGCTACTAGTAATATTACTAAAAATTGGAAATACAGGGTGTAACCGACGGTGTGCCGAAAACTGAAACCATGGCTTCAGAACATTATTCTGGGCTGGAAAATCGTGGAAATTTCTTTGAGAAAATTCACAAATTTTCCTCGCGAGTTTTCATTTTTTCTTTATTTTTCCGTTAATCGAACTCTACCAGTAACAATTTTTCATGAAAAATCGCATGAAAATAGCATTTTTCGCAAAACACACAATATATCACAAACAGTATTATGTAAGCTTAACGGTACAACACGGAGCCCGTGGAGTGGGGCAGATAACGGTACTGGCCGGTCATTGATCCGCCAGGCCAGTGTGCCCGCGCAGGCCGCTGCGGTCGGACGCATGTCGGATTAATGTTTACCTACCCGCACATTTTATTTGCTTGCTTGAATGAAAATCTTGTTAGACTGTTTTAATTTATCGGTCAGTTGTTATTGGTGTTAGGTAGTACACTAGTTGCGTTGTTTTTATGGTTGCATTCATTCATGTCATTCGATGCGCATTGGCGTAACGGTATGTTTTGCGCTGACGCGTGAGTGGAGTGGGGAACGCCTGGACCGGTCGCTCGCCGCGTGCTCCCCTCCCCGCGCGTCTGCACCCGAGAGAATTGGACGCAATACATTGCGCGTCGAGTTTTATAATTTATTTTGGAAAATGTTATCCTTGAGTTTTCCGAGAAAATGAACACTCGTTTTCAGTTCGTGATTATGGTCTAAAACTACGGTTTTCGTTTTCGGTACGCTGTCGGTTACACCCTGTATACGGTAAGATTCAGGATTTGAATTAAAATTCAGTTTTGTTTTGCGTAATACTGAAAATGGACAGTTTTGACATCATTCGTAGTGAAGAGCAATGCACGGCTTTCTCCAGAAAGTAAATTACCAATCTTACCAGTAACTTACCCAATGTTACCTGGTATCTTACCAATGTTACTAGAAATAGTACCGCCTCGTAAATCTACACACACCTTTTTTAGTCGTTCCAGATCAAGTTTGCTAGGTCCGAAATAAAAAATGAATACATGAATAAATAAATAATGATATGATCTAAAATAAGTTTCTGTCAAAAATTTCATTTTAGTGACAAGCTTTTATATCCGACTGTACTTTTCTTTGGATATCCATCAAATGCTAACTGAGACGATTCTAAAGAGCCCGAACTCGGTAGGATTGCTATTTCTATTACAGAATTCCTATGCTCACCTTCCGGCTCCATCATCAGATCAGCCCCATGGTACCATATTATTGTATTGTCATCAAAGTTATGCAAGTATGCAAAATTGCAGCTCAATCGGTTTACAATATCTGCTTCAAAATTGGGTTGCAAGATTCCACCCGAACAAACATACTTACATACATACATACACACATTGCAAGTTAAATAAAAGCTTTTAATATGATATGATACGCAAACTTGGTAGCATTTTCAAAGTTATGCACGACACTGCAAAAGTTACACGTGTAACTTTTCTTATTTAGTAGTATTTTCTGTAAAATGACAATACAACTTCCTGGTTTTATCGTGACGCATCATATTGTTCACTCACAACAGTCACAGTCAAGTCCAGGGATCGGATATTCGGATGCGTGATACCTATCATCATCCCATGCGAGTAGTCTTTCTGCATATCCTCAATAAAAGGCTTGAAAGTTTTATCGGCGGGCAGATTGCAAAGGAACAGGCAGGTTTTGTCAGAGGTAGAGTACACGCGAACAGATATTGATCATCAGGCAGCTCATCGAGAAGGCTAGGGAGTTCAACGTGCCGATGGCCCCATGCTTTATTGACTATGCGAAGGTCTTTGACTGCATCAGCTGGAAGAAGATGTTTGCAGTCATGAGAGAGATGGGTATACCAGATCACCTAATTTTCCTTCTGCAGAACGGTCAGAACCTGTACCTCGACGGCAATTCTAGGATCAGAGTAGAAGACACCGAATCAGAAGGCGGCCGGGTGGAGGGCGAGCTGTGAGCTGTGACGGGGCGGTGGTGCTGATCCGGTGTCGAGTAGTTACGTGTGCGATAATGCGATTTTAAGTTAATGTAATGTCACTTGGAAACTCAGAAATATTTCGGGGTCATTTTGATTGTTTATTTGTGTTAAAAGCCAATATATCACTTTTTTACTTCAATTGATAACTTCTTCTTTACTTTTTGTAATAATATTTTACAAAAAAAAACTCGTTCGGTACAGTTATATTGAGCTTTATCTCTATAATAGATAAAACCGTGGTGGTCATAAGCACACCGACAGTCATTGGAGTATTGATTCAATTATTCACACGACATGCCGCTCCCAGCCGCATCATCCGCTTGCTGCCAAATTAAAAGTAAATAACGAAATGAAAACAAGCGCCCTCGTGCCGCCCTCGGGACTCGCAAACCTTTTACCGTTGTCGAGTAAACAACTATATCTAACACTACCATTTTATCGGGTATCTGCTAACAATGCCACAATGCAGATATTTAAAACTACGGAAATTCATCGATCGTTTTTCTAAACCCCGTAGTAAATGATTGCGCCATCTTAAAGGCGCATTTCGCTTGCATTGCAGTAGTCTAACATCTTGGCAAGATTTGGATAATGTTATCTGTTGTAAGCAAAACTGTCTTGAAAGTGGTCGACCTGGCTTTTACTGATAGTAGGACAACTTAACCGGGTAAAAGGTATATATTAATCTCCCCCGCCCCCTATATATTAATCTGCCGCGCTTTAGTAAATCCCAAATTCTCCTCTTTCGTTCCCCTACTAAGAAGCCATAGGCAAAGAAAAAGGCATATCTGTATTCCACATCATTATCAAAATACAGTGGAAGTACGAAAACATAGCATCATTAGCGGCAACGTCAGCAGACGTGTAGTGTCACATAAGACAGGTGACATAGTAACGAGCGTCCGTGGAGCCGCGTCATCGTCGCGAAGTAGTAGCCTCTTGTAGCGAAATTGTCCGCAAAGACTATTTACGCGAAGTAGGAATCGTTACGTCATCAAGTTTGTTTGTGTTCACGAAGGTAACGTTTATGAAAGCAGTGCTCGGAAATAAACGGGTGTAGACCCTAAACAAAAATAAATAAGTTTTTTATGACTGATAAATTTAATTATACTCGTTAACTTATTATTTTTATGTTTTTTTATTAGATTAAATATTTCACCCTTGTTATCACGAGACCGCGAATAGAAATAACAGCACGTTACGTCACACTCAGTACTTTGGTTTTTCTGCGGATAACCTTATTATCGAATCAGAATTCTATCAAGCAGAGATACTCCGAGCCCTTTCCACGCCCGCGATTAACCGTTTCCATTGCACTTTGCGTCACTCTTAGCCGCCTAATGAGTCCCATTGTGCACGACCATATCTCAGTACCGCAAGTTATGTTATCACTGGCAACTTGTAATGTTCGAAGACTTTCGTCTTCAGGCACTGTAGAACTTTTGGTATTCGGTTGGGCAGCTTCCCAAACGCTGCCCAACCAAAAGGAGTTCAAATCTTGTATGGAAATTGCTTAACTTTTGAGTTATAGGTATAAAACTTTGTACAGATTCTCTACCCAACAAAAATAAAACTAATTTCAGGATTTTTTTTTACTGGTTATAAAAGTGTTACATATTCCTCATGCAAAATCGTTGTGAATTGATTGTTTGAGTGAGATGGATAATATTTCGTTTAGTGATAAAACACTACTAAGAACCATTTTCTTATTTATTGCTTTCATTTGAAATACAAATATGATTCATAGAATTGTCTGAAATCACCCCCTAAGATCATTAGTTGGTATGCCCAACTAAACAACCAAGGATTATGGGTCGATTGCAAAAAATTGTACATAGTTAAGGGCTTTAATTAAAGCAAAACTTAATTGATTCCTTTGTGTGTCGAAAGTTACCCATACATTTTGTATGACTAACTTTCGTCACACAAAGGAAGTGATCGTGATTTTTTGTTAACTAAGCCTTTAATTATGTACAATTTTTTTGCAATCGACCCTTATTTGAACACGATGTTTATTATCTTTATAAATTCTAAATGAACAAAACATAATTAATTAAAGGTTTATTATGTTGTCGTTGAAAATTAAACACTACACTTTTACTTAATGTTTTGATTGCGTAATTTCTTTAACACCATACGAATAAAATATTAAAGGTTTATTTTGGATAATAAAAAATATAATCACTAAACAGTTTCTCTATTGTTTTCAATCAGTTAATTAATAAGCATAAAAGTGAAGAGGGTAATAATAATAACAGGCAGAGCTGCTGGAGGGGGGGGTGTTCTTTTTATAATCCTTTAATTTTTAATTTAGTATTTATAGTTTATTGAGTATTTAACAACTCTTTTACCACTTATCATTTGAATATTGTAAATATGTTTTTTTTTGTTTATTTATAAATAAACTGTTAGAACAGCATAAAAATTAGTTTATAAATTTCTTATCATAAATATAAACAACCTCAGATAAGGATTTACTGCAATTGCGTTAGATATTTTATCATATAACATATAATAAATAAGACCTACTCGAAAAAAGACACAAACAATACAGAACATAAAACTTAAAATTAGAGGTAGATAACAGGCGGACGAAAGACTGTACACGATAAAATCCGGCCACTTTGTCTCTTGTGTAACTTTTTAAATTAAAGTCATATGTACTTGAAATTTTGTTATATTATCCTATGGAAACCAATGCAAATATTCCAATTACTGCTACGGATTATAATGCAATAATTTTAAATGTGTCATCAAAAAAAAAATGTTTTCGTAATAGAATTGTTTCCGAGCACTTTTTCAATCCCCTTTCCAATCAATGAATCTTGGTTCAAACAATTAATATTTGGCTATTTGCCACTACTGTCAATTCTAGCTCTAACGATCATTGATTATATTCTTACGGTATAACAACGGGTATAAATACTAAGTACAAATAGTTACAGAATAGTACATTATATATATTTTTTTATTTTATCTGCCATCATATAATTAATTTAATAATTATTAATTTGTCGTCATGCCAGATTATAACATTATGACAATAGGCACTTACATATATGATACATGTTCTTTGGAAGTGGTAAGTACTGAGAATTTCGACCTAGATTAATTTCACTGATAGGTAATTCGTAATCAGCTCGTTTTTTAAACAACAGTCAGCAAATGCCGTGATTACATCCTCCTTCATTAACACTACAATCTTTAAACTGCTTATCTAAAATTATATCTTGCTTTAGTTGCCATCACGATAGAAAAATCTGTCATTTTCAGAAAACATGTACATAGTTAAAGGCTTAACAAAAACAAAATTTCGATCGCGTCTTTGGTGTAACGAAAGTTACTCATACAAAAGATATGGGTAACTTTCGTTACACAAAGGATCCAATTAAGTTTTGTTTTAATTAAAGCCCTTAACTTAGTACATGTTTTTTAGAAAACGACTCAAATATTCCTAAAAAAATATCCTTTATACCTATCCTTTTAAGTGTGTAGCGTAGCTGACTCAGTCACGTGCAAATATATTTTCCATGAAAATTTTGAAAATTCACAATGATTTGAAAGTGATGTCTTACTCGGAAGTAATGGTTCTAAACAACAAACATAAGCACGACAGTGGGTTGAACGGCCGCATGGCCATCGAAGCGTGGCTCTCACGGCTCCGCTAACTGCTTTTACTAATAATAAATACGAGACTACATGTATCTTATAAGCGAAATGAATTCTTTACAATAATTCGGTTATAATGTTTTAGTATCAGGATCATGATCATGATCTATGTCTTGAATGATGATCTCAAATGAAATTTTGGTAGAAATACATATTTGTACACGAACAACTCATATTCTAGAAGAGGGATATCCGGTGAGAAACGCAAATCGTGTCAGTTTGTATTCAATGGGAACGCGGGCAAAGTTTTACCACTAACCCTGACAAGTGCTTGTATATTTTCAGGGTACAAGTATCTGGCCAAAAATATACCACCTTAAGGTCTTCGCACATTATAACAACTCAACGGCGACTCGATTCTATGCCAAATATTGAAATTTAAGCCCTATGTCATATTTACTAGGTTTCATTTCAAAAAATGATATTAGTAGTGGACGACGCGTCGTACATTTTTTGAAATTAAACCTAGTAAATATGACATAGGGCTTAAATTTCAATATTTGGCATAGAATCGAGTCGCCGTTGAGTTGTTATAGTGTGCGAAGACCTTTAGACTTCTTTTTTAAAATTCATTCAGGAAAAAGGATGTGTCGAAAAGTTTGTTGCATATTTTATGAATTCCAACTAAAAACATAGTGATGAGATGAGGCATTTATTCAAGGAAATATTGACTTTGTTATAAAATAAGTAAAGTATTTCTAATTCCCAAGAAATATGTAAGATCAGTGCAAGTAATGTGATAGTAGTTTAGCAGAATTACAATAAATACTTGACATTGCCAGGTATTCTAAATAATTTTAACAGAGTAAAGCTCTAACGATATGCTACTAAATAAATGCAGTTGTTGGGTATGATTTCTAGTTATTGAATTATGACTAAATCAAGTGGTAAATATTCTGCACCATTGAAATTCATATATAATTGATTTGAAGGAACACAATGGTGAATCCTGTTCCACCGTGACACAATTTATAAACTAGTACGGCGAGCAGAAGACGCTTACTCGCGCTCATTAGTCTCATTAGCTCATTACATTATTCAGCAGTGTTGTACTTAACGCCTAATGTTATACGTAATAAGTAACTACCGATAGACATATAAGTTTGTAACCTTTACATTTACATCACTCAATAAAGTTATTATTTTTCACAATTCCAGATGCATAAAAGATATGATACACCATACTGCGTTTCTGCGTGTTGATTACGTTAATATTCTTCAGAATAGATGAACGATATCTTATTGTAGTGTATCTCTTGAAAGTAATAATTTTCGCCCACTTGTTTTTATGATGCTTTCCTACAGATATTATAAATGCTTGACGAGAACTTCCGTAGATCCATCTTGTATTTTTTTATTAAACACCATATGAGCCCCGGAATTCCAAAAACGGTAAAAAATATCTAACGCGAAATATTCAACATAAATAATAATGTTTCTGTTTGGCCTTATGGCTGACTGATAGAAAATGCCTCATAACCGCCATTTGTATACATATTTGTAACGTCTAATGTGCAATAAAGTAAAAATAAATAAATAAGGTGCTTTTCTGCAAATATATTAGGAAATAGTCACCAATCTACATTTTGAATACCATATATCAGTGTCATGAAGTTCATTTGGTGCTATTTTTTTTTAAATAGGGTAAAATTTCGGGTGCCAATCATGTTTGATTTAAAACAAAATATATAAATGAGAATAAATATAAAAATACAATAGTCAAAAATATGGACATAATTACTAATTTTGCTTAAACGCACGATTTTTTTTAGAAACCCTGCCATATTTTTTATTCGGAGAAGATCGTAAGTAACCTTTATATTGATTTGGACACAAGCATTTTTGTTTCATTTTTTATTTGTTTACGTTTGGTTAGGTCAGGTTAGTTAGTACTTTTTCAGCAGCATTTTACGGGTTTAAATTTATTGATTCGCCACTTGAACTTGACATTCTTTTAGTAGACTTTCACAAATTAACTTAGAAATTCACAAAACACCAATAAAAAATGTCGGGGTTATTTGTAAAACGCGCTCGACATATCTACTACTGCGCATGTGCAAATTGCATTTTTTTTATATTTGTCTAATGTCAAAATGGCATGAGCGCGTGTACAATCAGCCAAAAATATTTAATGAATAAGGATTTAATATTAATAACGTGTTTACTGAAGTATTGTTTTTTTTTTGTACTTTTATACACGATGATTTTTAATCGGTGATCAGGAGTAGAAAAATATTAATATTTAGCTAAAATTAAACTTAATACGCGAGGTCCCGCGCAATTACCTCACTGTTAAATTTATTAAAAGTTAAAACATAATTAAAACTAATAACCACTAGATACATGGTCATCCTACATAAATTATTGAAGTACGATTACTTACCTACGTCAAGTGTCATCGCTTTGGCGGGAAATTTTACGAAATTATCTACGACTTTGTTTATGTAATGACAATGACAAGTTATTACTCATAAACAGACCCCGTTATCAAGCGGGCAGTTTGGTGGCTAGTGACATTAGTGATGTAGCCACAACGTCAATAAAAATCTTATTTATTTAATTAAATTTTCAGATATATATTTCAGATTAAGCAGTTTGCTATTCCTCATGATGTCTAGAAATTAGGTGCTTTTTGACGTTATACATTTTAAATACAATAGAAACATCGCAAAGTGTACAGTGAACTTTGTCATTTTGTACGTTCAGTTCGGGGTTTTCCATAATTACGATATCCATGACCGGAAATATATATATTTTTTTTTTTACATAAAATTTCTTCAGTTCCGATAGGTTGACATTTCTTGACGCTGTCACTAAAGTATAAAATCAAATAGAATCACTTCGATGACATTTATTGCAATAAGACTGAACAAACTCTTTACAACCAGTTTATGCAGGTTTAGAGCATCCATATCTAACCTTTTGATTGCTCATTCCCCTCCTTACATCTTTTCCTAATACTGATAAGATTAACACGGATAATGAGCGTGCACCGTGTTACTTAAGAAATCGATTACTCTCTCTGAGCAGACCCAGAACAGCTTTATTGGATATACTCATGAATAAATAACTTCTTATAAAAGTTTTTTGTTGACATTGCACATCACTTGCCACCAAACTGCCCGCTTGATAACGGGGTCTACTCGGGTCATTGTCAGTTCAAAAAACAAAATTTGTCCCTTCGGTGGTCAAAAGTTAAGAGCTTGCATGAATCTAGGTTGTGTTGCTATTACATCGGATTATGGAAGAGGGAATGTTCTTTATTCTCACAGGCATTTAAACAGAAAATTAGGCACTGGAATCCTTAATTTCGCGAATGTCCCCGGAAAGACGCGCACCTAAATCTGACAATGAGTGGGTACTCATAAATTGTCATTAATTATTAATGAGGTTGTAAGCACACCGATACAGATTAGTTGGGTGACAAGGAATTTAAGACAAAATTGGTTTCAAAATAAAAATTATCATAGAAAAATAAAAGTTTGTTTTCATGTAAGTAATTACGACTTCAACGTGACCGCCATCAATTATTGAGTTAGAAAAATTGGTACCTGATCACCGATTCAAAATCATCGTGTATGCCAGGTGTTTCCTGTAATAGGAGCGATAAATAAAACCATAGATTCTACTCTTCAAATTGAACAACATTTATTCAGCAACTTTAAAAAAATAAGTAGTCAGTCAAACAAATTAATAGTACATTACTGCAGACGCCGGGAAATAAGGGCTTGCCGGCTGAGTAGGTATAGACGGCCGACCGTAAGGGAGGCCGTCTAGTGATACGAAGCCGGCAAGCCCTTTTCACGGCTAAGGCATGTATAGTGCTTTTCTCAAACATATGCAATGAAATAAAAAAATACACCACTCAAAAAAACATAATTCAGCTGTTCAGCCAGCTCATGAACACAGACGCCATGTTTAAAAAAAGTATTTTTAATTTTCCCTCCAATCCCTCTATATTTTTTTTCTTTAATAAGTCCACGTGTGTAGTGTGCGAATATTAGGGCCATTATACACAACCTGATAATAAGAATCTTAGTTTCTATACTAAGTAAAATAAAGGCAGAGGATTTTTAATATTGTCTATGGTCTCTGGTGACTTACGTATAGACGGTACTTTCAGTTCGTGTGTACTAGGCATTAACACGGATATTGTTGGTCCGATGGCTGAATGGGTAGCTACTAGAAAAAAAAAATATATCAGCTGTTCATACACACAGACGCCATGTTTACATTAAAATTAAAAACAAATTACTTCCCGGCTTAGGCCTTCAATTTTGTATGAAATTCCTTTACAGTTCTCTCGAATTGTTCCGCCCGAAACTTGACACTTCGAAGCTTGTTCTAACGCACGTTACGACGATATTTCATTGCATGTTTGAGAAAATAGTATTTTCGATGTACGTCGACCAACATTGACATTCCCTGAGCATTGAAATAGCTGTCACTCTACTTATATCGGACATTTCGCAATACATTGCTTCTTTGTCTAAACATTATTCTACAAAATATCATTTTCTCAAACATCCAATGAAATATTGTCTTTACGTTCCTTAAAATAGGCTCGGAAGTATCGCTTTTTGGGCGCAACAACTCGAGAGGACTGTAAAGGGATTTCATACTGCTTTTCAGGCCTAGGCCTGCAAAGTAACTTTTTTTTTGTTTCAACAACAAGGTCATTCACACAGCTGGCTGGTTTGACAAAAAGCAAGTTTTGTTTTGAAAGGTTGGTTGTTAGACACTTGTGGAAAAAAAAATTCAAGATGGCGACTTTTATTTTTTCAAAATTTCAAATTGGTGCTAGGCGGCTAAAACTCGGTATCGGGGGGCTCTCGGGGCTCAAAAATATGAATCTGAAATCTTGTCCGAAAATTCGGTCAAATTCGGAAAATATCGAAAAGAAAAAACGATTCAAAATTTCAAATTGGTGCTAGGCGGCTAAAACTCGGTATCGGGGGGCTCTCGGGGCTCAAAAATATGAATCGGAAAATATCGAAAAAAAAAACGATTTGTATGGAGAAAATTTCAAATTGGTCCTAGGAGGCTGAACTTCGGTATCCGGGGGTTTTTGGGGCTCCTGAGTCAGAAACTGAAATCGGATTTTTAAAATTCGGAAAATATCGGACAAACAATATTAAGTGTTATTCTTTGAAGTATATTTTTTTATTTCATTGTATGTTTGAGAAAAGCACTATACATGCCTCGTCGTGAAAACGGATTCCCGGCCTCGTATGACTATCCGGCCTCGCTCGCAGCTCGCTCGGCCGTATATACCTACTTGGCCGGAAATCCTCATTTTCCCGGCCTCTGATGTAATGTACTATTAATACACATTATTTTCAGAAGTTGCTTAACAAATGTTGTTTAGTTTCAAGCGAAGAATCTTTGTTTTAATTTATCGCTACTATTACAGGAAACACCCGGTATAATTATAATTGGTACTAGACTAATTTATCAAACTTTTTTAAATAATAGAACCTCTTTGCGTCAGCCTGTCAGACACAGCTAGAAAAAAAAAAGTTAAAAGCACTAGTGCGGCGATATAGTTTTTTACGCACAGTTTGAAACGCTCTTTTCGAGCACATACTATGTAAAAAATATTTCCAGGATGTAAAGCTGTTTCCGTCCTATAATCTATGTAGGTCTATAAGTAAAAACATCATGTTACTCCGTTCTATAAAAATCACTCATAGTACGAGCCACAACCAAACTAATAAATAAATGATTTAGAAGTGATAGTTCGGTGAAAATAGACTGAAGTACTAGGGGGGACCTTACAAACAGTCCGGTAGTTTTGTTAGCCATAAAAAAAAACACTCTAACCATCCTAGACAACATATCAAAATTTCATAACTACCGAACCGTTTGTAAAAAAAGCCCTTTATTCACTTGATTATGAATTAGAAAGTAAATATCTTCCGATTATTTATTGATCTTGTGCAGTGTCCCACTTCTCCTTTGGGTTTTCACTATTCTGTCTCAAACTGTTTAATAGAACAAGCTTAAAACCTCGCTAATGAATTATTGTAGCAAACAAAGAGGGATTTATAGCGGCTTTGACGGAGAGCAGCTTAACAGACTTATGTGACAAAGCATTTTATGCGCAACAAAACCGCCGATTCAAAACAACAATTATGCGAGTCAAAGCAGGTATCTTAGAAAAGGCGCTGCGAAATATAACAAATCGCTGGCGCAACAAAAGAGGCTTTCTCGCGGCCATTACAACGCGATGCACGGTGAAAGACGCCACGGGCGGGCGGCAGGCGGCGCGAGCGGTGCGGAAAACGAGGGGCGGGCGGTCGGTCGCGATTAACGTATGTGGCGCGGAAGAGACGGCACGGCAGCAGCGGCGCTAGCGGTGGAGGTGGCGGCGTACCCGAGGGACAAGCCCAATTTACGATTGCCGCAAAGTGTATCTTCGACTAGGCGTTTTTGTGAGCCACTAGTGACCGAGCACGCAGCTAACTGATTGGCGACAACGTACTGACTATTTTCGCTGTTTTGATAGACTAAGTACATTGGCAAAAAAGTGAAATTTAAGGGAAAATACCTTGTCGCCTACAGATCCTCAGAAGTCAGGGTCGGGTCGGTGAGGGATACGTAATAAGGACTACCATAAAACGTTACATTAGGTAATAGCGGCTTCTGGGGCGGCTATAAATATCTCCGTTCGAAAGTACGGATGTTGTCCCGCGGGAGGACGGCACGTCGCCGTGTTGTGCGGTTGCGGACGTGTCGCGCGAATAAAAACATCTCTCTTACAATTTTTACGGTATTTCGGGTGCAAACACGTGCTACTGATCAATACTACTTAGCAGTAATACAATATTTGACTTACTGATACATTTTGACGATATAATGACATTTTCTCCAATTTGCTTGGAAATGTTCCCATTCATGTAGAAAAAATAGGCCGCGAAATCCTTCGTTATAGCCATAATAGGTACATAATTAAAAGCTGTTCATGATTTTACAGGCATCCAATAGCAAAGTCTCAAAAATTGAGTTAAAAAAATAAGAACTAGTATAATTTTTTTATTGTTGTCTGCTTTTAGTTCTGGCACTCAACTAATGTTGAGTGCGTGTGCTCTTGGAATAACGGACACACAATTTTAATAATAACTTTATAAATGCGGTTAATTTATTTTCAAAATTCTTAATTACTTATTAAAGATTTCTCGCGAAAGTTTTATATTTTAATAATATGGTGGTATTCAATGAGTGAATTGGAAGTTAATAGGTTAACCAAACTTAAAAAAAAAAAACGAATGGTTGTTTCCAAATCAATATAAAAGTTATTTAGGTTATTAACCATAAATATGGCATGGTTTCTAAAAAAAAACGTGCGTTAAAAGTTTGTTTATTTAACCAAAATTAATAATTATATCCATATTTTTGATTATTTTGTTTTCATATATTTAACTTCTCATTAATATATTTTGTTTTAAATTAAACATATGATTCGGACCCGAAATTTTATTCCTATTCCTAAAAATAATAAGTACTTCATGATCATGACATGACACTGGTATGACTGATATATTACATATATTCATAATGTAGATTGGTGATTATTTCCAAGCATATTTGGAGAAAAGCATTACAGGCCTCGGCGGAAATGTCAGTTCGCAGGTTCGCATTATCGAATAGGAGAAGAGAGAAATTAAAAACATACCGTAAATCTGTAGTTACATAGCAGAAATACACATTAATTCGTGAACTAATTAACTTTACAAATTTATTTGCAGTTGTGAAATTACCCCTATCTATGTCCATATATGGGGACAACCGTTTCCCAACCGTAAAGTTAAGTTTGTCGCTCAGCAGGTACCTCTTTTCATTACAGCAATACGTAGTCCTTTTATAGTTTGTACCGAACCTTCGGTGCGCCTACGCCGGTCCGACTCGCACATGGATATTTTCGTTTTCGGGTGAAAATACATTATCGATGGGACACTAATTTGAACATAGAATACTCTTTATTATATACCTCAACACGAAAGAAATACAGAAAAGACTTAAAATTATAATAGACGTAGGCAACAGGCGGTATTATCGCTAAAGAGCGATCTCTTCCAGACAAACTTGTGTAGCGGACATTTTGACAATTCATGAAAGTTATTTCTCCTATAATTATTAATATTTCTTTAAAAACCTATAGTAGTGATATTCAACGCTTTATGTACATCTACAAGGCAAATACGCTTTTGCTATATAGTTCATCCGGGCTAAAAGGTATACATGAAAGTTGATCTTTATACATGAAGTATCCTACTGCTGAGCAAAGGTTAGTGGTCCATCCAAATTAAATTTGTGCCTTTTTCTTCGCCGCAAATTAACAATACAAGTTAATAATAAAGTTTAACTGAAAGTTGTTTTCAGTAACCTTTATTTGAATGCTTGCCCCAAAAAAATATCCATACATACATTGTTAACATGTTTGTAAAGTCAGGCCCAGCATTCTTGACGTGGAATTATTAATTCGTGAGTGCGGACATAACTTTAACTGACTGCGGCCAGCAATCCCAACAGTTTGAATAAGTCAAAATCATCAAATTACCTTAGCAAGCGAGTAAACAAGGGGAGACCCACAAATCGCCTGTGTTATTAAGCGAGCCTTTAAAAGTTTAGGGAGGGTTTGCAGAGGTAAACTCGAGGTTACCTAGGTGAGTTTGCGTTGCCGACAATGTCAATAGTAGGTACAGTTGATATTATATTTGAGCTTATACTAAAATTATTCTAGTAACATTTTATCTTAAAACTAATATTTTAAATGCAAGAACTAGCACTATCGTGCGAATGATGTATAAAAAAGTATAAGGGTATTAACCATTCCTATACCCCACAATTTTTACAAGGACCTTTGGGGATTAATTCCGAAGAGGTGAGACAATACTTCATCCTGTTCACTGTCGCTTGTCTTGTCATTCTTGTTGATTTGGAATGCCCTGATGGACTAACTGGTCAGATTATTTGTTCCACGAGTCATCAGGATCAAACTTAGATCATGCTTGCGCTCACTGTTCGCACTAGCCCGTAACAGGAACTCTCCGCTCCTTCGTGCTCTTGCGTTCTTAACGGGCTCCTGATATCAGCACCGGAGTGTGACATTCTTGCATGGCGATGGACTACTGTTTGTCAGGAAAGTTTGAGATTTTGCGATATGATGTATGACAGCGTTTCTAGTACTTAATGTATTTTGTCTGTCATTTGCCATTTTTAAGTTCACAGTGTATTGGTTAAGCTACTGTAATATAAATTCGAAATTGTGTAAGCAAGAGATATTTACAGATATTTATTATCATCGTAGGCGAGTTTATCTATCTCTCATATTATGAAAGCCAAAGTGAGTGTGTTTGTCTGTGTGTGAGTGGGTATGTTTGTTACTTCTTCACACAGAAGCGGCTGGAGAGATTTGAATGAAAGGAACAGATTTAGTTTATATTAACACCTAGGCTACTTTTTATCCCCATAAAATCATAGTTCCCATAGGGACAGTGTATCTATATGTCTAAATGCGAGCGAAATCGCGGGCTAAACCTAGTTACATATACATAACTTCGTTCATTTGTACATAATTATTTATAATTATAACAAAATAGTACTTGAATTCACCAATGCAGCTTTTTTAATTCAAGTAAAGGATGATCGTCCGATGAGTGATACTAGGAGATCACGACGATACGGGTACGCGGCCATAAGTAAGTTTCACGAAGTACATCGCAGGAAAAAAAAAGTACTACCAGTCAAATGAGGATTAATTTGAGAACAATGGTCATCCCCTCCTTCCTCTATCCCATAGCCACTGTAGCCGGATAAGCCGTCGGAATTCGATCGTCCCATCTGATGTAAGCGTCTGTTGTCGGCGTACGTGCGCAACCATACATTTTGACAGTGAATGAGTGTGAATTTTGAAAGAAAAAGCGATGGAACCTGATGCAACAGGTAATCATGTATGATTTCATACTAAATTTGTCAATTTTTATTATTTATAACATACATTTTAAGTATTTTTAAGATAACTCGTATTTGGCTTTGATATTTTTCATATTGTTACATTTGTTAAGACATGAGTTGTACTATCAAGGCAGATCCCGTTGTTATTTTTATTTACTTAGAAACTTGAAACCTTTGTGTAGATTAGGCTATTAATATATAGACGAAGAAATGCTAAAAATACATAATTCATTTTAGGTAAATTTTAAAGATTCCGTGTTTGTTGTAGGTTCGCAGGCTACCTCAGGTACGCGATTGTATTGCTTGCTTGTATTGCTCGCATTTATTTCACAACATCCAGAGCCTCGCATTGCCTAATATTGAAGAAAAACTAAACTTTTTAAAATATGTTTTGTCCGGCGAAAAATACCACGAGGATCAAATCAAGAATTTTAAGCAGAGCTTTGCTCATTTTAAATCTCAGATAAAACAAAGATGGTCAAAAGCCCACAAAAAAAGGAGGCATATTAATATAAACGGCATCCAATGATATCAATCATGCACAAAATTCTAGTGCATGGTTCGGTAATCATAAAAAATGCATTACTGCCTATAGAGCAGCTATCTGAAGAGGCTTGTGAGGCAAGAAACAAACACTTCAGATCATATAGTCGAGATTGCGCCCGGAAATATTCAAGAGAATCCTGTAACAGAGACATCCTTAAAATACTACTTGTCACTTCGGACCCTCTTTTAAGCTGCACGAAAATCAAAATAAAAAACAATAGTACATTACGGCAGAGACCAGTAAGTAAGCCATACTGGCCGAGTAGGAATTAGACGGACCGAGCCGTAGGCGAGGTCCGGATATAATACGAGGCCAGGATGGCTCTTACGGTCGAAGCAAGTATAGTGCTTTTCTCAAAAATTAAACAAGAAAATTAGATTAAAATTATATTTTATAGGTGACATTCATATTCGGCCATTTTCCAATGAATATTTTTGTTATATCCCATTTTTATTATTACACATTGTGATATTCGTCGTCGCAGGCACCATTCACTCCCACGATAACAACCTATAACAAAAATAATTATGAGTTTATACTTGGATAAAAGATATAGTTATATCGTTATCAAATAGTGGCAGCATTTATTTACCTTCATCGCCAAACTGTTTATCATCTAGAGCTTGATTTAAGAACTTTTCTATATTTTGCTGCTGAATATTTTTGATTTCTTTCCTTTGTAGCCATCCGATTGTCTCAGATCTTTCTGAGACAATCGGATATATTCAGTAAAATAGCTAGATAGACTACAGTAAGTGGAACATACCGAAGACTTTTTAGAAGTGTCCAGTAAACAGCGAGATTTTAAATTTGGAATCAATATTTGTCCAGTAAGTAAGTATGTAATTCCTATTACGTATCAAGATATTTGAATATCGAAACGCTATTTACATCGTCACCGACCTATAAAAAAAC
Organism: Apotomis betuletana; assembly: GCA_932273695.1. Lineage (NCBI taxonomy): Eukaryota > Metazoa > Arthropoda > Insecta > Lepidoptera > Tortricidae > Apotomis > Apotomis betuletana. The sequence goes on from OW026298.1 coordinate 36,757,223, forward strand.
TAAGGATGTGAAGGCGATGAGGTCGTATATAAATGTAAAAAGGATGCATTCCACAAATTGTTTTAATTATAAGTACAGTGCGAGAGCAAATTGTAGAAATTAAAAAGTGGCGTCCCTTTTTCATAGATTAAATAGAAAGAGACGACATTGCAGTATACACTTGCAATTTACAATAAGAGCAAATGTAAAATAAAAAGAGGTTAGTACTATTGGCAGTATAAACGTAACTCAAGATGCATATTTAAAAAAAATAAAAGTAGCGACAAGGTTTAGTGCGGAAGTTTGTATGCAGCGTTTAGTTCATAATTGTGCTGTGTAAAATGACAATGATATTTCGGAAATCTTTCCTTTTTTGTGTCGTTTAGAAAAAACCTCGGAGTTAAAATCGAAGGTAAGCTTTATGATATGAAAATTAGTTAGAAAATACAACAATGTATAACAATAATTAAATTTTATCTTTAAGACTTAGATTTGTAAGACAGTGCAAATAATTAAACGCAGTATTTATAAAAAAAGAAATTAAGGCGGGATTTAAATTAAAAGACAAAAATTTATAATTTGTTTGTGTGATCTATTACAATAATTCAGCAAAAATGAGTTCAGACGAGTCTGATTCCGAATAGACGGCACTCCTCCATACTTAAAAGCGGAGGCAGAGTTAGCTAAAATAATTTACTTCCGACTAAAAAAATACAAGAGATTCATTAAATGGAAGGAAGAAAATCAAGTTAATAGTTGGTCAGATAATGTGTGATAAGGTCTGAATATTTCAACAATCTTTCTGAGACAATCGGATGGCTACAAAGGAAAGAAATCACAAATATTCAGCAGAAAAATATAGAAAAGTTCTTAAATCAAGCTCTAGATGATAAACAGTTTGGCGATGAAGGTAAATAAATGCTGCCACTATTTGATAACGATATATTCTATATCTTTTATCCAAGTATAAACTCATAATTATTTTTGTTATAGGTTGTTATCGTGGGAGTTAATGGTGCCTGCGACGACGAATATCACAATGTGTAATAATAAAAATGGGATATAACAAAAATATTCATTGGAAAATGGCCGAATATGAATGTCACCTATAAAATATAATTTTAATCTAATTTTCTTGTTTAATTTTTGAGAAAAGCACTATACTTGCTTCGACCGTAAGAGCCATCCTGGCCTCGTATTATATCCGGACCTCGCCTACGGCTCGGTCCGTCTAATTCCTACTCGGCCAGTATGGCTTACTTACTGGTCTCTGCCGTAATGTACTATTTCGGTACGGTCCTTACGTATATGTAGTAGGTACTTATTCTTTCTGAAAAAATGACTGACTGTTGAGTTTCTTTCGGCGTTTCTTCTCAATAGTGGTCTCCTCTTGTAAAAAGGCCGGTAGCACAGATTAATATAATAGTTCTTCCGGTAGACTCAGACATGTAAAAGTGCCCTTGCAGAATAAAGTTCATTAAATAATTATTTCATTACGATTATCCTAAAAAATATTTTATTATGCAAATTTATCTTTGTTTTACTTATACATATCAGTTAGTACTAATTTCAGCGACGAAATATTTTTGGCCGCGTAGATCGTATGTGCGACGACTCTCAGCAATGTGGAATAAGATACGAGAAAAAAAAAACAGTTTACCAGCCAAAACCCACTTATTATTGATAAAAGTGTGCAAAGTAGATGATTTCAGACGAGTGAAAAAATAAAAGTCGGTAATCATCTTACACACATGTTTTATACAAAATTTTACTATGCATCGTCCAAGAAAATGTAAAATACTTAAATACATACATAGTACATTACATCAGAGGCCGGGAAAATGAGGATTTCCGGCCAAGTAGGTATATACGGCCGAGCGAGCGTGCGAGCGAGGCCGGATAGTGATACGAGGCCGGGAATCCGTTTTCACGACGAGGCATGTATAGTGCTTTTCTCAAACATACAATGAAATAAAAAAATATAGGTACTTCAAAGAATAACACTTAATATTGTTTATCCGATATTTTCCGAATTTGACCGAATTTTAAAAATCAGATTTCAGATTCTGACTCAGGAGCCCCAAAAACCCCCGGAAACCGAATTTCAGCCTCCTAGGACCAATTTGAAATTTTCTCCATACAAATCGTTTTTTTTTTTCGATATTTTCCGAATTTGACCGAATTTTCGGACAAGATTTCAGATTCATATTTTTGAGCCCCGAGAGCCCCCCAATACCGAATTTGACCGAATTTAAAAAAACCGATTTCAGATTCTGACTCAGGAGCCCCAAAAACCCCCGGATACCGAATTTCAGCCTCCTAGGACCAATTTGAAATTTTCTCCATACAAATCGTTTTTTTTCGACATTTTCCGAATTTGACCGAATTTTCAGACAAGATTTCAGATTCATATTTTTGAGCCCCGAGAGCCCCCGAATCCGAATTAGACCGAATTTTAAAAATCCGATTTCAGATTCTGACTCAGGAGCCCCAAAAACCCCCGGATACCGAATTTCAGCCTCCTAGGACCAATTTGAAATTTTCTCCATGCAAATCGTTTTTTTTTTCGATATTTTCCGAATTTGACCGAATTTTCGGACAAGATTTCAGATTCATATTTTTGAGCCCCGAGAGCCCCCCAATACCGAATTTGACCGAATTTAAAAAACCGATTTCAGATTCTGACTCAGGAGCCCCAAAAACCCCCGGATACCGAATTTCAGCCTCCTAGGACCAATTTGAAATTTTCTCCATACAAATCGTTTTTTTTCGACATTTTCCGAATTTGACCGAATTTTCAGACAAGATTTCAGATTCATATTTTTGAGCCCCGAGAGCCCCCGAATCCGAATTAGACCGAATTTTAAAAATCCGATTTCAGATTCTGACTCAGGAGCCCCAAAAACCCCCGGATACCGAATTTCAGCCTCCTAGGACCAATTTGAAATTTTCTCCATGCAAATCGTTTTTTTTTTTCGATATTTTCCGAATTTGACCGAATTTTCGGACAAGATTTCAGATTCATATTTTTGAGCCCCGAGAGCCCCCCAATACCGAATTTGACCGAATTTAAAAAAACCGATTTCAGATTCTGACTCAGGAGCCCCAAAAACCCCCGGATACCGAATTTCAGCCTCCTAGGACCAATTTGAAATTTTCTCCATACAAATCGTTTTTTTTCGACATTTTCCGACTTTGACCGAATTTTCAGACAAGATTTCAGATTCATATTTTTGAGCCCCGAGAGCCCCCGAATCCGAATTAGACCGAATTTTAAAAATCCGATTTCAGATTCTGACTCAGGAGCCCCAAAAACCCCCGGATACCGAATTTCAGCCTCCTAGGACCAATTTGAAATTTTCTCCATGCAAATCGTTTTTTTTTTCGATATTTTCCGAATTTGACCGAATTTTCGGACAAGATTTCAGATTCATATTTTTGAGCCCCGAGAGCCCCCCGATACCGAAAAAAAGTCGCCATCTTGAATTTTTTTTTCCACAAGTGTCTAACATCCAACCTTTAAAAACAAAACCTGCTTTTTGTCAAACCAGCCAGCTGTGTGAATGACCTTGTTGTTGAAACCAAAAAAAAGTTACTTTGCAGGCCTAGGCCTGAAAAGCAGTATGAAATCCCTTTACAGTCCTCTCGAGTTGTTGCGCCCAAAAACCGATACTTCCGAGCCTATTATAAGGAACGCAAAGACAATATTTCATTGCATGTTTGAGAAAATGATTTTTGCATTAGAAAGAAAGTATTTTGCTTGATTTATCCGGTAAGAGGCAGTTGTTAACATTTTTAACTTCTTGAAAAACATTTTCCGGATTTAAATGTACCGATTCGTAAGTTGAATTACATATTATTTTAAATTTGCACAGATCGACTTCGAAATAAATAGAGTATGAATAAAAATGGCGGGGTTATTTGTAGATCCCGCTCGACATATCTACTACAGCGCATGTGCAAAAAGCAATTTCAATATTCGTCTTATGTCAACATTACACGAGCGCATGTACCTTACATTCAGCCAAATGTATAGAACGAATTAGTATTTAAAATTAGCGTATTGATCATATTTTGAATCTAATATTTGAATTTGATTTTTAGACACAGTTCTAGGTAAAAAATAAATAAATGTAACTGTAGTTGGTCGTTTTATGTCTATTCACGTTCCACTTCCCCCATGTGTTTCCCTTACCTCACCTAAACTTATTGGTTTAGTTGTACTTTTATAATTAACAAAATAATCGGTATTTGACTAATTTGTAAAACTTTTTTTATTATAAAACCACTGCGCCAGACTGTCAGAAAAAGCTAAAAAAAGTAAAAATCACTAATGTGGCACGCACAGTTTTATTTGCTTAGAAAAAGGTTCGTCACATGCGTTGAAAAACTATATTTGCCACTCTGAAATCATTACTAGCAAGTGCGCTGTGGGCAAGACAACAGACTTGTTTGTCCGTCTGAAAGAATAAACGCTTTGAATTCAGACAAATGTAACTGCCACTAAGTGATAGACATGTTGCCCCAAGAGGTACGCCACCAAGCTAGTCTAGCTTTACGTCCGTCAAGTGTCATTGCCAATAACAGTCAGAAGCGTAACATATATTCACGGTAAAATCACTTAATTTAGAATTAAACTAACCTGTAAAATTATCACTTCAACTTGTATTTAATAAGTATACAGGATGTTTGGAATAACGATGTAGGAACGTTAAGAGGCGATACAGGGGACTATTTGGAAGAGTTTGAACCCTATATGACTTAGTCCAATCCAAAGACCATAAGAATACTATAGACTGGGTATTGAGCCGGGCATGTGTAGCCGAGCTTAAGCGCAAATTTTCAAATACATGTCAGCGTGACACCCACTGTCACTTAGAGCCTTATCACACTTGCGATTTGCGAGCGTATTTTGTATGAAGGCGATCGCGCAGCGTGTTCGCCGCGTCGCTTATTTGTATAGAAAATACGCTCGCAAATCGCAAGTGTGATAAGGCCCTTAGTCACCGTTACGAACGTGCTTGAAAAATTATGTGCCAAGAAATTAGAAATATACAGAACCGTGCCATTATAATCGTCATGGCGAGATTCGCAGACTTAAAAAAGATACCTGATGCAGTTTCATTTCACAAATTCGGTATTTTCTGATATTTCGTAAAATATTGCAGTGTATTATGACATTTCTAAAAGGATATATGACATGGTGACTATTCAGGCAACAAATTTAGTAACACGCAATGTATCTGTCCGTCAACGAGCGTCTAACAGTGCGGGGGAAGTAGTCTAAACAATTGTTGATATTTTTTATGGAGGTTTTAAGGTGATTCGAGTCGCTCCGTGTTTCATACTAACTTAACTTTTGATTTAGCGTAATCACTAAACTTTATCACTATGTTTTTTTTTATTCAGACAAGTAATGTTATTACAGCGAAATCGATAGCAGTGACAAAATTATTAGATAAAACATTAATATTGCTTTTCCAATCCACGACATAATAACGTGCTAAATAGTCAATTGACGACGCGGGTGGAGCATTTTGTAGTGCAACTGCCTACTGAGCCGGCGGTCCTGGGTTCGAAAGTTCGAATTCCAGCAAGGGTAAATATTTGTGTGTAGAACTCGAATATTTCTTCTTGGGTCATGGATGGTATCTATTATGTGTGTGTATTTATTTATATTATTTTTGCTTAATTTGGGGCCAGGTTGATTTGTTAAGATTGTCCCTTAATATTTCATTATCTTATTTATATTTAATATTATGAAATGAAGAAATCTACTCCGTTTATTATTTACAACCTGTTCCAAATTTTGTAGTGATGTTTTTTTTTATTCTATTATTATGTAAACATTCTGGATGACGGAAAGATTGTCACCATTATTAGGAGATGAACGCTTCCATTTGATTTCATCCCCAAAAATTAAATGGTCAGATAATTTACTTAAATTACTACCATACAAAATGAATATTTTCATCATTAATTATATGCCTATATTATTATTTTAATATAGACTATATCGATTTGATCACGACATTCGACCATCCTTTAGAATCTTTAGATGCATACCGCCGGCTGAGGTAATGTTATATTTTCAGGGTCGGTAAAATTAGAATCCTTGTCACTAAGATAGGGTTCAATTTCAAATGTTTTAAAAGTGCAATATAGAACCTTGTGATATTTAGCCAGCGTTAGTATCAAAAGTGATACTTTTGAATTGACAGAATTAGAAATCAATTTCACGTCAATTCGAGACTTTGTCACACTGGACCACCAAGTCTCATTTGCCCTGGATTTGATTTCTAGTTATGTTATAACAGAAATAAATGCATCATCTGTTATGCATTTAAGGGCTAAAATTTTCGATACTGTGATCGTAGTAAATTTATCACCACGTAATACGCACACATAAGCTCAGCCAATGTCAACTCACTTTTGTTTGATGGGAGAATCGACTTTTAAGTGCACCTTGTTGCTATGGTTACGCCAAATTTGCAGTGAACGCATATAAACATAGAAATCTCATTAGAGCTCAAAAATGACCCCACGCGATTTGTACCTAGAACGATTCATTTGTACCAAGGCCAAATTGACAGTTTTAATACGATGGCGTCTGTCGATGGCAGAACATGTCAGGTTGTATAAAATTAAAATATCTGCATTTTATTCAAAATGCCTTCATGTGCAGTGAAATGGTGTCGAAACCACTCTAGCAATAATAATAAAAAACGCGGGATCCATTGGTTCGTGTAATTAACAATCTTTGAATTATTAAAATATAAAATATTTTTAGAAGACATTTGTATGGGGATGGTATTATGCATTACCTTTTAAGGTATTTATATTTTACGTACAGGTATTAAGATTTAAATTTATAATCTGCTAAAATTTAAATACCGCTTTTAGTGTCCGATCAATGGGCATTTTGATGAGTGCTCAAAATGAGTTTAAATGAGTTTATGTTAAGTTAGTAAGTTATCGAGTAAAGTGTACCTAAATTAATTTCAATAAATTTGTGTTTTTTACAACATTATATTGTCACGTAAATAGTAAAATTTCCCTTAAAGTGTCACATATTCTGTTACCTGCGGTATCTACAGTATATGTTATTAGTAATTAGTCATATTCATAATTAAACATCTCTTATTATTTATTTACTTTTAGTTTTCCGAAGGACCGTGAGCAAAAATTAAAGTGGACAAATGCAGTTTCTCTAGAACGCAGAGAACAGCAGTAGTTTCCTACAGTATCTTCGAGGATCTGTAGCGTTCATTTCAATGATGATGATTAAGATTATTATCAAACCAATGCCAGATTTATCCCACTAAAGGTATCAATTTGTACGATATGACGTGTGCTTTATTGTCTTGTCAGTCATTTTGATATATTTAGTCTTCATAAAAATCGAAACTAAATATAAAATCAAAATTTAATTTGATTTGAGATTTTGCGACAGTAAAGTTGCATTCGATAGTGATTTTCTAAAATGTTGTTTACACATTTAGTAGTAAATCACAAAAGTGGCAATATTTTTAAAATGTTCCAAATTGAATGAAAGAAAAATAATAGCTAGAGTAATATTTTTCTAAACTGGTTACCTTTCGATTAGTGCACCCATATTAGGTTTGACAACTACTCTTTTTCGTGCGCCGCGCATAGACTTTGACACTTACAAGTCTATTTTAGCCAATGAAAACTTTGACTAACCAATCACAACTACTTCTAAGAGGAGGGATGACTTCGTATAGGCTAATATTTAAAACTGTTGGCAGGACAAATTCGTGTAGAGGGGATAGTTGTCAGTCAAATATCGGGACCATTTTTGAAAGCCACTTTTGTACTGAGAGCGATGTCTATATATTCTCCGGTCACTGGAAATTTGTCCCTCGGACAACCTTAGCATTTTTCTATGGAACAGTATGAAGATGTCACTTGGACAACGGGGACAGTAAACAACACAAAAAAGTTGATTCACCCTGTTGTAAAACCTTATTTTTATAGGATTATAATTGTGTGCGTGTAAAAATCGGGAACACCGGTGCTAGAACAAACTGCTCTGAATGCCATCTCCATATACTCCGTGGTCCAATCTGTGATAGTTTATTTTAAATAGTGTTTTTCAAAATGTTCCAACTCGTACCAAAAATTGGCAGGAAAAGTTACAATTACATTAAATTATGCATTAAATCAAATTTATTTTCGTAGCATTAAGCACGCCATAAATTTACTTACCAATAAAAAAAGGTTCACGGTCCTTAAGTTTCTACATCGTTATACCAAACATCCTGTATACCATCTCATAAGATGTAGTTTTATACAAATATATCTTATAGAATTTTTATTAAATATAATATATATAACTATTACAGATATATTACATTGATTGACCTTCCGTTTATTGCGGTATCCGTTTGATTACGCCGATCGCTGTTGTTGGTAATTTTGGTAATAAATAACACGTGACGAACGGACGTAAAATACTTACTTCGCTAAGACGTGCAACTTGTAGCTTTTCAGTTACAAAATCTAATCTAAAATCTAATCATATCGTCGGGGATAGAGCAATACCGCGTAAATAACAGCTGTCGATAAAGTTCTAATTTGAATAAAATACTTAGCGTTTGTTGGAATATTGATTCGTATCTACACTTGTTACTAACGCGGCATTGCACTATCCCCGACGATATAAAACTTACATCATTATTATTACACTATCGATTTATTTACAAATACCAGAATCCTGATAAATGTCGTCGTCATCAAACATTCTCTATCTAGGTGAGCATTATGTCCGAGGTATTTGAACCCTTCCACCACTCATTCCACAGGAGCCCCGTCCAAACACACTGGCGAAACATTAGCCGGAACTCTTCCTCCCTTGAAAACTACCACTATGGTTTTCTGCACCTTATTATCAAAGCTTTTAAGCTTTGCTTTTTTGAACCCGAGTGCCATAGCGCTGTTTTGTATATGGCTGAACGTGTTGTGTCAAAAATTAATACTGAGCTTCATGTGGACAGTTTTTAGATTTAGATTATTAGGGATTTCTCACCAAGTTTTAATGTTAATAATACGATGGAATTTAATGAGTGAATTCCATCGTATTATTAACATTGAGAGAGAGAGAATTGAAAGTTAATGACCAACCAAACGTAAACAAATAAAAAAAAACATAAATGATTGCGTCCAAATCTAAAAGTAATTTTTAACTTGCGATCTTCTCCCAATGAAAAATATTTTGTACAAAGTTAGGTACAGTTTCTTTAAAATATTTAATTAGAAGTTGCCGATATAACCAAAATGAATAATTATAGCCATATTTATTAGTATTGTGATGAAAACACATATTTTTAATTCTTATTTTATTATAAATCAATCATATGAATGGGACCCGAAACTTTAATCCTAGATAAAAATAGGTGCCAAATTAAATTAACTTAATGACACAGATTATTTAAGACTGCGCCGAGCGTTAGCGACTGAACCATAGAGCGCGGGAATGCGTATTTAGATCGGCGCGCGGCCGCCGCCGTAGTAAAATTGTATGGAGAATTTAAAAGCACTTTTTGATAAATCTGGACCTTTAATACCAAACAATATTGAAATATTTGATGCAGACAAATTGTAATGTAAACATTCATATTTTATTGAACTGAAAATCAGAATAGATTTCAATTGTTAAAATATAAAAAAACACTTAACGCCTGCTTACGATTTTACAATTTTCGTCCAACTTTACTTAGTTTTCTAGGGTTAAATATTAATAATCTTATAATTTTTCCACGGAGAAGTTGTTAACACATTCTTCGAAGTGCTAAATATATAGTTTAGAAATGGATTATACAACTAGTGTTGACGTTGTCTACTTAACGGAAGCTGCCTTTTTTTCACGTTTCGCTCGGCGTAGTCTTAACAAAATGTTGATTGGTGATTTTCTCGGCTACGCCTCGTCCTTCAAAAATCATACTCAACCACGAAATACTTTTCCCGGCCTCTGCAGTAATATACTTTTCGTAATACACATAATTTTATAAAATATATAACATTTAATATTAATTACAAAGTTCGCTCGCAAATCGCAAGAGGGCTTAAAAGGCTCTATCTATTGAAGATCCTGCTCTGAAATTATAGCAGTTTAATGAAAAAACTGCAACGAAACCGGTGCATTATTTTTCAAAAAGAATATAATAGACACACATAGCCCAAAATCGACGACGGAACGGAAGGGAAAGTGGTATATACCAGCTTCGTTCCATCATCGAGGGTAAAACAAACACATAAGGGAACGTTAAAGCTGTTGTGCTAAAACCTTCATAATCTATTAGACTGGACAGTAATGAAGTTTATTTTTGTTTTTTATTACGGCAAGACAAACTTGCTTGAAAAACAGTTTACGAAGCGGGTAAATGAATTTTAAATTAAAGAGCGAGAAGTCGAGTGCCGATGGCGACTGACTTGGGCCCAAGTTTTGTCATTGTTTCTATATTGCGCGAGGCAATTAGCGCAGTGTCGGACGCGGCGCGGGTCTTCTTCCCTCTCTTGCCAATCAAATTACGGGAGCACCCGCCCCGCCCTAACCATTACGGCCAACCTTTACAATTCATATCGCAACATCGACTCTTCAACTAACAATCTAAACAAATGAAGTCAGTTCGTTATTTTAAGGGTATTGTGTAAACTGAAGTGTAAAAATGATAGCAGCTCTCTCCTGCAGTGTACAAAAATGGATTAGTGTTTAATTTTCTATGCAAAGCACATTTCTCTAAGATACGAATTAGAAACGACCTTCACTGTTTAAAGGATCAAAATATATTAATTTGTTGTTGCCTAAAAAAATCATGGCCGGACTTTGCGGCTGAACCATGCCTATCGTTTCATTTCTTTTACCTCCGCATAGCATGGGGACCCTTTGTAGGCTTCTTATACCTATAATAGACTTAAATCACTACCCCGAGTGCGTCGCACTTATTTTAGGCCAACTATTCCCACTCATATTATAAATGCGAAAGTTTTTCTGTGAATGTGTTTACTTTATGTCGCCGAAACGGCTGGACGAAATGAAATTCGGAACACCGATAGCTTAAACCCTAACATATTTAACACGTAGGCAATATTTTATACCGAAAAAACAAACATGGATCTTGTAAGATAATTTATATATTTTAACGCGAGCGAAAGCGCGGGCAAAGGCTAGTTTTAGAATAAGTACACGAATGTACATTTAATACACAGTGCTCGAGAGGAATAAGAATAATTTTCTTTATTTTTAAAATGTCGTATAAAATTCGCTGGATTCGGGTTAGTTTCCGAGATATTAACAATTTTGATGTAAATAAGTAAACTAGAAGAATTTCTGCAAATTATAAGATGGGTCTCTTCGAGGCAAGAATAAATAGGCTGTTGCTTAACCAGCGAACTACATCTCCGACCCCGTAGCCACTTTACCAGTCCCCTACGTTATCCCGAAAATCTTTCGTTCTAATTTCATTTGCCCTAATTTATGTAAACATTAAATCACTAGACCGAATCTTTATTCACTTACTTTCTTAAAACCGAACTCTCAGGAGTCTTACTTTATATTTGCCCGATTTTTAATACTAATATCATAATACCTAACAATGCTACTACCTAAATTTAACATATCGTATTATCTACATCTCTTAAAGGCAGAAGGGTACTAAGATCATAACACGTGTTATAGGCAGATTAAGTCGGGTTGGTCCAGCGGTGTTATGTACAAAACCATATTGCTTAAAGTGAAGGATTGGGATATTTAAAAATGAACTACTACCAAAGCTTGCAGTAATAGTGTAAAAAAATGGTTTGAATCTAGGAGCCGGAGACGTCGCCACTGCACACGACTTGCGCGATAATTACCAAAGTCGGCCGAAGGGGGGCGGCGCACAAGCGATCTTCTGTCAAAAGGATCGCGTGCTGTGTGGCGAACGCCCGTATTAAAAGCTAGCGAAGAACCCGTGCCACATCAGATAACATGCAATCAATTTCGCAATCTACATGCCTCTACGTCGGCACCGCCCCTGGACTGACGTCACGCCGATAAGCTCATAGTGCCAGCTAACTACTGGTACCACTTCGCCTAGCATACTCAAAATTCATGAATTGAATTCAATTTTGAGGTATCGCTTTGTCCTGTCACGATTTCTGCTAACGATAAGTATATTCTGTTGCACAAATTAGTTGTTCAAGTTACTGTTTAAGACTGGTGAATACTTTTTTATGGTTATAATTTTAAGACACATACGTCATAAAATGTTCAATTATAGTGGTCGGTCTCAAATATACGGCGTTAAATGATTAACAGCTGTCCTTTCGCTGATTTGGTTCAGATTGAGTGCAGAAGGGATAATTTTTGTAATGGCATTTTGACATTTGTTAGAGAGAAGGGTGCCTCCGCCGCGCTCCATTTCAACATCTTTGTAAATCAAGTAAGTACGCCGAATAGGTTCCGATTCTTTCTCCGTCACATTCTTCTTATGCCGGATTCTTGTTACGTAGGGTATATTTATATAACTACAATAAAATCGATTAGGTAAAGAAAGAATTGCTTGGGTGATATAAGTAATTAACTCAGCTATGAAATGGTATGGAATAATGGAACCCTAAGTATAGTTCCACATGCTCTTAGCCGCGTTTTTTACCAATTTGGACCAGATATAAAGAAATCAATCATTGCGGTTGAATTAATATATGTATACGAGGCTGTACGAGGGCTGCACTGAAAGTTTCAGGAATCTAATACTTACAAACTTATTTTTGACACATATTAAACCTTTTTATAATCTCTAAAATTTCCTTATCTTATCACACTGGCCACATAGAAAAAAAAGTAATGGTTCGATTGCAATTGTTTTTTGAAGTCGTTGTGTTGCTGTTGAGAAGGGAATTATCCCGTGAAAATTAAGGAGCTATGATGTATTACGACTTTAAAAGCGGATTAACACAAAAACAATGTGGAGACCGGATGATTGCTGCTTTTAGTAATGAAGCACCTTTAAAGACGACAATATACAGGTGGTATTCAGAATTTCAACGTGGCCGCGTGTCCCTCACGGACGACGAGCGTGAAGCAAGAAAACATTGATATTGTGCGCAGCTGATACAAGAAGGCCGGCATGTGACTTATTTTCAAGAAAAGGGAAATTCAAGAGTGTTTGGGTATTGGAATGAGTCAGATAAAAATCATTTTACGGAAATAATTAGGCGTGCGAAAGTTGTTTTCCCGCTGGATCCCTCACTTATTAACTGACGAACTGAAAGCGTCTCGTGTCGATTGGTGCCGCAAAACTTTGAATAAATTCAATGGAGTTGGCTCCAATGCAGTTTTTAGTGTCGTATCAGGTGACGAGACGTGGATATATGAATGAATAATTGAATTATTTATTTCATGTAACAAAGACACATAATTTATTAGTAGAACTTACAAGCTAAGGGGGTTAGTATTGATATATTAACTTATAACTAAAACAGAATAACACTGATAGGGGAGTGCAATCCCTCACAGTGCGACATGTAGGGGCAGTCAACCCTGTCCGCTATCATGCGTAGAATGCTATTGGGACTGCGGCGCACCCGGCGCACCAGGGATGCGGCGCGCGCGCGCAATGTAGCATAAAAGCAGTCCACGCGCGCCGCTGCGAACATCCCTGATGCGCTACAGAAACGAGGCAGTCCCACCAGCACCCGGAACGCATTATTATACTGGACCCGAAGGGCCCCAAAAGCCCGTTGCGTATACTGCGCCCACAGATTGCATGTATAGAGGGACGTGCAAAACGCCCTAAACAGAGTAATTTTCACCTCTTTTGAGCACCTTGCAAACCTGCGGGCGATCATATTCGCCATGACCGATATGCATATCAGCCTGAAACTAAAAACCAATCTCGAGTATGGGCCTACGAAGACGATCTCAAGCCGGCAAAAGTTATTCGTTCTAGCAGCACGGCCAAGAAGATGGTAGCTACGTTTATCTCCAAATCGGGTCACGTGGCTACTATTCCTCTTGAAGATCGTAGAACGGTCAATTCCGATTGCCATACGATTAAATAAATAAATTCCGATTGGTATACAATTATTTGTTTGCCGAGCGGCTTTGCTGAACTCCGAAAAAATAACCCTAATCGCCGCATCATCCTTCACCACGACAATAACAGCCCTCACACCGCTCGGAAAACAACTCAGTATCTGGATGGTGAAAAACTCGAACTAGTGGACCATCTTCCATACAGCCCCGACTTAAGCCCCAACGACTTTTGCACATTCCCCAAAATCAAGGATAAGTAGCCTGGTCAGCGGTTTCAGGCGCCGGAAGAAGCAGTGGAGGCCTTCAAAATGGCCATTTTGTCGACCCCCATTTCAGAGTTCAATGCGTGTTTTAAAGACTGGTTGAACGCATGGAAAAGTGCATAAAATATAAAGGCGAATACTTTGGAAAACAATAAATATACTTTTTCACCTCACTCGCTCTTTATAGGGCGAAATCTGCGTGCAAGTCTATTTTATCCGCTAGCGTGCAAATGTCATTTGAAATTCGAACACGACGATTTTGATTCTCTGTGGTGCATGTAACTTTTTTATATTTAAGACTCCTTCAACGCGTGACTAATTTCATCAGTCGATAAATCTTCGAATAACCAATCAACGCACGCTAATAAAGGGCGATCTGGTCAGGCCGGCTAAAATCATATGTACGTTTGAATACTTCTTTTAAAAAAAAATACAACTACAATATCACGTCAAGAAACCTGGTTTGTGGTTACAGATTTGTAAGTTTTGATTTTTTCTACACTTTATTTTATGTTTAATATGTTTATATATATTAGTAGTAAGTATTTCAGTTTCATTTGTACATATTTTGACTAGTAAATATATTAAATACAACACAAATTTTAATATTTATTTTTATAAAAGTTGCAACATAAGAGTGTAATTTTTGAACGGACCCGAGAAAAAAAATTATAATTAAAAAGTTGGAAGTTTTCACAATTCAGCACGTAAACAACGTAAATTTGAGTAATTAATTGAATCAGGCGTTACTTTGCGGAAATCCATATTAATGAAAATAAT
The DNA here is from genome assembly GCA_932273695.1 of Apotomis betuletana. Taxonomy (NCBI): domain Eukaryota; kingdom Metazoa; phylum Arthropoda; class Insecta; order Lepidoptera; family Tortricidae; genus Apotomis; species Apotomis betuletana. Next base: position 36,772,283 of record OW026298.1, read on the forward strand.
AATATTGCTTTGCTATTCCGCGATATAATATCGTGCCAGTTAAATTTGTGCCAACCCGTTATACTTATTTGCGTATTTTTTCATGCATATATACATTTAATGGTCCCACCCTCCCACCACGATAAGAAAAATAAATACGCAAATAAATATAACAAACCACCACCAAAATAACAGAACTTACTCGACACGTGTTTCGCCCCTCTACGAGGCATCATCAGGAGATGTTGACGGTCTGGAGTCCGACAACCGAATGAGCTGCCCAGACTGGTCGGCCATATTTATAACCTGGCCACCCCTATTATGCAACTGAGAGTGATTAGCAAAAATTCGAAGTAACGGTGATGTAAAGACATTCAATTGTTCGTTAAGAATCTCACCCCTATTGTTGTACCTAATTATTTCCAACTGTTCCAGAACACTTAAACGCAAACCTTTTTCACAAACATGCAAAACGGTAAAAGAATGATCTTCCTGCAGAGTATGGCCACTATCTATTAAATGTTTTGCGAAATTGGACTTTTCAGGATGGTTATGTCTATATGACGCAACATGCTCTTTGTACCTCGTGCTGAAATTGCGGCCCGTTTGTCCCACATATACTTTATTGCAATCGTCACAAGTTAGCTTATAAATACCGGACTTTTTCCCACTCTCAATTTTATCTTTCCCATTACAAAGTTTAGAGTGCAGAGAATTATTCGTCTTAAAGGCCACATTAATATCGTTACATTTCAAAATTTTGTGAATAGTATCCGATAACTTGCCAACATAAGTTATGCTCGCCTTATATTTTTTAATAGGATCAGATGGTCGTGCAGCATACAACATATCGTTGACCGTATTATTGAGCTTTTTTCTGATTATACCATCCACCACAGACTTATCGTAGCCGTTTGAAACCGCTAAGTGATAAATATTATTTAATTCTGACTGATAATGCTCCTCAGAGAGAGGCACGGTCAACAACCTATGCACATAACAATGAAAATCAGCTAACTTATGCTGCCACGGATGCGTGGAAGAAGCCGGGATAACCGTGTCAGTATGTGTGGGCTTACGGTAAATCTGAAAATGATGCCTATTACTCAATTTAGTAATCGTTAAATCCAAGAAATTGAGTGAGTTGTTTTGCTCCAGTTCCTTTTTGAACTTGATCTTCGGATGCTTGTTATTTATCTCATCAATAAATTCGTCCAGCTGGCTCATACCCCCCGTCCAACAAATAATCAAATCATCCACATATCTAAAGTAATATAAAATACAATTATTATCTACAATGTGCTGGTTTTCAAAATGGTCCATAAAAACAAAGAGCAAAGAGATTGAATTACATTATTAAGGAAAAGTCACAGTTTCAGCCGAAATATTGTTTAAAGAATAGCTTGGATTTAATAGAAAGGATTAAAGATATTAATATACCAGATAACACTATCCTTCTGTCTTTGGATGTAGATAGTTTGTTTACGAATGTTCCATATTGTGATACTTTAGACATACTTAGGGGACTTTTTGAAAGGCAGCGATTACATCCAGGGGAGATAGATGAACTAATAGAATTAACTACGATTTGTATGAAACAAAATTATTTTAGGTTTGATGGACAATATTATTTGCAAAGTGATGGTTTGGCTATGGGTTCCCCGTTGAGTCCTTTAATGGCGGATATTTTTATGGACCATTTTGAAAACCAGCACATTGTAGATAATAATTGTATTTTATATTACTTTAGATATGTGGATGATTTGATTATTTGTTGGACGGGGGGTATGAGCCAGCTGGACGAATTTATTGATGAGATAAATAACAAGCATCCGAAGATCAAGTTCAAAAAGGAACTGGAGCAAAACAACTCACTCAATTTCTTGGATTTAACGATTACTAAATTGAGTAATAGGCATCATTTTCAGATTTACCGTAAGCCCACACATACTGACACGGTTATCCCGGCTTCTTCCACGCATCCGTGGCAGCATAAGTTAGCTGATTTTCATTGTTATGTGCATAGGTTGTTGACCGTGCCTCTCTCTGAGGAGCATTATCAGTCAGAATTAAATAATATTTATCACTTAGCGGTTTCAAACGGCTACGATAAGTCTGTGGTGGATGGTATAATCAGAAAAAAGCTCAATAATACGGTCAACGATATGTTGTATGCTGCACGACCATCTGATCCTATTAAAAAATATAAGGCGAGCATAACTTATGTTGGCAAGTTATCGGATACTATTCACAAAAATTTTGAAATGTAACGATATTAATGTGGCCTTTAAGACGAATAATTCTCTGCACTCTAAACTTTGTAATGGGAAAGATAAAATTGAGAGTGGGAAAATGTCCGGTATTTATAAGCTAACTTGTGACGATTGCAATAAAGTATATGTGGGACAAACGGGCCGCAATTTCAGCACGAGGTACAAAGAGCATGTTGCGTCATATAGACATAACCATCCTGAAAAGTCCAATTTCGCAAAACATTTAATAGATAGTGGCCATACTCTGCAGGAAGATCATTCTTTTACCGTTTTGCATGTTTGTGAAAAAGGTTTGCGTTTAAGTGTTCTGGAACAGTTGGAAATAATTAGGTACAACAATAGGGGTGAGATTCTTAACGAACAATTGAATGTCGTTACATCACCGTTACTTCGAATTTTTGCTAATCACTCTCAGTTGCATAATAGGGGTGGCCAGGTTATAAATATGGCCGACCAGTCTGGGCAGCTCATTCGGTTGTCGGACTCCAGACCGTCAACATCTCCTGATGATGCCTCGTAGAGGAGCGAAACACGTGTCGAGTAAGTTCTGTTATTTTGGTGGTGGTTTGTTATATTTATTTGCGTATTTATTTTTCTTATCGTGGTGGGAGGGTGGGACCATTAAATGTATATATGCATGAAAAAATACGCAAATAAGTATAACGGGTTGGCACAAATTTAACTGGCACGATATTATATCGCGGAATAGCAAAGCAATATTATTATTTTCATTTTCAACGTAAATTTGTTCTGTGGAGAATACATACTGTTTTCTTACTTTATAAATATCGAAAACAAGAAAGTTAAGCCCAATTTGGAGTATTTATTCAATGCTAAAAGCCTGCATTAAAACGAAAAAGGATTTGTTATAAATATTTGGAGACGATAAGTAATTTACCGAAACTATTGGCGTTTTTAAAGAAGATAAAGCCGAAATAATCTTGTTCGGATCCCATCGTCCATTAACTTCCAAAGCAAGTGTTGTGGAAAATACTTCCGAGTGGCCAACTAATCCTTTCCAGAATGCCATTATCCCACATTTACAACGAATGTGTCAAGTAGTTTCAAATACAAATATAATATAACAGTGCTTAAGAAAAACTCAACGATAAAATATACACGACGGCCATATTACTTTAAATTTTTAATATGTGTGTTTCTCTCGTATTTGTTTGGTTTGGATTTAAGTGTGTTATGTTTTAAATTTGATGTGTTAAATAGAAGGCAAAATTAAATATGATTATTTTTATGTTTTAATTGTTTTTCTTGAATCTTGCATTTTCCTCGCTGTAGTGAGGTGAAAAATTGTGTGTTCCGCATGGCTGCAAAATTATTTAGCTTCTCGTGTCTTGAAACCCTCGCTACGCTCAGGAATCTATCTTTGAACCATTCGCTTCGCTCATGGTTCAATCTTAGATTCCTTCGCTCGCTCAGCTTTCAATTTCAACACTCGCGCCAAATAACAACTTTGCAGCCTTGCATAACAATTACATAACAATTTGTTATGCAAGGCTGCAAAGTTGTTATTTGGCGCGAGTGTTGAAATTGAAAGCTGAGCGAGCGAAGGAATCTAAGATTGAACCATGAGCGAAGCGAATGGTTTAAAGATAGATTCCTGAGCGTAGCGAGGCTTTCAAGACACGAGAAGCTAAATAATTTTGCAGCCATGCGGAACACACAACTTTTCACCTCACTACAGCGAGGAAAATGCAAGATTCAAGAAAAACAATTAAAACATAAAAATAATCATATTTAATTTTGCGTTCTATTTAACACATCAAATTTAAAACATAACACACTTAAATCCAAACCAAATAAATACGAGAGAAGCACACATATTAAAAATTAAAAGTAATATGGCCGTAATTGTATTATCGTCGTGTATATTTTATCGTTGAGTTTTTCTTAAGCACTGTTATATTATATTTGTATTTGAAACTACTTGACACATTCGTTGTGAATGTGGGAGAACGGCATTCTGGGAAGGATTAGTTGGCTACTCGGAAGTATTTTCCATAACTTCCATAGCTTTGGAAGTTATTGGACGATGGGATCCGAACAAGATTATTTCGGCTTTATCTTCTTTAAAAACGCCAATAGTTTCGGTAAATTACTTATCGTCTCCAAATATTTATAACAAATCCTTTTTCGTTTTAATGCACGCTTTTAGCATTGTATAAATACTCCAAATTGGGCTTAACTTTCTTGTTTTCGATATATACCTAGTAAGACAACAGTATGAATTCTCCACAGAACAAATTTACGTTGTTTACATGAATTGTGAAAACTACCAACTTTTTAATTATTTTTTTTCTCGGGTGCGTTCAGTAATTACACTCTTATGTTCCAACTTTTATAACAAATAAATATAAAAAATTGTGTTGTATTTAATATATTTACTAGTCGAAATATGTAAGTGAAACTGAAATACTTACTATTAATATATATAAACATATTCAACTTACGAGGGGTGATTGGAAATTTCACGGCCTAACTATGAAATCAAATCTAAAGATTTTATTTAATATTTTTATTTCTCTACGTAGTCCCCGTCGAGTTCTTTGCACTTATTCCATCTGGATTTCAAAGCCATTACACCACTTTTGAAAAAACTTTCCTCCAGGCCTTCAAAATAGGTGTCCACTTCAGCTTGGACCTCGTCGTTGGTAAAAAATTTCTTACCGCCCATGTGTTTTTTTAAGTTTGGAAACAGATGGAAGTCCGATGGTGCCAAATCAGGCAAATAGGGCGGGTGGGGCAATAATTCAAACCCACAGTTGTGAATTTCTGCCATCGATTTTATTGACGTGTGCACACGTGCATTGTCCTGGTGAAAGAGAACTTTTTTTGTCAACAATCCAGGTCTTTTTACTTTCAAATCCTGTCGTAATCGGCGTAAAAGTTCACAATAGGAGTCCGAGTTAATAGTGGTACCTTTGTGGAGATAGTCAACCATTATTACTCCCTTTGCATCCCAGAAGACTGATGCCATGACTTTATTCGCCGACAAAATGGCCTTCGCCTTTTTGGGAGGCGGAGATCCAGCACGAACCCACTGCTTCGATTGCTGTTTAGTCTCGGGCGTGTAGTGGTGGACCCATGTCTCATCCATAGTAACATATCTGTCCAAAAAGTCTTGAGGGTCAGCTTCATACAGGTCGAGACAGTCGCGTGAAATTGTTAGACGAGTGATTTTTTGTTCCACTGAAAGGAGCTTCGGAACCCATCTGGCCGACACCTTTGAAAAGCCTAATTCATTGATTATAATGTTTTGAGTTCTTTCATAGGAGATGCGTACGATATCAGCTATTTCTCGTACTTTTAACCGTCGGTCTTTCATTATCATCTGGCATATAATTGCCACATTATGTGGATTGGTCGCTGTGGTTGGTCTCCCGGGGCGAGGGTCATCTGCGATACTGACTCGTCCCCGCTTGAATTCAGCTGCCCACTTTTTTACCGTCGTATATGATGGACAAGATTGCCCCAATGTACACTGCATATCTTCAAAATTTGTTTCGGTGTCAGTCCTTTTTTATGAAGATATTTAATCACAGCACGTTGCTCCAAATTGTCCATTTTGAAAAATCTGTTGACTCGTACTTTTAAATCATACGTAAATTTTATTTTAAATATTGTCTTACAATTGTAATTTCGCGGGATGACAACTGAATAAAGACAGTTCAAAATGGCGGCAGAAAAAAATTAAAAAGTGTTTTTTTTAAAGGTCAGGCCGCGAACTTTTCAATCAGCCCTCGTATGTTATAATAAAGTGTAGGAAAAATAAAAATTTAAAAATCTGTAACCACGAACCAGGTTTCTGGACGTGATATTGTAGGTGTATTTTTTTTAAAAGAAGTATTCAAACGTACATATGATATTAGCCGGCCTGACCAGATCGCTCTATATTAGCGTGCGTTGATTGGTTATTCGGAGATTTATCGACTGATGAAATCAGTCACGCGTTGAAGGAGTCTTAAATATAAAAAAGTTACATGCGCCACAGAGAATCAAAATCGTCGTGTTCGAAATTCAAATGACTTTTGCACGCTAGCGGATAAAATAGACTTTTGCACGCAGATTTCGCCCTATAAACGGAGGTTTTCCGAGCGAGTGAGGTGAAAATAACTATTATTATATTTGACTGCATATTTTTTTCTATTCCCGAAACTTTCAGTTTGACCCTCGTACGTAAGTACTTAATGGCACTTAAAATAAAGGTTCTAAACAGGTTCTTAACATTATAAGAATAATCATACATACCTAATGTGCCCTAAAACTGGCCACTTAGACAAACAATTTATTTTATTCGATTGATGACGTTACAAAATGGCATTAAATATCATAGTTTTACTAAATAATAAGAATAAGAAGAATAAGAATATTTTTATTGAATAATTGTGTACCTACATAAGATAGAAAAGTGAATATGTATATGTAAATGTCGCAGTCAAAAGTGTGAACTGGTCAAAAGGACTTTTAACCGACAAAAACAGGCAAAACTGCTTTTGACTGAGCGTGTTGGTCAAAAGTAGTTTTGCCTGAAAATCATTGGGTAATAGTACTTTTGACTGTTACTATCAGTCAAAAGTACTTTTGACCGCAGGCACTCGACAAAAGCTCTTTTGACTAATTCAGAGCAGATCCGACTTAGTTTTTATTTCCCGTGTTGATCGATAAATCAATACGAAATTTTGTGATTTGTAAAAACACGGCCGTAGGGTGCTGTCAGATGGGGTGAAATCGGATATTATTTTGTCTTAGATTAACTATTGATTCATATTTTCTTTTCACAGATATGTTCAAAAATGCCGCGAAATTATATGCAACATTGCTGATGATCGCCGACCGCCATACACGGTCCAATCAGCTTGATCCAATCGCCATGATCAAGCCAAAAGAATCGAAATTCGATTGTGCCGTCAAGTATAACTGTCATGCCAATCCACTCCCACACACGGTCAGTTCTAATTGATCCAATCGGTAGCGTCATGCCGATTGGACGATAGGAAGCATGGTGTATGGCCGCCATTAATAAAATACAAAATCTTATGTAATTTATAACGTGTTTAATGAAGTATTGGTTATATTGTACTAGCTGTATAGTAACAATCTGTATTTGACTAATTTATCTTTATTTTTTTGAAAAATAAGACCTCTGAGACAGGCTGTGGTTAGATCTTTAAAACTACGCAACGGATTTTGATGCGGTTTTTTTAATAGATGGAGTGATTCAAGAGGAGGGTTTATATGTATAATTTATCAATTATCAGCCTTGCACCCGTGCGAAGTGGGGGCGGGTCGCTAGCCTTCTATAAAAAAAATGTTTAAAAGAAATAAAAACACAAAGATATGCAGGTTTAAGAAAAAAAATTGACGGTAAAATCGATTCAATCAACCGTTCGTGATTAATAATCGTTAAATTTGACATACCATATGCCTTAGCTACATCACTACAAACATCAACCAACAAATGTCAAATATAAAATAATTTCACTGTAATATACAGTGTACTGTTAGTAGAAATAAAACCAAAAATTGCTACAACGCAAGTTGTATTACCAATTTACGCATGATTTTCCAGTATTCTGCTAACATATACCCTCTCTTTTAATAGCACGACAAGGTCTCGCCTAATCAAGGCATTCACCGACGCTACAATGCGAGTTGAAGTCACGCGACCGTTTTATCACACTCCTCCTTTCTGTTTTATAGGAAGATAAAGTTTGTTTAAAAACCTTGCATGTCTGTGCAACATCGGCATCACAGTCGCGACAAGTGGTGCTACCTTTAAAGTGTAAATTGAACAACAAATAAAATAAAAAAAACGGTAAAATTTTAAAAGTTGACAGTAGAGATTTACTATTTCATAACTTAGCATTAGGCATTTTAAGATGAAATCAATAGCTGTATCAGGTCTTTTAAATCATTAATGTAGTTCGACGAAACCGTTTTACTTCTGGTAGTTTGTCAGAACAAATATCAAATACCTTTGATTTCTGCGTTTAGGCTTGTCTTCAATCGATTAGTGCGACAAAAATGACGACAAATGTGTCTTTGCAGAAATATATCAAGACAAGGAAAGAGTTCAGCAATTTGTAGGGAGACCGAGCGAGTAACATTTTGCGTAGGTCCTTTGACGTCACGAGCGTAATTTAGTGATGGGCAACATAAGCCGCGCGAAAACGATTCAAAAGCATCGATTCACAGATCGATAAGAACACGGAACCGATTCTATGCATCGCCACCCCCGCCGCACCGCGCCGCGGCCCAGCCGCCGTCACAAACAAAAACAGGGTGACATCTATTTGGCATAAAATTTTTTTGTCCGAATCTAGTTACGCATAACAAGTTTCGCATAATTTATCTACGCCGAATCTTAAACTTGCCGAAACTTTGTTCCGCATAATTATTTTTTGGTCGAATGATTGTTTCGCCGAATATTATAGTAGCATAATATTAAGATTGCCGAATTTCAATACGCATTACTTGGTTGTGCATATGGGTCAATCAACTATTTTCTGCCACTCGTTGCCATGGTGATGCCCCTGGGTCACTTTTTAAAACAAGGATTTTCCGTGGTTATATTTAGAAAAAGCTTTGTAATTTAAGCATTCTTTCTTATGTAGACTATCTCCTGACAATACCAGTAATTATTGTATTAAGCGGTTTACACTCACGTGAAATTGTCAGGAACGGCCCGACATGTTTCGAACTCGTATGGAGCTCTTCATCAGGGACGGCTGCACATAGACATTACGCACACTTGACTAATGGTGTCCACGGGATTGTCTAAACGCACAATATGTTTCGCCGCCGGAAGCACAGGCTTCCATGCTGGAGGTAAAGCCCAACCGCCGTCTCTCATTGGTCAAGTGTGCGTAATGTCTATTGATGACAAAAGTGACGTTGGAGTGCTGGACGGACAAGTTGCGGGCTTGCAAGCACCCCCCGCCCCCGCGCTATCAGCGCGCGCGCTCAGAGCGGAACGTCGATCAAAGTATCAGCAGTGACGAGGTTGCCGCGGAGGTGTACGGGCAGCCGTCCCTGATGAAGAGCTCCATACGAGTTCGAAACATGTCGGGCCGTTCCTGACAATTTCACGTGAGTGTAAACCGCTTAATACAATAATTAAATATGTCTCACGAAAGTTATAATAAAATTAATACCAGTAATATCAATTATGAACACTTTTCTTAGAACTTTAATCACTATTATCCCCCGAGTCACGGACAGAATAACAGCAAGAAAAAGTTGATGCACCCATATTTATAATTTAGCAGAATTTGGATACGCCGAAATTATTTTTATACCATTGCCTATTTTACCTTAAGGCAGGTCCGACTTGGCTTAGGTTAAGTACGACGACGAGCGAAGCGAGGAGTGTTAGGTTGAATTACGACCCTAACGAGCGAGCGAAGCGAGCGAGCCGCGCGGGTCTAGATACCGAGTAGCATAAGTAAATAGTATTCGGACGTCGCAAATTATGCGTAAGAAGCATTCAGCTTAGATAGAATATGCGTAGTAAAAATCTGCGAAATATTTTCGGCATACATACAATTATGCCTGTACTGATTATGCTATAAAGAATTATGACAAGAAAAATTATGCGTAAACAACGGGAACCCAGAACAGTAGGATAACAAAATTAGAAGCGGGAGGTTGCGTGCGCGCTAAGTGGCGACGCAAAGTCCAAAACATCGCACCACAGAAATATATCTGGCATTGGACGTTCGTCTTCCTTTATTCGTGTGATGACCAACATAGAAGTAACCATAACCTGTTTGTTAATAATATTTGCTTTGCACTATGTACTTACATTATATAGCTGCATAATAATATAAGAACGTCGATGCTACGGGTGACCAAAGGGCTGGTTCATACCTATGCCAAAGAATAGCCCTGGCTATTCAGTGTGGTAATGCGGCCAGCCTCTTGGGCACCCTCCCGGTCGGCACCGATCTGGAGCCCGTTTTTTATTTATAGTTAGGTTTAGTTAGGTTTTTATATATATATACATTATATTCTAGTTTTAATTGTTTCTATGTATTATGTTTAGTATTATGTTTTAATAAATAATTATACTTTAAACGACGTAATTATCATTTCCTCTGTTTTCAAAATCGATTTTAATCGAGTAAGGGAATCGCAGTGTACAGCAGCACTATTCTTACTTTTGACAGAAAAAATGAGAAATCGACCTTGAACGTGAGTCGACAATTTGAATAGCATATTTTTACATCGCTGGTTTTGAACGCACGCCGAGTCTGGATATATACATCCATCTTAATATATTTCTGTGTGTGTCTTGTTGTCTAATAACCAAAATGTTAAGTAGTCATGTAATGACCAACTTATGTGGCGACATATTCGTGATCTAATAAGCCCCCGACCTCCTTATTGATTTGTAACTTCATAATTAGTGTATAGTACAAAATATGGGAGACGTTACGTGCAAATAATCTTTGCAAGTCAATTTGTGTTATGAGTTAATGGAGAATAACGGGCATGATTTACGCGCCGCCACCGACTTTGCTCGCGGGCAGGCACAATTATCGGCCCGCGGGCACACTCAATTACAAAAAGGCGCACCCGCGGGAGGCTCGCCTTCGAGCTTCCTTCCAAAAAGACTTCGTAACAAAGATTTACTAGGATGAAACCAGATAACAACATAAAAAAAAATTGACGCAGTTTATTCGATAAACGAATCACCGTTCGGCTATCAGGTTGAGAGCTGCGTTTTAATTTGCGTGGCGACACACGAGTGGACTCCGCGCCTGGTTTGTGGGAAGTGTCGCGTCGAGTACCTTGCTAATTGCAACGCTATGCCATCGCTGGCGAACAACATCCATGCGGTAGTCCTTTCGAGTCTTGATATTTATTTGATAATAACTTGCAAGTTGGTTTAGTTGTCCTAAAGACAAACTCAATATAAGAGAATAGTAGATTGTGCCAATATAAGCCATTGTGGCCGGAAGGGATTATTACGACGACCGAACAAAATGAGCGAGGACAAATATAAACTGAGTGACATAAAGGCTTTTAGCCGCGTGTTAAACACTCTGTTTTTACTTCGCCAATATGAAAATAAAAAATATATTGTCACCACGAGTATAGGTGACTGATATTTTTTGTAGATTTGGTACTTTTTAGGGTTCCGTACCCAAAGGGTAAAAACGGGACCCTATTACTTAGACTTCGCTGTCCGTCCGTCCGTCCGTCTGTCACCAGGCTGTATCTCAACAACGGTGATAGCTAGACAGTTGAAATTTTCACAGATGATGTATTTCTATTGCCGCTATAACAACAAATACTAAAAATAAAATAAATATTTAAGGGGGGCTCCCATACAACAAACTTGTTATAGATTATATATATGTATAGGTACGGAACCCTTCATGCGCGAGTCGGGCTCGCACTTGCCCAATTTTTTTTAATAGGTCTGTTTTGGTTCAACGGTAAAGGTACCATCAAAAATAAAAATTCATAGTGGGGAATGACGATTAAAGTAAAAAATGTTTTTTCTGTTTTGCTCGTATAAAAATGTATGGTATGCAATAGTTACACAATTAGGTCTTAAAATCTCGTACCTTACTTAGGTCACTCGGCAGGTCTCGTGACCTACACGCGGTACTCGACTTTAAGAACCTTCATTGCGCAACTATTGCGTAAAATACTATTAAATTATTTAATTTAGAACTAAATTGAGGTTTGTTACTTCTTCACGCTCAAATGGCAGGACCAATATTGATAAAATTTTGGTATGAAGGTAGCTGACATGGATTAACACAAAGGCTACTTTTATCCCGAAAAATTTAGGGTTCCCGTGGGGTAACACCGCGCGGCGCAGCTAGTATTTACGTAAATGCTATTTCTTGGAGTTGTAATATTAGTATAAAAAAATATACTTTACAGTAATAGAAAACGTCGCTTTTTTTTTTAATTATCCGTGTCCCGTGGATCTGATATGTAGATTTATTATATTGTTTCCATTTAAACCCTCGTTGTAGTAAAAAGTACTATTTTAGCCCTACTACACGAAACTAAAATATGGTGAAAGAAAACGATATTTTATGTGGTATTGAAAGTTTCGCCAATCATACGCGAGACGAAATAGAAACATCGTCACACCCTGCTATAGATAGGTCTGAAGCAAAGTAAGTAGTAGGCTCTAAATAACGTTTTATTATTTGCGCTTTGAGATTTCGGTGCCCCAACGGACCGATCTGATAACCTCCTACCAACTGTAATCATATCGGATCCAGCATTAATTATTCGATTTGGCTTTAAAAGGCGGGTATTTATGACAACAACAGAAGGTGTAAGGTAACTAAATATAATACAATGGATTTCGTTATAATGATACATGAATTATAATATAATACTTGACAGTAATAAAAAGGATACCTACTAAAAAACAAAAATCATTGTAACTCTTTTTAAAACATTGGAAAAATTTAACAACGCATGCGCAAGCGTAACTGAATAGATCTGTCATTTGAGTTTGTCCTTTGGAAGGATCAACTATTGACATCATTTCATTATTATGAACAAATAAAAAAAAAAAAAAACAATTTAAAAAGTTTCTCATTGTAAGAGAGCCGACAAGTAATTGGTGGCAAGCTAAGTAAATCATACAGTCAGACTATTACTAAGACGGATTTAGGATGGAAATTTTACCACTGTCGATTTTGTAGGTTGCGGGTATCAATTTTCCACAAAGTGACGTTACCTTTTTCTTTAATATTTTATAAACTAATCCAAGCAGTATAATAAAACGAAACTGTAGCCATATTAAAAGAAGTAAAATACGTTCGGTGTCTCAATTGTAGACATAAATATGAATACAAATATGGAGGTCTGTCTGTTTGTGTATGTCCCACTTACAGAGGTAATTCAGTGGCAAAGTGTCGAACCAGCAGCACGAGTTCTAGCTGTACAGATTTTTCAATTATCCAGGTAAAGCGTATTATGTTTCTAGAACTCATTGACGTAATAATTACATGGAAACCCAAACCGACGGAAAAAATGGGACCCTCCCAAGTAATCACATTACTTGGACGCACAGTCTCGTTTAGACCATGACACGTGACGGGTCTCAAAAATGACAAAATGTTTAGTGAAAAATTGCAGAAAAAAAACTATAAAATAACAAAAAGGGACGAAATATAATTTTTTACGTAAGTTCTATTGATTAATTAACGAGTCCCATGTCAAATCATAGCATTTTTTAGATTAGAATTATTAACTTTGTCCCTACAAAAAGCACCTCATCACAGAACAAAAATCTAAGGAGTCGCTACAGTTGAATATTTTATTAATAAATAAAGGAGTGTAATAAATAATAACCCTATTTTTTTTGTTTAAGATTCCCACGCGATCCTCAACAACGTGGAAAATTGAGGTCACGTTTAGCAAGAGACAAACGCGAAGAATAATTTAAGCCAAATATTTTTTTTTACGTAAAATTTGACATTCATCAATTGATAAAAAAATTGCTCTGTTGTTATTGTTTTATTTGTCACAGAGTCTAGACACTGTCAGTTTAAACCTTTGAACGCCTAAAACACCTAAAGGCGACGGCCAAACCAAACTTTTGAAACCAAGGTGTAGGGTTAGTAAGCTCAGGGCTTAGGAGTTTGGCTTTTCCTGGGATCTGAAAACTTTTTTACAGCGAAAGCGGTTTGAGCATGTGAGTCTTGGCCGCCAATTTGACATGGAATGTATTTGGTGGGATTTCACATACTGGAACAAGATGAGTTGAGAAATAATGTCATTATTACTGATCCCATCTATGCAGTGTCGGGACCCTTTTATGCAGTTGTTAAATAAAAACGTAACTTAATTTGTTATTAACAATCAACGAGTTAATTGTATGTAAGTATGTATGTATGTAAACTCTTTATTGTAAATTAAATATACATATATAAACATAACAAGGGGAGTTTATTTAGTTCAAACAAAAAATATATTTTAATACCTAAATAAAATAATAATGAAAATATTTATAGTATGTATTCGTGCCATGTTCCGAGTTTGACAAGAGACAGGAGTCAGGAAACGCTAAAAAGGTTAATTTACACGAAAAATATTTGTGGTAATAAGTACGTAAGTCAATTTGACACTTCAACCGTTGAGCAATGAGTTCTTTTGTACGAAGTAATAATGTTGTTGTAAATTATAAATAAGCGTTATTGGCATCTACTTGAACAAATTTTGTTTCAAGGACGGTTAGTTACGGACATATGCACGTTTAAAAAACTGGAAAAGTCGCATGTTCCGGAAATATGTCAATATTCTTGGTTTAGAACGCTGCCATTCAGTTACGGACTAGTCTAGCACAAATTAAAACATGTAGGAAATATAATTGCCTATAAAATTCATGTCTTTTTTTACATACACTTTCGGAAAATGTGACTTTATTTTTTACATATCTCCGTAATTATCTGTCCTAGAAACAAAATTTTAAATGTAAATTATAGTTAATTTAAATCTCTTCAACATTGCCCAAGCTCTGTTCTAGCTAAACTGCTCCTAAACGAAGATATAATCCAGAAGTTTGTTTTTAAGTTGGAAATTGCGATTTTATACGTTTTTTTAAATGTGCAAATCTCCGTACCTATCTGTCCTAGAAACAAAATATAAAATGGAAAATGTAGTAAATTTAACTCTCTATAACATTGTCTAAGCTTTCTTCTAGCTAAAATGCTCCTAAACGAAGATATGAGCAAAAATATGAAGAAAGTGCCGGTTTTTAGGGTTCCGTACCCAAAGGGTAAAAACGGGACCCTATTACTGAGACTTCGCCGTCCGTCCGTCCGTCCATCCGTCTGTCACCAGGCTGTATCTCAACAACTAGCTAGACAGTTGAAATTTTCACAGATGATGTATTTCTATTGCCGCTATAACAACAGATACTAAAAATAAAATAAAATAAATATTTAAGGGGGCTCCCATACAACAAACTTGTTATAGATTATATATATGTATAGGTACGGAACCCTTCATGCGCGAGTCGGGCTCGCACTTGCCCAATTTATTTCAATATGGCAATATATTGTGCATTTTGCATTTTAAACACTGACTAACCATCCTAGACAACATATCAAAAATTCAAAACTACCGGTCCGTTTGTAAGGTCAAACTCCTTTATTAACTGGATTAACTCTATTCTCACCTTCTTCCCGACTCATATTACTCTTTAAATTATAGTTTTCATAAATATCTAAATCCATATCGGATTTAGATATTTATGAAAACTATAATTTGTTCAGTAATGAATGAAGATTTTTTTAAGGAATTCTTACCGTACTATCGATACAAGGGTTGTATGTATGTGTATGTAAACACTTTATTGTGCACAAAAACAAAAATACATTGTTGGTTGTACCCACAGGGGAGGGAGAAAATACTTTCATTTAGGTATAATAATTATTTAAAGTGCTACAAAAAAGAGCCATTCGTTCTATATGTGACCTAAATTCTCGTGACTCCTTAAGATACATTTTCAAAGATATAAACATCTTAACTGTAGCGTCCCTATATATTTATGAGAGTAATATGTATGTTATTAGGAACCTGGGTTCATTGACAAAAAAATCCGATGTCCACAATTTTAATAGTAGAAATAAAAATAAAATTGCTATTAGAAAGTTTCGTGTTCGTAAAGTAAGTAAATCATTTTTAGGCCAATGTATTCATTTTTATAACAAGTTACCGGATCATGTTTTAAAATTAGCCTTTCCATCTCTCAAAATTAGTTTATAAAATCTCTAATGTCAAAAGTATATTATACAGTAGAAGACTATCTGACAGAGAAAAATGCATGGCCTGAACCAGAAACCGCGTAGCTGACTCCTTCTTAGATTGTACCTAACTAGTTTAAGGGACAAAGTTCTAATAAGAAAGCATATCAAACGTACATAAATTGTGATAAACCGTCATACTTTCTTGTAATTTCTATTTTATTCTTACACTTTTCCTCATGTAGATCTTAAAATACACCTTTAATATGTTTTCTTCGACAACTACGTATAGTTAATAAGATCATATTATTGTAAGAGTTAAGTACTTATGCTTTCTGAAAAAATTACTTACTGTTGAGTTTCTTTAGGCGTTTCTTCTCAACAGTGGTCTCCTCTTGTGAAATGCCGGTAGACTCAGACATGTAAAAGTGGCCTACTTTCAGAATAAAGTTTATTATTTCATTGAAGATACAGTATGTTCGATATTTTTTTAGAAAGGGAGTTGGTGGGTTAAGCCTGTGTTTTTTATAAAATATAACAAGCGTAATGCCGGAAATTTTAACAACAGTATTTTCACCTAAATTTCATTAGGACCACACCATAGCTTAGCCCGTCGACGTAGCTTAGCTTCATGTAAAACCCACTTCGCTCATTGCTACCTCAAATTGTGGAAGCTAACTAATCCCAAACCCCTTCCTTCATCGTGCAATTAATAATTGTTAAAGTATTACCTTACTATTTATAGGACGTGATGAAATGATGGTCAAAAATGTAATTTTAATAAATTACGCATTCTAACCTTTCTTAACAGAACCTCGAACGCGCACAAAGTTAATTCACCATATTGGTAATATGAAATAGCTGCCAACTATCAAAAACCAACGCCAGCGTTTACGTTTGATTAAAACAACGTTCAAAAATGTACTGTCAGAAAAGTTGTGAGGCAATGATTTAATTTCACTAGACACATGATATTATAATTTTTCAAAATAATTTTTAGTTTTATTATCCTAATTAAGAATACATTCATACGTCCATTGTTTTTTAAATTAGTTAATAAAGTTTTCATCGTTTTGTCTTTATCATCTTTTTGTTAAATATTTGAATAGTAATTTAAGGTGGTACTTGGGACATAGGGAGGGAATGATTTTAACAGCACTATATATACAATTATTTAGTTACACATATAACTCAGATATATTAACTGACCCTTAGCGACGGTAATGATTATGGCAGGGAAAAAGTAGTTAACACTATATATTAACTATTTTTTCTTGAATACACCTAGGACAAGAATTTCGGGATTTCGTGAGAACTATAAAGCACGCTAGCGATAATGTCATCTTATGTGAAAGGTTGAAGCTACAAGGGCTCAGATCGTGTGAAGTAATTTCTGGAGAAACAAATGAAACTGCTCCCCTCGCTCTAGAGAACGCTTTGCAAAGTGCGCGGCCCATGTAATCGGATAATAAAAAGGGCAAACGCGGTAAATATAAGATGAGGAAGACAGTTTTACGAGCAGTACCTAATTAAGTGGTGAACCAAACAGAACGGAGAAAACGTTTACAGTGCAATAAGTATATACAATATACAAAATTTCTTAACGAAATTTAAACGTTTTAAGATATTTCTTCAAGTATAAATCTGCCGCTCGCTTCTAGTCTTCTTTGTAACATGAAGACGTACAGGAACATTATAAAGGAAAATGTGCGAAAAATCTGATTAGAGAACCTTACATACAGTTGTAGTAACGCTACAGGCCGTAAGTGATATTTGCTGCCTGCTACGCGAGGAGAAAATCTCACTTCCCGGCCAAAGCATAACATAAAACTAAAGACAAACCACGCGCGGTAATTATAGTAATGCCCCAGATCGCATATTATGTCCCTCACCTTCGGATCAGGCCACAAACACCTGCGATCTGGGACATTCACTAATTCTCCGCCCTAGGTATGTAATGTAATGAAATAAATAATTTATTACGTTTACCGTTTAGATGAAGTAATAATCACCTTTTCACAAAAAATAACCAACTCCAGGCGGAAGAATCGTATTTTCAAGAATAACAGAGCGAGTACTATAAAACTACCGAAATCGCTATAAATGTGCCTAAAATATGGTGACTACGTATATTACTACGTATATTTTCGAGCAGTTTCTTCGATTTTTCTCCTCATCATCAAAATGGTATTGGACCAATTTAAAGATGTCGTCTCCAGCTATAAAATTATTTATAAGGTAAACTTACCTTTGAGAAATTATTTTTAACGATTTTGATTAATGATTATCATATAATTATTTATGTTGTAGGGGGAAGTCCCCTAACGCCGGACGGCACCTAACGCCGGACACTCGAACTACTCGGCAACTGCAAGCTCGGCAACGGCAACTCGGCAAGTGGAAGGGGCGCGGGGGACCCTCGCGCCCCTTCCACTTGTCCTTGATTCGCTCGCGTTGCTAGTTGCCGAGATAGTTCGAGTGTCCGGCGTTAGGTGCCGTCCGGCGTTAGGGGACTTCCCCCTACGTAGTCGGTCCCAAAGATCTGTCGCTAGCACATTATTTTTAAATTTAGAACATGATTTTAAGAAAATGTTTATTGGATCCATTTTTGAATGTTTGACAATTATTTTAAAACAAAAAACAGTCATTCGCTGCAGTTTCTTTTACCGGCTTCACATGTATGGCAAACAACGGCAAACATACAGGACGCAGTTATACGTTAGAGCCGGCATTACGATGGAGTCGACATTGAAAGAAAAACGAATACCTAGCTGTTTTAGCATTGCACCGCTGTGGGCACTCGCCAAGTACTATTTTCAAGTTGCTCAAATATTTAAATATACTATTGATAGGTACAATGAAGTCTCCAGTGTTTAGGACAAGAAAAGAATTGGCCGGCCTCGCTCCGTACCAACACCAGCAGTGATCAAAGTGATCAAGGCGAGCATAGCAGGAAATCCTGTCCGAAAACAAGTTGTCAGTAGAAAACCAGTCAAAAAGGTTTTAAACGAAGATCTTAGTCTACGAGCATACAAAAAAGAGTAGGCACTTACTTAATGCCCCTCTTAAAACAATAAGGCTTAAAAGCCTTAAGGCTTAAGATCCCGGAAATTAAAGCGGTGCGCGACGAATCGACACCGTGATATCCTCTTTACAGACGAAAAGATTTTCGATATTGAAGAGAAGTTCAATAAACAGAATGATAGAGTGTACGCTAGGAGCTCTGAAGAAGGAAGGAAGGAAAAAGAGTTCCGCGGGTGCAACATGGGCATCACCCATCATCAGTGATGGTCTGAATGGGTGTATCTTATAACGGGTCAACTGAGGTAAATTTTTGCGTAAAAGGGGTCAAAATCAGTGCGAAAGTGTACCAAGAGACGGTTTTGGATAAGCTTGTCGAAGATCTGCCCAACACGCTATTTTCAGAACATAATTTTGTGTTCCAGCAGGATTTTGCGCCAGCAAACAAAGCCGAGACCACTCAAGTCTGGTTTGACCGTCAAAAAAATCTACTTTATAAGACACAAAGATTGGCCTTCCTCCAGTCCGGTCCGGACCTTAATCCTTTGGACTAAAAAAATTGGCAGGTCTTATTGGGGAAGGTCTGTGCTAAACCCCATAAAAATTTGGATAGCCTGAAGTAATCTTTAAGAAAAGCAGTCGCTGAAATAGATATGAAAATGGTGCGTGCTGCGATGGACGACTGGCCGCGCCAATTAAGACTAAAGAGCCTGTATTAAAAACAAGGGAAGTCATTTTGTATAATTATAAATAATTTTAATTCTTTATTAAATGTACTTTAAATTGGTATATAATTTATTAAAAACTGATTGGTACTTTCGTTGTTATCATTATTTTCATTTGTGACAGAACTTTGGGACCGACTACGTATTATATCATCCAATTATTATAGTTTTGACAACCCTTTGCAAGTGTGCAGATATCTATAATCTCTATGTTAGAGAAACATAAAAAGGCTTTAAAAAAAAAAAAAACATTTATTTTGACCAACTGGGATCATAGTGCTTACAAAATATGTTAGTAACAGACTGAAATTCTTATCCTACGGTTAGTGTAACATTATTATTAGGTGTATTATAATATAGTTCGCATTTAATAAATTCGCTCAGTACTTACAAGGGCTTGAAAGGCATGATTGTCAGTACATGAACCATATGGCAGTGGTTCAAATACTGACAATCAAACCTTTCGGCAAATGCCCTCAGGATGCCGTTAGCGCTAGCCCGCACCCTGCGCGCCAGGGATGTGCACTGCTTTCTCATGGTTGCATAAAAGCAATCAACCCCTGCTTCTGCGAACATCCCAGACGCACTACAGAAACGAGGTAGCCCCATCAGCACCCTGAAAGCATTGTTGTACTGCACGCGTAGAGCATTGTATTGTTTTGCGTGTAAGAGACCCACAGACTGCTCGTGTAAAGGGATGTACAGAAGGCTCTGAATAGCGTTATTTTAACCTCAGCTGTACAACGAGCAAATCGGCGGGCCACCATGTTCGCTCTGACAGACAATGCTCTTCTCTCTCGCTCAATGTCTGCATCGTCCTTCAAATCACAGGTTACCACGTGCCCTAAATATTTAAAAGAATCCACCTTCTTTAGAGGCGTGCCGTACAAACGAATGGGAGGTACAGGCGGCAGATCTTTTCCTTTGACTCGAAAGACCATGCATTCACTCTTCTTAAAATTATATTGCAAGCCATGACTCAATGCAAACGTCTCACATACTGCCAGCAGCTTCGTTAGGCCACAGGGTGAGGCACACTTAAAGCTTCAATACATTTGGGTTGAATTGAAATTCACTTCTTCGGTTTACGACCTATCACCTTTTTAGGGTTCCGTACCCAAAGGGTAAAAACGGGACCCTACTACTGAGACTTCGCTGTCCGTCCGTCCGTCCGTCTGTCACTAGGCTGTATCTCAAGAACGGTGATAGCTAGACAGTTGAAATTTTCACAAGTGATGTATTTCTATTGCCGCTATAACAACAAATACTAAAAATAAATAAAGTAAAATAAATATTTAAGGGGGCTGTCCCATACAACAAACTTGTTATAGATTATGGTACGGAACCCTTCATGCGCGAGTCGGACTCGCAATTGCCCAATTTTATTAAATAAAAAACAAGTTTGATTGCTTTTTACTCTTACGTTATGTTTTGTTGGATCCCATTTAACAATTTTTTACATTGAATAATAAATAAATATATAGTCGAGCAATGTGAGCATCAATATTTTTAAACAAATTCCTAACAAGCGTCATGCACACTCGGCCCACTTTTGCCTCAAAGACAGTAAGAGAACGTGTTATTTCTAAAATAGACATCCATCCACCCGAAAGGAATAAGCATAACTACCATTATCATATAAGCAAACTGACTGTACATTAACTGTCAGTCCGCAGGTTTGAAACCTAGCCACGACTTTATTTTCATTAAGTTTTTTTTTTCATTTTTGTTAATGCATTGATAGTCAAGGAAATAGGGTTAACAACGAATAAACGCCAAAAATAAACATTGCGCGAGTGAGCGAGTCGTCGGGCTATGCTATCATCATTCGCAGAGTATTTTGGGCGCGCAGGTAGGGCAGAGCGCGAAGGAATGCGACCTCACCTGAACGAAACTGATTCATTCGTGCTAAATCAGTGCCCCGTCTACTTTGTTATTTGTAGTTTGAAAACGTGGAAGAGCTTTCATTATTGTAACTAAAAATCACAAAACCAAACAAACGGCTCATAACATGACAATGAGGGTACATACATAATATTATTTATCATTGGGTGCGTAAGAGTACTATTTTTTTAATTACACTAATTTTATTGCTGAAATAACGTAATTAGCAATGCAATCAACATCGGTTTGAGATACCGGGACAATCTTGACAGTCTTTACTGACAATATTCAGATTTTGATTTGTGTCATTTCAGTAATCATCATGCATTTAAGGGTTAAAGAAAATCTAAGCAAGTGGTTATAGTGGTGCCAAATTGGTTATCGTTCATTGAATCCAATATCATGATTAACGGTCTGTTTGCAGGTCTGTAACAGTTTAGGAGTGTAAACGCAATTTTGTGTGGGTCCTGGACAAACCCATGTCCCGAGACGATTCATTAGCTCGACCGCGTTAGAACAAACAAATTAAACCGTCCGGTGTTTTACTCGGTGAAAGGGCGCAAGGGCAGTGGGCGACGGGCGAGGGCGCCAGCTGCGTGCTGCCACACAATAAATCTTAACTGAAGCGCTGATCGGTCCGTGCCAATACGACCGTTGAGGATCGCTCATCTTTAGGCAGTAATTTTGACCGAACAATGCCAAGATTTTATTCGTAATTAATAACCCGGTTTCTTTATTTGCAAACAGACATAATAACAGTTGAAAGTAAATTAACTTTTAAATAGTTACATTATCATTAAGAAATCTACAAATTTGAACTGTAGCTTGCGGCATAAAAATGAGACAAGTTTTTAGATAAGAATATATTTTTCTCCAACTTGCTCGGAAATGTTCGCATTAATGTAGTAAAACTGCACCGCGAAATCGTTAGTTATTTTTATAAGGCGTTAATACAAATTAAAAAAACATATATTATTGGCCTCGGCCGGGAAATAAGTATTATTTAAATAAGACGATTAAGTAAAAAACACACCTTCCGTTCACAGTAACGGAAAAAAATCTATAAAATTTGTGTCTTTATTAAATATTTCTATATTTGATCGACTAAACCTGCCTTAACTATTATTATATGAAAGCTCTTTAAATAGAGAGTATAATCATAAATTACATTCATATGATATCATAAAAGACACTCCTTTTGCACAAATTTATTTAAAAGTACCTAAATTACTAAAACTCAAAGTATAGGTAAAAGTGGTTTATTAACAAAAAAAAACAACAAAAATAACAGATTCTTGACTGAAAATCAAACTATATGATTACGAGCCCCAATGCATAATAGATCGTCTAGTTGCACTTCAAAATACGATATTTAATTGTAAGACTGATATTTAATCTCTGATTGACTTTGATGATTAATGGAATACGCTACACACGAGGTCATTACGCCTAGTTTAATCTTTTGTTGTACAAAGTGTGATAATTTTAACGTACTTTATGTAATTCCATCATAAAGTTAAAATATTGTAAGCAAAAAATTACGTCTAGTTCATATTTGATACAAAACAGGTCGTCTATTTAAATAAAAAACTGCTTTTTACGTAGTTTGATGCAAAATATTATTTCAAATTGAATATACAATATTCTCGTGTCAACGGGCTATATAAAAAGCCAAATTATCATTACCTACTTCATAATCATTATTCTATAAAAATGGCACGAGGTAAACCAGTGACTGAAGAAGTGCGGAAGGTTATCATTTCTTATTTTTATTAAAGCAGTAACGTCTGCTAACGTAAACTAAAAGTTTACAAATAAAGTGAAAATTGAAATTTTTTAATAATTCGGACAGGATTCGAACCTGCGTTTCCAACGGCTTTCCGGGCCAACACGGGCGTCCTCCCAATTGGACCACCGAATCAGATGTCAGAGCCATTGAATTTTTCAACCAGTTGCTTCGACATGCCTAAGGGTGGCCGTTGGAAACGCAGGTTCGAATCCTGTCCGAATCATTTTTTTTTTTTCAATTTTCGCTTCATTTGTAAACATTTGGTTATCATTTCTAATAACAATAAGGACAAATCTAAGTACCAAATGTCCAAGGACCTTTCGTTGCCAAGATCTACAATTCAAACGATCATCGAGTATCATCGAAAACACGGGACAGTTTCCTGTTGAAAGAAAACTGGCCGTCTACGAATAACTAGCAAAGCAGAAAACAGGATTCTGAGGAAGATCATAAAGAACAATTGTCATGTAAGAGCAGGCGAACTTACCGTACTTTGGCGTGACGCAATTAAAAATAATATATCAGTTGATACCTGCAAGAGAGTACTGAAGAAAATAGGCTACGGCAGGTTTTTACACAGCTAAACAGCAACCGTTACTTACTCAAAAACAGAAAACCAACAGGTTGAAATTCGCTAAAGAATACAGAAACGGGACTGCCGATCAGAGGCGAAAAATAATATGGAGCGACGAATCGAAATTCGACGTCACAGTTGGCGACGAACGAAGTAAAGTCATTCGCGAAAAAGTAGAGGCATTTCATAATGACTGTCTTAAGCGAAAGGTGATGTTTCGGCATCTTTGACGATTTGGGGCTGTATGACGGCACAGGGTGTAGGCCTTCTGCAATTTATAGATGGTAACGTTGTAGGCCTTCTGCAATTTATAGATGGTAACGTCGATGCCGAGAAATACAAAAGCATCTTGGAAGTGAGTTTGCTGCCGTCTATACCGAAGTTGAAACTTAGAAATGCATTAACTTTTCAACAAGACGGTGCCTCATGCCACACCGCAAAGACAACGATGACGTGGTTGAAGTCCAAAAAAATCCCTACTATGTCATGGTTGTCCAGCAGCCCGGATTTGTCTCCATAGAAACTTTGTGGTAGAAAATGAAGAAGAAGTTGCGAAAGGACCCATCTAGAGCTGACCTTAAGGAGAAACTTACCTGTGTCTGGAATGGAATAACCCCTGAACAGTGTAGAGAGTTAGTAGATTCAATACCGTTCAGGATCAAAGCCGTTTTGGATGCAAAAGGTGACGCCAGTAGTGGTAGACGTTCTATTCTGCGTCGTTTGAACTGAAGACGAACTTTTTTGCGGGTGTTACATTTTGCGAAATAATGTTTTTTTAATAATGGCTGTGGAAAGTTATAATTTTTTTTTTGGTAATTAAAATATTATTTATAATCTATATGGTTTCTATGTTACATTTTCTACTAAACATCCAGGTCTCCCTGAATTTTATGTTGAAGTTAGGTCAGTATTCTTTCTTCCTGGCAAAATAACTCATTTGCATTGAGGCTCGTAGTACTTGGTACTGAAACCCTTTGCACCAAGAACAGCTTGGCATCTTCGGGGCAGTGATGCAATTAGGTTTGCGAGGAAAGAATTTGGAATCCGTTCCCATTCTTCCTTTAATTGTTCAAATCGTTCATTGATATTTCTTGCTTTTCTTGCACTCACACGACGTCCTAGCTCCTTCCATAGATTCTCTATCGGATTCAAGTCCGGACTTTGACTGGGCCATTCCAAAACCCTCACTCTACGTTTTTTGAACCACTGCTTAACAAGATTCGATTAATGTTTCGGGTCATTATCTTGTTGAAATATAAACGCCCTGCCGAAATTTTGGCGTGCCCAGGGAAGAAAAACATTTTGTAATATTTCTTCATAAACTTCCTTCGTCATAATGCCGTTTATTCGATGTAACGGACCAACGCCACTTGCACTAAATCAGCCCCACACCATAAGGGAGCCGCCGCCGTGCTTGACTGTAGGGAGCTGGTACTTGGGGTCATAGCGAGCATTGTCGTGGCGTCGTACGTACGTAATTCCATCTGTTCCAAACAGTAAAAACTTGGATTCGTCGCTCCAAATTACCTTTTCCCACATTTCGGCAGTCCAAGAAAGATGTTCTATCGCATATTTTTTTCTAGCCGTCCGATTCTACTTAGAAATAAGTGGTTTCTTAGCAGGGCGACGAGCATCAAGTCCACCATCAATCAGACGATTTCTTATAGTACGTACGGTCACAGAAACTGAATCTCCAGCCGATATTTCTTGCATAACGTCGGTCGCCGTGAATCGTGCATTGTCTCTGGCTATTCTCAAAATGTTGCGGTCAACCAAATGTGATGTGCAGCGTGGGCGACCAGGTCTGTTGGGCTTTTTTACACATCCGTCGTGAAGCTTTTAAACGTAAACCTTCGATATATTCGACTGATGAAGTTGAAATTGCTTAGCCAGCGTCGATTGCGTAAAGCCATTTTTGTACCCAATTACAATTGCTTCTTGTATAGCTACTGTTAAGTGTTTATTTCCACGAGGTGTCCCCATGACGGAACTGATCATTCTTACAAATATTGTTACGAATTAGCACGATATTCTGCTTTTTATCGACTTAAATAATACAAGTGAAGGACGTCATGTTCCAGAAATACGAATTCAAATTGATTTTTGAAATATGTACCGGCCTGTTAGCATATATTTGGCCTAGAATAAATCAATACCTTTTATGATTAGTTATCAACAAATTCAGTCCTTGGTTTCACCTATTTTGAAATATTTTACAGAAAAATCACAATATGATAGATTTTTTCCGCTACTATATGACGTCTCATACAAATGAGGCTACTCTTAATTTGGCCGGTTACTGCATTATTACCTATAACTAATGCCTTGATCACACGTACCGAGTAAACGGGCGAGACAGTGCTCTCGGCCGAGTACTCGGTGCGTATAAACATAACGCCGAGTGCTCGGCCGAGCGGTCGGCCGACCAAAGCGGCGAGACAGTAGCTCGGCTCCTGTTCTATCTACTAGGCCGAGTGTCCACCCTCCCGCCACCTCGCACTGTCTCGCTCGCTCACTCGGCCGGTCTGAACGTGCACTGTCTGCCACTCAGCGATTTTTTTACGATCCATCGTGTCCGAAAGTCTCAATGGAACTGAACTGACTGTGCTAATTTCATAACATGTGTAAACAGCTACTCACTTATATCACTGTCTCGGCCGAGAAACATATTACTGTCTCGCCCGTTTACTCGGTACGTGTGATCAAGGCATAAGTGATGAAGAGAATTTTA
Organism: Apotomis betuletana; assembly: GCA_932273695.1. NCBI lineage: Eukaryota > Metazoa > Arthropoda > Insecta > Lepidoptera > Tortricidae > Apotomis > Apotomis betuletana. Next base: position 36,799,004 of record OW026298.1, read on the forward strand.
TTTTTAATTTTTTCAAAGACTGATAATTCACCATTCAGCCAATTGTCCAATAGCCAAGTATCAAAAACTGAATTTAAATAATAAGAACTACTTAGTATAAACATTTTAATTGTTCTCTGCGTTTAATTCTCGCACTGAACATTTCTGCTACTGTCAATGTATTTAAAATTTCGAGTAACGGACACACAATTTAAATAATAATTTTATATGTGGTTCATTTATTTTCATAATTCTTAGTTATTTAATGAGTGAATTGAAAATTAATAAGTTTACCAAACGTAAACAAGTAAGAAATAAAACAGAAATGATTGTGTCCAAATCAATATAAAAGTTATGTCCATATCTTTTATGATTGTGTTTCATATAATTTTAATTCTCATTAATATATTTTGGATTACATCAAACAATGATTCAGACCTGGTTTTTTTTTCCTATTCCTAAAAAAAATAAGTACCAATGAACTTCACGGCACTGATATATTAAATTCAAAATGTAGATTGGTGATTAACTCCAAGCATATTTGGAGAAAAGCACTATACAGGCCTCAGCGGGAATGTCAGTTCGCAGATTCGTGTTATTGAATTCTAAATCATACTCATCCACAACCTGACTTTTCCCTACTTTTGCAGTAATATACTATTCTAAAGGAGCTAGAACTCGATTGGATCATTCGTTTTATTACGAGTTTTCCTTAACCACGTTCTAGCTCCATCATCAGGTCAAATTCATAAAATAATTATATTTCATTGTCATCCCATTGCCCTATGTATGCAAATGTCAACTAACTATCGTATTTCCGTAATAAAATTATCGTGGGTTTGTGTCTGTATTTGTAACAGTATAAGTGGGCGTGCATCGACCGGCAGATGGTCGTCGGCCGCGCGGCACGTCACGGCTCTGATTAAACTTAATTAACTGAAGCCATTTACACGCGGGGGGTAAGACGCGTCCGCGTTCTCACTGCCAGTAACTTACTGCTATAGGATGAATACATACATTCTGCGACTTCATGAGGTATCGGTCGCCGACTCACGGCTTTAGACGCCATCGGTTGTTGCACTTATCATTACTGGTAGGCGCCTCGCCAATTCGGCATTGCGGAATGAAAACCTCTTTTTGGTTTTCCGTACTCGGGTTATAAGAATAAATACAAAATTGAAATTGGTCCAGCTGTTTCTATACGACAATGACAAAAAAAAAATCGTTTCAGTGACCGCCAAAACCGCCTTTTAAATGTTCAAGTTTGGGCAGATATAGTGTCCCAGTTTTATATATGGATATACGAACTAACAATCTTCTAAATTTAATACATATTTATTTATATAACTATCTCTAATCGCTCTTCTTCGTCTTACAAACTTCTCACATTTAGCTACATAAAGCTTTTCTCAAACACGCAATGCAATATCGTCATAACGTGCGTTAAAACAGGCTTCGAAGTGTCAAGTTTCGGACGGAACAATTAGAGAGAACTGGAAAGGAATTTCATACAAAATTGAAGGCCTAGGCCGAGAAGTATTTTTTTATTTTGATTGTACAGTCAAGTTCATTTACATCTACACACTTACGAGAACAAGACTATCTGAACATGACTTTATGCTCCTGACAATAGGGTCGTGTTCAGATATTTTTGTTCTCGTAAGTGTGTAGATGTAAATGAACTCGACTGTAATATAAACACGGCGTGTGTTCATTAACCTTTTGAGCGCCACAGTCGGCTGTGGCCGTCAACACTCTGGCGTCAGTGGCACGGTAAATTGTTAGACCGCTTGGCGGTCAATAGGTTAACAGGCAAAACATCTGAAATATATTTTTTAATTTTTCCTAATAATTTATTGCTAGTGGCTGAATGGGTATCGGACCAACAATATCCGCGTTATTGCCTATTACACGCGAACTGATATAAAGACAACAAATCTGTATGATTCAATGTGTTGATGAATACATTTAAAATACTGTCTATACGTAAGTCACCAGAGACCATAGACAATATTTAAAATCCTCTGAATTTATTTTATTTATAATAGAAATTAAATTTGTATTATCAGGCTATGTATAATGGCCCTAATAGGTCTATTCGAACACTACACACGCGAAATACGGCCGACTTCCGTAAGAAAAAACATTATGGGGGATTGGAGGGAAAATTCAAAAATCTTTTGTCATATAGCTGGATTTGTCGTTGATATTTATAAATAAAATTTCATGAGTTCCGATGATAACATCATCATCATCATCATCAGCCCGGAGTCGTCCACTGCTGGACATAGGCCTTCCCCAGTTCGCGCCACCATACCCATACCGGGTATGGTGGCGATGATAACAGCGACAAAGAAATTAATTGTACTCCGCCGGAATTGAGGGCGGAGGCAGAATTTGCAATTAATAACCTGTTGCCACCAAAGTCGAAAGGAGAAATACATGAATAAAAAAATATTATGCTCTTCGGTCAGAAGTAAAAGTACAAATGGCGGACTTAATCTATCTAAACTACAAGAAAGGAAAATCTACAAGACAAGTAATTGGACGCCACACAATTCTATCTATGCCCAAGCAAATAGCAACATTTTGAAAATTAGATTGCCCCGACGGGTGTCTGTCGTATCGCATAACGTTTTTTGTCCTAAAAATGTTTGGCCGAGAATGTTTGGCATACTGTTGAATGGCATACTACTCGTTTCTCCTAATAATTTTTGCGCATAGTCATTTAAAGTCCTAAAGCAAGTTTGTCCTAATATTGATAACTCTAAAATCTAATTACCTAAAGCATGATATTCCTAACATGAATTGCCCTAAGGATTATTTTGCGTAATATTAAATTGGTTAAAATTACAGCACCTAAACTAAACTATGGTAGGCGTTACGTATTCTACCTTCAGGCAGGTCAGATTTTGATTAGGTTAGGTACGACGACGAGCGAAGCGAGAAGGAGTGTTAGGTGGAACTATGACCCTAACGAGCAAGCGAAATTATATTAAAATTTAGCATTCAGTAGGTTAAGTTAAAGAACAAAACTGTAGGTTAGGTTAAAGTACGAAAACTGTAGGTTAGGTTAGGTTTGTTTTATGACCATGGATAGCGGAGCGTCAGAATGCTTGCTTGCATGGAGGTATATTAAAATTTTGCAGTTAGTAGGTTAGGTTAAAGACCGAAAACTGTAGGTTAGGTTAGGTTTGTTTTATGACCATGGATAGCGGAGCGTCAGAATGCTTGCTTAAAAATCTTCGAGATTTTGGCATAATCAAATGTAGTCAAAAGATTTTTAGCACATTAAATATTAGGAACATTCCAATTATGCACATCAATCATTCGATAGTTGAATCTTAGCCACCTGAAACGATAGGACAAATGATATTAAGGAAAAACGATAATAGGAGCAACAATTTCGGACAATCAAAATTATGCGGAATAAAGTGTATGCCATGCGTTATGCGACACAACGATAGGACTAATAATTGTATGCCATCCGATATAGACCCTGCCCCGACCTTTATACTAGGTAGATATTGTTTCCGTCGCATGTCAGCAATACTTCTTGCAGACTCTTCTGATGCTCAAAAGGCATGGCGCGGTTGGAAATCCGATAAAGTTGCAGAAGGCGACAAATCCTCACACAGCCAAGTTTCAAAAAGATGTACCCCAACCATCATCAATTTACATAAATCCACGGCCACGCTGTTCCCGTGACCCTCCTGTTTACATTAAGGATTATAGTCCACCGCCAAAATCCCCTAGGACACATATATTGCCAGCTGCTCATTTTTATTTTTATTTCAAATTCATTCAGTCAAATTCATGATCCACAGTCACCACGCGGTAGATCAGATCCTCAACCTCTTTTGCCATCTCAGCAGAACCAACAGTCAACTACATTAACTAAATTAGAACCACCTGCTACGCTCGTGATTCAAACATAGAACCCTTCGCTTGCTCGGGACTCAAAATCACACAAATACCTAAGTATTTCAACATTTCCTTGAATACGATTAAAAACATTGACATTTAAGGTTAAGCTGGTCTAAATAATTGAACATTTTTGAGTAAGTAGATTTAATCCTTCGATGTATTCAGTTGCCTCCACCTACCTACTCGTAGTAATCGAATAGAGATTTTAATATTTAAGCTAAGCTCAATACAATAGTTTTTTGAATATTTTACCATTAGATTCTTTGTTTGATGTTTCATACCTAGTTTCGTAGGGCCTTATCACACTCGCCATTTGCGAGCGAGTTTTCTATACAAATAAGCGTTATCACGAACTCATAGCGTGATCGCCTTCATGCAAATCGCAAGTGTGATATTGATAGATAAGGCCCTTATACTTAAGTGAACCTAGTACCAAATATAATCGTACGCGAATTTTCGTCAATAACGCAAATGTTTGTGTTGCAATCGGGTAAATATGCTATTATGATTCGTAACGGTTGTTTTTCTTATTATGTATGTTGCATAGTATTGTACCTTGACAAACCTAATAAATACTTACATAAAATAATAACAACAAAATTTAAAAGGAGGACACAGAATATATTTAGGAAAGTGTGCCTCATTCTTCAGACTAAATCATTAGAGGTGCAACAATCCAGTAACCGAATATCATAAATCACATTAGAGCCGACATAAGTTCTAAAGACGTTGTCATTTCACGAGAACCGTCCTGTTGTGGTTTATGTTCGTTTGTGGTTTGCTCGTGCAAACATATTATTCGATGCATGTTTTTGTTTGTTCGTCGGTACATGTCCTAAGAGCCTTGCATGTCGCGTCGCATTTGAATTGTCCGAATATCATCGATTGTTGCCATTAAACTTATTCTAATAGTAAATGTACTTCGTTCCGCATTTAAATTTCAACATCAATCAATATATTGTAAGCAGAGGATTTTGACAAATAGATATGGCCAAAGCTAGCAAAGGCGCTAAAGATAGTAAAGAATGGCGTGCCACGGAACCATTAACGCAGCGTGACGAATCGTCCGGTGGAATGGAGTTCATCGGCATGGGGAGGAGCGTGCCCGCACCGTTCGCCCTCCTCTCACGCGATCTTATCGCGCCTTCCGCGAACATAGCATCGCGCTGCCCGCGACTGTCTGTTCCGTGACAGTCTTTGAGCGTTACTTTTCCATGTCCTTCAACAAACACATCAACGTGTAAACTAGTCTTTATATAAAACAGTAAAATTCGGACAAAGCAATAGATTTGCAGTCAAACGGGCATAGTTTACTTTACGAGGATACTACTACGCGTAATGAGCGACGAATCCTTTGAAAGGCTGCAACGGCTGACGCAAACGCTTGGCTAATTAAGCAACGCAAATCTGAAGCCACGACCGCGTAGTTGTGTTCATTAGCATTCTAGTATAAAAAGGCTAATTCAAAAATCAATATGCATACTGTAGCGGAAAAATTATTATTATTATTCACTTCAAAAAGTTGGTAGAAATTATCAATATATGTGTCATCATATGAAAATAAATATTTTCCAATACTGATGCGAATGGCGTTTTTAGTTTTAAGTTCGTTTTCTCTGGACTGGTGACGTCACTATCAATGATGGAAATGGCGGACCGTGCTAAAGCGATTCAAAATACAAAATAAAAATCTTATATTAAATTTGTTCAAGCAACTTCAACTTTTATGAACTGAAAGATATCTATTTAGGTTTCCAATGTCAAGTACTATACGAAATAAATATTCGTTTGATACAATTTAACATGAGTCAACTAGCCTATTCTAAAATTGTATTCTAAATAAATTGTCTATGGAGTTTCCCTTCAGACCCACCGTACCCCTGGCCATACCCCTGGGGGTACGGTGGGTCTTTTAAAGTTAAACGATACCACTGACTACTAGTGATGTGATGTCGATGTCGATGTCATCTATAGCTGAAAGTAATAAAAACAATCAAGGTTACAGGTAGCTACTATATTTTTTGTTCTCAATTTGTTGAACATATATTTTAGCGTAATTAATAATAATATAAGCATCCTTCGGTGGAATCAAAACAAAACACACAAACTAGTGCTGAAAAATAATTAAATGAATATTTATACGTATAACCTACATAGGAACCTTCTGGAATACTACACTACATACCTAAATACGAAAAACTAAATTCCGATTATCGGAATCACAAATTTCATAATACCGATAATTATAATTCCGAATGTTTTAAAACTCCGACTATACCTAAGTATTTCGATTTTTATAAATCCGAAATTTCAAAATGTCTCACGTTTACAATCACGGTTTTCATAATTCCGAATTTCAATACACCGAACGAAAGAAGTCCGAATGAATAATAATCCAAAATATCAAATATACGAATTCCGATTATAAAAAAACCGATTTTCAAAACTCCGAATATCATTACACCGACCAAATAATAAACCCGACTAATCAAAAGTCCGAAACATCAAAATTACGAATTGCTGTTATTAATAACTATAAAATACAAACCTTTTTTTTTTTTTATACTACGACGGTGGCAAACAAGCATGCGGCCCGCCTGATGTTAAGCAGTTACCGCCGCCTATGAACGCTTGCAACGCCAGGAGCATCACGCGCGCGTTGCCGACCCTTTAAGAACCTATTTACTCCCCTCTTGAAGAACCGAATACTGTAGCCCCCGGGGAAAACCTCGGCAGGGAGCTCACTCCACATGCGAAGCGTTCGCGGTAGGAAGTTCCTCTGGAACCGGACAGTTCTCGACCATTTAGGCTCTAGCATGTGAGGATGAACACCCTGCCGATGGCGAGCGGTGCGGTGGTAGAAGGTAGCCGTAGGCATCATGTCAAACAATTCCTCAGAACCCTAAATATGTGAAAGTTTTTCGGGCTAACGGAGGCCTGCTTCAAGGTGAAATAGGTAAGCGAGAGCCGACTCTTGGTGAAGAATATGCAAAATCGGCATCAATTGTACTTCATTTTTGTTGATGTTCGTATTTATATTGTAATTCCAACCTTCAACAATGTTATTGTTATTAAAATTCCTGATGGATACATCACTCCAAAAATGGATCTTGTGAGATTTGGTTTTTCTTACTAGATCCTTTTATTATTCTAAATGGATCTACCGGTAAAAAAAGGTATCATTAGATACATCACCTCGAAATTGGATCTAATGAGAAAAAAATGTCTCACTAGATCTACCGTGGATCTATCAACTGGATAGTGCAATACCGCGTAAGTAACAGCTGTCGATAAAGTTATCATTTCAATAAATTTGTTCGAATATCGGCTCGTATCTGCACTTGTTACTTACGCGGTATTGCACTATCCCCGACGATATGTAGATAATCATGCGAGAGATATGCAGGTCACCACTAGTGACCTACACTCGGTGGTACCGTTTAACTTTAAAAGACCCACCGTACCCCCAGGGGTATGGCCAGGGGTACGGTGGGTCTGAAGGGTGGAGTTTTAGGGTCACTATTTCAGGGAAAATCTAAATAGCGTGATGCAGGGTTTGTATCGGCGCGGGGCGCCAGACGTAAAGCGCAATCTGATGATAAATATCCGTCCAGTAATGAAACCCAAACGACTACACACAAATTCAAAACTCTCTTATTACTACGCACCCACACCAAAATATTACACCAACACTCATTTATGTCTTTACACTATTTAATGTAAATTCCTTGCAAATGTTTTTAGGTATCATTTTCGTTTGTCATTTTAAACAAAATGTAGAACTCAGTAGTAGGGTGTTTCATATTTCAAAAAGTTTGATTTTCATGTGACTTTGCTCAAATCCTTGATCGCACTTACCTAAAAGGCCTCTGTGCCAAATTTCAGCTTAATTGAACATTATTTAGAGGTTGCGCAACATTGTGGAATTTAAGAAATACGTAAATTCTTGAGCAATATTCAAATAAGGATTTCAGCATTTTTGGGTTAGTAAATTAAAAAAAAAAACTTATCTGGCATAAAAAAGCGATAACGTACAACAAATTTAACGTTCAGTAAAGCTTCTTTTAATGAATTTCTATAAACAATGGCTCTTTCAAAGAAAAGTATAGTTTAAGCATACACTCATTATGACAAAAAAATTAATGAAAATAATATCATACAATTATATGTCAAGATCTGGTAAGAACTTAAAGAAGAAAGGATGTGCAATATTTCTGTATAGAAAGATAAACACAAAAGTACATTTTTCAGTTTAATTTTTGAGTGCAAGTACGATGCGCGGATTGCTCATAATATAGAGCCATTATCACTTTGGGACATGAAGAATATGTTATTTTTGTATAGTATGCTATAGTGAAATGCATTACATATTGATAAACAATAGCAAATTATACAAATACATATATTTTCAGGCCACTTAACTTTTTTATTTTTTGTCTATAGATTCAGAGCTCCAAAACTCTACGATTTTGCTTTTTTGTATGTTATTTATTCTATATTTCTGTAAAACATGTTGTGAATAGGCTAGTTGACCCAGTTTCGAAATATATTGGAAATGGTTAATAATGATCTTACTAGCTCTAAAAAAAATGTCTTGTATTTTTCTGAAAGCTAGAAAGCTAAATTTTATCAATTGAAAATTAGAAATTTCATAAAGTCAAAAACGCCGTCCGCCATTTTTCCCTTTCGCTAATCTGTGGCGTGTCGTAGTATTACCTGTAAATATTCGAAATTTGACCGTCGTATAATGCCATTCCGCACACTCCAATATACTTTGACAGGAGATCGAGAGGGACGGCACTATTCGAAGTCGTCAAAGTAGACTTTCAGTTTTGTTTACATGACCAATGACGTCACTATCATAAGCGAAAATGGCGGACAGCGTTTTAAGCATTTCAAAATACAGATTAAAAACCATATTTTCAAATTAAATTTTTTCAGCCATCTTTCACTTTTATGAATTGAAAAATATATATATTTAGGTTTCCTTTGCTAAATACTATACGGAATAAACATTACTTTATTACAATTTGACATGAGTCAACTAGCCTATTATCTCCCATCATATTAAAAATAATAGACTTCTTCTATATTCTAAGTGATATCGAAAACGCTGATGTATCTGCTCTAGAAAGCGTTTGCTGTATTGTTTCCCTTTTTTCTATAAATGGTAAAATTACACGTTTCTCTTGAAGGCTCTGACTTTATAGAAATTGAACAATAGTTTAATTACTTACATTTAAACTTCTCTACGGGTAATACTCTTTACTTCCAAACAGAGATATTTATGATTAACATCTTATAAAATATAAAATCAGTACTTCAGAACTATTACGAATTTTAACATTTGTTGCAAAAGTGGTCAGTTTGTGCAACCTCTAAACGTCCTCACATTTTCTTGAAATTTGGAACAAACATTTACTTTATTATAGAGACTCGATCCCCAAGCAAAGTCATAAAAAAATACACAGTTTATTTTTTTCCATACAAAGATGAAACACCCTACTCAGTAGTCATTATTATTTTATATGGAAACGACAAACGCCAAAATAGTATTGCCTAACGTCAGAATTTTTAACGATTGTTTTCAAATCAATTTTGTAATCGAAACATGATTTCTGATTTGAATTAAAGTTAAGTCAACATAATGATACCTGAAGCAAGGGGGTTTCATTCCCCGCCACGTGTCTGAATAATACCTACAATTTTCGGGTCACAATTGTGACCCGGCCCGCCCGGCGCCCATGGCTCCGACTTTATTCGGCTAGGGTCGGCACGTTCGAAGCGAAGCCAACGCATCGAAAACTTATTATTTTTAACCGACTTTTAAAAGGAAGAGTATCAGTGTTCGACAGTATTGAATATTTTTGTACGTATGTTCACCGAATTTCTCCGTAAAATGTGAACCAAATAAGAATTTTTTTATTTTATTTTTTATTAGAGTACGACTACTGATTTCCCATTGTCATTCAGTCAGGATCGTATGATGTGACACTTGCCTACTAGATCTCAGGATTGGTTCGACGCAGACATTTTCAGTGTGGTTTTAGTTTTTCTTCTCACTTCAATAGACATTTAGAGCCAGTATCATAAAATTACCCTGATAATGATCCCTGGAAATATCCACTAGATATCAAGACTGTATCAACCATGTGCGGTTTTCACATTTCGATTTACCTCAGCGAACATTTCGATCCAGTATCATAAAATTAACCTGATGATGGATCATTGATGTGCCTACTGAATCTCAGGACTGATTCAACGTAGACAAGTGCCGTTTTAGTTTTTTTTCTCACTTCAATGAACAGTTAGAGCCAGTAGTATCATAATATTGACCAGTACGTGTAGCATACCTGTGACACACGACTCTTTCTCGCGCGAGATATACTACCTGTCTCTTTCTGTACAGTACTATGAGATAGTGACGGATGATGCTATGTCGCGAGACATGCGTCGCGGGTCAAAGTTATGCTAGACGTTCTGGTGATATAGACCCTTTGTCGTAATACTCAATTTTCATTCTTCTCATCCATGGAAGAAAGAACCTATATTATAGTATTGGCATGTAAAACCGCTGTCGCTAAACTCATACAAATAAAGGCAAATCGTTACACGTCACACTATTACAAATCTTGTTTCATTGGTTTAAAGTTACAGCATTATCAACAACATAATGTCCCTTAAGTTACGTCAGTTCTACGCTAAAAGCAACTTTACCTGGCTTCATTTGCGATGTGAATTACAATGTTCGAAAATTGGAACATACGTTTGTTTAAGAAATGCTCAGAAGTCACCAAAAGCTAACGTGAAGTCGCCATAATTCTGCTACTCGACAACAGATGACACTGTGTTCAATAATATTATTATTTACTCTACAGTAATGATATATTTAACGTCATATGTTACATATTCTCTGGTAACGAAAAAATAACATTCCTAATAAGCTTTTTAAAAACAGTCTTGCCAAATTAGCTGGTTCTAGTGATAAATCATGAATTTCCGGAAGTGTAGGTATGTCTATCTTAACTTGCCTGCAATCCGTGCAAAGCACAGGATCGGTTACTGTTCCTTTATGCTAATAGGCGGTGATCAGAATACGCAGTGCTAATTTACCTGTAGTTTGCCCGAGGACGTCACATATATATGAAGGTTCAAAAAGTTTGTCAATCAAACCACATTTCATAAAAAAAACTTTTACTAAACATATTCAATATATAATACATATTTACAATACTTTTTTAGACGGAGACAAAAAGAAGGGAATTTCTAAACGGCAAGAGAAGGCAGCAAACTAAAGCTAGATACATTTTTTTTTGCGTGGGAATAGAAGACCCCTTAATAAATCTCCCATTATTTAATTCAGTTATCAAATTCGAAATCGGTGTCGAAAATAGTAGCGATATTAACATAGCCGCATCCCTACTTGAGTAGCGTTCACTTTGACGTCTTGAATAGCGAATTTTCTCGATAACTGTTTGATATAGATAACAAACGATAATGAACTGTATTTCTTAAGGAATAAAGTTGTATTCTACTAACGTGATAAATCAAATAACGATCAATCAAATGGAGGATAAGGAAAAAATTGGATTTTATTTAAATAATACTTAGCGATGATACGAAATGCCTCCTTTAGAGACAGTTTTTGCCTTGGTTGAATTTCGGCAGCTTAACACTGCACAATACGGCATGATCAATTTAAAATAATTATTTTTTATTGCAAATTCCCACGTCAAACCTAGTCTGCGGTTGACAAGCGACTAACGATGGATAGGTGCCACGGCACCTATGTTTGGAAACACGGGAACGCCTACTTGCCACTTTCATTAGTCTCTTACTTCCATGGTCTCATCATCTCATCATCTTATCAGCCGATAGACGTCCACTGCTGGACAAAGGCCAAGCCAAGCAATATGCCCCGTCCACTTTTATTTGTCTACTTACAATAAATACTTTCGAAGTTTTTATGAAAGTGATCCCAGACCAGATTAAGATACTGGCACACAATAATTAAGAGGCCTTATTCCTTTTAAAATTTATTTTTTTCATATTATGACAAATGTATTGATAATTTCAACCAACTTTTTGAAGTGTATAATACTTTTCCCCGAGTTCTAGGAAGTAACATAGTTATTTCACGCTTTCATTGCGTACAGTCGAAAATAAGTTAAAAAAACCAATTTTCCGCGTGAATTTTGTCAATTTCGAGTAGTTTTTGAAACAAAAATTATCAATGAAAAATTCAAACTGTAGGTTTCAAATATATACCAATAAATCCCAATAGCCCTGTTCTAGAAAGTAACATCAATAGTATGTTAAGAAACATGTTTGATCATAGAGAAAAATGTCTAAACAATCAGCATTTTAAAAGGAATAAGGCCTCTTAAGTCGATTTTATTATACTGGTTCTATCTCCTCATCAAAGTGAATTGGAATGCGAAAACTGCACATGTATGCGTTGAACCAGTCCTGAGATCTAACAAGCACTTCCAGTATCCATCACCTGATCATTTTTATAATACTGGATCTTAATGCTAATCAAGGTGGTTTGAAAAGCGAAAATCGCACATGTTTACGTTTAACGAATCCAAAGATCCAGTAGGCACTCTTAGAGTCCGTCCTATTTTAGACATCTTTATTAAAAGAAGCATGTCAAAGAAGTACAAATACTGCGAAGTAGTTTTCCATTTGTTGGTGTAGGCAACCCTATAGTCCGTTTTCTATTGGGCATGCTTGTTATAGAGAGGTATACAATTTTGAAAACAGCAATGCCATTTGGTACGGTGTGAAACACAGCTGTGAAGAAAACAATTTTCTATGTTAAGGCAAAAAAATAAGATACGGCTGTTTATGTATGTTTCGCTTCTCTCAGGATACAGTTTGTAGGGTACTTTCTGTTAACCTAGAACTATGAAATTTGGCAATTAATATCGTCTCATACTGCAAATATAGGGAATAATCTGAAAACAATACATTTCTAATTAAATTAGAAAATCATGTGTTTTTAAAAATGATGAGGACAACCCGGTTGGGTTAACTTTGCACCTCATTTGAATGCAGCGCCATACACACTAACAAACTTAACTTAACCGGACCCTACCAGTTAAGATGGGATGGGATAAGTAAAAAATTAGACGGAATGCTTAATGCGCGAGTCAGACTCGCACTTTCTTGATATATTTTGTTAGTAATACTTGTTTTCTCCAACTTGCTTGGAAATGTTCCCTTTAATATAGTAAAACTGGACCGCGAAATCGTTCGTTATATTTAGAAGGCGTTAATGAAAATTAAAAAATATATATATTATTGGCCTTAGCCGGGAAATCAATATTATTTAAATAAGACGATTAAGTAAAAAACACACCTTCCGTTTATAACGTCTCATACAAATGAGGGTAATCTTAATTTGGCCGGTTACTGCATTTTTACTTTTAATTTTTTCAAAGACTTTGATAATTCACCATACAGCCAATTGTCCACTAAATTTAAAAAATAAAAACTATTATAAACTTTTTAATTGTTCTCTGCGTTTAGTTCTTACACTGAACATTTTTTTGCTCTGCTACTGTCAATGTATTTGAAATGTCGACAAATTTCGAATAACGGACAAACAATTTAAATAATTATCTTATATGCGGTTAATTTATTTTCATGATTCTTAGTTATTTATTAGAGATTTCTCACGAAAGTTTTAATTTTAATAATATGATGATATTTAATGAGTGAGTTGAAAATTAATAAGTGTACCAAACGTAAACAAATAAAAAATAAAACAGAAATGATTGTGTCCAAATCAATATAAAAGTTATTTTGAACTTATGATCTTCTCCGAATGATAAATATGGTATGGTTTCTAAAAAAAAACAGTGTGTTTAGAAGTTGTTAATTTAACCAAAATTTATAATTACCTATGTGCATATTTTTTGTTATTGTGTTTTCATATATATTTAATTCTTATTCATATTTTTGTTTTAAATCAAACATATGATTCGGACCCGAAATTTTATTCCTATTCCTAAAAAAAATAAGTACCAAATGAACTTCATGGTACTGATATATTAAATTAAAATGTAGATTGGTGATTATTTCCAAGCATATTTGGAGAAAAGCACTATACAAGCCTCGGCGGGAATGTCAGTTCGCAGATTCGTATTATTGAAGGACTCGGCTACGCCACGTCCTTCAAAATCATACTCATCCACGAACTGACTTTTCCCGGCCTCGGCAGTAATATACTATTTTCGCGTCTTATTGCCGTTCTCTACGCTGCGCTGACGAACGTAGCAGTACGTTCAATATTTTATTTCACATTGAAAATATTCAAATTTATATTTACTGTTAATGGTTTTAGAATCTGCATAAAATGGGCTTTCGGACAGTATTTTTTATAAACCAAGTTTAACATAAAAATATGTAATTATGAGGGTTTGTTCGCATTTCGTTACTACTAAAAGTTTATTTTATTAAGTATTGCGTCATATTTTAATACGGAACCCTACAAAAATGACATGGGGAATGAATTAAGCATCGTCTAGTTATCCGATAATGACACCAAACTTGATTCAAAGTTCCAAACTTAATACGCCAGATTTTTTTTCGAGCGTTTTCGGCTCAGGTGGACGTGTATAATACCCGTACCAAATGGCATTGCTGTACTCCAAAATGTTATATTGTTTCCCAATAGAAAACGGACTACTAGGAGTATGACACGTGTCACAGAAGCTACAACCAACAGCGTCGCACGTCGTTCAAAATTACCAATCAGATTCTAGTAGGCTAATTCCTTTGCAAAAGCGGCAAATAACCAAAGAGTGCAGTTCCTGTAATGTCTTTATTCATTCCGTCTTTTTGTAAATTAGATTTTGTAGAACGTCTTTAAGGTAGACCCAAAAACAGTACATATACGCATTTTCATGGAGCTTCAGATCCAATGAGAACGATGATCAAAATGCGTAAAATCGATTATTGAAGTAGTTTTATACCTATAACCGCTATGACCGACGGTCTTGTACTTTTGGCAGAGGGGAACGCCTGGCTACCCTGGTTGGTTTAATGCTCTAAGTATCTGAAACCCTACCCTACTACAATTACCAGAGTTAGTAATTTTAATTCAGCGGACGAAAATTGGAGCTCCTTTTAGTTTTATGAAAATTCATTGATTAAAAATAAATAAATAAGATTGCCTGTTTAATGTTGCCTACCGTTAAATGTATTATAAGATTTACACAGACTACAAAGTTATAGTTGTACAAGTAGATATAAATAACGGGTCGACAAACAACTTATCTATACACCGTGCAAATACCAGGGTGAACTTTAAATGTCACAAATCAGTGTATTGTGACGCGAACGGTCAGAATGTATCCCTAATGCAACACAGGCAAAATATGAAGACAATTTTTTTTTCAAGAATATTTAGTAAAAACCGAAAATGTAAAAAAAGAAGTGCTACAAAGATAATGTCAAACGAACTATCATTCGTGCGAGAACGAGAGGACAGAGGACATTACCTAGCGGGATGCCCTACAAACAACCCTTATCCAACATTTTAGCGATCCTCGAAGTGAAGAGTGTATTTATATTGAACTAGAAGGTCTAAAAATCATACAAGGCGAAAGCTATCTCGATTTCTGTAGAGTGCAAACTGTAAGAGCAACGTAACAAATAGAAAAATAGCGATAGTACGGCGGGGTGGTGCGATGAAGTAATAAAAGTTTCTGTCAAAAATGACATTTTAGTGGCAAGCTTTTATAGCCGACTGTACTTTTCGTTGGATATCCATCAAATGCTCACTGAGACGATTCTAAAGAGCCCAAGCTCGGTAGGATTGCTTTTTCTATTATAGAGTTCCTATGGCCACCTTCCGGCTCCATCATCAGATCAGCCCCATGGTACCATATTATTGTATTGTCATCAAAGTTAAGTAAGTATGCAAAATTTCATCTCAATCGGTTGACGATATCTGCTTCAAAATTGAGTTGCAAGATTTCACCCGAACAAACATACTTTAAACATACCATGCAAGCTAAATAAAAGCTTGTAAAAAAATACTGATTTTGTTCACAAAGGACGATAATATATTAATGACGAGCAAAAATATAGATACACATGACACATTCCAAATGGCTAACTTCTTAAAACTGTTTTGCCGTCTTTAAATTGGTGGCAATTAAATTTAATAGTGGTATTATATCTGAATTCGAGCAAATTCCTGCATCCCGCTACGAAACAATATTTTTTAGCTATCTTTTTATTCATTTAAATACTAGTATAAAAAGACAAAATGCGGCAAGTTTACTTGCGACGTAAATCGGGAGAGCGTGAGCCGGCGAGTATCATGGACGTGCGTGGCAGCCACTGAATATGCCACACTGGTGACCGGCATGTACTTGTAGCGGGGGGGGGAACGTAAATCGCGGAGTGCGCCCCGCCTGATTACACTGTCTCCTCGGATCTCTCTGTCACACATTCCCTCTCGTTAAAATTTTTAAAAAATTATTAAAAATAGCCTGTCCAGGATATTTTTAGCAAACCCATTTTTAATATACATATTTTCTAATATACTAAATTCATTATAAAATATGTTTCATTCTATTATCAGCTCGGTGGAGATCGATTTAGCTCCGGATCTTAGACAATAAATAGTTAACCGTCCATCTATTTGTCAAGGCTTAAATAAAACTGATTAATTATGAATGCAGTAGGAGTCTAAATTGAAAACCATCTATTTAAGCTATTTCAAGCAGTCGATTCACAACAAAAGCGAAAAGGTTATGTTAGAACGTGCCCTATTGTAAACTTTCTATCGAATTGTATTCCAATTCACTATAGAGGTATAAATAGAGGCCTTTACGGTTATTAGACACCTTTTGTTTTTGTTTACAACAATATCAAAATTACCACGCAACGATAATTCATAAGTCATTACGCACTCAAATTAGATAGCAATTTAAAGTAGTCAAACAAAAGGCCGAATGCCGTCATTTCGATACACCAAGATGGCAACTGAAACCAAGCTATTAGTCCTTACCGCATGACGCTAAAAAAATATTTTATCTCATTTAGTGCCGAAGACGCGAAATTGCGTCGTTAAAAACTTTATCTGTAGGTATGTAATTTACCAGGCGCGAATTCGCGTCATCGCTTGCAGTGTCTTTATATTTGCTTTGCCGTTTAGAGCTGCTAATAAATGTAAAAAACCAAAAAAAAAACAGATACTCAAAATGCACTTTATTTTTCATGGAAACAGCTTCTGCTTGCGCTAGTATCCGATTGGTCGAAGTGGACTTAAGTTTTAAATATTTTTTACAATGCATGTGCTCGAAAAGAGCGTATTCTAGGCATTCAAACTGTGCGGAAAGTACTACTTTTCCACACTAGTGCTTTTTACTTTTTCTTTTTTTTTAATTTCTAGCTGTATCTGACAGTCTCACACAAAGAGGTTTTATTATTTACAAAAAGTTTGATAAATTAGTCAAATACCGATTATAGTCAGGCTAATGAAATATTACTCGAAGATTTGGCGGGAAATTTAAAAAATCTGCGGCTGGTCACACTTTGTGTAGTAGGAATTATAGTTTTGATACTAGAAAATATTTTTGATTTTCTATGCACACATAATAAGAAAATAAGTTAAATATAATTGTGTTGACGTGCACTCATCTCAAATAATTTGTACCACTGTACAGCACAGTCAACGATAAACACATATGTGTACACTTTATAACCATATTATACCAGGCGCAAAATTAAATGTAGTGTAAATAAGACCTAGCTCGATAATACCATATATTAATCCATCACCAAAAAAATACATAGTACTATGCCAAATTTCAACTCAATCGGAATGTTAGAACTAGTACATAAAGTATCAAAATTATTTATAGAAGACCCACCTAACTAAATTGTTTAAATCATAGACAATTGGTGATACCACAAGGAAATATCTGTCAACATTATTTGGCTAGCCAGACTATTATTACATATAAAAGTACAATAAAACCAATACTTCATTAATTAATTCTTTTAACACGTCATTCAATACTAACATAGTTATAAGTAAAATACTAACAAAATGTGGATCTCGTTGTCTGAATAAATAAAGTTTATTATTATTATTATTACATTAGATATAAAATTTGATTAATAAACGAACTTTAAATCGTTATTCATTAAATACATTTGGCTGAATGTGAACGCGCTTGTGCCATTTTGACATAAGACGAATATTAAAAAAAATACTTTTGCACATGCGCAGTGTAGACATGTCGAGGACTTCCGGTTCGTGACTTAAGATGGCCGCATGCGTTTAAGTTTCGTTGTTCATTATTTATTCATTTTCGTTGTTCAATGTGTAGTATTGATAGCGTATTGTGCAGTGATCTAACGTAGGAGTGAATAGCTAATGAAGAATTCAACTTGAAGCGTTCATAGCCCTTCCTGGGTCAAGGCCCGATAGTCCGCGTGGTTTTTTGTAAATCGCTATCACTTTACAAAAAGCAAAACCTCACCGAACAACGGCATACTCTACGAGCAAACTTGAAATTGGCGAAATCATCATCAACTATGATGGAAGCCATATTTTAAAATTAGAATTAGAATTAGACATGTCGAGCGCAGTTTACAAATAACCCCGCCATTTTTTATTGATGTCTGTAGTTTATTTTGAAGTTGTTTTGTGCAAATCTGCTGAAATAATGTCGAGACAAAGGGATGAATCATAAATTTAAACCCGTAAAATGTTTTTGAAGAGGTAAAAAATGTTAACGACGGCATCTTGTTGGATAAATCAAATCAAAACAGTCTTTGTGAGTATAAAGTATTTTAAATTTTCTCGTACATGCATAGTAAGTAAGTAAAGTATTGTACGAAACTCGTGTGTAAGATGTTTTCCGACTGGTGTTTGATTAATCAGTCGCCCGTACCTCGCTCGTGAATAAAAATCACACTCGTCTGAAATCACCTACCTTACACACTTGTATCGTAAATAACTATTATAATGCAGTGCTCGAAAAGAGCGTTTTCAAACTGTGTGTAAAGTACCACTTTTCCACAATAGTGCTTTTTACTTTTAATTTTTTTAATACCTTGCTGTCTGACAGCCCGACGCAGAAGTTTTATTATTTTTTTAAAGTTTTTAAAAATTAAAATGTCGTTACTATGTCGATATTATAATTATAAAAGTACTATGAAACCAAAAGGTCAGGTTGGGTAAGTGAAAAACATAGGGGAAGTGGAACATTTTTTCATTGGAATATTTTTTTAATTATAGCTTTAATAGACAGGCCAACTGCGGTCACATTTATTTATTTTTTACCTAGAACTGTTTCTAAAAATCGGATTCACCACATATACTATGATTTATTTTAAGTGCTTCCCTTGCCCCAATGTGTTTCACTTATCCAACCTGGCCTTACTTTATTCAATAGGTTTTTAATTATTATAATTCGATTTATAAACGAACTTTAAATTCTTATTCATTAAATACATTTGGCTTAATGTAGGTATAGGGGTGAAGACCAAAAAGTTTGTTACCTTAACTCAATTAGGGTCGATTGCAAAAAAAAATTACATAGTTAAAATATTAATAAAGCTTAGTTAACATAAAATACGATCGCTTCCTTTGTGTGACGAAAGTTAGTCATACAAAATGGGTTGACTAATATGTTGCATAAAATTGATACTCATATTTTCATTTTGCATAACAACCTTTGACAGAATCATCATTTCTCCGAATTTTATTATGCATAATTTTTTTCTCATTGTGATGTCACATATTTGTTTTCATCAGAATATGAATAACATGATGGCAAAATATGAATAAGCATAATATTTACATGTCCCATTAATATAAAAAAAAAACTAACCTAACCCATTAAGTTCGGTTCTAACCTAACCTACTTTACTGGCAGCAGTTCGGTTCTGTTGTGGTCATAGTTCTAACCTAACCTAACCGATTTTACTGGTATCAGTTTAGTTAATAATCGCCTAATCTAACCTAAAACCTAAACTAGTTTCCTAGCACTCGTCTGTTCCGTAAACTATGTCTTTATGCCATAATAAATTCGGCGATATTATTTATTATTATTTATTTATCAAGTAAAGTCAGTATGCCAACTGACAATTATGATGATAAATGATTATGCTAAAGAATCATTCGGCTAAAAAATTTTCGGTGATAGCTGTTATGCGAAATGAAATTCGGAGAATCGATATTATGCAAGATAAAGCGAACCCTACAAAATGTATGGGTAACTTTCGTCAGACAAAGGAATCAATTAAATTTGGTTTTAATTAAAGCCCTTAACTATGTAATTTTTTTTTGCAATCGACCCTTTAATTAAAATTTGTATCATTTTTTTCATTGCACGACGACAGATTTAACATCGAATAATGTAGCTTTACAAATGTAGTGAATTAAGTTTTGTATGTAATTTTACTCATACTTACTTCGTTTGAATATTTACGTCTCAATAAGCTCCGGTGAAAAAGAATGAGACATTTATACACTCTACAACAAATGTTTTTTTTTTATTCGGCTTTCTCGCCGACAAGTACAAATTTAAAAAGAACTAATATACCATCAGAATGTACTTTTCATTGGCCGTTAAAATTTACAGTAAACACGTTATATAAGTTATCAATTTATTAAGGATTTTAAAAAGAAGTGTTTTCAGCCGTATGATGTGATGACTGGAACAAGACTCTTCTTTCTTATAAATTCTTAAAAACACTTAATAAATCGATAAATCTTAATGTTTCCGCGATAGATTATTTTATTTTTACCTATGCGAAAAAACCATTCATAATTCCAAAGAAGCGCATAAATACGAGCTTTAATAACATAACAAGATGGCTAAAATTTATTTAGTACATTTGTACGATCCTAACAGTCCATTCGTCCTGATTACAAAAGACAAAGTAAGGAACGTATTCAGTCAACTATAAATTAGAAAATCATCCATAACAACAAAAAAGCCGATCTACCAGCAGACACATTTCATTAATCTGGGTTTGTACATTAAGCCCAGGGCTATACCAATGGTGACATAGGAAATCCTCGCGGCGACCGCGGGATGGTGCGAACAAATCCTTTTGCGAGATCCCCGACAAATATAAAGAGCTCTAATATTTGACTTAGTTGAAGTAAGGTGTAAAAGGATTCATCTATGAGTCTATGAGCCTAGCAAATTACAACAACAACAATGCCCGTGCTACGGTTAAAAGTATCTTTAAATGGATATAAAGGTAAAAGTTTTTATTTCCCACGGGAAAAAAAAAATTTTGGGATGAAAAGTAGCCTATATTTAATCCAGACTGCTAGCTACATTCATACTAAAATTTAACAAAATTGGTTCAGCCGCTTGAATGCGAAGACGTAACAAACAAACACATAAACGCACTCACGAAAGTTCGTGTGCGATATGCTTTTTATACTCACGTGCTTTAATCTGTCTATTATAATTTCACAGACAAAATCACAACAACGCACTTTTTAATCCTGTACCAAAATTCTATACTCTATGGTACCCGCTACAGAACTTTAATATTCATAAGACATCTCTCTACTCAACTCTAATAATTTCAAAAAAAGAACATCAGCATATTTGTTAAAAAAAAAACACTACTGTTCACTGATTGCTTGAACTTACTTGTCATGCATATGCATATTTAACGGGTTTACGTCATACAGGGTTGGGCAGATTAAGTGTCCTAGTTTTTTAGGGTCAACAAGGAACAGTAGGAACCCTTAGTTTCGCCATGTCCGTCTGTCCGTCCGACCGCGGCTTAGCTTCGTGATCATTAGTAGTAGAATGCTGAAATTTGGTATGAGTATGTGTATGTTAACGCCGACAAAACGATAAAAAAAACTAAATCTTTAGAGGCGAATTTTTTTTCGTTCGAACACTAGTGTTCTTCTTTCTTTAAAGCACACATTGCTGGACTTATTGAAAACATCTCTTATCCGCATACGATAATTAATAGAACATTGTTATGCCAATAATGTCCTGTCTGTGTGTGCTTTTATGAAATAAACATTTTTTTCACTTTTCATGCTCTTAAAATGTTACTTTGGTCTCTGCCTATCGGGACTAAGGCTCCTTATTAATCTCTAGGGATTAAAGTAAAATTGTTTTAATTTACTTTGGAAACCCCTAAACAGCCAATCACGATGTTTGTGAATGGAGGTTTGTATCCATTTTCGGTGATAGGTATGTTTGGTGCGTGGAAATAACCTCAAAATTACAACTGCTAAAATTATAAAAATCAAAGATTATTATTTCATGAAACACGATTAATTATAAGGAATACGAATGTATTTATTAATATCAAAGATGAATTAATTTTATCATGCATGGTCCGTAAGTCCATATTAGTCTTAAATAAAATAGTTTTTAAGTGTGAATCTGTTGGCTAAATATGCTAGCATTTAAAACGTCACTTTAAAAAAAAGAAAAGAAACACGGAACCTTACACATATTAGTTAAGTGCCATACGGCATTAAAACATTCCTCTCAATCTGGCGCGTATAACGGATAACTTCAAGAAGGTAATAACTAATAAGTAATTACAATTACTTTGGCGTGTACGGTCATTTTATAGAGCTAGAAATCTTTCACGTAATTTAAACCTCTGGTTTAAAACCGCCGTTTTGAGCCTGTCTATTGTGAAGAATGGGCAACTACGGAACCCTACACTGAGCGTGGCCCGCCATCCTCTTGGCCGGTTTGTTTTCGTCGTGGTTTTTCTTCACTTTTACCGGAAGATATTTTATAGTTATATTTTTTTTAAATAGAGACTTAGTAGCTACCATGTATTAAAAAGACTGCTTGAATATTTATTTTTGTGTAAGTAATAAATGTGTGATATGTTACGTTTATTTCACAGACTGTAAAGCGATTTATAAACTCAAGTCCTTTGCTTATCATACCAAATCCTGATCGAAAACCGTCTTGGCATGCCAAAATATAGTCAAATTCCTTCATAAGCTAATCAAGGCCAAAATACTAGCAAATTCGCTTCTTTTTTATTAGCGTCCGACCGAAGTTTCGGTTTCGGTCAGTTTCGGCCAAAGGTTCGGTTTCGGCCAAAAAACAGCCGATCCTTTCGGCCGCGGCGAAACTTTTATACCTATCGTATACTCGAGTCGAGTCGTCGGCTAACGGCGGGTGTGCTCGGCACGGTTGGCAATATGGCGGCCATCTACAATTTACAGCTCGCTGCCTCAGTATTACAGTTAACGTAACATTTTTACTATTTAGAGTAGTTTAGTTTAGACCAAGGACCATATACACGGGACCGCTATTCTTCATACTACGCACCGTACTCCGTTAGTTACTATCGTTCTACGTCGCTAGATGCCGCTAAGGGTCTCAATTCATTCAAAAGTCGTCATTTTTCAATCTCTACCGTACGGTACGCGCAAGCGTGAAGTAACACAGTCGTCAAGCGTTCAACGACATTCCAACTTCCAAGTGATACAGTAAAAAGTGAATAGATGACGTTAGGTGCGATGTATGTTTTCTACGTTCCGTTTCGTCTCACATCACTACTTTTGTACTATAATGTCAATATATTATTTTACAGAAAGTCTCTTGGCGAAAAGTTATCATTTGCTTTTAATTTCTAAATTAGGAACATATGTCAGTGTCAATCCAGAAAATCGTAAAATAATTTTCAAATACGTTTTTATTAATAATTTGAAAAATAAAATGTTTGCCGCTAACCGTGAACTATTAAGAGAGAATGACTGAAAACTATGAAGAGCTCAAATAGTGGAGTTACACTTGTAAGGAATTTATGAAGCCTAACCACAATCTTTTTAAAAACTATCCGCTGATTCTCGAACGAATAAAGTGAATGAAAGACCGATATTTGTCTCTGGTCCGCAAGTGAGATGAGATGCTATGACGCGAAAGGGATGCCGCTATATGAGTTTCTTATATGTCTATCTCGTTCTGACGCTTAACCATTCGGTAACTAAAATATTATACAATTCATTTTGCAGCACACTTCGTTTAAACTAATTAGTAATTTTGAAAAAGAAAAGCGACATATATTTCATAGCGAACTTATGTTTTTTTATTTAAATATCAATATTTGCAATACCAAATGTATTATTGAGGGAAATAAAGTTTAAAATGTGAGTATTTCAAAAAAAATGTAGTTAAGACTCGGAACGTGTGCCGCCTTCCGCCTGTGACGGTGGCGTCAGTGACATGACTGGCAAGTTGCCAGTCATGTCTTCTTGTCAATCATTGACATGTAAATTTGTTAATTTCAAATGAATTTTACGTGTTATGCCAATCTTTGAATTCTGTTCGTCGTTGGATACGGCGATATATTAGCTGAAGGAAACCTTATTGATCTACTGCAAAATAACCATCGCCCGCTTGCAATAGCCGAAGACGAACACCGACGACAAATATGGCTTTGCGGAAATGTTTGACGTTCACCCTAGAACAATTAGGAATTGCCTTCATGCTATGAATTTACATCAGAGGCGGCCTGCGAAAAAATTGTGTAATATTTGCTTTTTGTTGTTTTGTTAAGAGTAGTAGTAATAATGTATGATCCTTGGTAATATAAAGAAAACGTATACTGTATAATTGTGGTTTTATTGAATTATGACTGTCGTCGGTTCTGTTAGTTTATGGATAGGTACATTTCATATCAGTGTTTACTAAAATTATTGATGCGAAAGTGTGTTTGTTTGTCTCTTGCCTTTCAAATGGCAACGGAGCAATTTTATGGCATGATTTTTGGGTGTGGAGATAGGGAGCTGGAGGGTGACAAAGCAAAGGCTACTCTTTACCGCAATCAAACATCTCATTCCCATGGGAAAATCTATAATAGAGTTAATTCCCTTTGACCACTCGAGCGATGCCGCGGGTAATAGCTAGCATACCTATAACAGAACTCGCGACATGATAAATGGCTCTGGATTCCAGTTTTGACAAAGTGCCTTGGCCTCACAAAGGTCAGCTCACCATGTCAACATGATGTCAACATTGTCATCGTTAATCTGTTTCCTATTTACGATTAACAAACGTAACGTAGGGAGTGCAAAACTTATCTAACAGATATTACGTTACTGACTGTTTGTTAGTGGGAAATGTCGCTTGTCAATTCTGGCGTAATTTATTTTGTCCACATTACACCAGTTCACCAACGTCATATAGCTATTTTGTGTAGCAAAAATTGGCGAGCCCGCAAGCAACCTTGAGCTATCCAGAGGTAGTGCCATCTATTTTAATACGATCAAACCACGTTGTTGAAGACTAAAAAATATAATCCTTAAAAATTGTGTAGGTATTTAAGTTATATTATCGTATTAAAATGAAGCAGTAACGCGTTTGATCTTCAAAAATCAAAAATCACTTTAAAATATTGGTGAAAAATACATTTTTTGTCACTTCCAGGCTACGAAGCAGCGCCATCTAGTTTTTATACCGAATTTTGAGCTTTTTCAGAGTTACGTTTTCTTGTATGAGAACGTCGGTCTCGGTGTATATAGTCGTTGGTTTAGACCCAGTGTCACTACTTGGTTAATATGATGGTGGATTAGAAACCAAATTCAAAACATTGTTAACCGGAATGCAGCTCAATCCTTCGTTCTTCTTGCGAAATAAATACTGAACCTATTGAAAAAAAACTTGTCTTTCATCACTGTGGATAGTTTTGGCTTTATTAGGTATGCAAAAATTACTTGAAATTAGAGGAATATTTAGTCCTGTTACCTCTTTGTGTACATCAGTGATATTCACCGACTTTCAACGTCAATTACCAAAAATTTGCCGTTGCCAGTAAAATAAATTAGTACTGAGAAATGAATTTAAAAAAGAAATTGAGATTTTTCCAATGCGCTTGCAGTGAGATCACTATAATAAAATAAGTTTTTATTCCAAATTTAAAGAATAATTGCGGATGTTTAGAGGTTGCGTAACTTAACCACTTTTACAAAAAATCATAAAATTCGTATTAGTTCACAAATACTGATTTTATATTTTTTAACCTGTTAATCATAAAAATCTCTTCCTGAACGTAGAGAATGTTAGCCGTAGAGAAGTTTAGCTAGAAGTGATTATTAAATAGTACACTTTCATATCTTCCTTACTTCAAGCTCTTAGCAGATGTTGACTGTATAATCACAAGTTATTTTTTTTTTTGTTTCTTATATACAAGTTTCTAGAAATACATTAGTAGAAGATTTACTTAAATCTAAATTTCTCGTAAAGCCTGACCAGAAATATATGAGGATTGTCAAGAGGGCGTTATTTATAAGATTTATATGGCAACAATTTTGCAACCAATCACAACCCACTGTAATGACATTTAGTTTAAATACCTGTCACTTCCACTATAATGTTAACCTCGCAATATAATTTAATGGAATGCTCTCTTTTCCTGACTGTTTTTCGTGTAGTAAACACGTGTACACTATATTCATAATCTTACCTTCACGACTGTGAATTGTTTTTGGAATGTTCTTTGGATAATTTGGGCTATTTGGTCGGCATAGTAGTCAGTTCTAACTTTGCGCGAGACTATTTTGTAAATTAGTTGTAAGTCTGCAATTCTCTTTGGAATATTGTCCTCATCAGGGAATTTAGTTTGTAAATCTATAAGATCAAAGAGTAGATATTTTAAGTTAAGGACCTCGTCATTGACCCAAGTTTTAACATTATTGTTTTATCAAGTTATATGCGGTGGTGTAACACCTTGTGTTTTTAAATTTTGCCGCCATTTTCTAGTCTCTACTTTCATTAGCCAGATAATAGCAAAAAAGCCTTTACAAAAAATATTAAGAGAACTTCCACAAATATAACCTACGAGAAATAATGTAATATTTTTTTTTGCTTTAAAACAGGTTAAATTTCCTTTAAATAATCCACTCGAACAAAACATAGCAAACGATTAATCTAAGTTTAGAGAGGGCAAACAAGATGGTGAAGTGATCGGCGGGAGCGTTGTTGAAGTTTAATAAGCGTTAGTTAGCTGAGGAGGTGCGGCGCGCCGCGGCACTGGCTGGTAATAAGGAGGGATGTTATCTCCGGTGCTGTTAAGGCAACGGAGGCGGCCAAATTATTGCTTAGAGTTTCGCCAGGTATCTAAACAATATGATAATTTCGTTCATTCTGCGTAACAATGTATACAATACATACGCTGTCTATTACGATATTCATCAAGCTGTGAGCGAAATTTCGATCAGAAATTACCTTCTTTTCTATATCTCCAATTCAATTAACAAATCCTAAATTTATGCATGTATTATACATATAAACCTTCCTCTTGAATCACTCTATCTATTAAAAAACCGCATCAAAATCCGTTGCGTAGTTTGAAAGATCTAAGCATACATAGGGACAGACAGACAGCAGGAAGCGACTTTTTTTAATACTATTTAGTGATCATCTGTGCCGCTCTTCGCTTGCAATCAAATACACCGTGTTAGAACTATGAACTCTAAGGTCTCGAAATTAAAGTCGCTTTAAATTAAAAGCCGCTTTAATGTTCTAAACTCTCCCTATCCAATTCTCACAAAATCAAATAAACTTATTGACTTAACATTTCTACGCTAACATGTCGTTAGCTACTTTGCGATGGCTAAAGCGCCATCTACCGGACAATATGAATACTAAAATAATCAACTACATTAAATAGAAATTGAACACACCGTTTCATTTAAGAATATATAATACAACTTAAAAAAATATATTTTATTACATTTTGAAGTGTATACTGTCAGCGTTATATATATTTAATACAGATTATTGTTATTATTTGATGTCATTTTATAAAAATAAGGATTCATTGTTGTTTCAACTTTGGCTGTAACTGTTCGCGCCGTTGCCCAATCAGGCTGACCAATCACAGGGCTGGCATCCAGCTGATGCAGCGTTGTGATTGGTCGACACCTGTGGCGGGAAAATAGAAATATAGGATTTAAGAAAAGTAATAAACGGAGGTTGGATAATTGTGCACGACGGTCTTGTTAATAGACATTGCATTATTATTTTACGGCGTTATTTAATGCAATTTGGTGAGTAAATTGTATAAGAAGTGGAAATATAAAATGTAAGTAACTATTTTATATGTTTCATTTATCTCCACCGTATACCTTGGCATATTTAGTATAAGCAAAATTATCAATAATCTTTGATCATTTAAGTGGTTGAAGTGCTTAATTTTATATGTTTCAACAATACTGTCATGAATAAATTACAGACATTACAGTACATATAAAATAATTAGCTGGCGTTGCTCGTTCTTAATTCATGATGAAGCAGTTTCTGGAACCTATTATTTTAAAATGTCTTAGGGCGACAGTCCCAGCGCGCAATTTTTGCGACGTTGAAATCTTTTGGAATTAGGCGTAACTTAGTTTACACTACAATTAGGTAATACAAGGAGACCTCCTCATTAGCAGACCGCCAGAGATTTGGACGGCCGCGTTCAGCTAGAACGGACAGAGTCGTAAAAATCGTGAGACAGCGTGTCCGCCGGAAAAAACACTGCTAGATCCGAAAATTAGCTGCAGATTTTAATAATTCAAGGGGATCCCCGTCCACAACATATTGAGAGAAGACCTCGGGTGTCACGCTTCCAAGAAAAGAAAAGTTCACCGCATTTCCAAAGCGACAAAGAAAATACTAGTCGATCAAGCAGTATACTGTCCTGGCACGCAGGGGATGAATTCGTTTTTTCAGACAAAAACTTTTCGTATTGGAGCAATCGCGCATATTTTCCAAAAAGACGGAGCTCCATCCCATACGGCTAACTCTCTTCAAGCGTGGCAAAGCTTCAGGCGTAAGGTAAATTTAACCTTTTTTTACTTGACTTTTACGTATGGTCGCACGTGCTCTTAAAGCTTAACAATTATAACAAAAAATTAGTCGCCGCGTAAAAATTTCTGTCGCGTGTTACGGTTTCGAAAAACGGTTGAAGCTGGTGATGAAGGTTAAAGGTGGAGTCATCCCAAAACATTTGTTATAAATATTGTATCTAAGGATATCTTTTATAAAATATATTTATCATTACATTTATTATTAGCACTTTGTTTTAATGAGATTTTGTAACTGTATGCGAACTTATTGGCCACGGTGTAAGTGCAGGTCTTTTTTTTAGTGCTTTTCAGACAACAACGACTGTGAGCGTACTGCTGTGTGTGATCGACATCAAATCCGAATTAAACATTCGGAGTAGTAGATGTAATGAACGCATTCTGGGAACGTTTAATGCTTTTTTTTTTTTTTTTTATCGACTTCATATGTCTAACCTGTAGGTATGAATCTATGAATCCAATGGACCTACCCCCAGACCGCTTGCACACTGTGGCCTTTGTCACCCTGAGACCTCATTACTAATTTTAAACATACCTAGTTCACAAAATAGAAATAAGCAATTAGACATTCGAGAAAGTATACGTCACACAGAAATTGTCACAATTGTGAAATGACATTCTATGAGCCATCCCGAAGTTATATAGTGCGACCAAACCCGTTTCTGTGAATTGAAGATCCACTGACAATCTTATGAAAGTTCAGCATGTGAGTCGTAGTTCCTAATTTAGAAAAGTTGGTCGCACTGTACTAATAATACATCGTTCAATGTTCAGGCTTCAATGGTGTCAACCTCAAGCGTGTTTTTTTCCTTATTGAGGAAGACAGATCCATGGAGACTAAACAAGAAAATTTAAGTCGTTTATATTCCGAAAGAGCAATTACAACATGGCACTGCAACAACAACTATTAACTTAGCAAATATTTAGCATAACTTCAATTTAAGACTTTACATAGCCATTGTGGCTTAAAAAGCAGTAACATTAAAAGCCATGCCAGCAGTAGTCGGTAAGAATATACACTAGCTTGAATGCTGTCGATCGTGTAATATAGCCAAAAAATGGGAGCAAAATTGACCTAATTTTATTACCTACTTGATTATCACAGAACCCAAAACTTTTACGTTTATTTGTTTATACGAACGAGTTTTCACATATTTAAAAAAAGGTGAACGCGGCGTATTTGAATCAGCAGCAAATGACGTCACCTTGTGGAAAAATTTACAGTCGCAACCTACAAAAAGAACAGGTGGACCATTTCCACACTAAATCGGATAAAAACTTAGTTGAAAAAAAAAGTCAAAAACGGTTGAAAAGCAACTGAAGGCCTCCATCGCGCGGGAGTTGTGTAATTTGCAATTATTTTATTAAAATCTGGCAGTATAGCTTGTCAAGTTTCGAAACTAAACGCAGATCTTAGTATTATATTAAGTAAGTACTATTATTAGTGTCTGTTTTATAATCAATTTAGCTGTTTTGATTATCATCATATTTTATCTCTTAGTATTAATATATGTGACGATCATAATATAAGTCGGTATCAACTTTATTCGTCCCATTCGCTTTTCGTTCAATTCTTATTTCGTCTCATTCTGCATTCGTCACTCATTCTTTATTCGTCGTGTTTAGTGATGTGCCGCGGTAAGTTACCTGTTTGTTACCAGTAACATTCTGTTTGGAAATATTACTAGTAACTTACCAATCTTACCAGTAAGATTCCGAAAAGGTGGTAAGATACGAGACTAATGAAAAACACTTAAGTACTGGTTATTTGCGGAGTTCAATAAGCCTTATGCAAAAATCATTATCATCTTTTGTCTCTTTCACCCAAATTTCTTATCTTGCATAGGACACTCGGATTGATCTAAATTCATATTTTTAACTGTCCGTCCCGGGCGTGAGCTGTGCTCATCCCGCATGATCAAACTCACTCTTCCTTCTTACCGTACCGGTTTTATGTCAAACTCCTTCGCGATTCAAGCAATATAGGTATAACCTCTTCTTCTCTCTTCTTCCTCGCTTTCTCATGACTGAAGGGTCGTGACCATTTGAGGCCGTTATCCGTTGCACCGAAGCTCTCCACTACACAGGTTTTCCGCCTTCCGAATTGACGCCTGTAGAGTTTCCTGACAGGGTTCTTTCACGGCATCGGTCCATCGGATCGGTGATCTCCCACGAGCCCTTTTTTTTCACGTGGCCAACTACAATGAGCTTTTCCAAACTATCTGACTCGCGTCTAGCCACGTGACCGAAGTACTGCAGGATCCGCTGGAGGCAAATGACCGATAAGCGGCACTTGATCTGCAATTCGACCAGGATCAACGCATTTGTGCGACGTGCCGTCCAAGGGATACCTAGCATTTTTCGCCAGCACCACATTTCGTATGCGTCAATACTTTCCGAATGCATGCTTTAAGGGTCCAGGTTTCTGAAGCGTATAGAAATATAGCAAAGATCAGGGTTCTCATCAGCGTTGTTTTAGTTTTTCTGCTGATACCTCTGTTCCTCCAGATCTTCTCTAGCCCCTTCACCGCCACCTTTGCTATCTGGGGTCTTCTCACAGTCACCATCCACAGCAACCAAAGATCAAGTAGACAAATATGTCCTACGAGCATTCTTGTCAGTCTTCTTCATATATTACCTACTGGCTGGTGCTCTTGACTTCGTCCGTAATTACTTTTGTTATTTGACGATAACTTTTGTTTCCGACATTCAACTATTATGGATATAAGTTTATGTATTGCTCCAGGCTAAGCTTAGTGTATTTTGTGAAGACAGTATAAAAATCTCTCTCTATTCAGTAGTTTTGGAGATTAGCGTGAACAAACTTACGGATATCCTATTACTTTAAATGGGTGGACTCAGAAAGCCCATGTGCTCTATTATTATACCATGCATTTTATTGTATCTATAGCGACAATCTACTCCAAAATAATGCACAGCATATACGAGTCTATCGCTATGCTTTTCATTTTCAAGCACAAATAGCATGCGCACTCTCTTTTTTTAAATGGGCGGACTTCAAACAGCTGCTATGCTGTGTCCTCTTCTATCGTATGGGATGGTTTTGGTTGGGACCTCTCAGTCGCACACATTCACTCGCTGCAATATTTTACTTTTCAATATTCGACAACCGGAATTCTGGACTGATTTTTCGCAGGCAACCCTATACCACCGTGTTCATAATAAAATAATCTTTAATGTTATTTAATTTCAATTCAATAATCAGACCGTTGCAAAATGCTAGTATAGATTTACCAGTTTAAACCTGGCTACCCGATAGTTGTGACGGGAAAAGAATAGGCAACCTAGCGTTTGCATATTCTATGGGCTTCATACTTTCGATTGGTATAGAATTTATCCAATAACCAAATGTTTAAAAAAATTTTTTTTTTAATCATTAATTAAACATACCCTGGACTAAAATTTGTTAGGCAACCCATATGCAATATATTTATTGACATATTAAATTAAATATAAAATACATTTAATCAAATAAACATCTCGGTGAAGGTCGTTCTTAAAGGGATCTTAGACTATATGTCATTATTTAGAAAATTCTATATTTTTATTGCACTATACTCCAGGCTTCTTTTAAAATGATCATAGTTATTACACTTCGGCAATTCTATATTGGTGTTGTTTCTTAATGCATGTGTCCTACTGTTACCTTTACACTTGTATTTAGACCTATTCTTGTGAATGTACGTGCTTGTTAAGTAGATGTAAAGTGAAACTACTGTCATTATTTTGTGCTTTATAAACAATGGGCGACAATGATCTCTATATCTTTTTTTTGCAAGATAAGGACTTTGTTAGTGTATACGGTAACAACCCCAAACCTCTAGACCGTATCTTAAAATACTTTCAAAATAGGCGAAGTAAACTGTCTTGAGAGCTTGGGTTTTAAGTATTTTCGATAGATTTTTTAATGTATAACAGGCACTAGCCAACCTGTTTCGTAAGGTGGTGTGTGGTTCTAACTTAATTCTGTGTGGTTTAACCAGCGCTTGTTCATCTAATTCCACTCCTAAAAATTTTACACTATTCACTTTAACTATTGGTAGAGGAAGCTCACAGGATATGCTATTTGTGTGTCTACGAAAAGTTAAATAATTTGTTTTGTCAACGTTCATTTTAAGACCATTAGATTGAAACCATGATAAAAGTTCCATCCAGACTTGATTAATTTGGGCTTTAAATGTTGTAATGTCATAATGTTTGATAATTATACTAGTGTCATCTGCATAAAGATAGATTTTGCCATGCGTTATGTTACTTGGGAGGTCATTTATAAAAATAATAACAAGCAATGGGCCTAATACAGATCCCTGTGGGACACCGCAGTGAATTGTTTTATCTTCGGAATCGACAAATTCTACACATCCTGAATTATTTATATTCGATATTTGTACGTATTGACTTCTAAGTGCTAGGTATGACTTTAATAAGCTCAAAATAGGACCCCTTATTCCATAATATTGTAATTTGTCAGTGAGTATCTGATGATAGACACAGTCAAATGCCTTGCTGAGATCGCAGAAAATTCCAGAACATTTGTAATTACTACTTAGATTATTCATGACCTCTGTTACTAAATTAGTTATCGCGGTGGTAGTATTTCGATTTTGTCGGAATCCAAATTGATGGGAACAAAAGTAATTGTTTTTATTGAAGTGATCTATATTCTTGAAGCGATTGCCATTTCGAAGATCTTGGAATAAAACAGATAAGAGAGAAATAGGACGGTAGTTATTTTTATCTGTCTTGCTACTTTTTTTATGTAAAGGAATTACTTTCGCTTTTTTAAGTTGTGGTGTTTTTTAGCAATCGTACTATTTTTATTATCTCTACTTCGTCGATTGGTGACATGAACATTGATTTTGTATTGTTTATTTTATGATTACGCAATAGCTTATTATAATTGTCTTTGTTTCTTTCATTGATTCCGGAAGTTTTACCCATATTTACGAAAAAGTCATTGAATATATTACCCACTATTTTTGGATCGTTGACGATGACATTGTCTTCTAATAATTTAATAGACGATATATTTGAAGTTACTTTTTTACCAGTGTTTTCGTTGACAATATTCCATATAGCTTTACTTTTAGATTTAGAATTATTGATCGCACGTTCGATGTGTAGTGTTTTTGCTATACTCAATGTCTTCTTTAAAGTGTTTTTATACTTTTTATAATATTTTTTAATTTGTGTATTACATCTATTTTTACGTGTTTGTATTAATAATGATCTCTTTTTTCTACATGATATTTTTATTCCACGTGTTATCCATGTTTTATTATGATTTTTCAGCTTACATCTTTTTTTAGGGAAACGTTTATGTATTAAATCATTCAGTGTCGCATAAAATGTGGTCAGTTTTTCCTCACAGTTGTTGACGGCATATATATTATCCCAACATACACTTTCCAGGTCACGTTTAAAACCTTTAAATGATGCACTACAATAAATACGTTAAAACTGATATTTTTGGTTGCTAGATCCAGTTATAAAATGGTCATGAAAAACCACAAATTGTGCATCATGGTTCGAAAAACTACAAGGAATAACACTCGCCTCTAATGAATTGCCGTTACTGATGTTTGAAAATATATTATCGATTATTGTCTGTGATGTTTCTGTTATGCGAGTATAGGTATGTATTGTTGGTTTTAAGTTATGTTCCAAGAAAATCTGCAAAAACTTCTTAACTACATCTGATGTCTCAGATGATGATTCAGATCGATGTTGAAATCTCCACATACAATCGATGATTGACTATTATTATTTTTTCTGTTTAAAAATGACTCTAAGTGTTCGAAAAAGACTTTAACATCACTACTTGGACTTCTATAGACGGTACTTAGGTTTATATTTTGAGAGTTCGACAATTCTACTGAGATACTGCATATTTCAAAGATTTTTTCTTTACAGTACTGATCAACATTACACGCTTTACAATTGTCTGAGATGTCATTACTGGCAAATATGATACAACCGCCCCCATGATTATCCATTCTACAGTAATTTGTTATAGCTTTATAACCAAGTATGTTAGTACATGTAACTTCCTCCTGTTTTAACCAGGACTGTAATACAAATAAAACATGGTTTTTCTTTAAATTCTGTGTTCAAAAGAGCTTCAATACGTAGTGTTTTATTTTGTAAACGGTTTATGTTAAGATGCAATACAGATAGATATACAGGTGGGCAGTTGACATCTGAGTTTGTTAAGTTTTTGTTTACATTCTAATTAATACAATCATTAACGACGAAAATTATACTTATCTCTAACTGTTTGTTTAGCCGTGTACGTACTTTGTTGAGAACTACAATTACCACCGACGTTAAGATCCTGATTTGAGACTGCTGATATATTCTTGGTAGAGCATTTTGATGGTGGTATGTATTCACGTCCATTAATCAGTAATCGGTTGTTTCTAATAATCGCGTAGTTTCCTTCCTTTCGAGCCTGAATTAATTTTTCCCGCAACTCTTTTCGTTCCTGTAGAGATTCTTTGCTCAAAAATTCTGATATTGATATGCCCGTATTCCTAAAGTAGTCTTTATTTTGAACTATGTAATTAGTCATCCGTTTACTTAAAATTTCCACGACTAAGGGACGTCGCTGCCCCCTTTTTCCAATTCGTCTAAGTTCCTCAATTTGGCCATGTAAATCAATATTCAGGATATCCCAAAAGAGATCCATAACTCGGTAGTTTAAGTCGCTCTCTGTTTCCTCGTAGTATTCCTCCAGTCCATAAATAACAAGTTTCTTATCTTTTTGATTGTCAATATTGTCATTAATGTTTGATATTTTAAATGTGTCTAGACGATTACCAATGGCATGTAAGGACTGTATCGTTAATTATGGGTACACATGTAACTGGCTAGAAAAAGAGGTTTAGTGATGAAAAGAGGATATATGTCATCTGTCAAATTTTAGTACGTTATTAAATAACAGGATTGTTGTGTAAAGTTGTATAATTAGCATATAGTTTTTAAAATGAAAGGCCTTTCAATCGAAAAGCGAAAATCTATTGTTTCCAAATGGTGCACTGAAAGTGGTATATCTTACAGAAAGTTGGCTCAAGAGGAAGGTGTTAGCGTTCATGCTGTTCAAAACGCTATCCAAAGATTCGGCGACCACTACTCGTTAAGTGATCTTCCTGGTCGCGGCAGAAAACCAGGTCCTTCGATGCCTAATTTGGACCAAAAGATATGTAAGCTGTTTGCCGCAAAAAAAGGGCTTTCAGTTCGTGATTGTGCCAAAAAAGCGGGAACTAGTATTGGTATGGTACAACGAGCTAAGAAACGTAATAACTTAAAGAGCTATAAAAAGCAAAAACAGCCGAAACGGGCAGCTTTACAGTC
The DNA here is from genome assembly GCA_932273695.1 of Apotomis betuletana. Classification (NCBI taxonomy): domain Eukaryota; kingdom Metazoa; phylum Arthropoda; class Insecta; order Lepidoptera; family Tortricidae; genus Apotomis; species Apotomis betuletana. The sequence continues at coordinate 36,835,128 of OW026298.1, forward strand.
ATCTACCGTAAAAACTAGGGCCCGCAAGTTATATGAAGAGATTTTGAGTAAAAAGAAGCAGTGCATTGTGATGGATGATGAAACCTACGTAAAGTTGGATTACAAAACTTTACCCGGAGCACAATATTATACGGTGAAGGAAGGAACAGCCGTTAGTAAGACCGAAAAAGCAATTTTTTGCGAAAAATTTGGTAAAAAGATCTTGGTTTGGCAAGCAATTTGTCAATGTGGAAGGACCTCAACACCTTTTTTCACTGACAAAACATTAAATGCAAAGATCTATGAGAAGGAATGTCTCCAGAAGAGATTGTTGCCACTCATAAGGAAGCATAAAGGTCAAACTTTGTTTTGGCCTGACTAGGCCAGCTGCCATTATGCTAAGCCAGTACTGAAGTGGTACGCCAAAGAAAAAATTGACTTTGTGGGCAAAAAGCACAATCCACCAAACTGCCCAGAGATTCGCCCCATAGAAAAATTTTGGGCATTGATGAAGAGGGATCTGCGTAAAAAAGATCGTTCTGCCACTTCGTTAGAAAAATTCAAGCGAGACTGGAATCTGGTGGCCAAAAACCTCGGTGTTAGCGTTGTCCAAAACCTTTTGCGAAACATTAAAAGCAAAGTGCGAAAAATTGGAAAAGGTCAATAAGTAGATGTAGTTTTTTTTTATTTCTTCGTTTTCAAATATATTTAACATTATAAATATTAAATAAAATTTAATAAATGTTTTAAAATAAGTCAATTCTGTAACTTTTATTGTGTAGGTACCCATAATTAACGATACGGTCCTTAATTCACTTTGCAAAGATTGATTCTCTTTTTGAAGATTTTTAATTAAGCAATCATACTCACTCAGGCTTTTTTTGAGTATCTCTTGGTCGACTGTGATGATGTTAATTTTTTCTGTGAATTCGTTTTTTAGTTTAGTTATTGCATTATTTATTTCACATTGGATGGTGAGTTTGGTATTCATTATAATAGATGTCGTTGCATTTTCTAGTTTCGAGTCTAAAAGTTGGCTAATATTCTCTAAGGTGACGACGTCATTAAATACGTGATGCTGTTGAGATTGTGACTGATGAATTGTAGAAAAATTACAGCCTTGCGTATTGTCCAACAGGTTTTGACTGCCTAAGTTATCGTCCACGGACATTGTGGTGTCATTTAAGTTTGTTTCGTAATGTTTCCTGACGGGTAAACAGTCATTCTTTCTTCGAGTAAGATTGGTGCACGAAGGGCAGCGCCAACTATTTTTTAACTGAATACTGTGTTCTATAAATTCAGCGGACGTAATATTTACACACCCGTGATGATAGGCTCCCTTGCAGGCCACGCATTTCAGTAATTCTAAACGGTCAAGTTTAGTTTCACATGCTAAACAATTCATTTTGTTGTGTTTCTTGTGTTTACTTATATTACTGTAGATAATAATCAGTATTCGTACTGGCGGTTATCGGCAGCGCAGCGCAGCGCCCACAGCCGGCGCGTAATGAAAAGGGCCGCGAGAAAAAGGTCAGTAAATCTAAATCTAAGTTGTAAATTATGGTGTTAATTTTTGTCGCATAATATTGTTAATTTGTGATTGTTTAATGATAGGTCGTAAGATTCTGTATATATTTGTTTTCTGTTTTAAGTTTAAGCTGAGGCCATGTAGCCAATGCCTATAGTAAATAATAAAAACAGAAGAAAAAAATTAACAATAAAACCATTATTTATTTTTTTAGTTTTTTTTGAAGTCGGTTATTTTCTAGTTATTAGGTATTTTTTTTGCTTTTTAATGAATTATATAAAATACTTATGGCGGGCTGATCGGGGAGGTATCCCATAACTCCTGACCGTTAAGGAGTTATAAACCTTCCATCATCCGCTCAGCATAGATAGAGTATGACTATCAGACGCAAATTAAAACGTTGTTCATTCAAGATTAGGCTGTGCAAGATTATAGTTGTTCGTGAACTTCATAATCGCGGACAAACATACATATTATATGCGGATCAAACTGTGAGAACCTCTTTCTTTGAAGACGGTTAAAATACTAAAACGGGAAAAAAAGGAGAAGTCCTAAGTGTAACAAATATTTTTCTGACAACCGCATAAAAAACCGGTTCTGAAGTGATTAAGTTTTACTGCATAGGTTTAAACAATACTGACGTCTTAAGCAAAGCTGGGCATTAACTCGTTAATCCGTTAATCGTTAATTAACGAAGTTAACATTTTGATTAACGGATTAACTTTTAAGTTAACTATTAAAAATGTTAACGGACACGTTAACTTCCGTGAATATGCAGAAGTCCGTTAATCGTTAATCCAATGCCTACTATTTACCGCACGGCACCGCGGCGCGGCGCAAAAAACAGGTTCAGACAAGTGCCGGGCGGCGCATGGCAGCGAGTGAAACAAAAACAGAACTAGATATATTTTGCCGGCGCGTGCGAGTGAGAAAACTGTGAAGAGATTTGTTTCGTTTGATTATTTCATTACTTAGCGCCGGTGCTTAGAGTGACGAGTGTTTTGTTTCTTGTTATTATAAATGACTCAATGATCATTTGCGTGTTGATAAAGAATAGTGCAGTGTAATTTAGTTAGATAGAAAAAGTGTACTGTGCAGTGTAGTGTGGTAATTAAAACCATATCATGGAAGACATGGAATCGGATTCCGGTTGTCCTGATGAGAATCCATGGCCACATTTGACTGAGTATGTGGGATTTGTATCCAGATCGGGCCAGCAAATACTTTTGCGTGTAAGCGTTTGACGACGCGGTTGGCTCAGTTAGTACGCGCTTGCCTACTGAGCCGATGGTCCCGGGTTCGAATCCCGGCCAGGGCAAATATTTGTGTGATGAACTCGAATATTTGTGCTTGGGTCATGGTTATTCTATGTATTTAAGTATACATTTATCTATATAAGTATGTATGTATATCGTCGTCTGGTACCCATAACACAAGTCTTTTTGAGCTTAAGTTGGGACTAGATCGATTTGTGTGAGGTTGTCTGATATTTATTATTAACCGTCGTACGTAAGTTCACTAACGCAAAGATATAAGAAAATGCGTGGAGGCCCTCCGCGCGGAAGAAGTGAAACTTCGTAATGTGAAAATAGGAAGGGGTAGAAATTGTAATTTCAAAAGAGAAAACCTAACAATCAATTTATATTCACAAGAGACGTACCTTGACATAACCTTAAATCCGTCGCATTGTCCGTGGGATTGTTGTGTTGAACGTTTAACGCAACAGTGCTTTCCTACCCCCTCCACGGTAGCATTAAACGTTAAACGTTTAACGCAACCTTGTTGGAAGTCGCATTAGAAGTTTCACTTCAAAATGCAATTTTACACATATTAACGGATTAACAATTAACGTTAACTTGCGTTAATTCTTCCGAAATGTAACGCTTTAACGTTTAACGAAGCTAACTTTTTTTGTAGCGGATTAACGATTAACGAAGTTAACTATTTGATTAACGGTGCCCAGCTATGGTCTTAAGTAGGTTTTATAATATTATTAAAACCGATCGTCAATGTCACTGTCAAATATTCCGACTGGATACTGTCCACGTTGATGGCTCGATCAATTTAGTTAGAAAATAACAGTAAATTTTATTTTAATTGAATTGATACCATTTGGTCGTAACTATAAATCAGTTAAAGGAAGTATATTTGAATTTTTCGCTCCTGTTACACGGCCCACCCTGTATGTATACTTTCGCAAAATATACACTTTAAAACTTTTTTAAGTAAGGGTATGCAAAGTGTCAGTCGGTAGGCGATAATATCGATTTTAATTTATTTATACGTTTCAATACGTGGAATTTATTCATGCAGACAGAAATTTAAAGCCACGGTGAATTCTGGTAAATGGGCTTATGGGGCGAGGAACAATTAAATTACAAGAAGTTTTGCAATTCGCTGCTAACATTCTAGCGGTCCGTAGACTTCAATTTCTCCGCGTTCGTTGAAGCGTAACAGTGTAATCGGGCGCGGCTGAGCGATTCCGATCTGATTCGCGGCGAGGAATACAGTACCTACGTTACGACACTAGCTTGATTGCGGTAACATGGATAGCCAGTTTGAAGAATAGCATAGTATTTTAAATGTTATAACAGCTATTTACTATAAATCCACATTACATTAATGACACGCAGCGAGAAACGATGTTGCGGAAATATTATCACTTACGATAAATACAACCATATCACACGTTGACGTTGCAACAATCGTGAAAATGAGTTGACGGTTCGTTAGCGCAGTGGCGTGTCGTGGGTGCGTCATGTTTTTAAAGCAAAGCATCCGTAAAAAATATATAAGCATTGAACCAACCAACCAACAACAACGTAGGGGTGAAGTGGATTGTGGACGGCCTGTTCGAGAGCGCTTTGGGTGTGCAGAGGGCGAGGCTTCACTCATCGAAACTCATCTTGTCATCTATAAGTCTGTGGCACCATAGTGGAAGGTCACCTCGCCTTGAGTTGTGGTTGTCGTTGTGCTGGGCGATTTCCTCGTCACCACGCCCTCAACGACATCATCCGAAGAGCGGTAGTTTCCGAAAATATCCCGTGTCTGGTAGAGCCGCCCGGTCTAAGCACGACGGTTGGCAAGAAACCTGATGGTATGACCTCGGTACCCTGGCGGAGGTAGGTATCTACTGTGGGACGCTACGTGCGTCAGCTCTTTTGCTGCCTCACACCTTGGTCGCTCCACCAGGCTTGCAGGGACAAGTATGTACAAGTAAGTAGTTATAATATTTGTCCCATTCGCGTTAGAGACGATCGGATATTGGGAGTCTGAGGCTAAGGCCTTCGGCGCAGAGATTGGACGGCGCTTACGGAAGAGGGGTCTTGATCCTCGTTCCAGTTCATTCCTCGTGCAAAGGTTGTGCGATTCAGCGCGGTAATGCGGCAAGTGTGATGGGTAGGTAGGTTACCTTTGCGCCGAAAATGACGTGGGGCGGGTTGTTTGACTAGTACCTAATGAAGGTAGTTTTCTACTTGCAGATTCAAAACTAGGATTTATATTGACATTGTTAAATATGTATAATTACTCGTAAGAAGTATATGGTGAATAATAGTTATTGTGGCTTATCCCTAAGAGATAGACATATACCTACCATCGCAGACTGTTTTGTAGACCTCTAAGGTGTATTATACTGTAGTACATTATTTTGATCCATCTAGTAAGGTTCAGCCAGCGTTAGCAATGTAAGCGCAAAAGAATGGGTTTATTTCCGACATTACATTAGAAACCTCTAAAATTAACACTGTTTCTCTACGATATTATGCATGTATTATACATATAAGTAAGGTATGTACGAGTTTGACACATGGCGCCTGGCATTATAAAATTAATTCGTAAGTTCAAATCTCTCTCCATTTGCTTTAATTACCTAACGCATTCTCCCATAGAAGGAATTACACGCGGCACGCACTACCTCATCTGGAATATCGTCCCATATCTTCTCCAACCGATGCTTGAATGAATTTAAATTCATGCCCTGCGTGCTCCCAATCTTACTCAGCATAAATCCCCATATTGAAAAATCCAACGGATTCAAGTCGGGTGAAGATGAGGGCCATTCTTGCCAAGGTATAAAATCTGTCAAATTCGTTCGACACCAGTCTTTAGTGCGTTTGGCTTTGTGAGATGGGGCACTGTCTTGCTGGAAACAAAAATAATTATTTCCATATAACTTTCGGGCATTTTCCAGCAAATGACCCTGCAATACGTTCTGAATATAGTACTCTTGGTTGATTTTGACTCCTCGATCAATGAACAGCAGTGGTAACTTGCCTCTAGGCGATATCGCACCCCACACCATGACAGCAGACGCACTTTGAAATCGTTGTACAGCTAATTTGTCCACTGGTATGTCCCTCAACGATACGCCATACACACGATCATTCTGTTGATTGTGGCTATCCTGTAGTAATTGAAACATTTTTTCATCGGAAAAAATTATGTCATCGCCCTCGTGCCATGCTAGAATCTCCTTAAATTTTTTCACTCTAGCTTTTTTCTGGGCTTCCGTAAATCCGTGAATTTTTTGTTTCTTGTAGGCCTTCAATCCAAGATCATGTCGTAATATACGACTCATTGATCGTCGGGATATTTTCATATCTTTCGCGAGTTTACTTGCACTTTGGGCTGGATTACGCCTAATAAGCTCACGAACATTTTTGTTTACTTTTTTGACGCGAACAGATGGTTTACGTCCAGGTTTGGGCCTGATTCGTGAAGAACCTGTTTCCTTGAATCGCTTGATGGTCCGCGATATGAACCTTATATTGATATTTAAATGTTTCAGTTTCCTTAATATCCCGCACGGGCGAAATTTTTTCTTGTACAAATCGACAACGAGCTCACGTTTCGCGTCCATTGTTGAAAACAAAACGAAAAAAATCAAGATAAAGTCTAGAAATCTTAAAAACTAATAAATTATTTATTTAAAAACATATATACACGGTAAAAAAGGTCCATTACGTTAGAAAAAAAATAAGATGTACGACTAGGACACAATGTGCCCAACCCTGTGTTAGATATGAGGTAGTAGATTTATATATGTATATACTAGCGACCCGCCCCGGCTTCGCACGGGTGCAATACTGATGATAAATTGTGCATTTATTATACAAATACCTAAAGCTTCCTCTTGAATCACTCTATTTATTAAAAAAACGCATCAAAGTCAGTTGCATAGTTTTAAAGATCTACGCATACATAGGGACATTAGGGACAGACCGACAGAGAGACAGAAAGCGACTCTGTTTTATACTATGTAGTGATTTACCTTGAGTATTTAGCCATCTTCCCTTTTTGTACCTGTTGTAAATTGGTATAAAATCAAGAACAACCGGCTTGCGGTTATCGGGTGACTTAGACAAAGGGGACTATGAACATAGCACTGATTACAGATGCATATTTAATGATCCACTCACATGGGGCGACTCCCAAAGCAACGGTGCGGCCCACACAGTATTAATATCACTGACGCAAAAATTATTTGTCACTTTAAATTACTTATACAATAATAAAAGTTAAATAGTGACAAAAGAATTAAATAATAGTACATTACTGCAGAGGCAGGGAAAAGTCAGTTCGTGGATAAATAATCACCAATCTACATTTAGAATTTAATATATCGGTGCCGTGAAGTCCATTTGGTACTGATTTTTTTTTAGGAACAGGAATAAAATTTCGGGTCCGAATCATATGTTTGATTTAAAACAAAATATATATTATTGAGAAAAAAAATTATATGAAAACACAATAATAAAAAATATGGACGTAATTATTAATTTTGGTTAAATCAATAACTTCTAAGCGCACGATTTTTTTTTAGAAACCATACCATATTTATCATTCGGAAAAGATGTAAGTTCCAAATATCTTTGAAATTTATTTGGACTAAATCATCTAATATTTTATTTGTTTAGTTGGTAAACTTATTAATTTTTAATTCACTCATTAAATACCATCATATTATTAAAATTACAAAAAATTTCGTGAGTAATCTCTTATAAATAACCAAGAATCATGAAAATAAATTATACGCATATAAAATGATTATTTTAATTGTTTGTCCGTTATTCGAAATTTGTCGACATTTAAAATACATTGGCAGTAGCAGAGCCGAGAAATGTTCAGTGCAAGAACTAATCGCAAAGACAATTCAAAAGTTTATACTAGTTCTTATTTTTTAAATTCAGTTTTTGATACTTGGCTGTTGGCTGGTAATTGGCTGTATGGTGAATGATCAGTCTTTGAAAAAATTAAAAGAAAAATTATCTTTAGTGCAGTAACCGGCCAAATTATGAGTACCCTCATTTGTATGAGACGTCATAAGCGGAAGGTGTGTTTTTTACTTAATCCTCTTATTTAAATAATTATTATTTCTCGGCCGAGGCCAATCATCATCCTCCTAGCCTTTGTCCCATTTTTTTGAGAATGAATTCTCAATCGGGGTCGGCTACCTAAATCCCAAGATGTGGCGTAGGCACTAGTTTTTACGCAAGCGACTGCCATCTGACCTTCCAACCCAGAGGGGAAACTAGGCCTTATTGGGCTTAGGTGGTTTCCTTCACCGAAAAGCGAGTGGTAAATATCAAATGACATTCCGTACATAAGTTCCGAAAAACTCATTGGTACGGGCCGGGTTCGAACCCGCGACCTCCGGATTGTCGCATGCCCTAACCACTAGGCTACCACCGCTTCTCGGCCGAGGCCAATAATATATTTTTTTTTTATTTGTATTAACGCCTTATAAAAATAATGAACGATTTCGCGGTCCAGTTTTACTACATTAATGGGAACATTTCCAAGCAAGTTGGAGAAAAGTAACTTTTCACGACACTGCTCGAAAATGTGGTTGTATAGATTACTTGAATCCAGTTCACAGAACTGCCTATATATGTTCATTTGTAAACTGTATATCTATGTTAGCTCCCAACACGACAACGATGTTGGACCTTGCGGTAACAGTTCGTATCTACACTTGAATTTCATAGTAAGATAATAATAATGATAATAAAAGGAATAAGGCCTTTTTGGATAATGAGTGTACAATGAATATTAATGGACGATTTAGGATTTCAAACCGTAGGTATCACCATGATGGGTTTCATGGCATTTTCAGACCGATTCAGAGGTGATTGAAAAAGTGAACACGGTTCACGAATACGATAAAATAATCGAAATATAAAGTGTGAACATTATTTAGTTGGAGAAAGATTCACGTGTGAAGGAAGGTCGGGCGAGGTGAGAGGTGGCGGGCGGCAGAAGACGGCCGCGCAGTTTAATTTCCCACGAGGTCGATCTCAGCGCCGCAGTGCTCAACCCGCGGGAATTAATTGCCAGTAATGAATAGTCAAGTGAACAACCGTTAATTATGTGTATAAGTAATTGGTACAATGATGGTTATTTTACCTCCAGAAGTTATATCGAACTTATCTTAAATATATCAAGTAATTGTAACTATTCGAAACATTATTTCAAAATGAAATGAGTTTTAGTTGGCATTGTCCCAATAGATGGTACCTTCAACTTTCATTCATAGCACAGTCTAAGAAACAATACAGTCGGTCGACGAAGGCGTCTAGACAGGGCAATCGTGCGGGGTGACAGAGGCGGCAGCGGGAGGGGCGTTCCCCATGTGTCATACGACGAAATTGTTAGTAATGAGGGAACTAACTTTGAGGGCTGACGCGTCTTGCAACTTGCAATACACAATTTAAATGGTGCATACGACATGTGCTGTGCGAAATTTTATAGCGCCTAAGTTATACATTTTCTCATGTCATGCTAAAACGTTAACAAAATGGCGGATGTAAAAGCGCCTGCCAGTAAAAATTTAAATACCGAAAAAATATCGCTATTATATTATATAATTGCTTGTATCTGTGTAAACAAAAAATATATGATCTGACATGTCACATGAATTTTTAATTCAAAATGTCGGACATGTTCCATAGCTTATTTTAAGTAAAAATTACGAGTTACGTAGTTTAAGACTTTATTTAAAAAGCAAGAAATTGTTCCTTGCTTCCGTTTGTATATTATGAATCCTGTAGTCAGATTTTTTAATTATTTTTAAGGGTCCTCGGGGTGCCGATTACTAGAAAGACATCCATTTTGAAATCCAAGATGGCGGACATTTTTTTTTCTTAAAAATCGATATGGGTGTCATCTCCAAGGTTCCTCGGGGTTCCGATTACAAAAATGACATCCATTTTGAAATCAAAGATGGCGGACATTATTTTTTCTTAAAAAGCAATATGGGTGTCATATCCAAGGTTCCTCGGGGTTCCGATTACGAAAATTACATCCATTTTGAAATCCAAGATGGCGGACATTATTTTTTCTTAAAAATCGATATGGGTGTCATATCCAAGGTTCCTCGGGGTTCCGATTACGAAAATGACATCCATTTTGAAATCCAAGATGGCGGGCATACATTTTTCTTTAAAACCGATATTGGTGCCATTTCTCAAAAATATATCTCCGCCAGTTTTAAACCTAATTTTTTATTTTGAAATCTACACCCCTCGAAAAACCCAGAAAACGACATTCATGACGATTTAAAAAAAATGACGTCCGCCATCTTTACTTCCAAAATGGATGCCATCTTTGGAATTTTCACCCCCAGAAACCTAGAAAACGACACTAATGTCAACTTTTTCAAAAAAGTGACGTTAGCCATCTTTAATTCCAAAATGGATTCCATATGTAAAATTAGTACACATACGAGTACATACATGAACCCCAAAAACATTACCCTCCTTTTTTGGGCAGTTGCGTAAGTCTGTGACAACCCTTGGTCGATACGGTGGCCTTGAGCGGTGTCGGCACTTACGCAAACATCAAAGGCGTCGGCCCACTGTTACTTTTTACACTGTGTTCATAGTATGGAACATAGATGTAAAACAGTTTGTCAGCTCAGCAGACAGACATGTAACATTACATTACAAGTAGTTTCAGAATTATTGACAGTCAAAGTTTTTTAATTTTGTCACTCACTGACCCACATACAGGTAGTTATTATATCTTGCGATGACAAAGTCATTACAGATCTCGTTTATAATTAAGATAAAGATTTGTAATATTAATACGGGCACTATAACGGTCATGATAATATATTTTAGTTAAGTAATTCGGAGAAAATGGATGTCAAAGTTGTCAGATAGTGGGTCAGTTTGACAAGTACTGGATAAATTAACCGAATTGGCTTTATATTCTACCTCACAACTCTTTGCGGTTGAAGGTTGCGAGTTTTGGATTTTTTATATGTTATGTTTTTGATGGGATAGGTATACTCAACAGTAGCAGACGTGAAACAAGATAAACGTAAAAAAATAAAACAAACATGAAACAGTATTAATAATTAACTGCGTTTATCTCGATATCGATTATGAAAATGACTGTAGGAACTAAGAAGATAAAAAAATAAATGATTTTTCTGATTCATAACCGATATTTCTATTGTCGGCGACTTCAATCTACAATCTACCAACAATTTATTATATATACAAAACTCTAATACCGGCGAGCTTACACCAACCAACCTTTGCCCTCTAAGAAAACTCGTTCTGAATGCCGTTACTATGTTAGATTTAAAACAGTACAATAAATTTCTGAACAGACCAGCTACGCCCCGCAGTGTCACCCGCGTTTAGCAAGTAGCTTATTGTGTTAATCGAGGGCTTCCTTCATACCAAATTTTATCCAAATTGGTCCAGCCACTTGAACGTGAAGAAGTAACAAACACACACACTCACAAACTTTCGCCTTTGCTGTCCGTCGGTTCGTCCGTAATATAAAATTTCCATAGAATTTTTTGATATTATGATACGTGTGCGTATATTATGAGTAGTTAATTAGTTTACGAAAATCATGGTGGTTCTGCTGGAGCGATGCTCCCCAGCAGAACCACCTTGCAATCGAATTTCCGGCGAAACTATTGAAATAGTTTTGTTTATTGGTACTAGAATTACATAGATTTTATATAGAATTTGTATATGTTTAAATTAATCAAAGCCGAAAGTTTCTTAAATGCGCAAATCGTTGCAATCAATGATACTGATACCTAATGTGTTCCTTCAAATCATTAGAAAAGTACCTATTACGAAAAATGCACACATGCGCAATCAAACCATATAAAACGATGATGGATATCAGACATCAAAAACAAAATATGCCAGCTTTGACTGCCAATTGAAATTTGCTGTACCTACAAGTAAGTATATATCTCGACATCTCGTGCGAAAGTAGAATCGATAATGAATGGATAGCATTATCTCCGCAACTGCTCCGGTTTCAAACATATAAAAACTATATTAAATGCTAACGCAATTGTTTTCAACAGTGTTAACCCGATTTCTGTTTTCACATGACTCGCATTCATTAAGAACAATGCAAGTAGCAGAGGCCCGTTATTGTCGCTGGTAGTTCAATGACCTTAAAAATCTCAACGCTATTTATACATGTAAAAGTAACCAACGTACAACAAAGAAATATTAACACTTTGACGTATCCAACCAATTCGCGGTAGCGCACACTGTCGGCACGTAAGTTCACCGTATACTTAACTTAAGTTATTCCTTCTTAAAATATTTTAAATATATATTGGGGTATTTTCGCGTAACTCGGACATGATAACGAAAAAATTAACTTTTGATTTTAGAATGTGTTTGAATGTAGAATAAACAAATGAGGGTAGCAGAACAAATTTTAGAACCTATTTTGCCAAAGGATGAATTAAAAAAGCAAGTAGCATTACAACAACTGTTAGACGAGTGTGATACTGGACTGTGGTACTGGTTTCCCAGACGTCTGAATCAACCGTTATGTCAAAAACACGTGGTGGTGGTGGGACACGATTGGATCCCGAAGTACTTTTGAAAATAGAGAAGTTTTATCAGATTACATCAGCCGCCAGTCTCCTGGTCTAACAAACCTAGCTGAATAAAACAATATAATTTATTATATTATATTATAACTAATTCTAATAAATAATAATAAGTAAAAAAAAGTGCTATTTGTTTGCTAGAAATGATAAAAGTTTATCAAAATATTTTAGGTAGTGGCAAGAAACGTGAATCACGAAATCGCCGTAACGTGAGTTCGTAAGGTTTTATATTTTATTGAAATAAGTGTGTATCTTTCATTTCATTTGGTTAACTATAAAAGAAGCTTGATTATTTATGTCACTGTTTTGTTATTTTGCTAAAACTAATTCACATAATAATCAAAGTGAAATCGATAAACGTTAAAGGCGTAAAACTCCGTGCCCATTTCTTGTAACGTGAGTCACGGAGTTATTTTCGACTTTTCTCCAATTTTTATAAACCAATAAATTGCAATGCAATAGCAACGTTAGTAATATGTTAAGAAACATGTTTGATCACAGAGAAAAATGTCTAAAACAATCAGCATTTTTGAAGGGATAAGGAAGGAGCCTTTAGTAGGCCTCAATGCCACCAACACGGGCTCATCGCAGGACTTTGGTATTTTGCACTCAGTCGATGGGACCATAAACATGGAGCTTTACGAATTATCGCCTGTGGTTTTACGTCTTACCATAGAATACTTAATTCGCTGGGTGCGAAGTAGGTGGTGGGGGAACCACGAATCGATCGCAGCGCGCGCCGTGGCCAAAAAAGGAACTTTCGTCAGGCCAACTGTCACTTTTTACTAGCGAAATTAAAGCATCTAAAAATAAATAAATATGCGGCACGAAACCTGCAGCGTAGTTAATAGCAAAAACAATGGCAAAAACAGTAATCATAAATAAATAAATTTCCACAAGCAAGTTGGAAACGAGAAGAACGAATTAAATGGATAATCGCTATGAAGAGGAAAAAGTTAGTATAACCTATAAAACAACATTTTTAATATTATATCTTGTATGTTGTAGGGAGTAGCATGTTTATGCGTTTATTTTCTTTTACATTTTGGACATGTAGAGCAAAAACGAATTTGTTCTTATTTTATTGTAGTTTGGGATTTGAAAGCGATGTTGTGTTTGATTGAGCAGAATCCAGTTTTATAATAATTAATTTGGCCATGTTTAACTGAAAAAAAAAAAACAAAATAATCTGTATTATTACGAAAATACAGTCATAAAAGATCGGTTACATTATGCATGAAATGCGTTATTCGGTTAAATTTGTTTATTTTGTAACTTACTTCTCGTGAAGACAGCCATGAAAAGGTCCGTGTGAATTACATCTGAAAGTTATTGATTTTGCCATTTTAGACGGGAAATAAAGAAGGTCAACGTTTTATCGACACTATAGATTAACATAATCGAATAAAATGAACGAAAATTACGATATTTCATTGAAATTATTTGTTTGTTTACTTACTCTTCGTAAAGACAGTCAGCCATTTGACAATAAAAAGCCCGCCGTAATTGTAACCGCTAGTTGACGCTGTCATCGCGCACCCAGCGAATAGTACTACATACAGAATGGACACGCACACCCCCGCCCCGATTCGAGTTACCTCACCCCGCAAGGGGCTGCGTAGAAAATTTAGAAGGCGTTGTATACCTCTATACCTACTGTGTATATGGGTTATATCGTGAAATAGTGATGGTGTTGGTGATGGTAATGATGATGATGGTGGTGACTGATGGTGATGATCATGAATTGGTGGTGACTGGTGGTGGTGATGATGATGAGGATGATGGTGGTGTTGGTGTTGGTGATGATGATGATGGTGATTGACTATGATGTTTAGGTATGATAATGGCGGTGGTGATTCTGATGGTGATGGTCATTTCATCACCACCACCACCATCACTACCATATATCATAATCACCATTATCACCATCATCACCACTACCGTTGTCGTATAGTTGTGATAATTTTCTATCTTAGTATTTCATATTTATGCGCATCTAAACCACCAACTAGTTGTTACAATGCGTCTGAGGCAGCCCTGTCCGTCTTACACGCACACATTGACACTGACATTCAAGTTCAGTTTTTAGTACGCAGTGTCCGCCCTGTGGTCTTTCCTTGGCCAGGATATGAGGTTTAGTCTAATATTTTCAGTAAGATACTTAATTTGCGGTAATCACAAGAAAATCTAACATTCAAATCGAACACCTCCTATTTAATATTGTAAATAATGAAGAAGTCCCATCATAGGCATCAGCATCATCACAACAAGTCGACACCACATCATCATTATCATCAAAATCACCAATACCATCATCATCACCACCAGTCACCAACACCATCATCATCACCACCAGCCACCACCATCATTAGCATCATCATAGTCATCATCATAACCATCGCCAACACCATCACTATTTCACGAGTTAATACCGACCTATGCACAGTATACAACGAATGCCCCACAAATCCCACAATCACCTATGCCTATATTCGAATGTAACAAAAACATTAATCACAATTCCTCAAGTTCTTACATTTTGTACCGTACTGTGTGTACTTGTTTTCGGAAAAAAGTTCTACGCCACGTCGACGCACCGTACCGATAAGGCATTATTGACATGTTCAAGAAACCATTGATGGGTTCACGCGATCGGCCAGATTCTATCACATACAAGCCGTAATGGTGGCTGCAGTTAAGGTGTATGTTTATTACTTCCTCATGTAAGCACCGTGGGATGGCGGCCGGAGATAGTCGCTCGTTACAAGCATGAGTAAGTCTATTAAGTTAAGATAAAAGCGATAACTTCAAATCTCGTTCAGCATTGCCGAAAATAGCTCTTAAATGAGTCAGTAAAGACTGTACACAATAAAATATGGCCTTATTTATTTAAATCATTTTTGCTTTGCCTTTATTATACCTACTAAGATTGCAACTTTGTTTTTTGTTTCTATAGTAATCGTTGAACTGATGATTGCTCTAATATAAGAAAATTGTCTCTAACCACTCAATTGCTTTTGGTAACTACGGCTACCTGTCACCGCTCTTATTTTATTATATAAATAGAGTCCAACTCAAAATTCGAAGCAATTGAGTGGCTAACCTGGTCTGTCCCCCTACCGACTTTATTTGTAAATTAGTAAATATTAATGTATTAACATGCAATAATTACTTTGATATCGTTAAATATATAAACAAAGATATAGCTTACAAGTTGCATAAGTATATTTAAAAAATTCATAATGTAGGTATATTACTGCCGAAATTTGTCGTCCGTGTTTAGTGTCTCAGCCCCTGGCATTTGGTTTCGTTTAAATATTTTGCTTTATTGGTCTGTGGTAGTTGTGACCTTGAATACACAGTGTGTGACGTGAAGTTTCAGCAAGCGCCACATAAGCCTACTGAGCAGCCATTTTGTCGGCCATTTCGATCACGCCACTCGCTGGGTGCAGAAGTGTTTAGTGAATGCAGTTTTCTCTGGTAAGTTTTATTTTTAAGCAGTTATTTCCTAAAATACTAATAAATACATGAATATTTACTGTGACTAGTGCATATATTGTAACGTTTGTTTATAAATTACGTACGAAAAACACTTTTACGTCTATTTTGGGTTTTTATCGAAAATGTATCTCCCCAGGCGTATTTCCCATGGCCCGTTATATGAAGTTAGTGATTCAAATGATGAACCACTAATAAAATACGCATCTCAACAATGCACGAAGAAGCCTCAAGAAATAAAACAGAGTTCTGTACCTACCACAAGTAGACAAAAAATATGCCAAGTGCGAGTCGGTCGCGGACGAAGGGTTCCGTACAGTCAAATAAAATAACTCAAATTCAAATATTTTGTATTTAATGGTCCAGAGAAGTGAAAATTGTTAAGTACCTAATAAACATTTAATTTTAATATTAAAAGACTGGTAAAAAATGAAAATTCTGATTATAAATAATTCCTAATTAAAAAAAAAAAAAAAGTTTATTCGTAAAACTAACCTTGCTTTTTATGTGACTGTCTCTTACCAGTTCATAAAGTGTCCTATACCTACCCGTCCACCTTGTCTCTCCCCTGTACTGAGTCTTTCCCCTGGTAATTTATAAAATTAAATAAAACCAACAATCATTAGCCTCTTTGTAAATATTTTTAATTTAGTAGTTTTAACATAAAAATAATATTCTTAAATAAAATCTTTAAAAAAATGCCATGCCGTGACTTCATACAACGAATTACCTCTTAACTTAGAGTGACCCACAATTAAAAATAACTAAAATAACTCGTCAAGCATTGTACCACTTGATATCAATTTCGATACTAAATCCCGGGGGACGACATAAGATACCCAAAATCACGTTAGCGAACTCTGCGAGCTGGGCCGGGGCGCGCGGGCGGCGCTCCGCGTCTTTCCGCGCACCTTACCCCCTCAATTCGGACAATATCGCCTTAATAGTACTCCCGCACCGTTTCGAGTTAACCCCCACCCGCCACGGCTCCGAGTTAGAATCGTGTTGGCAGCGTAGACATTTTTGAAAGGGTTGTGTACTGACTGTACATAGGTAGGTGGCATTAACTCTTGATATAGTTGTGGTGTTGGCGATGGTAATGATGGTAATGAATGATGATGATGATCAGTTATGGCAGTGTTGATTCTGATGGTGATGGCCATGGTGGTACTGAACGATGATGATAATGCTTGTGCCGACGATGCCTGTAGTGATGGTGATGATGAAGAAGAGTGGACGAAGATCATAAAATCACCATCATCACCACCAACCACAACCACCGCCACCATCACCATTATCGTTGTGTTGTGTGGTTGTGATAATTTATAAATAAATCTTATTGTGTCATATTTATGTGCAACTAAAGTACCAAGTAGTTGTTGCAATGCGTCTGAGGCAGCCCTGTGCGTCTTACACTCACACATTGACATTTGACACCGACATTCAAGATTTAGTTTTTAGTAGGCAGTATCCGCCCAGTGGTATAAGCGAATACCAAAACCATGCTCTTTTCAAATTCGCATATTGAAAACTGTAAATTATAATTACACAGACAAAATCACAACAGCATACTTTTAAAATCCGTACCATAATTCTATGCTCTAGTACTCCGCTACTGAGCTGCATTACAATGCAGTGCTCGAAAAGTGCGTATTCCAACTGGCGGGCGTCCTTTATTTCTTAAATATCTCTGGACATTAAAGAGCACATTGCTCCAATTTTGGCGCACATTTGACACATTGCTAGCACTAACTCCTGACGTATACCGCGGCTCCATTTGTTAATGTTAGCCCTCCATTCTGACACTCACAAGTATTTTCTATTTTCTCATAAAGGCATTGTACAATTTGTATGAAACTCGTGTGCGAGATGATTTCCGACTCATGTTTATTTAAATAATAAAAGTTTACATTTCCGCCTATTACAGGGCTTATACGAGGGTAAATCAAAAAGTTCTTAGAATAAGGGTGAAAAACAAAAGAAAATTGGTTTTTTATTTTTTATTTTTCTACATTGTCTCCTTGTTATTCTATACACTTTAAGTATTGTTAATTTTTTTTTTTTATTCCTTCATAAAATAAGATTTTCCTTGGGACTCGAAAAACTCCTCTACAGCACCCACTATGGCATTATCATCTCGGAATTTAATTCCGCGGATGTGCTCTTTTAATTTCGGGAATATGTGAAAATGACTAGGAGCCTAGTCCGGAGAATATGGCGGGTAGTCGAACAGCTTGAAGCCAGCTTGGCGGATCGCAGTGAGTGCCAATTGTGCGCGATGAGCTGGGCCGTTGTCGTGGTTAAACAGTACGCCTGTAGACCATTTTCCCCGGCGATTTTTTATGATCACTTGCAGCACTTTCGAGATTAATTCTTTATAATAGGAACCTGGAATAGTTTTTCCTTTCGGCAGGTAGTCAATAAACAGGATTCCTTCCGCATTCTAGAAAATAGATTCCCTAATTTTGCCCGCCGTCGGAGAATCTCGAAATTTTTTATCAGCTGGAGAAGATGGTCGTTTCCAGGACATGCTTTGTTTTTTTGCTTCGGGATCAAAATGGTGGAGCCATGTTTCGTCCAGGGTTACAAATCGGCGCTAAAACGCATCCGGGTCACGTTTGATGATTTCGAGATTCCGCTTCGAAACCTCCGCACGCTGTTCTTTGTTTATCTCAGTTAACATTCGCGGAACCCATTTTAGCGAAACTTTTTTAAACCCCAAAACGTCCGTCAATATTGATTTCACGCTGTCAAAAGAAATGTGTAGGATCTCTGCTAACTGTTTGATGCTAATTCTTCTATCTTCCAATACCAATTTTTCGATTCTCGCCACGTTGTCATCAGTAACAGAGGTGGAAGGCCAGCCAGAGCGAAGGTAATCTTCACTCTTGAGCCTACCTCTCTTAAATTCGGCAACCCAGTAAGCAACAGTGGAATATGGTGCAGCATTAGTACCTATAGTCTGCTGAATATCCAAATGAATTTCCTTAGTGGACATTTTTTTCAAACACAGATACTGTATCACGGCACGTAACTCATTTTTGTCCATTATGACAGATTTTGAGCGATTTGCTTCACAAAATAATTAATTATGTGTTATTGGTATACGTAATCAAATAAAATTTGGGGTCATATTATGTCGTAAGGATAGCTCAAATAAAATAAAAATAAACTACATTTAAAAAGGTTTTACCACCATGCTGTTCTAAGAACTTTTTGATTCACCCTCGTATGAAACTAAAATATTATGAATGCTAATAGGCAGGGGGTTAATAGGGCAGTTTGTGTCAATGATGTTTTTGTAGGATACGTTATACACTAAAATGACAGCACCAATATTAACTTCCCAAGTCACGGCAATTTGTCATAAGCTTATCTCTGTCTAAAGCGGCGTCATGCTTCTGTCAAAATGGTGAATTCGTAAAATTGAATGTTAAAATCGAGAAAATATTAATATTTCAGCTTACTTACTATATGAGATTCCACTTCTTTTTAATAGTAGTTTATGCAACTGATACATAATAAGAGGCCTTAAAACACGAGTGTGGTTTTATGAAACGAGCGTCAGCGAGTTTCATAATAGGATCACACGAGTGTTTTAAGGCCTAATTATGTACAGTTGTATACACTACTTTAACTAAACACATATCATAAGTACTCTAAGATGGGTTCAGAAGCCATAAAGAAATGACCGGCACCACTAGTGCTACCTGTAAAATTTCTAAAAACGACATATACTAATGCAGTAAGAAATAAATCTGAACAAATACATAAACAGATTATTTATTGTAATAGTTGTAATTTACATTTACATTGAAACAATATTTTCAACTAAAATGTGAATAACAATAAACTTTTCACAATTCTACTTTCGTAACAGCAAAGAACCAACAAACAAATGACAACAATAATGGCGGCAATTCGAACCTCCGTCAAGACGAATGTTTTTTTTTTCTAAATCATATACAAACGAATGTATCCATATTCTCATGTCACTCGAGATCAAATGTCGTGCGGTTTTTATAAAAAAACATACTGAATTGACGTTTCGTGCCGATAACAATATTAATATCTATGGATACTAGAATAGAGACCAACTTGTGTTTTGACAGCTGTTCCTAATTTAAACTCGTAACCTTACAAAAATCGGTACTGTAATAACATTACAGTACAGATTTTACCTACTACCACAGACAAAAAAAAATCTCATAGTAAAACTGGTTGTAATAATGCTGGTCATTTCCTACGATTTCTGAACGCATTTTAGAGCACTAATGATACATATGTGCGTAGATAAAGTTATTTTTTTGTTGTGTAATTTGTGCAGTTACGCATTATGCAAGACGAGTTTCCGGGGATCAACAAAATCGTTGCTATAGCATAAGCTCCATTTGACTCATATTAAGTGCTTCACTTTTGGAGCGCTAGTAATTTATGATGTGAATTGATGAAAAAGGTATATGGAATGGCGATTAAGGGGCTCCCTACAGAAATCAGCCAATTTGATGATTTTTACATCGTATCTAGTTTGTGGATTATAGAGTTATAATGTCCTATTTAATATATATTGTAGTATGGTCTATGCTTAACACTTTGTAGTGACCCGAATTTTGATTTAACGACTGTGTATTTTATAAAAAAATATTCGGTGAAGGACCAAAAATACACTAATCTCGTTTCTACTTTTATCCCCGGTGTATATGTAGAAAATATCTTACATTTTATTGTTCTAAACCATATTCCACAAAATTTGTTGTGAAGCATTTTCTATTTTTCTCAATACTTTTCGAGAAAAACGCAAAAAACCGTTTCCACAACTTTTTCCCCGAAAAAATCGTAAACTTTGACGGCCTGTATCTCAAAGTCAGTGACATGTGAAAGGTACTTGATACGGTATTTTGTTGTGGAAAAACTATGTTATTATGATTAGCTATTTATAATATGGGAAAATCTATCGCAACAGATCGAAGGTCATTGAGAGCGGGGAGCCCCTTAAACATAAAGATATTTTCCAAAGTTGGCTCGTATAAAAAGTATTCTATACAATAGCTATACAGTTGGGGGGTCTTGAAAACGCGTAACATTAAACGCGGTTCTTGATTTTAAGAGCTGCCATTATGTATGCAACCACCCGATAACTGTTTGGTATTTTGGGTCTTAAAATACGCACTTACCTGTACATCAAATGGTTGGTGATGTTGAGTAGAATCTGGTGCAGATTGTACCACAGAGGCCCCGTTAACGAGATTGGGTGCAGCGCCTGCGGCAACACCGCCGCTACCTCCCGTGACGCCGCCGACGCTCCCCACGCCGCCAACAGCGCCAACTCCACCCCCGCCGTACTGTCCAATAAACCCGACATGTCAAAAATTTATTATCATATATACCTAGACTGATGCTTTAAAGTCAATCAACTTTTTTCTATTACTCGTTGCTATGGAGATATCCCTCATTAAAACCTTATTTCTTTTATTTTGTAGACTATCTCTTATAGTTATAATAATACAAATAATATAATTAATTTAAATAAGGTAGGTACTTATTCACTATTATCCCCTGGGTCACGGGATATAATAGTAGTAATTTTAAATCGTCTGTTAACAATCGAAACTCACCAAGTAACAAATACCTACTTTAAAAAACCGGCCAAGAGCATGTCGGGCCACGCTCAGTGGTAGGGTTCCGTAGTTGCCCATCCTTCACAATAGACTTCAAAATTACGAGAAAGATTTCAAGCTCTATAAAAAGGTAGTAAACGCCGAAGTTATCGGTTATACGCGCCAGATTGAGCGGAATGTTTTAAAAACTTTTTACGGGTCATTGAAATAAAAGGGTATAGCAGGATAGCTTTTGAAAAATTGCCACCCGCGTTTTTGGTTCGAAACTATAACCAAACGATGCCTTTTGAAGGGGTAATACCTCGCAGAAAGTTTCATCCATCTGTTACCCCCTGGGGGTTGAAAATACCCGATAAACTCCAAAACTTATAAATTTATGAAACATGTAATGTCTCATTTTTTTAAATGTGGTTACACCACAATTTTTATTTAAACCGTTAATGCAAAGATCAAAGCTTAAAGAAAAATTGAAAAAGGAGCTACCTAGTGGAAGGGACCGGGAATCGAACCCGGTACCTCTGGATTACCGGTCCAGCGCGTTAGCCACTTCGCTACTCGCTACACTCGCTCCACGTAGACCTGACGAATTTTTCCTTATGCTTTGTGTCGGTCTTTGCATTGTTTATTTGAAAGGATTTTACACCTTAACGACCTCTATGTGAATACGTTAATATTCACATCTTACCGCATCACTTTACAGCGGTAAACAAGCAAGCGGTGAGGGCCCTGTTAGTTTTTATAAAGGCCATGCCAGGATAAGCTAAGTGAATCTGCCCCCAGCGAGTTTTGGCTTGTAATTTTTTTTATTCATTTGTCTTTTTATTAGTGTTTATAATGAACACTGGCCACTTACAAAAAAAAAGTATTGATTCCTTCGTATTGAAAAAGTATTGTAAAAAGATCCGATCTGGCAACGCTAATGAAATGTATGGCTAATACTTTTTTTTTGTAAGTGGTCAGTGTTCATTATAAACATACACGTTTCTTTAAACAGTTTTTAATCGATTAATTTTAATAATGAGCGGGTAAAGAAAATGTATGGTGATGAATCAATTAAAAAAAACAACCCGTTATACCACAAATAAAATTAAGTTAATACATTCATTTTGTAGCTTATTAAAGAGGCTAGTTTTGGTGAAAAATCTGGAGGTGTCGCTATCGAGATAATGCTAAAAAAAAAATTAAAAATAAATTCTAATCTTTTTTTCAAGTTTTTGTATGGCAATATGTATTAAAATTAATACCGTATAATTGTCTTTATTATAAGCACAATATACGTGACTCACGTCAAAATCGGCCGGCTAGAAAAAAAAACATCGAAGAAAGATCAGATTTCGTTTTTTTTTTTTTAAAGAAAAACGGTAAGGTTTGGGGAGCTGTAATTTGGCATAAACGACACTAATAAAAAGACAAATCAACAAAAAAAATTACAAGCCAAAACTCGCTGGGGGCAGATTCACTTAGCTTATCCTGGCATGGCCTTTATGAAACAATTTATTCAAATTTTCTTTAAGCTTTGATCTTTGCATTAATGGTTTAAACCCTTCCGTCGCTGAACATCATTTTCGCAAAACATGATATTCGCGAAACAGCATATTAGCGAACCATCATATTAGCAGGTTATGTCATTCGCAAAATATCATATTAGCGAGTCACGATATTCTCAAAACATTTCAGACAAAAGTGTGTTGCCTACTGTACTGTATCACCGATGACTTACTCTGGGATGACATAAATTAAACAACTAAGCTCGCTACAACTAAAATGGAAAATATTTTTTTGAGGGATATAAAAAAAAAAACTAACCTAACCTAACCCGGCCGAGTCGGATCTGCTCTGAAAGGTGAATGCATTAAAGTTTGAGAATAGGTTGAGGCGAATCAATCACCTTTCAGAGCAGATCCGACTCGGCCGGGTTAGGTTAGGTTAGTTTTTTTTTTATATCCCTCTAAAAAATATTTTCCATACAGTACAGTAGGCAACAAAACTCTTGTTTGTAATATTTTGCGAATATCGTGACTCGCTAATGTGATATTCTGCGAATGTCATAACCAGCTAAATATGATGTGTCGCTAATATGCTGTTTTGCGAATATCATGTTTTGCGAAAATGATGTTCAGCGACGGAAGGGTTTAAACTCCAAAACTGTTTTATTTTGTGATGAATTTCCAAATATTGTTGTGAACCATTTAAATTCTTGTACAAAAATAAATAATACAATTTGAAACACCCTGTATAACAAGTTCGGCTCGAGATACAAAATACCATTTTTTTTTTATATGAACCAACTTCTAATCTACATTATATTAAAATTTCATCGACGTAGCCAAGAAGGAACATTAGGAGTCAATATGCTACTTAAAAGAATTGCAAAAAGAAGATGGGTCGATTAATATTTAATTATCAAGAGATCTCGACATTCTTAGAATACATATATATCACGTCATATAAATAAAAAGACAAATCATATTTTTATTCGTTATGTTCCCAATATACACAATTACACCTGGTCACTATACATGGCGTCGAATAAAAATGTGGTCCAAACTAACCGTAACCGGGTTATACAAATCGAGGTTTCGTTCTCGTCTGTCTTCTCCTTCGAAACTTACCCACTCATTACGAATTGTAAGGAAGGAATTGATTGGGAAGAATATTCTGTGTCGGAGCGTTTCAATTTTTGCGCAAATTTCTGGATAGTTTGAGTACTAGGCGTCCGTTTGCAACGGTAGGTACTTAGGCAAAAAACAGACGCCTTGTACACATGTTTATAAAAATAAGTTTCTGTCAAAAATTTCATTTTAGTGACAAGCTTTTATAGCCGACTGTACTTTTCTTTGGATATCCATCAAATGCTCACTGAGACGATTCTAAAGAGCCCAAAGTCAGTAGGATTGCTTTTTCTATTGTAGAGTTCCTATCGCCACCTTCCGGCTCCATCATCAGATCAGCCCCATGGTACCATATTATTGTATTGTCATCAAAGTTAAGTAAGTATGCAAAATTTCAGCTCAATCGGTTGACGATATCTGCTTCACAATTAAGTTGCAAGATTTCACCCGAACAATAGTTATTTGTTATGCAAGGCTGCAAAGTTGTTATTTGGCGCGAGTGTTGAAATTGAAAGCTGAGCGAGCGAAGTAATCTAAGATTGAACCATGAGCGAAGCGAATGGTTCAAAGATAGATTCCTGAGCGTAGCGAAGCTTTCAAGACACGAGAAGCTAAATAATTTTGCAGCCATGCGGAACACACAACTTTTCACCTCACTACAGCGAGGAAAGTACAAGATTCAAGAAAAACAATTAAAACATAAAAATAATCATATTTAATTTTGCCTTCCATTTAACACATCAAATTTAAAACATAACACACTCAAATCCAAACCAAATAAATACGAGAGAAGCACACATATTAAAAATTAAAAGTAATATGGCCGTAATTTGTATTATCGTCGTGTATATTTTATCGTTGAGTTTTTCTTAAGCACTGTTATATTATATTTGTATTTTAAACTACTTGACACATTCGTTGTGAATGTGGGAGAATGGCATTCTGGGAAGGATTAGTTGGCCACTCGGAAGTATTTTCCACAACACTTGCTTTGGAAGTTATTGGACGATGGGATCCGAACAAGATTATTTCGGCTTTATCTTCTTTAAAAACGCCAATAGTTACGGTAAATTACTTATCGTCCCCAAATATTTATAACAGATCCTTTTTCATTTTAATGCAGGCTTTTAGCATTGAATAAATACTCCAAATTGGGCTTAACTTTCTTGTTTTCGATACTTATTTCTATAAAGTAAGACAACAGTATGTATTCTCCACAGAAAAAAATTACGTTGTTTACGTTAATTGTGAAAACTTACAACTTTTTAATTATTATTTTTTTTTCTCGGGTGCGTTCAGAAATTACACTCTTATGTTCCAACTTTCATAACAAATAAATATTAAAATTTGTATTGTATTTAATATATTTAGTAGTCAAAATATGTAAATCAATCTGAAATACTTACTATTAATATATATAAACATATTAAACATAAAATAAAGAGTAGAAAAATAAAAACTTAAAAATCTGTAACCAAACCAGGTTTCTGGACGTGATATTGTAGGTGCATTTTTTTTAAAAAGAAGTATTCAAACGTACATATGATTTTAGCCGGCCTAACCAGATCGCCCTTAATTAGCGTGCGTTGATTGGTTATTCGAAGATTTATCGGCTGATGAAATCAGTCACGCGTTGAAGGAGTCTTAAATATAAAAAAGTTACTTGCACCACAGAGAATCAAAATCGACGTGTTCGAAATTCAAATGACTTTTGCACGCTAGCGGATAAAATAGACTTTTGCACGCAGATTTCGCACTATAAACGGAGGTTTTCCGAGCGAGTGGGGTGAAAACATACTTAGATACATACATTGCAAATTAAATAAAAGCTTTTAATAGCTCAAGCAAATTAAGCCGAATATGGGCAATCAGGGGAAATAATTCGTGTAGTTTTGAAAATTGGTACAGTTATACCTTATGGTGTCTAGATGAACATACTAAAAGTCCTCGAGGGTGGGGGCTGTGCTAAGGGAAGTAGGGGGGACTGCAGGTACCTTTTTTCTGATTTTCGCTCATATCTCAAATATTTGTAGAAATAGCAATATGATTACTTCGGACAAAAGTTTTCACATAAAATTCCCTACAAATTTGGTCATATTCATTTTTACTCTTCGATCAATACTTTGGGAGCTACAGGGTGTTTAAGTTAACAGAAATATCAAAAAATGGTCGTTCAAGAAAACGTAGTTTTTTCGTAGTTGCTCATCTTAACACGCGAACGTATTGCAACGTTGTGTAGTTGAGAAATTCCCGTTACCGGTAAATTCCCATTTGGGAATATTCCAAGTAAATTCCCATTGTTCCCGGGAATATACGAGCTCGGTGGACCCATTCCTTTGATATTTCGTTTTGAGCTAATTAATTGAATACAAGCAAACCGTTTTCACTTTTTGACTCATCCTAAATCATCACTTAGAGTGAGTATCATAAAATTTACCTGATGATGGACCCCGGAAGCCCGTAATGGATCGGATCTCAAGATACGTTCAACGTAGACATGTGCGGTTTTCACATTTCAATTCATTCTGATGAGCAGTTAGAGCCGGTATCATGAAATAAACCTGATGATGGACCTTAGAAGCCCGTAATGGATCTCAGGATACGTTCAACGTAGACATGTGCGGTTTTCGTATTTCAATTCACCTTGATGAACAATTAGAGCCGGTGTCATAAAATAAACCTGATGATGGAATCCTGGAACCCCGTAGGTAATGGATCTCAGGATACGTTCAACGTAGACATGTCTGGTCTTCGCATTTCAATTCACCTTGATGAGCAATTAGAGCCGGTGCCATATCAACGTAGACTTGTGCGGTTTTCGTATTTTAACTCTTCTTGATGAGCAATTAGAGCCAGTATCATAAAATAAACCTGATGATGGATCCTGGAAGCCCGTAATAAATGTCAGGATACATTCAACGTAAAAGAAAAATAGTTTTTTTAGGGATACGTCGCCATCATAACGTTTTTTTTAGTTTAGAATAAGCACGCTTAGTCACCTGCTGATCGAACATATAATCCCCATATCTGTCCGAGCGTGCGAAATTACCGCAGGCTGATTTAGACGAAGACAATTTTGAGACGCCTAAATGACGGCTCCAGTGATTACCGCACAGCACACCTCCGACCGTTTAGACAATGACTATTTTCAGCCACCTAAATCTCGCCGCCAGTGACCAGCAAGCCGTGTTTACACAGTGCTTTTTTTCAGTACCAGTCATTAGTGGCAGCGAGAGACGCGGAGGGGGGGTCACTGACGCCAAAAAATAGGCCCGTGTTCTATTCCGCGCCAGCGCTAGCATGCCGCGAAAAAATGGCGCGGAAAGTGTTTATGCGGTGCCTTTTCGAGACGCCGTAATTTAGGCGTCTCAAAATTGTCTTCGTCTAAATCAGCCTTAACGGAGCTGCCACGACTTTGCGCGGCAAGCAGCAGCGCAGCGAGTGATTGAGCGAGAAGTCCGAGCACGGCGGCCATACCCGTGAGCGAGACATCCGTATCTACACCGCTGCCGCTGTCGCGCAAAGTCGTGGTATCTCGATAAGGCCTTAGCTACTACAGGCGTCAGCGCGGCGCGGACCGCCGAATAACGTCAGAGTTGGATTATGTACTATAAAATAATTTGTATATTTTCATGTCTGGTATTATATACTACCAGAAAGATAGTACCGACAAGATAGTACGCCAAAATAATATAATCTCTTGACCATATCAACAAAAATATATATGCGCCGTGTAGCTCATAAAGTAAAGATCGTAGAGTAAACATATATATGTCAAATTTGTAGGAAATTTTATGTAGAAACTTTTGTTCGAAGTAATTATAATGCTATTAAAATCTGAATAAAGTACCTACAACTCTTCCTACTCACTCAGCATAGCCCTCACCCTCACTTTTAGTATGTTCATCTAGACACCACCAGGTTTATTTCATCTGTGTTAGTATGATCATCAGGTTTATTTTATGATACCGGCTCTAACTGCTCATCAAGATGAGTTGAAATGCAAAAACCGCACATGTGTGCGTTGAACGTATCCTGAGATCCATTACGGGCTTCCAGTATCCGTCATCAGGTTTATTTTATGATACCGGCTCTAATTGCTTATCAAGATAAGTTGAAATTCGATAACCGCACATGTCTACGTTGAACGTATGTATCTTGAGATCCGATCCATTACGGGCTTCCAGGGTCCATCATCAGGTAAATTTTATAATACCGGCTCTAACTGCTCATCAAGATGAGTTGAAATACGACAACCGCACATGTCTACGTTGAACGTATCCTGAGATCCATTACGGGCTTCCAGGATCCATCGTCAGGTTTATTTTATGATACCGGCTCTAATTGCTCATCAGGATAAGTTCAAATTCGAAAACCGCACATGTCTACGTTGAACGTATCTTGAGATCCGATCCATTACGGGCTTCCAGGGTCCATCATCAGATAAATTTTATGATATTCACTTTAAGTGGTGATTCAGGATGAGTTGAAAAGCGAAAACGGTTTGCTTGTATTCAATTAATTAGCTTAAAACTAAATAACAAAGGAATGGATCCACCAAGCTCGTATATTCCCGGGAACAATGGGAATTTTCTTGTAATATTCCCGAATGAGAATTAGCCGGTAACGGGAATTTCTCAACAGCACAACACGAGTGTTATGATGGGCAACTACGAAAAAACTACGTTTTAATATTTTTGTTAACTTACACACCCTCTAGCTCCCAAAGTATTGATTGTAGAGTAAAAATGAATATGACCAAATTTGCAAAGAATTTTATGTAAAAACTTTTGTCCGAAGTAATCATAATACTATTTCTACAAATATTTGAGATATGAGCGAAAATCAGCAAAAAGGTACCTTTAACCCCCCCTACTCCCTTAGAACAGCCCCCACCCTCGAGGACTTTTAGTATGTTCATCTAGATACCATAGGGTATAACTGTACCAATTTTCAAAACTACACGAATTATTTCCCCTGATTTTATTAATTTTCTTAGAGTATAATAACAAGAACATTTTCACCATTCGGTATCTAAAACTTCGTAAAGTACACTTGAATTTCATTGTAAGATACGACTTTTTAGAAAATATTTCAGACTAATTTTCTCGGCCGGCTTAAACGACAATTTAACCAATCAAAGCTTAATCGTCTGCTGGCATGTCAAATTAAATTCACCAATGAGAATGCGTCATTTATGTGGTGTATTTTTTTCTTAAACTTATAAATACCCATAAACGAGTTTATTTTCTTAAGTAAGATAATACTCCTCAGGTTAACTTTTTAATAAGTTTTTGTTAAAAAAGGTTTTACTCTGAAAATCATAAACATTTATATTTAAAAATTAGTTATAGGGCGTAAAACAATTTCCTAATTTCTACAATTACTAATTTCTCAAGTAATAAACAGTTTTCAACAAATAAACACTTTTAATTACCTATATAAATATTGAGTTCATATTTTTTTTTATTCGGCTGAAAAGCTATGACTCCATTGCGACGAGATGCGATGCGCGCATGCGATACGGGTCAGCAGGCCATATTAAAAAAAAAAAAATGTATTGTTTAGTAAATATTAAAATTGGTTTTGTAATGTGATAATGTGATTAATTTAATGATGTTCACATTGACTCACGAAATATATAATATTAGGAACGTATGTTAATATCGCGTACCGTTACAATGACCCTTCAGTGTATAATGTATCGTAGGGTTGTTTACCTGATTGTCACCTAGCTAGACTAAATATTTAAATGTCTAAATTAAGTTGAAAGTGAGGTAAGTTAGAATATTTTTGTTATTTCTTCATAACTGGGTTGAAAATCGTGTTTATGTCGTTTGAATCTGGGGGCACGATCAGGTTTATGTTTATAAGAGCCCTGATTTTTACAACCATGAGGCTGCAACAAGGCGCCGAGTTTAATGACCAATATGAAAAACTCGTATTATAATATATTGCTACTCTATTACTACTCGTTAAGACTACAGTATAGCTTCGCGATCCTAACGAAATAGGTATTTACGAAAACGCATGCTGTCGCTCGAGCGCTCACACCCCCGGCATCGCGCACAACACATAAAATCGCCTCACGCACACATCGAAGCAATGACATGTCAACAGCGCTGCACGCTGCTAGGCTAGTTTGACGATTGGATTGACAAGCAATTGCGATAAATAAAGGTGGACTGTTTTGTTTTCCTGCGTACCTACGGATAGTGAATTGTTGTGGTGTGACTGAAATTCCGATATTATAAAGAAATTGAGGATTAATTAATATTAATCCTACTAATGTGATAAGTATGTATTTTATTTATTTCTGTAATTATTAGTAACGCTAACGAGTATGTACCTACAAGCTAAATTAATTTTTGAAAAATCAGTTTGTTACCGATGTACCGGTAGGATGTAAATGACTGTACCTTTTTTATTGAAATGTTATTTAGGTATTTCAAATGTATTTATATCTATATATATAAATGCAAGTATCCTGACTGACTGACTGACTCATCAACGCAGAGCCGAAACTATAAATGCTAGAAAGTTGAAATTTGCACACTGGCCTACATTTATAAAGTGTATAAGAGATAAGAAGCGATTTTGCAAATTCAACCCCTAATAGGGTTAGAAAGGGGATGAAAGGTTGTATGGGGAACAAGTTTTTTTAAGTTAGGAACTAACTTCTTAAAAAGGTATTAAAATAAAATGGAAGAAAACTGAATTCAGCGTTTTTGAAAATTCATCCCCTAAGGTAGTAAGAAAGGGGTTGAAAGTTTGTATGGAGATCAAATATTTTTTTGAGCACGGGACTTGAATCTTAGTGTAAAAGCATACTATTAGAATACAAGAAAAGTAATTTTAACCTTTTTTTAAAAATCATCCCCTAAAAGGGTTAAAAAGGGGTTGAAAGTTTAAATCTATTACAAATTCTTTGAAACTGCTTATAAAAGCATATATAAGCATAACAAAATAACTTTTATTGAACGTTATTAGAAATTCAACCTCTAAGGGGGTTAAAAGGGGATGAAAGTTTGTCTTCGGGTTCAAATTTAATTTTAAGCTAGGAACTTAAAACTTCGTAAAAAGGCATCAAAATAAAATGGAAGAAAAGTGAAAAGGGTTGAAAGTTTATATGAAGATCAAAAATTTTTTGAGTGCGGGACTTGAAATTTTGTATAAGAACATATTATTAGAATACAAAACACTTGACTATACAACTTTCAAAAAAAAAAAAGTAATTTCAGCAATGCTTATAGATATGAAAATAATAAAGATGTTATTTTATTCTGCTCTTTAGTATTTGTTGTTATAGCGGCAACAGAAATACATCATCTGTGAAAATTTCAACTGTCTAGCTATCACGGTTCTTGAGATACAGCCTGGCGACAGACGGACAGACAGACGGACAGACGGACAGCGAAGTCTTAGTAATAGGGTTCCTTTTTCACCATTTGGGTACGGAACCCTAAAAAAGATACGTCAATTTACGTCACAAAAAACGTACCTACATTTCGACACTCTCAAGGGAATCAAAATGATAGGGTACTTTCCGTTGATTTAGACCTATGAAAATTGGCAAATAATATCGTCAGCACAAGTAGGTACTTAAAAATATCTGAAACTATACATTTGTAATATAATCATAAAAAATATAGTCCTTTTCAAATATCATGTTTGGTGAACCTGGTTACAATAAGTTTGCACCTCATTTTTATACGGCGCCATAAAACTTAACCAGGCCAGTTAAGATGGCATAAGTGAAAATTTGTACGGAACCCTCGGTGCGTGGGTGGCTCACCCATGGCCGATTTTTTTATTCAATTGTAATATAATGATAATCAACCGATCGATCTTTTTCTTGAAACCCAACTAGTATTAGTAGAAGTTCCTAGGTTCCTACTCCCATCATTTTTTAAACAGATTTAGATATCGATTACGCGGGTTAGGATCCTTTTTACTTTTCCATTAACATCCCTATAATACGTGATTCTTTACTTCCTCCCCCGACCCGCAATCGTGCGATAGAGAGCGTTGCAGCTTGCGACTGACAATAGGTACTTTTTTTATGAAATTTGCGTTACGGGAGAAAACGTTTTCCACTAACTAAATCTTAGCAAATCACTTCGATTTTGATGTCGATCGCTTCAGCATAAAATAATCTAGGTTTATAGGTTTCGTTTTTTTTATAAGTGCATTGTTTTTATAATCGAAACGGTTTCATTCAACAACGTTTTTATCAGAAAAAAATAGGTTGTTCAGCTACCTTTAAATTAGAATCTATAGCAAATTTTGAAAAAAGGAAAACCTACAAACCTAGTTTGTCACTGTGTCAATAACATACTAAAAAATGATGGAGATTGGAAAATATTTAAAGGTGGAAAAACGTTTTCTCTTTTTGTATGGACGAGTGCGTACTATTACGTCCCTCTTAATCTATTGCTTACTTTACAGCCTCTACAACAATGTACTAATTATGTTGGAAAATAATCTGATATTTGGAGTCACAGAGACCGGATTTCTCGTGGCACGTATGAGCTGTCATAGAGACTTCTCGTTTATAGACTTCCGATATACATGTGTAATATATACACAAAATACAATATTTACAATATTGTTAAGAGTATAATTAAACAGTAGGCGCCGTTCGATGTGCGCAGGGGCGTGCGCCAAGGTTGTGTTCTGGCACCTACCCTCTTCGGCATATTCTTATCTGCACTCCTAAAGGTTGCTTTTGAAAATGACCAGCAAGGCATTCACCTACATACACGCTCCGATGGTAGATTGTACAACATCTCCTAGCTCAAGTCAAAGCGCTACAGGGAGGATATGTTCGCAGACAGCCTTCTCTTTGCCGATGAAGCTGCCTTCGTCGCGCACGATCAATCTCAGCTCCAGAGCCTAATGAATAAATTTGCTAGAGCATGCGATTACTTCTCAGTGTCCATGAACGCCAAGAAGATCGTCATGTTAGCGCAAGGGTTCCCCGACCCTTCAGTGATTATGCTGAATGGCGCTCTACTGGAGGTGGTCACCAAATTTTGCTACCTTGGCTCGCTTGTGTCGAGCAATCTTTCGCAAGGCAAGGCGGCCACGACTTTTGGGAGGCTCCGTACGAAGGGGCTTGGGAAAACAGGCATCTTACGCTTCAAACGAAGATGCTTGTTTACCAAGCGCGTGTTTTGAGCACACTTCTATACGAAGCGGAATACTGGACGACGTATGCAAAGCAAGAACGCCGACTGAACACATTTCACATGCGCTGTCTTCGCAGCATTCCAGTCATCACCTGCAGGGATCGTGTGAGCTGTCCTGGGCACGGCTCAGCTACCCAGTATCACTGTCATGCTCAAACAGCGGAGGCTGAGAAGGCTGAGTCACGTGCACCGCATGGAGCACACTCGCTTGCCCAGACAGATTCTACTCGAAGAGGTCGCAGGGGCAAAGAAGACCCGTAGGCCGACCCATGTTGCGCTTCAAAGACTGTGCCAAGCGGATATGGTTGCTTTTAACATCCCTAGCAACCAATGGGAAGAACTGGCCGAGGATCGTGACAAGTGTCGACGCCTTGTTTATGAGGGTCAGTCAAAGCACGACGAAACCTTGTTTGGGGTGCTGAGGAAGAAACGCATCAGACGTCACGAGCGGGCCACCAACCCCCGTCTACCTGTGGCTGCATACACATGTCGGGAATGCGGCCAAGGGATTCAGTCCCAAATATGGCTATTTAGTCACGAGCAGTGACCGGAAAATATATAGACATCGCTCTCAGTACAAAATTGGCTTTCAAAAACGGTCCCAATATTTGACTGACAACTATCCCCTCTACAAGAATTTGTCCTGCCAACAGTTTTAAATATTAGCCTATACGAAGCCATTCCTCCTCTTAAAAGTAGTTGTGATTGGTTAGTTAAAGTTTTCATTGGCTAAAATTTACTTGTAAGTGTCAAAATCCATGCGCGGCGCACGAAAAAGGGTAGTTGTCAAACCTAATATGGATGCAGTAATCGAAAGGTAACCAGTTTAGAAAATATATCTCTAGCTCTTAATTTTTTTTTTTACATTCATTTAAGAACGTTTTTAAAATAGTGCCACTTTTGTCATTTACTACTACTTAAATGTGTAAACAGTTTTTTTTTTTCAAAAATCACTATGGAACTGCGCGGCGCACGAAAAAGGGTAGTTGTCAAACCTAATATGGATGCAGTAATCGAAAGGTAACCAGTTTAGAAAATATATCTCTAGCTCTTAATTTTTTTTTTTTACATTCATTTAAGAACGTTTTTAAAATAGTGCCACTTTTGTCATTTACTACTACTTAAATGTGTAAACAGTTTTTTTTTTTTCAAAAATCACTATGGAATGCAACTTTATTGTCGCATAATCTCAAATCAAAGTAAAATTATATTTTATTATTTATTTGATTTTTTTTATAATACTAAACAAATTTAAATGACTGATGTCCTCCCAGACGTATCCGTCGACGGCGACATCCTAACAAGAACGTATTTTACGTTTGCCTACGCGCGTGAGCGCGGGCATGACTAGCAAACCCGAATTTGGTTTTGAAAGTGCGGCAGCATGTAGCACAGTACAGGTCCCCATCTGTGTTATAAGTGTAGTGGTAGGAGGGCTTGGGCTGAGTTTTACGGAGTTGACGTTTGGCGTCAAGGTCTTCAAGACGGATGCGCTCAAAGTTATCAAGACCCGCATTGACAGCATTTCGCCAATCCAATCTGTGAGCAGCCAGCTTCTCCCACGATTCACATGGTATGCTCACTACAGACAAATGACGTTTCACGACGTCCCTATAACGCAGGTATTGACCTCCAGCTTTACGTTTACCTGAGGCTAGCTCAGAGTAAAAGATAGTTTTGGGCAGCCTGGTGGGCTCCATACGTACAAGGTGCCCACACCAACGCAGTTGACCCTTCATGAGAAGACACTCCATACCAGGCAAATTAGTACGACGTAGAACCTCCGAGTTTGGTACACGATCTTGCCATCTCAGACGAAGAATTGCCCGGAGACACTTCAAGTGAAAGGCGTCAAGACGTTTGATGTCCGTTTTGTACAGACACCAGGTTTCGGAGGCATAGAGCAAAAGAGGCAGAATAATTGCCCTATATACGGCAACTTTTGTGTGTAACCTGATGTCGTGCGATTTCCATACTCGTCGGTTTAGTCCGCCAAAGGCTGCAGCGGCTTTTGCGATCCAAGAAGAAATTTCGGACTCGAGACGGTTGTCGCTCCGCAAAAGACTTCCAAGGTAACGAAACGTTCCTACTTCGTCTAACGCGTTACCCCTA
Organism: Apotomis betuletana; assembly: GCA_932273695.1. Taxonomy (NCBI): domain Eukaryota; kingdom Metazoa; phylum Arthropoda; class Insecta; order Lepidoptera; family Tortricidae; genus Apotomis; species Apotomis betuletana. The sequence goes on from OW026298.1 coordinate 36,870,551, forward strand.
AGATAAACAGCAGCCTCGTCCGCAGATTTCCCTCTAGCGGGTTGCTTTAGAATCTGGGTTTTCGAAGCGCTTATTATCAAGCCAAATTTGCGACAAGATTCGTCTAAACTGTCCAGATAACTTTGTAGAACCCTTAAGCTATCAGCCATGAGACAAACATCATCGGCATATAGAATTTCAGTTACGGAGACAGATTGTACTTTGCGCTTAGCTCTCAGACGCGCGAGGTCAAAAATACTTCTGTCCGTACGAAAATTTACATTTATCCGATCATTACAGGTCTTAAGTGCATCGTTCATCACCACAGAAAAATATATAGCAAACAGGGTCGGTGCCATGACACAGCCCTGTTTTACACCACTGGTGACGGGGAAAGAGTCTGTAAAGTTATTTTCATGTCGTACGCGGGCACACATGCCCTCATGAAACTGACGAACCAGATTGACAAATTTTAGAGAACAGCCACATTTTTCCAAAACAGCCCAAAGACCGGATCTTGGCACGCGGTCAAAGGCCTTTTCAAGATCCACAAAACACAAATAGAGGTCCCGGTGTTGTTCAAGACTTTTCTCTTGCATTTGCTTAACAACAAAGATGGCATCAACCGTACCTCTATTTGGTCGAAATCCACATTGTGATTCTGGAAGGAAGGTTTCAGCGAGAGTGTTCAGACGCCTATTAATGATATGGGCTAATATTTTGCCAGCTACAGACAGCAAAGCAATAGCTCTATAAGAGCTACAATCCGATAGATCCCCCTTACCCTTATAGAGCTTACTTATGCAAGCATCCTTCCAGTCTTGTGGTACTATTTCTGTGTCCCAAATATAATTTATAAGGTCAAAAAGCCTGGACCTGATACTCGGACCTCCATGCTTAAATATTTCGGCCGGTAGGCTGTCTGAACCCGGTGACTTGCCATTCTTTAAACGGGTTATCGCAGCAACGTACTCTATAAAAGACGGCGGGTTGTCCAAGCCTACGACGGATGGCAGGTTCTCAAGCGAGTTGATATAGGACAGATCTACACCCTGATTACCGGGATTAAGCACCTCATTGAAGTGCTCAGCCCATCGAAAGAGAACTTCATCAGGATCTGTCAGTCTCAGAGTTCCGTCACGAGAATAAATTGGGGCAGTCTTTTTGCAACGAGGTCCATACACGGATTTCAGACTTTCGAAAAACTTTGCAGTTAAATGACTGACAAAGACAATAAAGCACACATACCGTACAAATTGGTACCACATTGCGTTTTAGTTGGATGAATCCGGCATTGGTTTGATAATAATCATCATCGTTAAAATGAACGCTACAGATCCGCGAAGATACTGTAGGAAACTACTGCTGTTCTCTGCTTTCTAGAGAAACTGAATTTCTCCACTTAAATTTTTGCTCACGAGCCTTCGGAAAACTAAAAGTAAATAAATAAAAAGAGATGTTAAATTATGAATATGTCTAGATACTCATTAACATATACTGTAGATACCGTAGGTAACAGAATATGTGACACTGAAAGGGAAATTTTACTATCTACGGTACGAAAAAACATAAATTTACTGAAATTAATTTACACGTACAATACGATTAAAATCAGTTAACGATTCGGCCAATCTCGGTAATTGTCGTGAATCCCTCATCTCTCACATAGAGTTATCAATTTACAGATATGACCTTTAATTATATTACTCGTTGTCTTATTGAATACAATACAAGAACGATATGAGCAACAAAACCTCGTTTGTAGCTCAAAACTAACACAACCTTTATATTGAAATAAAAAAAGTAATTGACTATTTTGACAGTCTGCCTTCTTAGGGCGGTCGCCCACGGCGACTTTTTGTAGCGATGCAGTAGCGATGCTGCCGCGCGTTCGCATAAATACAGTCGCAATGCGGTCGCTAGCTGTGTGCCCTCGCCCACATAACACGATTCAGTCGCGATGCAAGTTCGCAGTTCTCCACTGTCAAGTTTTATCAAAATTAACTTACAATAGTTATGTAGGTATCATTGCTTCAACAAATTTAAAGCGTGGTAAAAAAATTGTTGCTCAATCTCGTGAAATTGTAAATAATGTATATAACTATTTTATAAAAGAAGCTAATTTATTTAAAATAGAACAAAGTAAATATCATCAAAAGTTTTTGGACATGGTTTGTAAAGCAACCAGAGTTTCGAAAAGCAGCGTGTTAAAAATTTTGAAGGAAAACGACAAGCTCTCAGATCAGTTACCTAAAGATCAACAATCCAAAGAAGTGCCCGGCAAAAAATATCGTTTAAAAATGGATGATTTTGATTATTGCGTGATACGACGAATGATATATAAATTTCATGAAAGATTTAAAGAGCTTCGTACGTTGCGATCACTACACAAGAAACTAAAAGAGGAAATGGGATTCAAAGGCTCAATTTCGGGTAAGTAATATAAGACATAATAGTAGAGTTGTTAGTCCGCTGTTTTCTAACATAATTGTGCGCATCGGGTTACAAGCATGAAATTTCTAACATAGATAGAGTGTTCCACGGTGATTATTTTCAGATGTGGAGGGAAGTCAGATTCGTCCCCTGTGAGGCGGGAGAGTGGAGTGAATAGGGCCAAGTATCCCTCTTTTCTTTCTTTATTGCTGGTCAGTTAAGTCTACCAGGACGTGTTTGGTATCGTTTCCGTGTAAAACAAATATCAGAAATAAATTTTTTATGTTATTTTTGTATAGTTCTATATAAAAATATGGGTGTATGGCCGAAAAGGTAAAAATCACAGCAAGTTTTTTTATTCAGTGAGGTAAATTAGTTCAATTTCGAGAACATTTTCAAATTATTATTATCATCTTAAAAAGCTCATTTAATCTAGTTTCTAAAAATATATGCATGTTGGTCACTTCTCATACAAACAGTAGCTTAAAATATATCTTTACGTCGGCGTAACCAACGTAAATCTCCGAACGCATCCTATTTCGCTTCATTAAATACATTAAATAATGATTATTAACATGCTTTTACATATAATATTTACTATATACGTCCTTGAACAACAAATTAATGCAATTAAAAAAAAATTTTTTTTGCTAATGTATCACGAGCACACGGGCTAATCTCAACATCAAAAATTTATTTACTGTTTGTATGAAAAGTGCCCAATATGTATATGTTTTTAAAAACTAGATTAAATTTGCTGTTTTGCAATATTTTTGTATGTTGTAAATATTCAGGAAATATAACTAATTTATCTCCCTGAATAAAAAAAACTTGTTGTGATTATTACAATTTCGGAAATACAACCATATTTTTATATAGTACTATGAATAAATAACATGAAAAATAAATTGCTGATATCTGTTTTACACGAAAACGATACCACACAAGTCCTAGTAGCGTTATCTGATCAGTAATATAAAAAGAAAAAGAGGACTCCTTCGTCCTATTCACCCCGCTTTCGCGCCGCACAGGGGACGAATCTGACCTCCCTCCACATCTGAAAATAATCACCGCAGAATATTGTATCTGTGGTAGAAATTTCGTGGTTGTATCCCGATGTACACAATTTCGCGACTTAGCAAAATGTACTAGAACACGCAGGCTAAGCATAACATCAACTTTTTTTTAAGGTATTTTTTGTATGAGATGTTCCCAATATGTATACATTTTTAAAAACAAGATTAAAATTGCTGTTTAGTAATATTTTTTTAAATTGTAAATATTCAGGATAGATAACTAATTTATCGTTCTGAATAAAAAAAACCTTGTTGTGATTTTTACCTTTTTGGCAATATATCCAATTTTTTATATGGTACTATACTTAAATAACATAAAATATGAATTGCTGACATCTGTTTTACACGGAACCGATGCCGCACAAGCCCTAATAGCCTTTACTGATCAGTAATAAAAAAAAGTAAAAGAGCAGTACTTGGTCCTCTTCACCCCGCTCTCCTACCACACAGGGGACGAATCTGACTTCCCTCCACATCTGAAAATAATCACCGTGGAACGCTCTATGTGTGGTAAAAATTTCATGCTTGTAACCCGATGCGCACAATTTCAATAGCAACTTTACTATAAGAACTTATACTATAATATTCATATCATACAGGGTGTTTTTGTTCAATTGTTTTAACTTAAAGGGTTAATTCTTTACGTCTTATTGAGTAAATTTCTCAAAGAAACTAAGTTCCTAACTCGCACCGTTTTCAAATTATTTAATATCCGTAAATTTAATCACTAATCTCAGTTTATCCAGAGTAAAATCTTCTTATAACCAAAGACTATATTCTCTGCTGGTTCGTATGTAGAGTTTTCTGTGTTCCTTATGTACGACAAGGTCTAAATAAATAAGTTCTTTTTTTATATTGCTCTCACTTGAGTCGCATGTGTCACGTCAAATTGACAATACTAATTTATTATTGTTGTTATGCACTTAATTTTAATGAAATAATTGTGTTCACTTGCTTTGTGATGCCACGGATAAATTACTATGTCGAAGTTAAAGCAATTGAACAAAAACACGTTGTATAAGCTTGTTTTATATACCGTTCAAGGTGTATAACGAACGTTAGATATGTCGTAGTCAAAAGTGTGAACTGGTCAAAAAGGACTTTTAACCGACAAAAACAGGCAAAACTGCTTTTGACTGAGCGTGTTGGTCAAAAGTAGTTTTGCCTGAAAATCATTGGTTAATAGTACTTTTGACTGTTACTATCAGTGAAGAGTACTTTTGACCGCAGGCACATTCGTCCCTTTATTTCAATATTATTTTAACCCATTCATTGCCGACGCCTCATATTTTTACTCATCACGCAGTGCCGCCTTCCAAGCGACGACGCGAATTCGCGTCCGCGGCATTACGTTGTCAGGGACGCGAATTCGCGTCCGCGGCATTACGTTGTCAAGGACGCAATTTCGCGTTTTCGGCATTACGATTACACATACATGGGACGCGAATTCGCGTCTTCGGCATCCGAGATAGAATTATGAAAATTACAAATGCACGGAATCCAAAAACCAGCAACAGTATAATATTATCCTTCATAAGTAAAGTAACATTTTGGTATCAGCATTTAAGTACACTTGTTTTCTAGCAAAAAAAAAAAAACAAATAACTCGAGGACGCGAAATCGCGTCCTCGGCATTACGATTGCACATACATGGGACGCGAATTCGCGTCCTCGGCAATGAATAGGTTAATCCGACTCGGCCGGGTAATGTTAGGTTAGTTTTTTTTTTATACCCCTAACCAAAAGTGTGAACTGGTCAAAAGGACTTTTAACCGACAAAAACAGGCAAAACTACTTTTGACCAACACGCTCAGTCAAAAGCAGTTTTGCCTGTTTTTGTCGGTTAAAAGTCCTTTTGACCAGTTCACACTTTTGACTGCAACAGATATACCTAACATCAAAATATCTACTTTTGTTATGTATAACGTTAGTATAATATCATCTATACATATAAACGGACAAGTCCTGACTGACTGACTGACTCACTCATCAACGTAGAGCCGAAACTACTATATTTTATCTTTTCCTTAGTAATGTGCAGTGATTTCATAGTTCGTAAGGAACCCTCTGTGCGTGAGTCCAACTCGAACTTGACCGGCTATTTGTAGAATACTGATACTGAGAATACTGATTTAAACGTTGAAGGAAATTCCTATCCTTAAGGAGATTAAACTTTTGACTATGATTTTGTTCGGTTCATCGGAAAATGAATTGCCCCATGTGTATACCACGATGTGATCTAGAAATATACAAATCTACTACCCAAAAATGTATGTATGCGCGCAGATTTATATTAGTTGTATTATTTTAAGAAACAATAAAGCGGGCAGAAAGTTAAACAGATAACGTTTCCAGACCCTGTGCGAGCGAAGCCGCGGGCAAAAGCTAGTTGTATATAACAATCATAACGTATAACGTTCATAATATCTCAGATTTATAATGTATATTACTAAATACATCTAACACCAAAATGCATAATGGTCGTATAGAATAACCAATGATGTTGGAAGTGATTGTGATGTGTCAATCAAAGTTATGCCAAATAAAGGAAACCCTATTATACTAGAAGATATTATCCTTTTACTAGAAGATATTATGTATAATGACCGTTAATACATTATGTATGTAAAATCTTTTAATGTAAAATTTATTTTTATGTATGTTATACGAATTAAAATTAATTAATTTGTGTGTTGATGATGTGATAAAAAAAACATGATATAAAGTAAATATTATGTAAAATGGCCGTTATTCCTTGTAAAAATATTGATTTTGTAGTTATAGCTAACGTTCATTATATCTTGTGAACGTTATTAATATGAAATTATATATAATGTTGTCATATCTCTTGACACGCACCCCTCAATTTCATCTCTGCGAAATATAATCCGAGACATGGGATTCAGATTTAGAAAAACCGACAATAACAGGAGCATTTTGATGGAAAAACATTACGTCCGTTTAAAAAGAATAAAATATTAGAGAGAAATCCGACAATTAAGGGCTACTGGTAAAAATATTGTTAATACTGATGAATCATATATTCATAGAACGCACACTAAAGCCAAAAGCTGCACGGACGCAGCCAATAAAAATCTGAAGCAACCTATATCAAAGGGTCAAAGATTTATTATTGTTCACGCAGGTTATGAAAAAGGCTTTGTACCTGGAGCTCTTTTACTAGATCAGTCCGCGGATCCCGATGGCGATTACCATAAGGAAATGAATGCTGAGAAGTATGAGAAGTGGTTAAGAACACAACTAATGCCTAATTTACCCGATAACAGCGCTGTTGTTATAGATAACGCTTCTTACCACAACAAATTTGTTGAAAGGCCACCTAATAGCAACACTCGAAAGGCGGACATGATCGAGTGGTTATCAAGACACGATATTCCTTTTACACCTGATAACAAAAACCAGAACTGTATAGCGTAATACAACGCCACAAAGAACACTTCAGCGTTTTTCGAGTGGATAAAGTTTTGGCTGAAAATGGACATACAGCAATACGACTGCCTCAATATCACCCAGACTTTAATCCCATAGAAAATATATGGGCACAGTTATAAGGCTATGTCGCCTCCAAAAATGTCGAAATGAATAAAACGTCAGTGAAAAAACTGCTTATGGAAACAAATTAAAATGTTAGGACCCGAAGAACAGACGAAAGTCTGTAATCATGCGACAAAGTGTGAAGATGAGTTCTTAACAAACGGTAAGAGAAGGCAGCAAAACTTAAGCTAGAAACATTTTTCTTGCGTCGGTCTCCCCTTAATAAATCTTCCATTATTTAATTTCAGTTATCAAATTCGAAATTGGTATCGACAATAGTAGCGATAGTAACATAGCCGCATCCCTACTTGCGTAGCGTTCACTTTGACGTCTTGAATAGCGAATTTTCTCGATTACTGTTTAATGTAAATAACAAACGATAATGAACTGTATTTCATAGGAATAAAGTTGTATTCTACTAACGTGATAACTTAAATAACGAGCAACCAAATGGAGAAAAAGGAAAAAAAATAATTATTATTTAAATAATACTTAGCGAAGATACGAAATGCCTCCTTCAGAGACAGTTTTTGCCAGGGGTTGAATTTCGGCAGCTTATTACTGCACAATACGGCATGATCAATTTAAAATAATTATTTTTATTGAAAATTTCATACGTCAAATCGAATCTGCATTTGACTAGCGATTGACGACGGAGAGGTGCCACGGCACATATGCTTGGAAACACGGGAACGCCTACTTGCCACTTCCATTAGTCTCTTTCTTCCATGATATTTTCCTGCAATTTGTGGCCGGCAACTATGGCCGTCCCTCTCTGACACCCTACGCTAGAGCAAGATGCAAATAATGGCCGGCCACAAATTGCAGCAAAACATGGCCCGTTTAGAAGCCCCTTAAAAGAAATCGCGCGGTAATGTATTTCGTGTCATTTCCGTCTCCGGATTTAGGCGATGATACCCGAGAAAAGCCGAATCGTTAACTGATTTTAGTCCAAATCGATAACTTTAAACATAAATTCATTCAAACCCATTTTGAGAACTTTCATCAAAATGCCCATTACTACTTACTTACTAAGCTGGCTCGGTGACCCAAAGAGGGTCTTGGCCTCTGACACGAGAGAACGCCACTCTTCTCTTTTCTGCGCCACTTCACGCCACTCGGGTACTACAAGCCCATCGGGTGCCCATTAATCGGGCATTAAAAGCGGTACAACACCTTTAGTAAAGACCGCCACGTATATTGTTATAACATTTTTCAATTTTAGCAGATTATAGATGTACCTAAATCTTAGATTTAGATCTCATCTATTTAACTAATGGCTCAGAGAGATGTAGGGTCTTGACCTCACGTATTTTTTAGAAAAGGCTCAAATATGACTTCTTTTACGTTTTCAACCCCCATATCTCATTCTTAATTTCGAAAATACATACATGGCTCGACATTTATAAATGTAAGAATGGAACTGAACGCATTAGGTATAACCTTACTTTTTACTTTTAAAACTCACAACGATACTATAAATATATTCATTGAACAATATTTCTTTATAAACTTAAATTACCACGACGTTATTTTCGTCTAAGCTGCAACCGCAGAGAATGCTTGCGCAATGACGTCGGCCAACTGTGTTAGTGCATCATTTTATCAATTCCCTCTGCACTGTGGCCTACTTAGAGACCTCAGCCCACACGGGGGGTTGGCACGAGAGCCCTACATCTATCGATCTAGAGTACCCGGTCACAATCAAATAGTAAAGTTTTGCATTCACGTGAGAGGAATTAAGGATGAAGGATTTATGAATTTGCTTGATAGTATTAGTAGAGGATCCCGATATAGAACGGCCTTCACCGAGGTGTTTATTTGATGAAATGTATTTTATATTTAATATAATATGTCAATAAATATATTGCATATGGGTTGCCTAACAAATTTTAGTCCAGGGTATGTTTTGTTAAAAAAAAAATAAAAAAAAAATTAAACATTTCACCGGTTTGATTATTAGATAAATTCATAATAAAATAATCTTAATTTTATTTAATTTCAATTCAATAATCTGACCGTTGCAAAATGCTAGTAGGTATAGATTTACCTGTTTATACCTGGCTACCCGATAGTTGTGACGGGAAAAGAATAGGCAACCTATAACGTTTGCATATTCTATGGGCTTCATACTTTCGATTGGTATAGAATTTATCTAATAATAATCAAACCGGTGAAATGTTTTTTTTTTTTTTTTTTATTATTAATTAAACATAAGGTGAGTCGGGGCTGTTGTAGCTATGGGGTTATTGTATCTTCTTACCATTATAATGGTCTGTGACCCTTAAAATGGTCTGTGTATATATAGGATTGTGTATATATACCATTGGTCTGTGTATCCTATATATACACAGACCATTATAATGGTAAGAAGATACAATAACCCCATAGCTACAATAGCCCCGACTCACCTTACTCTGGACTAAAATTTGTTAGGCAACCCATATACAATATATTTATTGGCATATTAAATTAAATATAAAATACATTTCATCAAATAAACATCTCGGTGAAGGTCGTTCTATATCGGGATCTTAGACTATATAACATAATGCCAACACTCAGAAGTAGAATTATTAATGAAGTAAATTAATAGTTTATTGTGTATATTTTCTTTTACTTTTCTGTGACCTCATTTTTAATTCGGAATAGGTACCAAATTATTGAATAATCCAGTTGTTTTCTCATTTTCTCAAAGGTTCACAGGAAGAGATCCCTTATAGAGATACCTGTATACGTAAAATATAAATACCTTAAAAGGTAATGCATAATACCATCCCCATACAAATGTCTTCTAAAAATATTTTATATTTTAATAATTCAAAGAACGTTCTTTACACGAACCAATGGATGCCGGGTTAATTATTATTATTGCTTGAGTAGTTTCGGCACCATTTAACTGCACATGAAGGCATTTTGAATATAATGCAGATATTTTACTTTTATACAACCTGCCATCGACAGACGCCATCGCATTAAAACTGTCAATTTGGCCTAGGTACAGATGAATCGTTTTAGGTACACTTCACGTGGGGTCATTTTTGAGCTCTATTAGGACTTCTATGTTTATATGCGTTCACTGGTCACGAGCGCTAGTGTTGTTGCGATTTGCAACCGTTTATTAATGATATGAATCACCTTTCTGCTAATTTAAGATGAGACTGTGTACTATAGTATATCATTTGTCATGTCAGTGTATGATGAACTTATATAATGTATTATTTATTATATTTTATTTTTAGCACTAAAATACAATATAAACATAAAATTGATAAAACACTGAGCTTAACTGATTAAATGTGAATTTGCGAAACTAACTATTTTTTAACTTTTCGTTGTTTTAATTGAATATGCCTATTCACATTTCAACTACTCAAAAGTTATTAAAATAAGATTGCTCTTTATCGATAAGACTCTGTGATATTTACATCTACATACTTTTAATCTTCTTAATATGTTGTGTTCTATGTGTACAATGTATCGATATAATATGTTAATCGGAAGTTGATAAATGACAAGTCCCTGGTGTCTGGATGTAATCAATTAATATAAATATGTTAAGCTTGACCTCGTCCATAGTCGTGAATCAGGACTAAGGACGAGGTCAAGTTTAACATATTATATTCCTGATCCTGTGCAGAAAATGGTTGAAAGTTTCCTTCCATAATATGTCCATTCTGCGATCACCGAGCTTTGTAACGGGTCCCTATCAAATCACTCCTAGATGGTCATGCAAAATAAGTAGTTTTGCTGCAAATTTTATTGAAACAATAGCCAAAACCTGTGGGCTTTGTTTTCGTGTGTGTACATTTGTTTCATTTAATGACCATTAAGGTCTTCGCACACTATAGCAACTCAACGGCGACTCGATTCTATGACAAATATTGAAATTTAAGCCCTATGTCATATTAACTAGGTTTAATTTCGACGATGCACCGACGCGTCGTCCACTCGTCGTCCACTACTAATATCATTTTTTGAAATTAAACCTAGTGAATGTGACATAGGGCTCAAATTTCAATATTTGGCATAGAATCGAGTCGCCGTTGAGTTGTTATAATGTGCGAAGACCTTTAGGAACACATTAAAACAAAATGCCAAACTAGTTTAGTAACTTGAATAGGAAAATACAGTGGTGTGGCCCGCGGTAAGGAGAGACGCTATGAGCATTGAGTAGCGCCAGAAAAGTTTTAAATGAACATGATGCCAGTTTTTAGCCTAAATCATAAAGGACTGTGTAAATCGATCAAACGAAGAACAACATACCTGTTGAGTGCTTGCAAAACTATTGTTGTCAAACTGAGGATGTTGCTCCATTTGTAACACCAGCTCAATGTGCTGATTCATGGAATCATTCAGAGTCATACCTGAAAAGTATAAAATAACGTATTTCAAACAGTGGTATACTAATATTTTCTTCGGTTTCCGCGATTGGCACACATTTAAATATAACAATTTAAACGGATTTTATCGCGTATATTAATTATTTAAAATGTCACTACATAGGTTCTTTCTCCTGAGCAAGCCTTATCCCTTCTGGCACATATGTAACTGTCTTTACACATTAGGCCCATCTGGCATATATGTACACCTTTAATTTTAAATTCATATTTATAAAGTGGATAGTTTGCACAAATGTAACTTTGACAGTTTTTTTTATTTTACCAAAACGTCATGGAGGCTCGAATAATTAATATACGGATACGCGATATAATTCGTTTCAATTGTTTTATTTAAAAGTGGTAAACTATTTTATTTCTTGTTGATATTCTCTTCTTCTTCTTCACGAAAGAAGAAGATATTCTCTAAAAGCGATAGATCAGTTTAGAAAAAACTAGGATGGGTCCAGGACCACCCCTAAAGTATGACCTACCAAACAAAAAAATCGATGCCTTACTTCACACTCTATTTTTTTTTGCCCTAGAAGTTTAAACCACATAGTGTTGTGCACTAACGTTCTAATTGCAACTACTTTTCCGAAAAGTTTGTACGATTGTGCTCTAAGGTATCGAAATAATAATCAAAATCGATACATAATTGGCGGAATAATCGTGTAATATACCTACATCTATCATGTTGTATACATATACACAGCCTACCTCTGACTATGGGGCTTTAAATGTTAAGTGCGATTCTACTCACATAACTGATCTAGTTTTGTTTTGTGACATAAAAAAATATGTATTGTGTATAATTAATTAGATCTCAAAGTTTAATCGTTAAGTCCGTGTAATGCTGTCAGTTTACCATTCGATTGCTTACATTAAAAATATCATTTAACTTATATGAAAACAAAAACTATCTAATCTTACATCAGTCACATTCACCGACTTTTAACGTCAGTTACCAAAAATTTGTCGTTGCCAGTAAAATAAATAAATTAGTACCTACCGCTAAAAATCGCCAATATGACGTAGGCTGAAAAATTGGGCAAATGCGAGTCCGACTCGCGCATGAAGGGTTCCGCTATACGCAGCGTACAGCGTCTTTCCATACTAAGCATTGTGTTATTAGTATGGAAAAATGATGCACGCTGCGTACAGCGTCTAATAGGAGACCAAGGCCTAAGAAGCATCTCAGACTGCATCGTTGGTTATAAATAGAACTTAAGCCTGGCACAAATAACTTATCTATTCATTTAAAAATATTCTAATACGCTACAACTGATTGAAATTTGTCACAGAACCGATAGCTGTGTATTTTCTTAGAACATTTTGTTCCTATAAAAAGTTGCGAGGTCTTACACCACAAAAGCAAAAATCTATTGTGGACAAATGGTGCTCTGTAAAAGGTGTGACGTACCGAAAATTAGCAAAAATGGAAGGCGTTAGTGTGGGAGCCGTCCAAACTGCTATCCGTAAGTACGGCGAGGAATACACCTTCGATGACCGGCAACGACCAGGCCAAAAACCATGTCCGTCCATCCGAAAACTGGACCAAAAGATCATAAAGGCATTTACATCTAATAAAGACCTATCTGTCCGAGATATCACGAAAAAATTTGGTACGAGTATCGGGATGGTGCAACGTGCAAAGAAAATAAATAATTTGAAGACATTTAAAAAACAGAAACAACCAAAAAGAAGTGAAAAACAAAAAGCAAAGGTTAAGAAACGAGTCCGAAAGTTGTACGACTCCATTTTATCTAAAAAATACACCTGTCTAATAATGGACGACTAAACGTATGTAAAACTAGACTACACTTCTTTGCCAGGTCCCCAGTAGTACACGGTTCGTGAGGGAACAGAGGTTACGGAGGCTAAAACATCTATTTGCGTTAAGAAGTTCGGCAAGAAGGTCATGGTGTGGCAGGCGATTTGTGAATGCGGAATGAAGTCTACTGCATTTTTCACTACGTCATCAATGACTGCCGATATTTATATGAAAGAGTGCCTTCAGAAACGAGTATTTCCTATCATGAAAAAGCACAACTCCGAAACTGTATTTTGGCCCAACTTAGCGTCTTGCTATTACGCAGCTAAGGAAGTAAAATGGTTTAAAGACAATAATGTGAATTTTGTGGCCAAAAATTTAAATCGCCAAATTGTCCAGAGCTTCGGCCAATTGAACACTATTGGGCTATAATGAAAGCCAAACTGCGTAAAACAGCCCGTAGTGCCAACACAGAGCAACAGTTTCGGCCAGATTGGAACAAGGTGGCTCGAACTTTTGACAAAGTCGCTGTCCGATCATTAATGGGCACCATGAGAAAAAGTCAAAAAACTGGCCAAAAATGAATAATTTGGGGGTTTTATAGTTCGAGTCACATTTGTTAAGCGAATCCCATTAGCTTTGTACCCGATGAATTGTTAGCTGTGGCCACAACTGCCACTTCGAAATGTAAGGCGTTATAAGTGCAAATTACTTATACACTAAATTAGTCTTTAAATCAAACGAAATAAGGTTTACTCTTAAACAAAGAGAACACAGATGTTGGTCACAGTAACAAGTACTTACTACTTGAAACAAAGCTCGTATCGAATTACTTTCGTGCAATAATGTCATAAATGCAAACAAAGAGGGGCAGCAATCACATATTTCCTGTCAATAAGAAATATAATACAACAAAAAAAAAATACTATTATTGCCGAATAATGTATAAATGAAATTAGTATAATGTAAATGGGACTGCAGCGTGAATTATTATTGGACGAATAAATAATAGAGAGAGTTACTTGCCAGGGTGTATTTGAGGGTGTTGTGGATGCGGCAGGCCTTGCATTGGAGCTACTCCCAACATTCCAGGATGGTGCTGCAACAGACATAAATTATTTTTCTCAAACATGCAATGAAATATCGTCGTAACGTGCCTTAGAACAGGCTTCGAAGTATCAAGTTTCGGGCGGAACAATTCGAGAGAACTGTAAAGGAATTTCATACAAAATTGAAGGCCTAAGCCGGGAAGTAATTTGTTTTTAATTTTAATGTAAACATGGCGTCTGTGTGTATGAACAGCTGATATATATTTTTTTTCTAGTAGCTACCCATTCAGCCATCGGACCAACAATATCCGTGTTAATGCTTAGTACACACGAACTGAAAATACCGTCTATACGTAAGTCACCAGAGACCATAGACAATATTAAAAATCATCTGCCTTTATTTTACTTATTATTAGAAACTAAGATTTTTATTATCAGGTTGTGTATAATGGCCCTAATATTCGCACACTACACACGTGGACTTATTAAAGAAAAAAAATATAGAGGGATTGGAGGGAAAATTAAAAATACTTTTTTTAAACATGGCGTCTGTGTTCATGAACTGGCTGAACAGCTGAATTATGTTTTTTTGAGTGGTGTATTTTTTTATTTCATTGCATATGTTTGAGAAAAGCACTATACATGCCTTAGCCGTGAAAAGGGCTTGCCGGCTTCGTATCACTAGACGGCCTCCCTTACGGTCGGCCGTCTATACCTACTCACCCGGCAAGCCCTTATTTCCCGGCGTCTGCAGTAATGTACTATTTTCACCTCACCAGCTCAAACATGCGGCTTTTGTTGCGAGATAACAGTGACCAGAATGCGATTTTGATTCTAGCGAGAATCAAGTAACTTTTAATAGTGCATTACTGCAGAGGCTGCGAAATAGGGAATTGTTGGCCGAGTAGTAATAGATGGCCGAGTGATAACGAGGCTTGTATAGTGCTTTTCTCAAATAAATCCAAGGAAATAATACAAATAAAAAATAAATATTTCAAATTTATTTTTTTTCAAATTTATTTTTTTAAGCTGTTCGGGTTAATGTTTTTGCCACCAAATGTTAAGATGATTCTATTTCTATTTATTAAAAAATGACAACACCTTATTAATTAGATATTGCTATATTTTTTTACAATAAACGTGATTCCTTTAGTAGAGTTGTTAGTCCGCAGTTTTCTAACATAATTGTGCGCATCGGGTTACAAGCCTGAAATTTCTAATACAGATAGAGTGTTCCACGGTGATTATTTTCAGATGTGGAGGGAAGTCAGATTCGTCCCCTGTGAGGCGGGAGAGCGGAGTGAATAGGACGAAGTATACCTCTTTTCTTCTAAATTTCGTTAACATTTTCAAATTATTATTATTATTTTAAAAAGATTATTTAATCTAGTTTAAAAATATATGCATGTTGGGCACTTCTCATACAAACAGTTGTTTAAAATATATGTTTAAGTCGGCGTAACCAACGCAAATCTACGAACGCATCTAATTTCGCTTCATTAAATACATTAAATAATGATTTTTAACATGCTTTTACATATAATATTTACCATATACGTCCTAGAAAAACAAATTGATGTAATTAAAACAAAATATTTTTTTGCTAATGAATGTATCACGAGCACACGGGCTAATCTCAACATAAACAATTTATTTAAATTACTGTTTGTATGAAGAGTGCCCAACATGTACAGTACGATTAAAATCAGTTAATGAAAGCTTTTATCCCTCTCTCGCACGCTCTTATTAAAATCGCAAAAGTACGAATCGTTAACTGATTTTAATCGTATTGTATACAGGGTGATCAATCCAAATGGGTCAGTAGGAAGAAAACGAAAACTATAAGAGATAGGGAAATCTGTTCTTATTTAGGAACCATGGCGTCGTTTTTAGATTTAATAGAATCTGCATTTTTTTTATATAAATAGTATCCATAACCGGTAATTGAACCTGGTTAAAATTGTGTGAGTAATCGCATGTCGTATTGTAACGTTTTTCATAGCTGTTTTGACCGGGTTAGTATGAAATTATGAATGAGATTTACAAAAAAATAATAATGCAGTTTTTTATTAAATCTAAAATCGACGCCATGGTTCCTAAGAACAGATTTCCCTATCTCTTATAGTTTCTGACTTCTCCCTACTGACCCATTTGGATTGATCACCCGGTATAGTTTTAGAAACTAGATTAAATTTGCTGTTCTGCAATATTTTTGTTAGTTGTAAATATTCAGGAAATATAACTCATTTATCTCCCTGAATAAAAAAATCTTGTTGTGTCTTTTACCATTTCGGAAATACACCCATATTTTTATATGGTACTATGAATAAGTAACATATGAATTTTATTGTTGATATCTGTTTTACACGAAAACGATACCACACAAGCCCTAGTAGCGTTAACTGATCAGTAATAAAAAAAGAAAAAGAGGACTCCTTTGTCCTATTCACCCCGCTTTCCCGCCGCACAGGGGACTAATCTTGACTTCCCTCCACATCTTAAAGTAATCACCGCAGAATACTCTATATATGGTATAAATTTCGTGGATGTATCCCGATGCACACAATTTCGCGACTTAGCAAAATGCACTAGAGTACGTAGGCTAAGCTTAACATCAACATTTTTTTCAAGGTACTTTTTGTATCAGATGTGAGCAATATGTATACATTTATAAAAACAAGATTAAATTTTCTATTCTGTAATATTTTTTTCAATTGTAAATATGCAGGATATATAACTAATTTATACATAATTATTCTTAAATAACATAAAAAATGAATCGCTGATATCTGTTTTACACGAAAACGATGCCACACAAGTCCTAACGGCCTTAACTGATCAGTAATAAAAAAAAAGAAAAGGAGCAGTACTTGGTCCTCTTCACCCCGCTCTCCCGCCTCGCAGGGGACGAATCTGACTTCCCTCCACATCTGAAAATAATCACCGCGGAACGCTCTATGTGTGGTAGAAATTTCATGCTTTTAATCCGATGCGCACAATTTCGCGGCTTAGCAACTCTACTACTTGTTTATTTTATTGAATATCTGTTTTATATTATAGTGTTGCTTCAGACTCCCCACCTGCAAAAGCAACGGACACAGAAGGAGAAACAAAGCCTGAGGAGGTACCCGCCAAGGCGGATCAGACAAGCACCAACTCGGCTATGGAGACCGAATGTGAGCACAACGATCCCTCATCTGACGTCGAAGAACGCATCCTGCTGGACTCCAACGATGAAGAGGGATGCACTAAAGGGATCAGCCGCCTAGACATAGTGGAGAAGGGACCGGAGGGGGTGTCACCCGATGGCTCCTTCCCTATGTAAGGTCCTGCAGGCGAACCTCCAGCACAGCGAGACTGCAACGGCTCAAATTCGTGTATGGCTGGAGGGCAACCCAACATCTTTAGTCCTGATCCAGGAGCCGTGGATCAGGGACACACGTATAAACGGCCTCAATAACATCGGAGGTAATTTACTATACAATAACCAACACAAACCTAGAACATGTATTTACATATCTAAAAACGTAATAGCACAACCACTAACTGCATTCTGTTTCAGAGACGTGTGTGCCATAAAACTCCTCAGAACACAAAACTCGAGTCTACCGGAGATAGTTCTTGCCTCCGTCTACATGGCGGCTGAGGACGAACCACCTCCAGTGGAGATGAACAACCTCATACGCTACTGCGAACGTGAGAGGCTCGAGCTGGTCATATCGGCGGACTGCAACGGCCACCACAACCTATGGGGAATGGAACACAACAACAACAGAGGTAACGATATTGTTGAATACTTACTAACCACTGACCTGGACATCCTAAACAAAGGATCCAAACCTACTTATGTAACCAGTAGATGTAAGACCATAATTGACATTACTCTAAGCACAGGGCTAGCAGCACAGCACATATCCAACTGGCACGTGTCGGACGAACTGTCCTGCTCCGACCACAGGTGGATCCGCTACGATCTGACTGCGGACGTAGATACACCAGCACCGATAAGGAATCCGAGGCGCACAGACATAAAGGCGTACAAGGAACTTATGGTAGGTAAACTAAAGCACTATACAATTGCTCATAGGCCACAAACCGCGGATGAGCTAGAGGAACAGGTAAAGTCACTCACTAAAACTATAATAAAAAGCTACGAAGAGACATGTCCACCGTCAATACCATCTAGCGGCAACAAAACACACGGCAGCTGGTGGGGTCCGGAGATGGAACGTCTCAGAACGAAGATGAGGAGACTCCTAAACAGAGCAATGAACACAAAATCTGCTGAAGACTGGGACGAGTATAAAGCGGTCAAAGCAGAATACAAGAAAAGGTTACGATATAAGAAATCCACCTCATGGCGGAAATTCTGTGATACCATAACCACCAGCACACAAGAGAACAGAACAAGGAAAATACTTGCCAAAGAACCAAATCAACTACTAGGCACCCTGAGGAGGCAGGACGATAGCTACACCAGTTCGCCTGCTGAGACAGAAAGCCTACTGGTGGAAACTCACTTCCCAGGATGCAAGGTAATTGATAAGAACGAAGGGGAACAACAAAGGACGAATTATCAACCTACCGTGAGTGAATGGAAGATAGCGGAAAACATAACAGAACTAAATAAAACTACCTGGGCAATAAACAGTTTTGACAATTTCAAATCACCAGGACTAGATGGAATCTACCCAGCATTATTAAAGTGGGGAGGACCAGCTCTTACCGAACTAATATCCAAACTTCTCTGCAGCTGCATTGCCCTCCGATACATACCCAAGCAATGGAGAGAAGTTAAGGTAATATTCATACCAAAACCCGGAAAAAGCGACTACACTGACCCGAAGTCTTTCAGACCAATCAGCCTAACTTCTTTTATGCTAAAGATACTAGAGAGACTATGTGACAGAGAACTAAAGGATACTGCACTCAAAAACATAAAAATCCATCCAAACCAACATGCTTACAGTCAAGGCAAATCAACAGACTCAGCACTCCACGCAGTGGTAAGCAATATCGAAGTCGCACTAACAAGGAAAGGCTCATGCCTGGGAACCTTCATTGACATAGAAGGTGCTTTCGATAAAACAAATTTTAGCAGCATCAAACAAGCTCTAGAAAGACATGACACAGAACCATTGCTAAAAGAATGGATAATGAACATGCTAGAACAAAGAATCATAAGACTAGCAGAAAACAAAGATCAGCAAGCGCTAGTCGTGAGAGAATGCCCGCAAGGAGGAGTCCTCTCACCCCTTTTATGGAACCTAGTGGTAAATGATCTGATAACAAAACTAAACGAGAGTCATTTCACGACCATAGGATACGCGGACGACCTTGTCATACTTATCAGTGGACTGGTAATAAGCACACTGTGTGATCTTACACAAACAGCACTAAAAATAGTAGAGAAATGGTGCAGGGAGAATGACCTATCGGTAAACCCCAAAAAAACTGACACAATTCTCTTCACACACAAACGTAAACTGGGGTCATACGAAATGCCAAGCCTTTTTGGTACGAAGCTTACACTCTCCAAACAAGTGAAATATTTAGGGATAACCCTAGATGACAAACTGATCTGGAACAAACATCTTGAGAACAGATTTAACAAAGCCACAGTCGCCTTCTGGCAATGTCGAAGAATGATAGGCAAGAGGTGGGGTCTTGCACCACGTATCATTTTGTGGCTATACAAGACGGTAATACTACCTATGATCAGCTACGGAGCAGTAGTATGGTGGCCCCGAACGCAGCTAGCATGTGCGATAGCCGGCCTGCAGAAAATACAAAGACTAGCATGCACGGCAACAACAGGCTGCATGAGGACTACCCCTACAGCAGCACTAGAGATAATGCTAGGTCTCACGCCACTGCACATACACATACAAAGAGAAGCAGCCGTCACGGCGATGCGACTAAAAAGCCAAAATCTATGGACGAATAGCAATACCCAACACACAAAGATCTACAGTGATATGATCACAAAATTCCCAATAATGGAAGCACCAATCGACAAGATACCTAAGACTATAACCTGTAAGAAGGAATACGTCATACTCCTAACTGAAGACCCAAAAGAGGGGCTAAACCTAGAGGACCTGAGAATCTTTACAGACGGGTCAAAGACTGAAAATGGAACGGGCTGTGGTGTATTCTCGGAGGATTTGAGTATTCACATCTCTAAACCCCTAGGTATACACAACACGGTATTCCAGGCAGAATGCGTAGGAATAATAGAAGCCTGCAACGCTATAAAAAGACGCCAGGTTCAAAACACAAACTTACGTATACTATCAGACAGCAAATCCGTACTACAAGCACTAGACAGTGATAAATGTACCTCTGCTCTAATAGACGAATGTCATCGCAGCATCACAGAGGTGTGCAATGACAAAAATAAGGTAACATTACAGTGGATAAAGGGACACAGTGGCTCGAGAGGCAATGATGCAGCGGACGAACTGGCCCGTAAAGGATCAGAGACACCAACATGCGGACCAGAGCCAATAATACCCCTACCACAATCTTACATATACAATACAATAAACCAATATACAATATACCAACACCAAAAATACTGGGAAGACATAGGAACGTGTAGACAGACGAAAGAAATTCTTCCGAATAGGAACCACAAACTCACCACAATCTTACTGAGAATCCACAGGAACCAACTACGCAAAATAGTAGGAATAATAACGGGACATAATACTCTGAACAAACACCTTTTCAACTTAGGGATAACAGATAGCCCTCTATGCAGGGCATGCATGGAAGCAGAAGAAACCACCAAACATATTCTACTAGATTGCAAACAGGTAGAAGTATACAGGACGAAGTACCTAGGATCCCCAAGTACCGTACACGACGCCACAAGCAACATTAAAGCTTTGATAAGGTTTGTCGAGGAGTTGGGGTGGTTGGAGTAGCGCTACCCCCTTTTCACGCAAAATAGGCACGTTGGATGTCGACTTGCGGAAAATGCCCAGCGCAACTAACTAACTAACTATCTGTTTTAATCTAATTGAATGATCTAGTTAAATATAAGAAATAAAACGTAAATAAACATGCACAAACTATGTTTTTTTTATTGGCAGTATGCCATAGATTATCAATAAAAGAAATTAACCCCACTGAAACAAAAGACAATCTCTTTGTTGGCCACGGCCAATAATGTTGTATGAAATTCCTTTAGTGACCTTTAATTTGAAATTAGAACGAATCTTTAACAAGTGCTATACAAAGACGTATTTCGCGTTCTAATACAAGAACGACATTTCCTTGGATTTTTAAGAAAAATCCAAAAACGCCCGAATAGGATTTAATGCCATATTATTTTTTAACGGACTTAATTGAATTATATCGAATAAATAGCACTAGTGCATCAATGTCCATTACAAAATAATAGCTAATGTCCTTTCTATCTATGAGTTCTCTGTGGCGCCGCTGCAGAGTATGCTCCCCAGCGGCGCCACAACCAATATCCATTATTTCGTTCCCTGGTACAGGTACAGCCAACAACATGATACGAACGTGGTGTACGTTCAACGTACATTATTTTACCATATAATGTATTGGTTTTATGGTGGCGCCGCCACAGAGCAGCACAAGTTATCTTATATACTTAGTAGAATTTCTAGTTTGAACAATGTTGTTAATTAGTTTAAACAATGCCATAAATCTTTATTTTTCGGTAACAAACAAAATATCTGTACAATTAAATAAGTGGCCATATAATGTGACATTATACTTGTTTAGGTGATATATTACAGTTTTATATTTTCACTCAATGTACCCAAAATGTTAACACTACTTCATCCGTGTAAGTTGCCACAATTGTTAAATAATATTCATTTACATGACAAGTTACAGAATGATATTTACATTCAATTACTGCCTGTCACTTTCTAATCCAAACAGTCAGACAATGACAAGTAGTAGCCCGCGATATACTGTCGCTTTACGCTTGTGCGTGCCCCCCTGCAGTATTTTTGTTTTTTTTTACGTTATTGCTGCAAAGATTAATTCCCTAAAAGGGACGAAATTTTACATAAATTATAGCCTATGTCCTATTCTGATTATATAAGGTACATAATAGTATGACATCCCAGTATGACCACCAAGAAACGGGGTAACTGGAAAGTTTCATAAGAATTCGTACATTAGTTTTTAAAATTTAGTGGAACGTACATCTACGTAAACTTTCACGTTTATCCTAATCCATACTAATATTATAAATGCGAAAGTGTGTCTGTCTGTCTGTCTGTCTGTCTGTTACCTCTTCACGCTTCAACCGCTGAACCGACTTAGATGAAATTTGGTATGGAGATAGTTTGAGACCCGGGAAAGGACATAGGATACTTTTCATCCCGAAAAAATTTAGTGTTCCCGTGGGATGAGCGGGTAATACCGCGGGGCACAGCTAGTAATATTATAAACGTCAAAGTTTGGATAGATGTATGTATGTACGTTAGGGTGTTTCATATTTCAAAAAGTTTGATTTTCATGTGACCTCGCTCAAATCTTTGATCGCACTTACCTAAAAGGCCTCTGTGCCAAATTTCAGCTTAATTGAACATTATTTAGAGGTTGCGCAACATTGTGGAATTTGCATGAAATATGTAAACTCTTGAGCATTATTCAAATAAGGATTTATAGGGGTGGTCAGTTGTGGAGAACCCGGGACGGAAGCCAGCTTGTTCAGGAGGTTGGTGTTGGTCGAGTTGCCCAGCAATGCGACCTTCGATGACTTTGTTGAAGGTCTTGTAAAGGTGAGAGACGAGGCTAATTGGCCGATAGTTGGCTATATCGCTCTTGTCGCCTTTTTTATGTACTATATTTGAGTGCAGTAGTTTGGGTGGAATATGGGTGCGTTACATAATTTCGTAACTGGAGGAAGCAGATTTGGTTTTCCGAATACGAGTACTTCTGTGCTTATTCCATTGACTCCCGGTATTCTGTCAAATTTCATTTTAGAAGGGGCCTTTTCTACTTCCTCTTTTGTGATGGGGGCGATGTCTTCGGTACAAAAGTATTCTTCACTGCAGTGTTGTGTTGTTTATGGGGGTCGGAGTACAAAGATATAATGTAAGTACATGGAGAATAAAATGGTTTTTCCAATGTCACACGAACAGCCTGATTGAAATTGGGATAAAAAAAACAACCGTATTTGCGCGAGTAGAGTCCATTTTTTGGATTTGGAAGACGTGGCTGTTAAAAATACTCGTCCGGACCAATATTTCACAGCCAGGCTGTTCTCGGACATGTTTTGTACAGCCACGTCTTCCAAGTACATGACCATGATTCTAAATCCCATAGACGTGGATAAGTAGAGCTTTTGTTGTAACAAATGTACACACAACCAGAGCGAGGACGACCAAAGGCGAAGATGCGGAGCTAATGCACGCTTCCTTTCCTCCATCCGCGCCTCCAGCCATACAAAAACACTCTAGGGTGATCTGTGTCGGCAAGCGTCCTAACTAGCGAGAGTCGTAGATTCAGACTTTCGCGCCTACCGGAGATGCCACGACTGCGCAACGGCGGCGGAGGTGCGCATAACGTGTGTCCCGTTCACTCGAATGGCCGCCGCGCTTGGTTCTCTCGCTCAACCGTTCGCCGCGCCGCTGATCGCGCAGTCATGGCATCTCCGTAATATACACACTAGGTTGGTTGACATATTGCCATCGCTATTTTGCAACGGTTTGGTTCGTTTTTGGATAACAGCATGAAAAATATTGCATATAAATATTTTTTTAATCGAAGCTTTATGCGATAATTAAATATGTCTCACAAAAGTTTTAATAAGGTTTATCGAAGCTAATTTTTTGTGTCAATTCAAATTAAAACGCTTCTTGTTAATTGTAGTAATGATAATTGATAATATTGATAAATAAAACATAATTAAACTTTCTGTGAAATAATATTCCATCTTCTTGTAAATTATATGTAATTAGATGTAGTGTAGTTTTGTATGGAAAAACAATACATTAATTATTTTTTTACGGAGTTCGATGCCCACTGAGAACGATGACCAAAATGCGCGTTATCGATTATTGAAATAGTTTTTATAAACCGACATGTCATTTTCAAAAAACATGTACATAGTTTAGGGCTTTAATCAAATAAAACTTAGTTGATTCCTTTGTGTAACGATAGTTAACCATATATCTATTGTATGGGTAACTTTCGTAACACAAAATATGCGATCCTAATTTTGTTTTTAATATGCCTTTAACTATTATATTATGACTCATAAAGGCAATTGATGAAATAGGAAGAGGGAAAGTCCATAGTACGAAAGGCATCTCTAGTAGTTGGTTAAGTACACTATCTACCGGGTGGAATTTTCTATGGGCCCTGGAAGGGAACTACCTTAAATCCTTTAGTAAGCTCATTTTATTGAAAGGAAACATTCCTTTATTTTAAAAAAGAAACAAAACTGCATTTAATGATTTTCCAAAATTTCACCTCCCTCCACCGGGAATCGAACCAAGTAAATATAAAAAAATAAACCCTGGATATATTATTTCACGAATCGGTAGGATTATTGTTCAATTAATACATCAGTGCCATGAAGTTCATTTGGTACTTATTTTATTTTAGGAATAGGAATAAAATTTCGGGTCCGAATCATATGTTTGATTTAAAAAAGCAAAATATATTAATGAGAATTAAAATTATATGAAAACACAATAATAAAAAATATGGGCATAATTATTAATTTGGTTAAATCAACAACTTATAAACGTACGTTTTTTTTTAGAAACCATACCATATTTTATCATTCGGGGAAGATCGTAAGTGTTCAAAATAACTTTTATATTGATTTGGACACAATCATTTATGTTTTTTATTTTTTTTATGTTTGGTAAACTTATTAATTTTCAATTCACTCAATAAATACCATCATATTATTAAAATCAAAACTGTCGTGGGAAATCTTTAATAAATAACTAAGAATCACAAAATATACGCATTATTTAAATTGTTTGTCCGTTATTTGAAATTTGTCGGCATTTAAAATACATTGACAGTAGCAAAGCCGAGAAATGTTCAGTGCGAGAACTGAACGCAGAGAACAATAAAAAGTTTATACTAGTTCTTATTTTTTTAATTCAGTTTTTGATACTTGGTTATTGGGCTGTATGGTTAATTATCGGTCTTTGAAAAAATTAAAAGAAAAATTCTCTTTAGTGCAGTAACCGGCCAAATTAAGAGTACCCTCATTTGTATCAGACGTCATAAACGGAAGGTGTGTTTTTTACTTAATCGTATTATTTCAATATTACTTATAATCCAGTTAAATTAAGAGCCCAAATTAAGTGTACGCTCATTTGTATGAGACGTCATAAACGGTAGGTGCGATTTTAACTCAATCGTCTTATTTAAATAATAGCTAATTCCCGGCCGAGACCAATAATATATTATTTTTTTAATTTGTTTTAACGCCTTATAAAAATAACGAACGATTTGGCGGTCCAGTTTTACAACATTAATGGGAACATTTCCAAGCAAGTTGGAGAAAAGGGTTGTTATCATTTTGTATATCCCAATTCAAACTACCTGTGGATGAGAAAGATGGGGCAAGTGATGTAATTGAGCTGGTGCGGGAGCCGGTGCCGGCATAGCGTGTGGAGGTAGTAAAGGAAATGCAGTCGCGTCTCCGTTGCGTACTGCACCACCAACGACACCACCAGCTCCACCTCCTTCCTCTTCGGCAGGTGAAGGTTGCCGGGAACCTGGGGTGCGACTGAAACAAAAACATGAGTTATGTAAATGTTTGAGAAATCAGCTGGTTTGTGATCAGATAGACAGGCGAAACCTTATAAAACTACATCTTAACAGTTCAGTGCAGTACGATTATCTTCACTTTGACACTCGGCAATTCTCGACAATTATCGGGATTGATCGAAACTACAACTGACACGAGATACATTGCTGCATATTCATAACATCGTACTAGGATATTAATTACAGTTTAATGCAGTAATGTAAATCACTTGCCAAGATGACATTTTTACAGTAGACCTATGAATAGCAGATGTGGCTTCATTTAATTATTACAAACTACAAATAAAATATTACATTACATAGATTGAAATATTTCCCGAGTCAATTCTAGAATTTTAAAAATTCAATGTGAAAACATGATCGGTTACGATTTAAACCGAGATCCTAAGTGTCTAAATGGAAATAATCGTTCTGTATAGTGTAGGCCTTATTATTGCGGCCCGCAAGGTAATGCAGCCAGTAGCTCCGCAGTTGCCCTGGAGACAAATAGTTTGAGTAAGGTTGATTTAGTGAGTATAACACGGTGAATAGAGACTAAAGTACTATGCGTGACCTTACAAACGGTCCGGTAGTTTTGAATTTTTGATATGTTATATAGGATGGTTAGTCAGTTTTAAAATGCAAAATGCACAATTCCCCCCCCTCCGCGCCCGCCGCCATATTGAAAAAACCGGCACTCTCTTCATATTTTTGCTCATATCTTCCTTTAGGAGCATTTTAGCTAGAAGAAAGCTTCGACAATGTTATAGAGAGTTAAATTTACTACATTCTCCATTTTATATTTTTTTTCTAGGACAGATAGTTACGGAGATATCAACATTTAAAAAAACGTAAAAAATCGCAATTTCCTACTGAAAAACCAACTTCTGGATTATATCTTCGTTTAGGAGCATTTTAGCTACAACAAAGCTGGGGCAATGTTGTAGAGAATTAAATTTACTATAATTTACATTTCAAATTTTGTTTCAAGGACGGTTAGTTACGGAGATATGCACATTTAAAAAACAGGAAAAGTCGAATTTTCCGAAAATATCTCAAAATTCTTGGTTTAGAACGCTGTCATTCAGTTAGGGACTAGTCTAGGACAAATTAAAACATGTAGGAAATATAATTGCTTATAAAACTCATTTCCATTTTTACATACATTTTCGGAAACTGTGACTTTTTTTTTTACATATCTCCGTAATTATCTGTCCTAGAAACAAAATTTTAAATGTAAATTATAGTAAATTTAATTCTCTACAAAATTGCCCAAGCACTGTTCTAGCTAAAATGCTCCTAAACGAAGATATAATCCAGAAGTTTGTTTTTGAGCTGGAAATTGCAATTTCTTAAGTTTTTTTAAATGTGCATATCTCCGTAACTATCTGTCCTAGAAACAAAATATAAAATGGAAAATGTATTAAATTTAACTCTCTATAACATTGTCGAAGCTTTCTTCTAGCTAAAATGCTCCTAAAGGAAGATATGAGCAAAAATATGAAGAGAGTGCCGGTTTTTTCAATATGGCGGCGGGCGCGGAGGGGGGGGAATTGTGCATTTTGCATTTTAAAACTGACTAACCATCCTATACAACATATCAAAAATTCAAAACTACCGGACCGTTTGTAAGGTCAAAATCCTTTATTCACTGAATTAGTATTCATCACGAAGAGAATAGATAATATAACTCATCGGTTTAAGAACCAAATCGTGCCAGAATAATAGTTAAGCATAAAAAGATCAATTTCAATAATAAAATAAATAAAAAAACCTTAAATTTAAATGAGCACCTCCTAGTAAAAAAAAAAACAGATGTACTCACTTAAAAGCTTTATCATCTTCTTGCCCATTGTGAAGGCCATTAGGTAATGGTCCGTGCTCGTGTAATTCGTGAAGATCTTTTTCGAACGGTGACGCTGACTTGTCTTCGGGTCGTTCTTCTAAAACCATACCGCGCAGCCCCGCAACTACGCCAGCCACTTTGTCCCCTGCTCCAACAGTTGACACACCGCCAGCTTCTGAATAAATAACTTAAAGGTATTTGGAATGCTCTGTACCATTCCACATAAAAAGAGCAGTGTCAAACTTGTTGCGCAGTAATCATTTAAAATGCGAAACAAGATTGACACTGGTAAAACAATATTTGTCGTCTCGTCACGCCGAAACGGGTGGAAAGATTTTAACAAATTTTGGAACATCTGATAACCCGGACATCAAAAAATGGTTATAATAAAAAAAAGCTTAACACTGAAATTGCGCCTTCAATACCGCGGTCAGTGAATGAGGATCCCTAGGACACTACACAAAATGTGATAAATATCTAATAATATTGTTTAAATGTAAAGATTTTATACGAATAAATAAGTGTTTTATATTTTATTAAGGCTTTTAAAAATATATGTGATGTGACATAGACGCCATTACGAGATGAATTTTCGGAATATCAAAAGAGTCCCAGAGGGACCGCGGTATAGAGTAAGTATTGTAAAATTTATAAACTTATAACTTATAAAGTATTGTATGTTTATACGAGCCCCAATGTAAACGAGTTCGTTTGTCAGGAAAAACGTATTAAATAAACTTGAACCATAAAAATCAGGATGAATTAGATGTAGAACATGCAATATTTTATTCTAACCAATATTTTACTTTCTATGCTATTTTTTTATTATCTAAACAATATTTTATTAACCTTTTCACCGCTACGCCAATGAAAGTTCAATACTAAGCAACAAATTGCACGTAAACAACCCGTTAAAAGTAATAGTCCAAAAGTCCATACCTATAAATATACAAGGTGCCCTAAGACTATGGGACATCAAGGGAAAGTACCTTAAATATCGTAGGTAGGATATTTTACTGAAAGAAGACTTTATGTTATTTTTAAAAGTTAGTAATTTTGCATTAAAAAAAATCTAAGAATTACTTGCTGAATTATTTAATCTCTAAAAAAAAAAAAAAAAAAAGAATTACTTGCTTAATTATTCGTCTCCGGCAATAAGTAATTTTCTTGAAATTTGACTCAAATATTTTACGATGTTCCTTTCTTTTAAGATACTATGTTATATTTGAGAGCTTAAGCTAAAATATAAGAGCTTTTTTTTAGGGTTCACTTAACATGCTCATAGAAAATCTGACGCGCTCAATGAAAAAAAAAAACTTTTTTCATTTTCAACCCTCAAGTACGACCAACCCCATCATGGAAACAATCAGTTTAACATACGTACATTTTTAAAAATATGTAGGACTTAAGATTTATATTTTAATTAGTTTTCGTTAAAAAGGTGTTACCCTGAAAATCATGAACATTTAGAGCTCGCGCAGACAGACAGCGGTCAGAGTTCAGTTTGAGTTCCGCGTTCTAGTGACCGTTGACCGCTCAAGAGTTCCGACGCACACAAGTGGCGTTCAAATTCTCGCATTCTAGTTTTGTTTGTGTCTTAGTACATGCAACATGTCACTAGAAAGTTCATATTCCGATGAAGAATTATTGTTCTTGTGGAGCTTAGTAGCTTCTAAAAAGAAGAGTAAGTATTGGATGCACCCAGCGAACGAATAAAACATAGAAGCCTAACTAGCGTCGGAAAATGGCCCCACGGATTTTGTGTCAGTTAACCTATTGACCGCCAAGCGGTCTAGCAATTTAACGTGCCACTGACGCCAGAGTAAAAAAAAAAAGATGTGCCCCAAAATCAACAGGGATTGAAAAATAGTTGTAGCGGTTAGAATTACAAAGTTTTTGATCATTGAAATTTGGACGGCTGTGGCCGACGTGGCGTCAGGGGCAAGATTTTTTGTTGACGGCCACAGCCGACTGTGGCGCTCAAAAGGTTAAGGCGGGGCGTAAATTTTGTGTCAAACGGCTGTCTAGTTTGCAAATGGCGACGCAGCCGAACAGTTGCATTACGTGAAATATATGAAGTCTCAAAGTAACAAGATATGCCATAATGTTCAGTGAAATGGTGTATTAATCACTCAGGAGAACACAAAAAAAAGATGGTATCAGTTTTCATACGTAAATAAAGCCGTACACATATTCATTTAATTTATTTTACGGAACAGATTTTGTATAGGGATGGTGTTATGCCATATGACTAATTTATATACGATGTTTGAAAAAAGTAATGCAATTAGTGGCGTGCCTAGGCTTATGGGTAAATCTATTTTATTGCCGCATTACTGTTCAAAGTACAATTTCAATAATACACAGGTTGGGCGTGGGTTTTGGGGAAAATACGAGCTCTTTTTTCTGAGCGAAAGTTAGAGTGCCTACCTTTCCTTCGCCTATTAAAAGACCTGCACACTTTAACTCATCACAATCGCACGGAACAACTCCTTCCATTGTTTAAAGCCACAGTAATATCAACAACAAACAAAATCAAAACACGATCACTATCTATAATATTACCTACTTCTACTTATTACTACGCTCAAACAAACACTACACTAACTAAATATTTCTAAACAACGTGAAGTTAAATCACTCCTGTTTACGCGAAATTTGCAAGTGGCCGACCCGTATCTAACTTCACTTCACTTGAAGCAATAGTTATGTTGATACATAGGTTATTTCCATGTAGGCGGTATTAAGCCCGATTGCAAGCCAACGCGTGCAAGGGAGATGACTAGCGGTGACATGGAACGGCCACGAGCCATCAGCGAGCGCGGCGCGGTCGGTGCGCGGACAAATTTTGAACCACGCGGCGTCGACAAAATTTGAAATTATGAAACACGTCACGGCGAGCAATTTTATATTGTTCAAGTAAATATTTTTTTATCGTTTGTTATATTACTAGGGCAAGCCGGGCTTTTGTGCTTGTATAAGACCGTCCCTAAAAGGCTATGCGTTTTCCGTCAGTCCGGTAGGAAAACGTATAATTTCCTAATTATGTTTGATATTTTTTCACTACAAAGATTGTATCGACTTTACATGTAAACTATTAGTTAACAAAGAAGAAGAAATAATAATATATACAGCAGTTACAGCACGCATTGATAATAATCATTCAAAGTATTAGTAACAACAAGGAACAAACAAGGATTCCTTAAAATATGTAAAAAAAAAACAAATCGTATGTAAGCAATAACCTTAACATTCAAGATTTATAATGAAGGAAACAAAAATAGCTCTTTATTGCATTAACAATTCACCAATTATGAGTTTCTGTCACCGCCATAATTCCATAGACAAATGTCATGCGTTTTGTCGAATCACAGCTGGCCATTCGGAAATTGACGAATCACATTTATTTGTTATGCGTAATTGAAAACATTTGAGTGGCTGCGATTGGTACCCCGGTGAGCATGCGCATTTCGACTGTTGGGCCGGTTTTTGATTGTAACTGTATGAAGCTCGTGTTCTATGTTTTATTCGTTCGCTGTATGCACCCAATTAACACAACGCGAGAAGAACAAGGCGTATTTAGTAGTATTTTTAAGGATTTACTTAAAGATGAACAACGATTCTGTAATTATTTTCGCATGTCGATATAAATAGTTTTAATGAATTATATAACATGATAAATCCTGACATCTAAAAAAAAACTTAAAGAAGTGTGTTTCAGCAAAAGAAAGGCTGGCTGAATTTTTAAGGTATACAGGGTGGCCCATTTAGATCGGGTTGTATGGGAAAGTCTGAAACTATAAGACATACGAGGATCTGTTCTTTATTAGGAACCATGTCATCGATTTTAATAACAAGAAAAAATGCATTCATACATTTAGAATAAAAACTGTACTCTGCTCGGGAATCGAACCCGGACGTTTTGAAAAATAACACTTACATTATTTCTACTCAGATATCAATTGTGTAGGTCTTAAGCAGTAAATTTTAATATGAAACATGAGATCTAAAATGAATAAAATGCATTTATAAATACAACTTTAAACATAAATCTGCGTGTCGTGTTATTAATATAGAAAAAAAAACCATATTCACGTTAAGATATTTCGTTCTGTTTTTATGTTCAAGCCTCCGAAACATTTTAAGGTTACATATAAGGACCGTATCGAAAAGAAAGTAGACAACTTCTAAGTCAAAAAACTATTTATTTAAATCGCATATTTGAAAAATAACAAAACCAAATTATAGTATACAATCTAAAAAAACTATTGTTTTTAAATAAACATGTCCAACACTGCAATCTGACTTTTTTTTATGTTCTGCATCAGGTTTTGGACGACTTTTGTGGTCACGTTTTCAAAAGCCTTATTCCACTTTCTTTTAAAGTCAGCCAGGGAAGTTGCAGTCTTAATATTTTTTTGAAGATATCTTTTCATAAGAGCCCAATATCTCTCAATAGGGCGGACTTCTGGACAGTTAGGCGGGCTCATGTCTTTCTCTACAATATCTACCTTATTGGCAGTATACCACTTTCTAGTCACTTTCGAATAATGACAAGTGGCCAAGTCTGGCCAAAATAATGTAGGCATCCTATGCTTCTTGATAAAAGGCAATAACTTTTTTTGTAGGCACTTGTCGCGGTAGACTTCAGTTTTTTTTAGTTCCCGTAGCGAATTATGGTTTTGATTTCAGCACGCATTGGCAAATTGCTTGCCAAATTAAAATTTTCTTTCCAATTTTTTTCATGCTGATCGATTTATCTTTTTGTTTGCCGAGACTGTTTAAATTGTGGGCCAGGAAGAGTTTTTTAATCAAATTTACAATAAGGACTACCCGTTTGGATTAAGTTTACACCACATTTGTATGCGGGGCCATACGTACCAGGTGCAAACTTAACTTAACCGGGGCCTACCAGTTAAGATGGGATGAGAAAGGTTAAAATTTGTAGGGAACGCTCGATGCGCGAGTCCGACTCGCACTTGACTGGTTTTTTTGTTAGTAATACTTATTTTACTTTAGTACCTATTCGGGTCTTTTTGCCGTTCCCTACGCCGCGCTGACGAAACGTTGCAGTAGTTTCAATATTTTATTTTTCATTGAAAATAGACAAATTTATATTTATTGTTAATGTTTTTAGAATCTGTATTAAATTGGCTTTTGGATAGTATTTTTTATATACCAAGTATAATACAAAAAATATGAAAATATAAGGGTTTGTTTACATTTTGTTAGTACTGAAAGTTTATTATTTTAAGGATTGCGTCATATTTTGCTACGGGACCCTAAAAAACTGGCACAGGTAATGAATTGGGCATCATCTAATTACCGGATAACGCCACCAAACTTGACTTAAAGGTCCAAACTAATCCGCCGGAATTTTTTTTCTGAACGACAGGAGCACTGTAACCCCCCCTCACCCCTCGCGGTGTTCAGACTGGCTACCGGGTGTTTTGGGCTCAGGTAGACGTGTATAATATCCGTGCCAAATGGCATTGCTGTACTCCAAAATCCCAATAGAAAACGAACTACTACGGTTGTCACAGGCTTACGCAACTGCCCATGTCTTTAGGTTTTATGTATGTGTACTAATTTTACATATGGCGTCCATTTTGGTCCAAAAAATACGGTGGACGTCACTTTTTTAAAGTCGAAATGGGTGTCGTTTTCTTGGTTTTAGAGGGTGTCAATTTAAAAAATGGCATCCAATTTGGAATTAAAGATGTGGACGTAATTTTTTGAGGAAGTAGTCATGGATTTAGTTTTTTCGGTTTTTGGGAATGTAGATTTAAAAAAATGACATCCAGTTTGGAATTAAAGATGGCTGACGTAATTGTTTGAAAAAGTCGTCATGGGTGTCATTTCCTGGGCTTTGGGAGGTGTAGATTTAAAAAATAGTGTCCAGTTTAGTATTAAAGATGTTTGATATCACTTCTATACACATCGACGCTTATTTCAAAAAGGGATCGTCCGCCATCTTGGATTTCAAAATGAATGTCATTTTCGTAATCTGCACCGAGAGGAACCTCGGAGATGACACCAAAATCGATTTTTAAGAAAACTTAATGTCCGCCATTTTAAAAATGGATGTCATTTTCGTAATCGGCACCCCGAGGACCTTATTAAAAAATTATTACAAAATCAAAGAACAGAAGCAAAAATCCATTTCTTGCTTTATAAACAAAGTCTTAGACTACGTAACTCGTAATTACTTTAAATAAGCTATAAAACATGTCCGACATTTAGAATTAAACAATTCATGTCATATCTATCATATATTTTTGTTTACACAGAAACAAACAATTAGCGATGTTTTTGCGGTATTTCAATTTTTACTGGCAGGAGTAACGCTTTTACATCCGCCATTTTGTTTACGTTAACATAACATGAGCAAATTTATAAATGAGGCACTATAAAATAATATTAACGATATTAATATTTTTTATAAATTAATGAAACATGTAATGTCTCATTTTTTTAATGTGGGTAGGTACACCACAATTTTTATTTCAGCCTTAAATACAAAGATCAAAGCTTAAAGAAAAATTGAAAAAGGAGCTACCTGGGGGAAGAGAGGGTTCGATTCCCGGTCTCTTCCCCCAGGTAGCTCCTTTTTCAATTTTTCTTTAAGCTTTGATCTTTGTATTTAAGGCCGAAATATTAATATTTACCTTTCTATTGAGCTTGGAAATGAATGGAATAGCAGTTTTTTATTTATGGAAGATGACGACATGCATTGTCGCAACATTTTAATTGTCTACAAATTGATTAATCTAGTCTAATCTAATCAAGCAAGACAAGCGTCAGCCCTCATAGTCATCTCCCTGAATTCTAAAAAGGCGCGTATGAAACTTAGGGAGTAACGCAAACCAATCCTCATATTTTCATTGTTTTTGTATTCAACTAAATATATTCGATCGCAAATTACACTACTGTAAATTACATTACACTGTGGTCGCCGCGCGTGACCTCCGCCGCAGAGTTCAGGGAGCGAGTGGAGATCAGAGTTGTTGCGCGGGAGGGGCGCAAGGTAAAAATTAGCGTCGTGCGCATGAAGAACCTTGCCTTAACTCTAACCGACCGTAACGAGTGTTCAATACCCGAGCCGAGCTCCGCGGATCCGAACACGAACGCAGACACGGCTACGTATCTCGGCGTGTCCGTGTTATTCGTACCGCCGGGGTTAAGGATACGTGGCTACGTTGCGGCGTGTAACACGGATATCAGGAGCCCTAACTAGAATCCCAATGTCTCGATCAGCCGGAGTTCAGGGCGCTTTGGTGGGTTTATTCATTTAGGCACAGTTGTCACGCTGCTGCGTTTGTACCATACCACTGCTGTATTTGCATAGTGACAGGAAGCAAAATCAGGCCAAAATGCAACATTTAGGTAGCCGACCCCGATTGAGAATTCATTCTCAAAAAAAATGGGACAAAGGCTAGGAGGATGATGATGATAAACTGCAAAACAAGTTTTTAAAGACACTCTTTTACGTAAATGTTTTGGTTTATAGGCCCGTTGTTATAAAACGTTGGCTTTTTCGACCGCACGCAAACAAAGCTAGCAAAACTAAAAAAAAAAAAAAACGGGAACGTAATTAAACTTTTTTTCTTCTTAAATTTATCAGGAACACTTGCCTTATCTGATGCTGCATAGAACTGTTGGCCAGGTAACTGCTTATAGCCAGCAAGGACATGAGTTTCATGGTCCATTACGACGCAACCGTTTTTCGTTAAAATTCGCTCATATAGTTTGCAAGCTCTAGTTTTAGCGGACTGGTTATATTTTTCTCGGAGATTTGAGGCTACTTGTACCTTAACGGTCTTCAGACTGGCTCTAGTTTTGACTTTTTGGACATACGATACAGGGTTGTCTATTGTTTGACCGAAATTTATATGCAATAATATTGATTTGCTCGAATTTCACTTACCCGAATTTCATTTGCCCGAATGTTTCGTTTCCTAGAAAAGTCATTTGACATACTCTTGTATTCCCGAATATTATATGCCATAATGATACGTATGCCATAAGTATTGTTTTCCATAGTATTAAGTGCCATAATATTGTTTCATAGAATATTTAAACGCCATACTAAATATTGTTTCTGTGCGAATCCAACCTGGCTATGCATTGACATTGTCTAAAATTGTGTTTTTTTTTCTAGTCATTTCTAGCATTTTGATGAAATAATCGTCTATTAACGATGTACACATGCAAGCAAGCATTTTGACTATATATTGTGGCCACGTATGTACTTAGATACTATGTACTACATGGTCACAATACAAACCTAACCTAAAGTTTTCGGTTCTGGTCGAATGTCGTACGTCCTTTTATCGTAGTTCTTCTTAAACTGTAAATTAGGCTAGGATTTGGTATTTTGAAGTAAACATTATGACGCTCCCCTCGCTTCGCTATACGGGTCACAACACAAACCTAACCTAACCTATAGTTTTCGGTTTTAGATCCATGTACTATTTGGTAGCAGTTCTTCTAAAACTAGGTTAGATTGTAAATTAGGAAACTGTAAATTAGATTAGGATTTGTATTTTGAAGCAAACATTCTGACGCTCCGCTATACGGGTCGCAAAACAAACCTAACCTAACCTATAGTTTTCGGTTTTAGATCCATGTACTTTTTGGTAGCAGTTCTTCTAAAACTAGGTTAGATTGTAAATTAGGAAACTGTAAATTAGATTAGGATTTGTATTTTGAAGCAAACATTCTGACGCTCCGCTCGCTCCGCTATACGGGTCACAACACAAACCTAACCTAACCTATAGTTTTCGGTTTTAGATCCATGCACTATTTGGTAGCAGTTCTTCTAAAACTAGATTAGATTCGGTTTGCATTTTGACGCTCCGCTATGCGGGGTCATAAAAAAAACCTAACCTAACCTACAGATGTCGGTTTTCGACCTATGTTCCATTTGGATAGCATATGAAATTATAGCATGTGACAATTATGGATTACAATCTTTATGGAAAATGTGATTATTGGAATTAATATTATGGGAAACAAAGATTCGGGCATAGGATTAATATGGCAAACAATGATTATGGGAAACATAATTATAAGAAACAAGATTCGGACAATTGAATATTATGGCAGACGAAATTCGGGCATATGAAATTCGGGCAAGCGAAGGTATACCACGATACAGACGTTTCATATTTTTTTGCAGCGGCTCGTACCAGCAGGTTCGGATTTTGCTAGAATACCTTAATAACCTTTCTTTCCTTATTTGTATCAACAGAGCCGCTATTTTTCCCGCTGCTAGCTTTCCTAGTAATCATCATCTTCTCTTGAAAACGTTGCAACACATCAGATACGGTTGACTTACCGATATTTAATTTCTTTGGGAGTTTCCGATGCGACAACTGCGGATTGAGAAAGTGTTTGGAAACAATTCCATTACGAAAACTTGTTTTTTTGAAGACATATTTAAAATTATTGCATTATAATCTGAAGCAGTAATTGAAATATTTGCATTGGTTTCCATAGGAAAATATAACAAATTTCAAGTATATATGACATAATTTAAAAAGTTACACAAAGGACAAAGTGACCTGATTTTATCGTGTAGTCTTTATCTCCCCTGCGGGTCGGCCTTCGAAATTTACTCGTTCATCTATTGCTTACTTTACAGCCTCTACAAATATTGTACTATAGCCGTTTTAATCACAGCCAGTGCCCGAGTAGAATGCTGGAGTATTCTAACGCTCAAAAGCAATCTTGTCATCATGATAAGCAAGAAGACATCGGTGTCACTAGCACTAATAACCAGTCTTCTGTGGGGGCTATGCACAGCGTGGAGCACATGTCGAGTGTCGGCTTCCCCATGAGTAGCACGCAATTTTGACGTATCGACCTCAGGTGTTCACTATTGAACTTCAGCCTCGTCTGCAAATCCTCCCGTTACGACCACATTAGTACCACCAAAATCAGAGGCGATAATTTCGAGGGATACAAACTACGAGCTCAACCTAGTGTGAAAGTACAGGAGCGAAATTCGTCCATGTTCTAAGCTAAGGAGTGGCACGTGCTTTTACGGTACTTGAAACTATAATCTTCCAGATCTGGCAGCTAAGGGGCTAGTTATCGTAAAAGAATAAATAAAATGAACACATGAAGAGACACAAAGAAGAAAAAAATAAAGGTGTGCAAGTGTGCAATGGTCTATACCTCTCGAAGACTAAGTCAACTCTTCGGAACCCTACATTTTAAGTTATTATGCGTTTGCACACTGCAAAGGCCAAGTCTCCGAAATTATGAGCATCTTTTAGTTTCCCGAAGGCCATGACCAGGGCCTGTCCATCCATAGTGAGGTAAGCAGCCAAAAGTGATTCAAGAACTTTCGGACATTCCACTTTAGGAGCATTCCATGATTAACGGTAACTATCTCGTCTAATTAATCGTCTATTTTTTAATTTGCCACATAAAATTATGTTATATGTCCTTTTTCAAAACTGTTTTTAGCAAAAATCTAGCCGCACCTGAACAGTGTCGATTACGACATGAAGGAACATAATTTGTAGTTTATGACCTGAACTTGGTGGTAGATGTCTTTCAAAACCTATAATCTAAACAGTGTTCGTCACGGGTCACCTTGTGGAGCGGAATTACTTTAGTTATTTGCGTGTTTATTTAGTTTTATCCCTTTCAAAGGTAACGGTCGCTTATGACACGTGTTTATTTAAGTCTATAAACTAAACGCTATTTTTAATTAGATTGAGAAAATCACGTCTGGAAAAAATCCTTAAAGATCCAGGCTTCAGAAAAAGGGAGTGTGAGAAAATTAAAACTATTAAGACAAATAAAAAAGACGTGTTAACTTATTACAAGCGGAAGAATTAAGGGTTAATATAACAAAAGTGAATTGAACGGGAAAAGAAAATCTCCAAAATCTGGCTTCAGTCAGGTCAAATGAATCTCTAGCGTTAACTTTAACAGGTTTACAGTCTACCTCACGCCTACATCCGTAGAAATGCATTCAAACATGAAACAAGGCAGTTAAAAAAAAAACCGGTCAAGTGCGAGTCGAACTCGCGCACCGAGGGTGCTATGAAAGCACTGCATATCTGCATACGAGCGACCAACTTAACTTCACCGTAGGAAAACTGTTTTACGTATACAAATCATAAAGATTATATTTTTACAT
Organism: Apotomis betuletana; assembly: GCA_932273695.1. Classification (NCBI taxonomy): domain Eukaryota; kingdom Metazoa; phylum Arthropoda; class Insecta; order Lepidoptera; family Tortricidae; genus Apotomis; species Apotomis betuletana. The sequence continues at coordinate 36,909,572 of OW026298.1, forward strand.
TGCATGTGCTCGAAAAGAGCGTATTCTAGGCATTCAAACTGTGCGGGAAGTACTACTTTTCCGCACTAGTGCTTTTTACTTTTAATTTTTTTTTTTATTTATAGCCGTAGCTGACAGCCTGACACAAAGTTGTTTTATTATTTACAAAAAGTCTGATAAATAAGTCAAATACCGATTATTATCACGTATAAAAGTACAATAAAACCAATATTTCATTAATTAATACATTTAACACGTCATTAATTACATTAGATATAAAATTTGATTAATAAACGAACTTTAAATGGTTATTCATTAAATGAATTTGGCTGAATGTACACGCGCTTGTGCCATTTTGACATAAGACGTATTTTAAAAAAAAAATTTTGCACATGCGCAGTAGTAGATATGTCAAGCGCGATTTACAAATAATTCCGCCATTTTTATTGATGTCTAGTTTATTTTGAAGTTGTTTTGTGCAAATCTGCTGAAATAATGGCGAGATAAAGGGACGAATCATGAATTTAAACCCGTAAAATATTATTGAAGAATAAAAAAATGTGAACGACGGCTTCTTGTTGGATAAATCAAACCAAATACTTTTTTTTTTTTTTTTCAATGTAAACAGTCTTTGTAAGTATTAAAGTATTTTCTATTTTCTCGTACATGCATAGTAAAGTTTTGTACGGAACTCGTGTGTAAGATGATTTCCGACTCGTGTTTGTTTAATCACTCGGTCGTACCTCGCTCGTGACTAAAAATCACACTCGTCTGAAATCACCTACCTTCCACACTTGTATCGTAAACAACTATTTTATGATTTAATACATTTGTAGTATACAGGTAATGCCCAGCAACAGGAAATGCCCTTTAAATTTTGATTCCCGAGAGTGTCTAAATATGTGACGTTCCAAGGGAAAAGGTACCTTATGGAGGTTTCTAGTTACGGAGATATTCAATGTTATGTAAAAATTGGTAAAAATGGCATTTTTTTTTATTATTCCTATTTTAGTAAAATAAACGTTACGACACGTCTTTGCCTATCTTTATTATTGTTATAGGCGAATTAAAGGCTGAATAATATGCTTCTAAAGTTTAGTCCAAAAGGTACTTTATGGCGGTGTAATTAAAAAATGTTAGAAATACTTGTCGTAAATTGCGCAGTTTTTGTCCTTCATCAGCTCTTCCCGAAGTGCTTCCTTTGCAAGCCTTTCCCGAAGTGCTTCCTCCTCAGTCTCAGCCCAGTTCCAGTCGTCTGCAGTCTGTTCCGAGACGTAAAAAGCCTACATGCTCATACTGTGGTGAGGCAGGTCACAGAAACCAAGTACGTGGCGGTGTCTTTTTTTGTAAGAAAAGGCGTTCAGAACAGACAAATCAGTAAAGTCCTGAGCCATAATAAGGTACCTTTTCTTTGCTTATATTGTTTTTGTTGTTTTTAAATAAGATTACAAATAAGAACTGATTATTTTCGTATAAATTATTAAGTATTAAAATAATAATAGAGATTAATGAAACCGTTTTTCAAAATGTAAATCATAGAAATTGATTGATTGTACTGATACACTAGTTATTGACCTCCATAAGGTACCTTTTTATAAATGTATGGAACAAAGACTGTTATAGTTATGTAACTTTAAGTGACTCAAAAAGTAAAAGTTAGTGTCTGATAACGTTGTTAAAAGTTTTATATGATGTTAATTAAAGACTATTGTTGGAATATGTAGAAAAAATATATTGTTTGTTAGGTACTTTAAAAGTAAAAACTGACATTATCTGTGATTTTGAATGAAAACCTTAAAAGTGTTTATTTTCCTTCAATTCTCGTTTTATTTGTTTTTTATTTTCTTTTGGAGTCGTTATAGAACACTTAGACATACAAATCTAACATTCTTATTGTCAAGAAAAGGAAAAGTTAAGCTAAACACGATTTCTTAGAAATAGTACTCTATTGCATATTCATTGATAAATTTTAATGTTTGGACGTGTAATATTATGAGTTGTTGCAATATTCTCTGACAAACAGAAGCCCAAAGAATCATTTTCCGTAGCCCACTATGTAACTTACAACAGGAACATAGTTTTTGAAACAGTTAAACTTCAATTGCCAATTTCTCAAAATCGCTGAATTAGCAATAAATATTTCAAAAAATTATATCTCAGTAAGTACGCAATCTAGAAAGATGTTTTTTTCTGCTATCGATAGCTTACAAGCTGTAGTTTATTAGGGTATGCTTAACTTCATACCCGCCATAAGGTACCTTTGCCCGTGGGACGTCACATATAAGTATATGGTTTTAATTTCAACTTGATACCTCCACGCGTTTCCGAGATACATAGTCCTGACAGACAGGCGGACTAACGGTGGACGGATAGACGGACGAACAAAAGTGATCTAATAAGGGTTCCGTTTTTTTCCTTTAAGGTACGGAACCCTAATAATATATATATCACAGGCAAAAATAGACACCATAGTGGCCCAAAAAATACCTTGGGAAACAGTGGAGTCAGATGCAATACTTGGAATTTCCAAATTTATGTCTTAGTATTGTGATGGAGAAGTACTAAAAGGGAAACAACATGCAATCGACACGCAGGAATATATATTTCGTCTAAAATATGTGCAATTATTTGTTTAAATTCGTACGTGTCGGTTACAACATGTAGGTGTCGCTTACGATATGCTGTACATTTTATAAATTTATTTAATAACTAGAGGAGCGTAACTGTTTCTGTTTCTGAGAATTAAAAGAGTAGTCTTTATATTTGTGAATTATATTAAAAAACTTAAATATTTGTCTCATTTTTTTTTTAATTTTCGAAACTACTACTAAGGATTTGGACTTGGTTGATTGGGTGTTGCTTATGACATCCTTGGTTTACGTCTTATTTTTTTAAGTTCTTAAACATTACAGGAAAAGTAAATACTAGACTTATTAGGTACACTTTACAGCTTTAAGATGATATCAATAATTAATTACTAAAACACGAATATAAAGAGTACCAGACTTGTAAAGTCCGAACATTAAGTACGAAAGTAGATTACAACATCATGGAATGCTCCTGTTACGCTGATTAGCCTGAAAGGATTAGACTTTTCCCGCCCCTCAGGGTTCAATCCGGGATGTACATAGGTTTCTCGCAGACTTAAAGCTCTACTAGCCTTGTCAACAGCTGTCAAGCCAAAATTCGGCCTGGCAACATTCAGAATCGAATTCAGCAGGCTTTTTTGGCTCACAAAATGCAGTTAGAACGGTAAAGAAAGCCGATTTTTTTAATTTTCTACCGATCTAAAAGTCAATCAGGGTTTAAATACCCGCCTATTATTATATTAAGGACCGTATCGAAAAGAAAGTAGACAACTTCTAAGTCAAAATAGTAGTTTTTGATGCAAGTGTGGAAAGTATGTCATTTTGAACGAGTCCCGAGGAGTCTTGGCCTGAGCCGCAAGGCGAGGGTCAAGACTCGGGACGAGTTAAAATGACAGTTCCACACGTGTACCAAACAACCTTTTTTAATACATTTGCGAAAAATTACAATAATACTAATTTAAAACAGTAATTGAAAGGGGCAATTATATTTATTTCTGTCTGATAAAAATTAAGAGTACCTACAATTTTTAGAGCAATTGTGAAGGGTCGCATTTAAGGCCTTTGCTGCTAAGTTTAAAGTTTTATTCAAGTTGTTAATAATTCTCTTTTTCTCGTTTCCAGCCAAAATAGTAGTTTTTGATGCAAGTGTGGAAAGTATGTCATTTTGAACGAGTCCCGAGGAGTCTTGGCCTGAGCCGCAAGGCGAGGGTCAAGACTCGGGACGAGTTAAAATGACACTTCCACACGTGTACCAAACAACCTTTTTTAATACATTTGCGAAAAATTACAATAATACTAATTTAAAACAGTAATTGAAAGGGGCAATTATATTTATTTCTGTCTGATAAAAATTAAGAGTACCTACAATTTTTAGAGCAATTGTGAAGGGTCGCATTTAAGGCCTTTGCTGCTAAGTTTAAAGTTTTATTCAAGTTGTTAATAATTCTCTTTTTCTCGTTTCCAGCCAATAAAATGTTCATAGACGGCAATGTAATTTTTCTTTCGATTTTGCGGGTAAAATACTCTCACTTGCAATTTTTGCCTTGGCTCGTATATAGGGCGGTGTTAAATCTATTCTGGTAACATCAGAATCCATCATTTTCTATCAAAAACTCTTATTTTATAAAATCTTACGTGTCATTTACACATAATTAACCCGTCAAGTGTCAGACCTCCCTAGAACAAAACACCGCGAAATGTCCCATACAAACAAGAAACGGCTGAATTTCCGCTAAAGATGGGAATTTTACCTACCCCGAGAATAATTATATGAGATGTGTTATATATCGTTAGAGAGCTAGATAAATTTGGAATTCGGCACAATATGTTATAATAGCCGCACTTACTTGTAGTGAGATGTAGATTTATTTATATTCCAAGATGTTCGATTTCCGTCACATCCGTCACTAATCATTCACAATTTACACTCAATTTAAAACCACATATCACATTTTACATACACTAAAATGATACTGGCTAGTTTATGCGTCAATTTTACGTAAATTCACCTCTAAACACCTAATAATTACTTCACAACAAATATTTATTCACGAGAACGTGCGCGCACGCTACAAACTTGCGCCGTCCAAGTCGCAACTGTCATGGCGGATTTGCCGCGAAATTGAGCACTGTTTGAACAAAATCATAAATCTATCAAAATTCCCAAGACCTTACACCAATCTAATATATGAAATGAAATCCTGAGAAAGTGTATTATAAAACTATTATTTGTTCGTAAGGTTTTGAACAATTGAAAATTAGGAAACAAATGAATTACGACGGCCATCATTGCAAAATTATTGCGTCATTAAAACTTGAGGACTTTTTTCACTAGGAAACAATGTCGTGCGGCTAAATTTAACATTAAAAACGAAAACCTTATTTAATTGCCAGTAATTTCATATATAATACATAATATAAACACTTTCCGTTAAAAAGATTTGGACATATTTATTACACGACACGACACCTCAAATGCAAGTGATTTTCGAAATGGCGGACGAATTCCGCCAATGTAGAGAAAAAAAAATATTTACACGTCACTATTGAGGATTCTGATTGGTTAAAAATCAAATTTGTGTGCTCTGATAGCTGTTGTTGGATAGTAAAATATCTATCAAGCTGCCACCATAACGAATCGATGCAGAGAAATTGATCCAATGAGCGGTTTGGGCTGTAGACTAGCGTGTGTCTACTGGACGCTACCGGCACAAAATTGCTGTAGACTAACGTTAGTCTACTGGACGCTTGACGGGTTAAAACAATCTTGAATGAAAAAGAAAGTTTTACTTTTAATTGTAATATTTTTTTCAATATGGCGTCGGCTGTCATCATTCAGCCAATTCAAAAGAAATAGTTTTAATATTTCAGAAGAGATATGAAAATGTTACACAGTAATTTAATTGATTCCAAACAATAAACATCGTGAATCTGTTTTTAGTTCTTAACGTTTCATACAATTGTAAATAAATATAATATTATTTAATACACATTAATAGCGATCATTCATAATTACTATGAATTTATAAAGCAGCGCGTGGGTCACGCTTAATACTGTTTTTCTAATCTGTGACAATACTTTTCTTTTTAATTTTTTTAGGTCACGCATAATACTCATTTGCTCATTAAATAATAGTCACTCAGACAAATTATTAAACCGTTTTTGAATCTTTTTAATAGATAACCCTTTGATTGATCCAATATGCAATTTAAATATTTTAAGCATAATTATAAGATATACACTTGCAATGCTGTATGACGTAATAAATAAAGTCGGAAAGTGATTGACCTTTGTTTGGCTGTATGAGACAAGACGTGTTAGTACAATAGAATATTAAAAAAAGGGTATAGCAGGATAGCCTAAGAAAAAGTGCCCCCAGCGTTTTTGGGTCGAAACTATAATCAAACGATGCCTTTTAAAGTTTTAACGAGGTAATACCCTGCACAAAGTTTCATCCCTCTGTTACCCCCTGGGGGTGAAAAACACCCGATTAACCCCAAAACTGTTTTATTTATTTTTTCCTAAACTATGAAAGTGACGAATTTTAAATTTTGTACCAATATTAATAAGACTAAAAGCTATATTTAAAAAAAATATGACTCTCCTAACCATTTAAATTCTTGTAAAAAAAGTAAAAAAAAAAAAAAAAAACACCCTGTATAACAAGTTCGGCTCTTGGTACACACACCATTTTTTTTCCAAATATGAATCAATTTATATTCTACATCATACAAAAGTTTCATCGACCTAGCCCAGAAGGAACATTGCGAAAATAAAATGAATTGGCTCTTTGGTGCCTACTATTCATTTAACTCCTACTAAGAGCCTTGCATTATTTTTTATTAATAAACAATGGCCTGCGATCGGACCGCTGTTTGTGTCCGATTAAAAAATTTGAAAATCGAACGCGGGCAGTAACGCGGCCGCGGGCTGTGTTTTTTAGGGTTCCGTAGTCAACTAGGAACCCTTATAGTTTCGCCATGTCCGTCTGTCTGTCTGTCTATCTGTCCGCGGCTTAGCTCCGATTACATTAAAGTACTAGAGAGCTCTAATTTGGTATGAGTATGTGTATGTAAAACGCCGACAAAACGGTAAAATAAAAATAAAAAGAAAAACTTTTTTTTGGGTACCGCTTTTACCACTAAAGTGGGGTGTTTTTTTTTTCGTTTCAACTAGTGTGTGGGGTTTCGTTGAAAAGGTATTTTAAAAATAATATGGGTCTTTGAACATCATTTTTTGATAAAATCAGAAGTTTTGTAAATATTCGCTATAGAAATCCAAAAAATAGCGTCCGCCCTCTAACTTTTCAACCACGTTTCAAAAATTATGGAAAAATTCGTAAAAATTTGACCTCATAAGCACTTCCAATGAAAACTATACTTATTGAATAAAATCGGTCGAGCCGTTTTTGAGTTATCGCAGATAAATTAATAATTTTCTTTAAAATGACGTAAGTGCCGCGCGGTGTCCTTATACTTCGAACGTTACACATGTTAGTTAAGTGCCATACTGTATTAAAACATTCACTCAATCTGGCGCGTATAACCGATAACTTCAAGAAGGTAATAAGTAATTACAGTAACTTTGGCGTTTACGACCTTTTTATAGAGCTTGAAATCTTTCTCGTAATTTAAACCGCGGGCTTAAAATAGCGGTTTTAAGCCCGTCTATTGTGAAAGATGGGCAACTACGGAACCCTACACTGAGCCGGCCCCGACATGGTCTTGGCCGGTTTTGTTTTTAATTATATGGTTGCAGGACCGAGACGTTGCGTTTGCGTATTAAGCATAATATAATGAGTAGTGCCTACTAAATAGTACATTCATTTTATTTTCGCAATGTTCCTTCTGGGCTAGGTCGATGAAACTTTTTTATGATGTAGAATATAAACTGGTTCATATTTGGAAAAAAAATGGTGTGTGTACCAAGAGCCGAACTTGTTATACAGGTTGATTATTATTTTTTTTACTTTTTTTTACAATAATTTAAATGGTTAGAAGGGTCAAAAGAGGGGGTTTGTTCAAAAATGCAAATGGGTTTGACCACTTTGTAGTTTAGTCTTCACCATACAAACAAAGGTTCACATGTTAGGTAATGTATGCGTTGGTATTATGGGATTCACGTAAAAGAGTTGCTTTCAATTTCGTAGCGAAGTGGTAATTTATACCGCGCAGAAATAGACAGACAGACAGACGGACATGGCGAAACTATAAGGGTTCCTAGTTGACTACGGAACCCTAAAAAACACAGCCCGCGGCCGCGTTACTGCCCGCGTTCGATTTTCAAATTTTTTAATCGGACACAAACAGCGGTCCGATCGCAGGCCATTGTTTATTAATAAAAAATAATGCAAGGCTCTTAGTAGGAGTTAAATGAATAGTAGGCACCAAAGAGCCAATTCATTTTATTTTCGCAATGTTCCTTCTGGGCTAGGTCGATGAAACTTTTGTATGATGTAGAATATAAATTGATTCATATTTGGAAAAAAAATGGTGTGTGTACCAAGAGCCGAACTTGTTATACAGGGTGTTTTTTTTTTTTTTTTTACTTTTTTTACAAGAATTTACATGGTTAGGAGGGTCATATTTTTTTTAAATATAGCTTTTAGTCTTATTAATATTTGTACAAAATTTGAAATTCGTCACTTTCATAGTTTAGGAAAAAATAAATAAAACAGTTTTGGGGTTAATCGGGTGTTTTTCACCCCCAGGGGGTAACAGAGGGATGAAACTTTGTGCAGGGTATTACCTCCTTAAAAGGCATCGTTTGATTATAGTTTCGACCCAAAAACGCTGGGGGCACTTTTTCTTAGGCTATCCTGCTATACCCTTTGTTAAGTAAAAAGCACTAGTTCGAAATAACCAACTTTTCGCACGATTTGCAGCTACGAAAAGTACCACTTTTTGAGCAACTGTATTAAAAAACTATTTATTTAAATCGCATATTTGAAAAATAACAAAACCAAATTAAAGTATATAATCTAAAAAAACTATTGTTTTTAGATAAACATGTCCAACACCCCTTCTTTGCCTGCAATCTGACTTTTTTTTTAATGTTTTTAATGCATCAGGTTTTGGACGACTTTTGTGGTCAAGTTTTCAGAAGCCTTATTCCACTTTCTTTTAAAGTCAGCAAGGGAAGTTGCAGCCTTAGTATTTTTTTGAAGATATCTTTTGATAAGAGCCCAATATCTCTCGATAGGGCGGACTTCTGGACAGTTAGGCGGGCTCATGTCTTTCTCTACAATATCTACCTTATTGGCCATTACCACTTTCTAGTCACTTTCGAATAATGACAAGTGGCCAAGTCTGGCCAAAATAATGTAGGCATCCTATGCTTCTTGATAAAAGGCAATAACTTTTTTTGTAGGCACTCGTCGCGGTAGACTTCAGTTTTTATAGTTCCCGTAGCGAAATATGGTTTTGATTTCAGCCCGCATTGGCAAATTGCTTGCCAAATTAAAATTTTCTTTCCAAATTTTTCCATGCTGATCGATTTATCTTTTTGAGAAACCTTTTTGTTTGCCGAGACTGTTATAAATTGTGGGCCAGGTAGAGTTTTTTAATCAAATTTACAATAAGTTTCGTCATCCATTATGATACACTGTACTTTTTTAGTAAGAACTCGGTCAGAAAGTTTTCTGCTGCGTTTTCGAACAGCAACTGTCTGTTTTTCATCACGTTTGGGCTGTTTTTGTTTTCTGTAGGTTTTCAGGTTGCACCTTTTCTTGATACGCTGGATCATTCCTATAGAAGTTTTTGCTTTACGAGCAGCATCCCGAGTAGAGAGAGTTGGTTTGCGATTGAACATTTGAACGACACTTCTCTGCAATTCCGGGTCGGAAGGGCCTCGTTTTCGTCCAGACCGTGACAGATCTTCTAAGGTAACAGTAGTGCCGAACTTTTTAATTAATGTATGTACACCTGCAGGGCTAACATTGTACTTTTTAGCAAGCGTTCTTATAGTTAACCCTTTATTTTTGCCCCAGTCGTCCAAAATAATTTTTCTCACTTCTAACTTAATCCTCCCCATTTTGGCAGATATGATATAATGGCAAATTTATTATTTATTTTATAATAGTCAAGAAATAGGTTTATATATTAGTAAAACCAATTTTTGTTTTTGACATCCGTGGAAGAAAATAAATAGTCGTAAAGTTGTCCACTTTCTTTTCGATACGGTCCTTAAGTGCGACTAGACATACTACGAAATGTTTTGTTTTCTTTTTCACACCAGTTGCTACGAGGTAAATATATAACATATTATTTGAATCAGTTATTGAATCCCTTCTCTGTTTGCTACACGATAGGTTCCAGAACGCATAAAATCATACCACCTCCACTCCAATAAAATACAAGATGGATTTCCTTCTTAAACTTAACCATCGCAACAAGGGGAGAGATCTTGATCACCAAACCAAATGACGAATATTAAAGCTATGCTTATTGCTAATACTATAATATCTTGAGTACATTATCATATACCTGTAGGAGATCCGCCCAAAACATACTCCACCATCTTTACACCGAGACCAGCTGTATCACGCGGCGACAAGATGCTCCCAGCATCGCCACCAGGAAATGCTACTCCTCTGCGTGTGCCCATCATTGGTACACCCACGTTATGTTCTATAGCTGGAAAACAAACAACCCGCCTGTTACATAATAGTACATTACTGCAGAGGCAGGGAATAGTCAGTTCGTGGATGAGTATGATTTTGAAGGACGAGGCGTAGTGTAGCCGAGTCCTTCAATAATACGAATCTGCGTACTGACATTCCCGCCGAGGCTTGTATAGTGCTTTTCTCCAAATATGCTTGGAAATAATCACCAATCTACATTTTGAATTTAATATATCAGTGCCATGAAGTTCATTTGGTACTTATTTTTTTTAGGAATAGGAATAAAATTTCGGGTCCGAATCATATGTTTGATTTAAACCAAAATATAAATAAGAATTAAAATTGTGTGAAAACACAATAATAAAAAATATGGACATAATTTTTAATTTAAGTTCAATCAACAACTTCTAAACGCACTGGTTTTTTATTAGAAACCATAACATATTTATCATTCTGAGATCATAAGTCCAAAATAACTTTTATATTGATTTGGACACAATCATTCCTGTTTTATTTTTTATTTGTTTACGTTTGGTAAACTTATTAATTTTCTTACTAATACGCAGGTAGAGTAATGGATAAAGGAGGGGTGTCTTTATCTCGAAGCGACAAGGTACCTGCTCGCTAAGCTGAAGTAAGCTGCGCTAAGCTACGGGTTCAGTGTTATATTTTTTTTTCGCATAAAGACATTAAGCTAAGGGTTCAGTGTTATTTTTTTTTTCGCATAAAGACATATCACTTTTCCTACATTTATACTAATACATTTTTATATTTCTATGTAATTGTAGTGCCACAAAATGACAAGTGTTTTTTGAAATCAGTGTTGTTGTGGATTATTATCAATCAGATCATTGTTCCACGGTATCACGATAAGTTATCCTAAGTCTTATTCTACTTTCGTTCGTAGTCTATTACTTTCTATTTGTTTCTACATCAGATTATCAAATCAGGTAAAAAATATATTTGATGATGATTGGTGATGCTGAATGTCTAAGTTAAATAAGTAAACATCGTCATAATTTAATTCAATTTGTACACATATACGATTATTTTTACACAGTGTCGTAACTTATATTCACATCGAAAAATAAATTTAAGTTGTAACTTGTTATTTTACATCTAAATTTATTAACTTTACCAAACGTAATTATAATTTATAGCAACTTCTTCTAATTGACGAAGTAATTGAACTGAAATTCTAATTTTATTTATTGCAGAGCTTGTGTGGAAATGGTAAACACCTCGAGATGGAAGAGTTCGTAGAATTTGCTAGCAAAAGCAACGTTTAGGGACACTTCTTACGAAATGTAAAGTCTGATAAAATAAAGCAAAATGCAAGCACTGCAATAACTTATTGGTGTGCTCAGGTGGCTCTACATCTACATTGAGAAATGATCTTTTGAAACAACACAATTTAACACCTGATGACATAGGCACCAATGTTACTTCAGTGGCCTGTTCGGCAAAGGAAGCAAAACCATCCAGATCAAAAGGAGATATTGAACCAGCCGAGGCCGAGCCCACTCCAAAGAAGCGGAAGATAACAGAGCCATTTTGGCAACATGACTTTTCCGATGTAGAAAAGCCTGCTGAATTCGATTCTGAATGTTGCCAAGCCGAATTTTGCCCCCCCTACCCCCATTTCCCCCCCTTTTATCTCAAAATATGTCCCTAATCACGGTTTTTACGGTTTCTAACTAGGGAATGCAACCCGGGTACCCGGGTACCCGACTACATTTGGAGTCGGGTAAAAACCCGGGTTTTCAACTCATAAACCGGGTTTTACCCGAAATAAAAAAATGTTAAGGAAAATTCGTGAAATCATAAATAACTTACAACAAAATGTTATATTATGGCTGTAACCCTGTAACCCTAACTAACTGTGTTCTAACTTAGTTAGCTTTGCCCGCGGCTCCGCCCGCGTTGAAATTGGTCTGTGTAAGTAAGCGGCTAATTCACCCCTAATTTTGTCTCCCTATCCCCTGGAAGCAGAAGTTTAAGTAAAGTTAACAGATGGATACAATAGTGGACTGTAGTCCAGATCCGCCCGGCGCCCCGTCAGAATCTGACGAGGATTCGCTGATGAGGTTTCGCTGCATCTGCTCTCACAAACCCAAGAAATCTCACGTCCTGTCACCTGGCTCAGGTCTCCGTATACCTACGCTCCGAATGAGGTCTTCAACGGACGGAAATATCCTCCATTACGTGTCTGGTAATCTAACCACGCTGTTGGTTTCCTCCAGATTCTCCAGAAGTCTTTTTCCAACCTGAAGCAGTACCCGGGCGAATTCTTGGACATGTAGCCTCCTCCTTGTTGGACTCGCATATTTTCAGCCAGGCGCAGCTTCTGTTCTGTAGAACTCTGGTTTTATCACATTTCCTTGATACACCGCAGACAGGTGTTGTCCTAATCTATTGGGCTCTTGAATGTTGTGTGAGCCGTTTTTCCACCAGGCAGCATCGTAGCAGCGATTAGTCAATTATACATTTGTTGATATCCTGCAAAATCCTTCCTCAGTGGCGTATTCATATCACAACGTATACATTTCAGCGTCATCTGTTAGTTTATCCGGGTACTCGATAATAGTAACACATGTTTGAAATTTTTTTAGCACCTCTTTCCTAAGTAGCGCCATAAGATTCAAAGTCTGGAATCGTAATCAAACATGCTTTTCATTCTTAAATTACCCGTAAAAACCATGAAACTCAATATTAAATACTTTTTGTTTAAGTCCGGGTACTACCCGGGTACCCGGGTTTTGAAAATCAAGGTCGGGTAATTCCCGGGTAACAAAAATGACCGGGTATTGCATTCCCTATTTCTAACAAAAAGTATTAACACTTTGCACGCCGATCACGAGAATCACTCGTTACGCATTTTTTCTCTAATTCGCCGGCCATTTTAATAACTGCCATGTCTAGCTCGCCGATGACGAATACCACTCGTGACACTTTTTTTCTTAGAGTCGCGGATAACGAATAGTACTCGTGATCAGATTTCATACTGTTTGTATTAAAATATCGAACACAGTTCGTGATCCGCTTAATAGCAACGTGTAGAAGAACGTTTAAGCTACCCGCACACATACAATTTATTAACGTGAGGGTTGGGGGAAAGGCATGACGATGCGTCGCCCGCGCTGCCTCGTCAGTGCGCTGCGCGGGCTACCTAACAAATCCATGTTAGAGTTTTTATTTTTTCATAAAACGAGTTCTTTTCAGCGACAGTTTTAAAATAAAATAAATATTATAAACACATTGTTTTATTTTTATCATTATAAAATACTAAAACACCTCTTAAATAAAAAAGAAATTATTCCTGTATCTACGTTAATTATTATTTTATAAATCTTACAATATCACCGAAAATCGCCGGCGAACCATAGGTGGCACCTTAAAAAATGCGCGGCGTTCTTGGGAAAAAGAGCATCACGAGTGGTGCCCGTGATCAGCTGTTGGAGCGCGGTACCGATTATAACTTACGGCGTGCAAAGTGTTAAAGACAGTATCGTTAAGTATCAATACAAGTAAAATAACGTATTACTGACAACTATCATACATTTATTCATAGAAAAAAAATCTTATACTACGTTTTATACATTAAACGATGAAATAACTCCTTTAAACCCAACAAAATCATTCATTTTTAGCGAATTTTCTGACTTTTTGTCTGAACGCAGACATCAGAGATCGGACAGCGTCTTGGTCAACGAACGAATAAAACATAGAAGCCTAACTAGCGTTGGAAAATGGCCCCACGGATTTTGTGTCAGTTAAGGCGGGGCGTAAATTTTGTGTCAAACGGCTGTCTAGTTTGCAAATGGCGACGCAGCCGAACAGTTGCATTACGTGAAATATATGAAGTCTCAAAGTAACAAGATATGCCATAATGTTCAGTGAAATGGTGTATTAATCACTCAGGAGAACACAAAAAAAAGATGGTATCAGTTTTCATACGTAAATAAAGCCGTACACATATTCATTTAATTTATTTTACGGAACAGATTTTGTATAGGGATGGTGTTATGCCATATGACTAATTTATATACGATGTTTGAAAAAAGTAATGCAATCAGTGGCGTGCCTAGGCTTATGGGTAAATCCATTTTATTGCCGCATTACTGTTCAAAGTACAATTTCAATAATACACTGGTTGGGCGTGGGTTTTAGGGAAAATATGAGCTGTTTTTTCTGAGCGAAAGTTAGAGTGCCTACCCTTCCTTCCCCTATTAAAAGACCTGCACACTTTAACTCATCACTATCGCACGGAACAACTCCTTCCATTGTTTAAAGCCACAGTAATCACAACAACAAACAAAATCAAAGCACGAACACTATCTCTAATATTACCAACTTCTACTTATTACTACGCTCAAACAAACACTACACTAACTAAATATTTCTAAACAACGTGTTAGTTAAATCACTCCAGTTTACGCGAAATTTGCAAGTGGCCGATCCGTATCAACTTCACTTCACCGTCCACCGTTCAAAAAGGCAAAAGCCCGGCTTATTCCTAATAATTCAGTGAATAAAGGATTTTGATCGTACAAACGGTCTGGTAGTTTTGAATTTTTGATATGTTGTCTAGGATGGTTAGTCAGTGCTTAAAATGAATGCACAATTCCCCCCCCTCCGCGCCCGCCGCCATATTGAAAAAACCGGCACTCTCTTCATATTTTTTGCTCATATCTTCCTTTAGGAGCATTTAAGCTAGAAGAAAGCTTCGACAATGTTATAGAGAGTTAAATTTACTACATTTTCCATTCTATATTTTGTTTCTAGGACAGATAGTTACGGAGATATGCACATTTAAAAAAACTTAAGAAAAATTGCAATTTCCAACTCAAAAACCAACTTCTGGATTATATCTTCGTTTAGGAGCATTTTAGCTAGAACAGTGCTTGGGCAATTTTGTAGAGAATTAAATTTACTATAATTTACATTTCAAATTTTGTTTCTAGGACAGATAATTACGGAGATATGTAAAAAATAGTCACATTTTCCGAAAATGTATGTAAAAATGGACATGAGTTTTATAAGCAATTATATTTCCTACATGTTTTAATTTGTCCTAGACTAGTCCGTAACTGAATGACAGCATTCTAAACCAAGAATTTTGAAAAAAAAATCGGAAAATTCGACTTTTCCTGTTTTTTAAATGTGCATATCTCCGTTATTAACCGTCCTTGAAACCAAATTTGAAATGTAAATTATAGTAAATTTAATTCTCTCCACATTGCCCAAGCTTTGTTGTAGCTAAAATGCTCCTAAACGAAGATATAATCCAGAAGTGTGTTTTTCAGTAGGAAATTGCAATTTTTTACGTTTTTTTAAATGTGGATATCTCCGTAACTATCTGTCCTAGAAAAAAAAATATAAAATGGAGAATGTAGTAAATTTAACTCTCTATAACATTGTCGAAGCTTTCTTCTAGCTAAAATGCTCCTAAAGGAAGATATGAGCAGAAATATGAAGAAAGTTCCGGTTTTTTCAATATGGCGGCGGGCGCGGAGGGGGGGGAATTGTGCATTTTGCATTTTAAGCACTGACTAACCATCCTAGACAACATATCAAAAATTCAAAACTACCGGACCGTTTGTAAGGTCACACATAGTACTTTAGTCTCTATTCACCGTATTATAAAGGAAAAGAGTAATATGAAGCAACGTACAGTTATGTTGAAACATAGGATATTTCCATGAGTTAGAGTAGGCGGTATGAAGCCCGATTGCAAGCTAACGCGTGCGAGGGAGATGACTAGCGGTGACATAAAACGGCGACGAGCGATCAGCGAGCGCAGTGCGGTCGGTGCGCGGACAAATTTTGAACCACGCGGCGTCGACAAAATTTGAAATTATTAACACGACACGGCGCGCAATTTTATATTGTTCAAGTAAATCATTTTTTATCGTTTGTTATATTACTAGGGCAAGCCGGGCTTTTTTGCTTGTATGAGACCGTCCCTAAAAGGCTATGCGTTTTCCGTGGTATCAGCTTTATTCGTCCCATTCGCTTTTCGTTCAATTCTTATTTCGTCTCATTCTGCATTCGTAACTCATTCTTGTTTCGTCGTATTCGCTATCTGTCCCTATCTTTCTAAGTCCAAATCAGTAACTTGTCTCATACTTATTAAGTCTTATTCGTTGTTCGTCACCGTCTTCCTTGGACTCATTCTTCATTCTTCCTTTTAGATTTTCGTCTCATTCGCTTATTTGCCTCAATTTTTCCGGAACGTTCGATGCTAGTTACATTTGTTATTAGTCTTTTTCGTTTTTAGTCCCATTCTAAGTTCGTTACTTTCGTTTTTCGTCACCATCGATATTTTCTATCTTAGCGAATAAAACGTGTATCTTACGAGACGAGTAGCGAACGTACCCAAAAAAGAACAAGACGATTTGCCAGTAACGCCAAAATAAGAGAGAGACGAATAACGAATGTGACTAAAGATAAAGTGTGAATGATACTAAAAACGTAAGGGACAAACAACAACATAGTCCTAGGAAGATCGTGACGTAAAACGAATAAGACTTAATAAGAATGAGATAAGTTATAGAATTAGACTTAGGAAGATAGGAACAGATGGCGAACACGATGAATAAAGAATGAGTGACGAATGCAGAATGAGACGAAATAAGAGTTGAACGAAAATCGAATGGGACGAATAAAGCTGATACCTTTTCCGTCAGTCCGGCAGGAAAACGTATAAGTTCTTAATTATGTTTGATATTTTTTTACTACAAAGATTGTATCGACATTACATGTAAAATATTAAATATTACAAAGAAGGAGAAATAATAATATATACAGCACGCATTAATAATAATCATTCAAAGTATTAGTAACAACAAGGAACAAACAAGGATTCCTTAAAAGATGTAATTTTTTTTTTAAATTCGTATGTTACCTTATAGTGCAGGCTACAAGGACATGTTCGTTTGCAAAAAAAGCGGACCTCAATCTGACTTCTGATATATATTGTATGGATCCCAGACATCCTACAAACAAATGTTGCCAACCAGTTCTGTGGGCCCCCTCCCACCCCCCCGGCAATTAAAAATGTCATACAAATTAAAAAAATCGCCATGCCGTGTGGGGAATCAAATGGAGGGCTTATTGAGTAGATCACGAATATATAGCACACTATAACATTTCTTACACTTTCTTTAAGATTTTTTTGAAAATTTACTAAAATGCTCCATTTTCGAGTTAACTTTAAACCACTATAGATTGAAAACTAATGAATATATTTTTATAATAATTATTTTTAATAACTAACAATAGTCCATTGTTTACGCACCAATAGTTCGTACAGTGAAGAATTGTAAAAACTTGTAACAAATCAAACTGTTGAGTCCGACATTTTAAGAAATATATTGAAATATCGAAACTCGCCATCTTTGATTGCTCCCCCCGCTCCCCCGTGCAACTTTTTCACTGTACGAACTATTGGTGCGTAAACAATGGACTATTTCACCTCACTCGCTCGGAAAACCTCCGTTTATAGCGCGAAATCTGCGTGCAAAAGTCTATTTTATCCGCTAGCGTGCAAAAGTCATTTGAATTTCGAACACGATGATTTTGATTCTCTGTGGTCCATGTAAATTATTATATTTAAAACTCTTACAACGCGTGACTGATTTCAACAGTCGATAAATCTTCGAATAACCAATCAGCGCACGCTAATAAAGGGCGATCTGGTCAGGTCGGCTAAAATGATCTGTACGTTTCGATACGTCTTAATTAAAAAAATACACGTACAATATCACGTTCAGAAACCTGATTTGTGGTTACTGATTTGTAAGTTTTTATTTTTTCTACACTTTATTTTCTGTTGAATACTCGTATGTTTTATTATAAATATTCATAATATTTCAGTTTCATTTATATATTTTGACTAGTTTATAAATTACATACAACACAAATTTTAATGTTTATTTGTTATAAAAGTTGGAACAAGAGTGTAATTTCTGAACGCACCAGAAAAAATAAAAATTTAAAAAGTTGGAAGCTTTCACATTTCACGTACCAAAATTAAAATTTGTTGTGTGGAGAATAATACATCCTGTTGTCTTACTTTATAGAAATATGAAAAACAAGAAAGTCAAGCCCAATTTGGAGTATTTACTCAATGCTAAAAGCCTGCACGACACGAACGAAAAAGGACATATCATACATATTGAAATTTTACCAAAACTATTGGCGTAAAGAATCTTGCTCGGATCCCCACCGTCCATCAACTTCCAAAGCAAGTGCTACCGTCAGTGCTCCCCATGTGTACCGCGGGAACCGAGAAAGATACCAACACATCGCGCATCGCGGTCGACGCGCTCAGCCAGTCGTTGCCACACGCGCTCACGGCAGGACGCCGCCGTTCGCGCTATAAAATCACCAAAAAATCGCTTCATCGCGAATGAGACCAACGCGCTGCAGTGTTGCGGGGTGTAAAAACGATAAAAGCAACAGACATTTATCCTTTTTTTTGCCGACAGACGATGAAATGATAGTAAAAATTCTTAGAATAAGCACCTACCTAAAATAATTGCTACGTTATCGCATTGCGTACACTGTTATAATAGGTGTAATGTTGAATAAATAAACTTACCTACCTAATATACTTAAATAAATTGAAAACATCCACTACCTATATCTACAAGTGACTATAAATTACTCCCTAAGATTTACGAAATAAGTTTAGTTTGTGTGGCGGGAGGGTGCATTGCACGGCCTAAGAAAGGGCGTAAACGTCGTTGTTGTTCTTGGCACTTAAGATCTTTTACAAGGAATGCATTCGCGAAATGAAACGCGAGATCAGAATATTTTAAAACAACTTGTACCTAGTGACTATTTCGAATCTTGGAATGCTACTATTATACAATATGTAACACATTATATATTCGCTGGGTGCGATGTAGGTGGTGGGGGAACAACGAATCGATCGCAGCGCGCGCCGTGGCCAAAAAAGGAACTTTCGTCAGGCCAACTGTCACTTTTTACTAGCGAAATTAAGGCATCTAAAAATAAATAAATATGCGGCACGAAACCTGCAGCGTAGTTAATTGCAAAAACAATGGCAAAAACAGTAATCATAAATGAATAAATTTCCACAAGCAAGTTGGAAACGAGAACAACGAATTAAATGGAAAATCGCTATCAAGAGGGAAAAGTTAGTATAACCTATAGAACAACATTTTTAATATGATATCTTGTATGTTGTAGGGAGTAGCATGTTTATGCGTTTATTTTCTTTTACATTTTGGACATGTTGAGCAAAAACGAATTGTTTCCCATTTTATTGCAGTTTGGGATTTGAAAGCGATGTTGTGTTTGATTGAGCAGAATCCAGTTATAATAATTAATTTGGCCATGTTTAACTGAAAAAACAAAATAATCTGTATTATTACGAAAATACAGTCATAAATGATCGGTTGCATTATGCATGAAATGCGTTATTCGGTTAAATTTGTTTATTTTGTAACTTACAGTACGATTAAAATCAGTTAACACTTCGGCTTTTCTCGGGTATCATCGCCTAAATCCGGAGACGGAAATGACACTAAATACATTACCGCGATTTCTTTTAGGTAGCATTCAATTTGAAGTATAATAAACAGTGATCGGGGATTTCTCTGCCACACGCGGGATATCAAGTCGAAATAATAATATGGATACGCCGCTTGGCCCGCGATAGGAACAAAACTGTTCGAAAAGTAAACGCTATTTCAGTGTTGGTAATTCGTTTATAAAATAAAGGACTGTTAAAAAACAGTGTTGTTTATGATTTAAAGAAAAAATATTATTTAAAACTCTCAGGCGGGCAAAAGCTAAAACAATAGTCAAAAATGTCGGTTGTAAAAACTAGTTAAACTACAGGAACGAGATTTGTCAATCATCGATGCCCTAGAAATCTTTGATGAAGTCCGGACAGTTGTAAGTTGGAGTAATAGTTTACGCATAGAGACAAAACTAGAAGCAGTCATGGCTCCGGATTTAGATCTTGTCAGAGCATACGCCGAGCAAATATCACTCGAATCCGCATCCGATGAAATTTCTATATACAAATTCGCCCCGCCAACGTCGGTCGAAGTAGAAAGGTCATTTTCGGCTTATAACTGGATCTTAGATGTCAAGCGAAATAGATTAACATTAGATAACATTGAAAAAATTATGGTTTGTTATTTTAATTTCATAGACCAAAAGTAATAAAAAATAATATGTTATTTGACATTCGAAATAAATGATTATCTATAATATAAATACAATTTTTATGTGAAAACTACTGTTATTTTTATATTAACTTATCTAGTTTTCAAATATTTTGATAGCATTAAGAAAGTTATAGTTTGATTTTATACAATTTGTAAGATTTTAATTCTATGTATGTATGTCACGTTTTTTATTAAAAGAAGACCAACGCGTAACCAATGTATCGTTGTGCTGACATTTATTTTTACGCGTTTACTACCAGCAACATGGGTCTCGACTCGGCCGTTGAAAGGCAATGCGAAACTGATAAGGTAACGCGAGCTTAGTGGTTTTATTGATATATTCAATTGATCTGTAATCAAATTTTCAATTATTAATAATAATAATATATGCAATGCATGATTAATTGATTAACAGTAACATGCCGTAACACTCTCCTATATCGCACACGAAACCCGGAATCCCGCGGCATATCCATACTAGCATAATGATTGAGGTCATTAACCCCAAGTGGCAGAGAAATCCCCGATCACTGTTAATAAGTGTGTTTTTAAAGTAATCGTATGTAATATATTACAACACACATGTCATTTGTATTTTTTTTATGCTATATTTTTCAGTTCATTTTTTATTAACTTTTTGATATAATGACTAACTAAAGGGATCCATAGAATTATTTCTATCAATTTTAGCATGAAAATACATTTATAAATACAACTTTAAATATAAATCTGCGTGTCGAGTTATCAATATAGAAAAAAAATACCATATTCACATTCAGATATTTTCGTTCTGTTTTTATATTCAAGCCTCCGTAACATACAAACTATTAAGGTTACATATATGATTTTGACTAATTTGAAATTCTTATGGTATGACAATTAATTTGATACCAACCACTCCATAACTTCAAAGTACAAGTGTGTTTTTAGCCGTCCCAAACTTTAACCAACGTTTTCTCAGTTGCCGCTTTTTCACGTTTGCAACTTTGAAGAATTAAAAAAAAATAACTATAGCACCTAGAGACATAATTCTTTCACCAAAAGATAGCTTATGTTCTGTAGTATTAGGAACTACTCATAACTCCATATCGACAAAGTGGGACCTTTTCCCTAAAACTGTCACATATGAAAAAATACATATACCCATGAGTCAATATTTTATTGTCAGTACGATATTACGTCGGATTAATAATTGATAATAATCACCAAATTGAACATTTTAATAACCGATTTCAACCGATTTTTGTTGATATTTCATAAACTGCTTGACCGATTTTGATAAAATTTACATGGGACCATCTCGGAAGTATATACCCTATCAAATACGAAAAGAATTTTGTAAATCGGTCATATCTGTAAATTGATAACTCTATGTGAGAGATGAGGGATTCACGACAATTACCGAGGTTGGCCGAAGTGTTAACTGATTTTAATCGTACTGTACTTCTCATGAAGATAGCCATGAAAAGGTCCGTGTGAAGTACATCTGAAAGTTATTAATTTTGCCATTTTAGACGGGGAATAAGGAAGGTCAACGTTTTATCGACACTATAGATTAACATAATCGAATAAAATGAAAGAAAATTACGATATTTCATTGAAATTATTTGTTTGTTTACTTACTCTTCGTAAAGACAGTCAGCCATTTGACATTAAAAAGCCCGCCGTAATTGTAACCGCTAGTTGACGCTGTCATCGCGCACCCAGCGAATAGGCACCTACCAAACTTTATTTAGTACCTACTGTCATCGGGATATTTAAGTTAGGTACCTACACAGGCAGTTTCATGTTTTTCTTTCATGTTTCTGGTATGTTCAGAAAGAATAGGTAGGTAAGATTGCTTGATAGAATTATTAATGTAAGTATAAAATACGGTTCCCATATACCTGCTCGGAAATTTAAACAATATTGATGGTGTGCCGCAGCGCATGTGAATACCTATTTCTAGGAGGTACCTAATGATAATTAAATTTGACTAATAAATTTGAGAATAAATCGTTTTATCATCTGACCTTGTCTATTTATAAAATCATTTATAAGCGGTGTCAACCCTAGCGTCGTTTTGCCGGCACGTGCGGCCAACGACCCGCGCGTTCAAGGTCGCTCCATTGATAAATTGAGTAGGCATGAAAAGCGGTAGGTATTTGCGTTTTTATTCAGACATGTGTATCTGTTCGAAGAACTATTATATTAATCTGTGTTACCGTGCTGTATCTTCCGAGTCGCCAACTAATCCACCCGCCTAATGTGTCAAGTAGTTCACAGGTTACAAATACAAATCTAATAGTGCTAAAGAAAAACTCAACGATAAAATATACACGACGATATTACAAATTGCGGCAATATTACTTTAAATTTTTAATATGTGTGCTTTTCTCGTATTTATTTGGTGTAGATTTGAGTGTAGGTATTATGTTTTAAATTTGATATATTACATAGACGGCAAAATGAAATATATTTGTGTTTTAATTGTTTTTCTTGCATCTTGCATTTTCCTCGCTGTAGTGAGGTGAAAAGTTGTGTGTTCCACACGGCTGCAAAATTATTTGGCTTCTCGTGTCTTGAAAGCCTCGCTACGCTCAGCTTTCAATTTCAACACTCGGCCCAAATAACAACTTTGCAGCCTTGCATAACAAATAACTATTGTTAGTTATTAAAAATTATAATTATAAAAATATATTCATTAGTTTTCAATCTATGGTGGTTTAAAGTTAACTCGAAAATGGAGCATTTTAGTAAAATTTCTAAAAAATCTCAGAGAAAGTGTAAGAAATGTTATAGTGTGCTATATATTCGTGATCTACTCAATAAGCCCTTCCATTTGATACCCCACACGGCATGGCTTGATGACTTTTTTTAAAATTTGAATGCCATTTTTAATTGCCGGGGTGGGGGGAGGGTGACCACAAAACTGGTTGGCAACATTTGTTTGTAGGATGTCTGGGATCTATACAATATATATCAGAAGTCAGATTGAGGTCCGCTATTTTTGCAAACGGAACTCCACTGAGAGTCCGGTCTATTAACATTCAAGATTTACAATGAAGTAAACAAAAATGGCTCTTTATTGCGAACGATTCACCAATTATGAGTTTTCACCGCCATATTACCATAGACAAATGTTATGCGTTTTGTCGAATCACAGCTGGCCATCCGGAAATGGACGAATCACATTTATTTGTTATGTGTAATTGAAAACATTTGAGTGGCTGTGATTGGTACACCGGTGAGCATGCGCATTTCGACTATCGGGCCGGTTTTTGATTGTAACTTTGTATGAAGCTCGTGTTCTATGTTTTATTCGTTCGCTGGTCTTGGTCAAATTTTTTTGTCATCCTGTTCCAATCTTGACGAAATTGCTCTTCGGACCCTGCAGAACGGCCATTTTTCTGCAGTTTAGCTTTGATTATAGCCCAAATACGTTCGACGGGCCTAAGATTTGGGCAATTCGGGGCTTTCGGTACAAAGTTGATATTTTTTCTCTTCATACCACTGCAAAGTCTTGGACCCATAGTGACAAAATGCCAAATCGGGCCAAAATACAGTCGGAACACTGTGTCTTCTAACCATGGGCAAAAGTCGTTTATTAAGACATTCCTTTATATAAATATCTGCCGTCATCGTAGACGTAGTGATGAATGGAGTCGATTTGAGGCCACACTCGCAGATCGCCTGTCATACCATCATTTTCTTGCCAAATTTTTCAGTGAAAATCTAATAACAGATCTATCTTGAACTGTGTAATACTGCTGTCCCGGCAGAGATTTACGAGGGTGAATTGAAAAGTTTTGAGCCTAACCTTTAAAATAAAGACTTGAGTTTTTATATCAATTTTATTTCTCTACATAGTCTCCAAAACGATCTATACACTTTTGCCACCTTGCTTCCAACTTCATTATTCCTTGTAAAAAAAAATGAATCTTCAAGGTGATTGAAATATTCAGTCGCAGCTTCTTGCAAACGTAAAAATTCCGTCCTGCCAAGTGTTTTTTTAGGTTCGGGAAAAGATGATAATCAAAAGGGGCCAAGTCCGGCGAATAGGGTGGATGCGGCAACAATTCAAACCCACAGTTATGTATTTGTGCGACAGATTTCGCTGCAGTATGGACAGGAGCATTGTCTTGGTGGAACAACACTTTTATAGAAATCATACAAGGTCTTTTTATTTTAATTTCTTCATGCGTTGTAAGAGGATGCAATAGTAATCAGCATTTATGGTTTTACTCTTTTCATGATGACTCCTTTGCAATCCCAAAAAACTGAAGCCATTACCTTCTTCGCTGATACAATGGCCTTAGCTTTTTTAGGAGGTGGAGACCCTGACCTTTTCCATTGTTTGGATTGCACTTTTGACTCCGGTGTATTGTGGTGGACCCAAGTCTCGTCCATAGTTATAAAACGACCAAGAAAATCTTGTGGGTCGCAGATCCAAACAATCCTGTGACACTGTTTAGCGGGTGCGTTTATTTTCAGCTGAAAGCAAACTAGGTACCCACCTTGCAGAAACCTTAGAAAAACCTAGATCCTTAGTGATTATGTTTTGCGCTCGCTCATAGGAAATACCAATTGTCTCCGCTATCTCTGCAACTTTCAACCGCCTGTCATTCATAATCATATCTAGTATTTTATTGATATTTTCATCTGTAGAAGCCGTTATTGGTCTGCCATACCTAGGTTCATTTTTAACTGCTTCTCTGCCGCGTTTAAAATCTGCTACCCATCGTTTTACAGTGGCATATTATGATGGAGCAGATTACCCTAAAGTCTGGCACATGTCTTCAAAGATTTGCTTTGGCGTTAAGCCCTTTTTTTTGTAAGTATTTTATTACAGAACGGTGCTTAATTTTATCCATTCTAAAGAAAATCGCGAAGTAATTCGATCACTAAATTTGCAATTGTGACAGAAGAAAAACAAAAGATTTCTTAAAAGAATAGTCTTATAATTTTCGAACTCTTGATTTTACTGAGCTTTGCAGTTTTTCGCTTCGTTTAGGCTGCCTTTGCTTCTTGTAAGTCTTTAAATTGTTTCTCTGCTTTGCACGTTGGACCATACCAATAGATGTACCTAACATTTTAGCCAAATCCCGAAAAGAGGCCTCCTTGTTGTCCAAATTGGGGTTTGAAGGACCTGGTTTTCGGCCTGATTTCGGTTTGTCAACGAAAGTATAGTGTCGCCCGAACTTTTTGATCGCATTTTGGACTGCACCAACACTAACATTTTCAAGTTTCGCTAGCTAGACTGGTGGTTCAAATCAAAATTTTCAAGTCTAACGGCATATTGTGAGCCATTTTGGCAACATGACTTTTTTGAAGTAAAAAAGCCTGCTGAATTCGATTCTGGATGTTGCCAAGCCGAATTTTGCCCCCCTCCCCACATTTCCCACCTTTATACCTCAAAATATGTCCCTAATCACGGTTTTTACGGTTTTATACAAAAAGTATTACAGCTAGAAAAAAATGTCAAAGACAAGAATGATCTCTATAAAATTTCCTATAACATGGTGTATAAACTTTTTTAGTAGGCCTTATGGTTTGTGAGCAATATCTTCCCGAACTAAGTATTTATTTAAGTCTTGCGAGAGATCTTGAAACATTAGCTAAATGCTGTCTCCATGGCTATTTACATCCCGGATGGATCCCTGAGGGGCGGGAAAAGTCTAAGGTTTTCAGAGGCTATTCACCGAAACAGTAGAATATCCGCAAGTTCTTGAATCACTTGTGGATGCTCACCTCATTAATGATGGACTGGTGCTGTCATGGCCTTCGGGAACTAAAAGAAGCCCATACTTTCTGCGACTTGGCCTTTGCAGTGTGCTAACGCATAAAAACTATAAGTGTAGGGTTTCAAAGAGCGGACTCAGTGTTCGATAGGTATAGACTTCTGTTTCTTCATGTGTTCATTTTTAGGGTTCCGTACCCAAAGGGTGAAAACGGGACACTATTACTGAGACTTCGCTGTCCGTCCGTCCGTCCATCCGTCCGTTTGTCACCAGGCTGTATCTCAAGAACGGTGATAGCTAGAAAGTTGAAATTTTCACAGATGATGTATTTCTATTGCCGCTTAGTAGGCCTTGTGTTTCGTTTACTAATAAATATTTTATAAATGTAATTGGTTTGCAAAATAAATGTACTTTCTTCTTCTAAAAAAAAAAAGCACCCAAATATTCCGATAAACAACTTGAAGAAATACCTAGCAAGTGCAGGCGATTACGAAGAAACCATTTGGGTAAAGAAATATCAATAGTAATGGATGACGAAAAGTACTTCACATGCCTGGTAATGACGGATTTTACACAGCCGATAAAAGTACTGTTTCGGACAACGTTAAATTAAATGTAAACTCAAATTTGAAAAGAAGGTACTGGTCTAGGTCGTAATATCTGACAAAGGAATTTCAAAGGCAGTGATCAGAGATTCATCAGGACCAGCTATCACTGCCAAAATATATCAGCGGGAATGCTTGCCGATTGTGTGTCAATTTATAAATAAATACCATTCTGATGGAAAGTACATATTCTGGCCTGATCTAGCCAGCTCCCACTATGCAGCAAGTACCCAGAAGTGGCTGACGGAACGAGACATACATTTTGTACCCAAGGAGTCAAACCCCCCAAATGTCCCTAAAGCTCGTCCAATTGAGGATTTTTGGGCAATCCTGAGTAGACTGGATTATAGTGATGGATGGGAAGCAAAATCGCCAAAACAATTAAAACGCAGAATACAAAGCCAATTGACAAAAGTAAAGCTGGATGTGGTCCAAAGTATGAAGTATGATGAGAGGGGTTAAAACCAAGTTGCGAAAAATTGAAGATGGGGGTCCTTTTTGCATATTGTAGTTGGATATTGAAATACTAGTTTTAATGTATTATAATAAAATATAACTGTTTACACATATACTTACTAATTTTATAAAAAAAAAAATATTTATTTAAAATTCTCATTACTTTAAGCCAACCCGTTAAATAAATAAATAAATGTTATAAGACTGAGCATAATTTTTTTTACATTCATGTATGTCTCCGTTCGACTTTGGTGGCAACAGGTTATTAATTGCTAATTCTGCCTCCGCCCTCAATTCCGGTGGAGTACAACTAATTTCTTTGTCGCTGTTATCATTAGAACTCATTATGAAATTATATTTATAAATATCAACAACAAATATAAAAATACATGGCAAAAGTTTTTTTTATTTTCCCTCCAATCCCCCATAATGATTTTTTTTATGGAGGTTGGCCGTATTTCGCGTGTGTAGTGTTCCAATAGACCCTATAAGGGCCGTTATACACAACTTGATATTAAAAATTAAATTTCTATAATACATAAAATAAATGCAGAGGATTTTAAATATTGTCTATGGGCTCTGGTGACTTACGTATACAGTATTTTAAATTTATTCATCAACACATTGAATTATACAGATTTGTATTCATAATATCAGTTCGTGTGTACTAGGCATTAACGCGGATGGATATTGTTGGACCGGTGGCTGAATGGATAGCCACTAGAAAAAAAAAATCAGCTATTCATAAACACAGACGCCGTGTTTATATTAAAATTAAAAAAAAAAAATACTTCCCGGCTTAGGCCTTCAATTTTGTATGAAATTCCTTTACAGTTCTTTTGGATTGTTCCGCCCGAAACTTGACACTTCGAAGCCTGTTTTAACGCACGATATAACGATATTTCATTGCATGTTTGAGAAAAATAAGTTATGTAGTACCTAGACGCTCCAGTCGGCGAGGGACGCGCGTGTACCGGCTGTTCGCCACGGCACGGTGCCGTACCAACGCCGGTGCACGCGCGCCTCTGCGTCGACGGTGTGCCACCTACAATCAAAACTTTACGCATGTAGACATATTCCACTTGTCCACCGCTAGATATAGAAAAATCATTCTAGAAACCTTGTAAACATTTCACTTAACTAACTACAAATGTAACCTACCTAAAAGCGAGTATATAAAAAATATCAAAAAATGCTACTTAAACCCACGTGTCACTTAAAATTGATGCATAGTTCGTTTTCTATTGGGAAACAGTATGACATTTTGGAGTACAGCAATGCCATTTGGCACGGGTATTATACACGTCTACCTGAGCCCAAAACACCCGGTAGCCAGACTGAACACCGCGTCAGAAGGGGGGAGGGGGGGCTCAAAATACAGTGCTCCCGTCGTTCAGAAAAAAAAATCTGGCGGATTAGTTTGGACCTTTAAGTCAAGTTTGGTGGCGTTATCCGGTAACTAAATGATGCCCGATTCATTACCTGTGCCAGTTTTTTAGGGTCCCGTAGCAAAATATGACGCAATCCTTAAAATAATAAACTTTCAGTACTAACAAAATGTAAACAAACCCTTATATTTCATATTATTTGTATTAAACTTGGTATATAAAAAATACTATCCAATAGCCAATTTAATACAGATTCTAAAAACATTAACAATAAATATAAATTTGTCTATTTTCAATGAAAAATAAAATATTGAAAGTACTGCAACGTTCGTCAGCGCAGCGTAGGGAACGGCAAAAAGACCCGAATAGTAAAGTAAAATAAGTATTACTAACAAAAAAAACCAGTCAAGTGCGAGTTGAACTCGCGCATCGAGCGTTCCCTACAAATTTTAACCTTTCTCATCCCATCTTAACTGGTAGGACCCGGTTAAGTTAAGTTTGCACCTGGTACGTATGGCCTCGCATACAAATGAGGTGTAAACTTAATCCAAACGGGTAGTCCTCATATAACTTTTAAAAGCACATTTTTTTATGTTTTAATTAGAAATGTATAGTTTTCAGATAATTACCTGTACTGGTGGTATAAGACGACATTAGTCGCAAAATTTCATAGTTTTAAGTCAACGTAAAGTACCCTATATACTTTGATTCTCTTGAGAGTGGCGAAATATAAATATACGGCCGTATCTTTTTTTTTTTATTAATTTAGAAAATTGATTTTTTCACGACTTCAAGGGATTGTAGACTTGCGGTCCGTATGTGTGTCAAAACCCTTACCTCGGGAACGCGTGGAGATATCAAGTTGAAATTTAAACCATATACTCAAATCTACAATCCCTTGAAGTCGTGAAAAAATCAATTTTCTAAATTAATAAGAAAAAGAGATACGGCTGTACATTTATATTTCGCCACTCTCAAGAGAATCAAAGTATATAGGGTACTTTCCGTTGACCTAGAACTATGAAATTTAGCAACTAATGTCGTCTTATACCACCAGTACAGGTAATTATCTGAAAACTATACATTTCTAATTAAAACATAAAAAAATGTGCTTTCAAAAGTTATATGAGGACTACCCGTTTGGATTAAGTTTACACCTCATTTGTATGCGGGGCCATACGTACCAGGTGCAAACTTAACTTAACCGGGTCCTACTAGTTAAGATGGGATGAGAGAGGTTAAAATTTGTAGGGAACGCTCGATGCGCGAGTTCAACTCGCACTTGACTGGTTTTTTTTGTTAGTAATACTTATTTTACTTTACTATTCGGGTCTTTTTGCCGTTCCCTAGGCTGCGCTGACGACCGTTGCAGTACTTTCAATAATTTATTTTTCATTGAAAATAGACAAATTTATATTTATTGTTAATGTTTTTAGAATCTGTATTAAATTGGCTTTTGGATAGTATTTTTTATATACCAAGTTTAATACAAATAATATGAAAATATAAGGGTTTGTTTACATTTTGTTATTACTGAAAGTTTATTATTTTAAGGATTGCGTCATATTTTGCTACGGAACCCTAAAAAACTGGCACAGGTAATGAGTCGGGCATCATTTAGTTACCGGATAACGCCACCAAACTTGACTTAAAGGTCCAAACTAATCCGCCAGATTTTTTTTTCTGAACGACGGGAGCACTGTATTTTGAACCCCCCCTCCCCCCTTCTGACGCGGTGTTCAGTCTGGCTACCGGGTGTTTTGAGCTCAGGTAGACGTGTATAATACCCGTGCCAAATGGCATTGCTGTACTCAAAATTGTATACCTCTCCATACAAGCATTCCCAATAGAAAACGGACTAGCATTAGTTAATAAGTACCTAATATTTTGTAAGAGATATCATTAAGTTATGATTAAGAACTATCTACCTAATTAAGAACTATCCACCTAATTAATCTAAGTGTACAACAGTTTGATGTTTGACAACCGTTAACCGTTTCAAAGTACTCCGTGGATAATGTCGTTGATTGTACATAATAAATAAATAAATATACACCATGTTATAGGAAATTTTATAGAGGTCCTTTTCGTCCTTGACACTTTATTTCTAACTGTAATACTTTTTGTTTGGAACCGTAAAACCGTGATTAGGGACATATTTTGAGGTTAAAAGGGGGGGAACGGGGGAGGGGGGCAAAATTCGGCTTGGCAACATTCAGAATCGAATTCAGCAGGCTTTTATGGGCGCTCCGAGGACAGTGCCTGTTCCACTGCCACTTGGAACTTGCGTCCGCTCAGGAAGGACTTTATCACCGTTATGATTCTGCGTGGGGCCGTGGTGTTCAACAGTTTGTACAGCAGCCCCTCGTGCCATACCCTGTCGAACGCTTTTCCCATGTCGAGCATGACGGCCACAACATGCTCCTTCTTGTTGCTTGCATTGGCCATAAAGTGAAGCACGCGAGTGAGCTGTAGCGTTGCCTGAATCCGAACTGTTCCGAACGGGGCTCGACGTGGGGGAGAAGTTTCCCCAACAGGAGCCTCTCGAACACCTTGGAGAGGGTGCTGAGCAGAGTTATTAGCCTATAGCTCTCCGATCTTCGGCGGTCTTTGCCAGGTTTGGGCAGCATAACTACCCTCCCAGTCTTCCAAGTTTGCTGGCTGGGGGAGAAGAAGACCCCGTCTTCGTCTGCTCTTGCTGATGCCTCCGAAGTACCTCTCCAGGTGTTCTGTGATGCTCTGCTGGTGTTCTGCATTGTGCATCGGGTTAGGCCTAAATCTCTGCGCGATCCTCAGCCTTGTAGCGCGGAGTGTTGTCTATAGGGTCGTAGATTGGTCTTATTGCCTCAGGTTTTGTCGCTAGCTGTCTGCAGAGACGTTGAATGAAGGGGACATCACCCTCTTCAGACGCTAGGTGGCTCTCCCAACTCTCGGCCCTGTGTTCTGTGAGCGCTTTCTTGGTTTATATGATCATGGCGTTGAGCTCTGCCTTGATCGTCGGGCATCTTGTACCCTGCCATCTTCTGCGCAGGCGGCGCTGCTCCTCGATCATGTTCCTAATCCTCGCCGGGAGGGGCGTGTGCCTCTCTGTGGCGGGGATGGTGTGGGAGGCTGTTGATAGCGCCGCCTGTAGTCCAGCTGACCAGGTCTGCCGTTTTTTCCACTTCGTCAGCTGTGGAGACCGGAGTAGTGTGGCACGTGGTGGCCTCTTCTAGTTGTGTGAATGTCTCCCAGCTGACTCGGTGTTTGGGTCTCCTAATTTCCATTAATGGATCCATTTCGATACACATGAGGATTGGCCGGTGATCGGATGGTAGGTCCGGCAATGCCTCATGTGTACATCTGGCGTCAATTTGGCTGGCGATGCAGAAGTCGATGATGTCACCGGTCCCGTGCGTGTCGTGGTAGTCGGATGGCTCTTCGGGGCCGGTGATGTAGAGGTCCAATCTTCCGCTGCCTGCTTTATTACTCTCTCTGCTGCGCAGGTGCGGGAAGAGTGCCATTAGGAGTAAGCTAGTTACAGACAATTTATACCAATTCGTGTCCTTAGAGATTTATAGTCATAATAATAACATGTTTGATTTATAATAATAATAATAATCAATTAATAAGATACTACAAAATACAAATTAATAGTACATTACTGCAGAGGCCGCGAAATAGGGAATTGCTGGCCGAGTAGTAATAGATGGCCGAGTGACAACGAGGCCATCTAGAGATACGAGGCCGACAATCCCTGTTCGCGCCAAGGCTTGTATAGTGCTTTTCTCAAATAAATCCAAGGAAATAATACAAATGTTCAACTTAGATATTCATATATTTTTACTATTCCCACCAACTTTTAACTTTTTTCAAAATTTATTTTTTTAAGCTGTTCGGGATATTGTTTTTGCCACCAAATGTTAAGATGATTCTATTTATAAAAAAATGACAACACCTTATTAATTAGATATTGTTATATTTTTTAACAATAAACGTGATTCCTTGTTTATTTTATGGAATATCTGTTGTAATCTAATTTAATAATCTAGTTAAATATAAGAAATAAAACGTAAATATACATGCACAAACTACGTTTTTTTTTTATTGGCAGTATGCCATAGATTATCAATAAAAGAAATAAACCCCACTGAAACAAAAGACAATCTCTTTGTTGGCCACGACCAATAATTTTGTATGAAATTCCTTTATTGACCTCTAATTTGAAATTAGAACGAATCTTCAACAATTGCTATACAAAGACTTATTTCGCGTTCTATTAACACGATCATAAGAACGACATTTCCTTGGATGTTTGAGAAATAGTACATTACTGCAGAGGCCGCGAAATAGGGAATTATTGGCCGAGTAGTAATAGATGGCCGAGTGATAACGAGGCCATCTAGAGATACGAGGCCGATAATCCCTGTTCGCGCCGAGGCTTGTATAGTGCTTTTCTCAAATAAATCCAAGGAAATAATACAAATGTTCAACTTATATATTCATATAAAAACAAATTTATTTCAAATTTAATAAAAAAAAACAAATTTATTTTTTTAAGCTGTTCGGGTCAATGTTTTTGCCACCAAATGTTAAGATGATTCTATTTATTAAAAAATGACAACACCTTATTAATTAGATCTTGTTATATTTTTTAACAATAAACGTGATTCCTTGTTTATTTTATGGAATATCTGTTGTAATCTAATTTAATAATCTAGTTAAATATAAGAAATAAAACGTAAATATACATGCACAAACTACGTTTTTTTTTATTGGCAGTATGCCATAGATTATCAATAAAAGAAATAAACCCCACTGAAACAAAAGACAATCTCTTTGTTGGCCACGGCCAATAATTTTGTATGAAATTCCTTTATTGACCTCTAATTTGAAATTAGAACGAATCTTCAACAATTGCTATACAAAGACTTATTTCGCGTTCTATTACCACGATCATAAGAACGACATTTCCTTGGATGTTTGAGAAAAAGTATTTTTCAGTCCTATTCTTAACTATGTCACTAAACATTTTACGTCCGACACTAAGGTCCCTTTTCAAATACGTTAATCATTTAGTGTTTGCCGAACCAAAATTATAGGTTTTTGGTAAGAGTTTAATACTAAAGTGCTCTAAAAATTAAGACTATTAAAATTAAACATAAATTTATAGTCGATATCAGATGATATCACTAAATATTTTACCACCGACGATAAGGTTCCTTTTAGAAAATATAAAGTGGTTGTACCAACTTTTTACTAAACTTTATCTTGAATTTTTATATTAGTTCTGTTAATTTGGTCTCATTTGGCTATGTTTTAGCGTAGTAGATATATATGTTTGTTGATTTTGACTGTTTAATTAGATTTATAAACACAAAGCTATTTTTGTTAAAGTAAATAGTTTTTTTATAATAAACAACGTTGATTCAAATCGAAGTAGTTCTTATTGAGTGTCTAATTACATATAATATTTATTCCTTCTATAATATCTAATGGAAATACACTATAAATAGGAATTTAAGTAAAAAATCCATCAATATTATTTTTTAGTAAACTATACCAAAACAATAACAAAATTGTACTTGAAACCTGAAAGCCCATACAATCTACTCCTCAAATAGCATGTTATCTATGTAACTTCCAACAATAACATACTTTAATTGGGTGTATAAGTTTGAATTCAATTTTCTCATAATCACCTTTTCTGACTTTTGAGCTTCAATTATTTAAAAAAAATGTCTATTAATCCTACATGCATGTTTTTTACATGGTTCGATAGCTCAATGTATGTAGATTATGGGTATAAACATAACTCAATACCGACAGTAAGGTCCCTTCCCGCTGATAAGGCCACATATACAGTGTGTATATTTGATATAACCGCATACTTTACGGGGGCTTAGTATAGGCACTTATATTTATCCATAAATTATAAAAAAAATCAAACATATTTTTTTATATAAAATTTATCAGCAAGAAATGTACTTGTTTGTTGTTGTTTGTTTACACATAACATCGTGTTGTCACGACTGTCACTAGTAATTACTACTCCATACACCTCTGCTCAGAAAATTTTCAAAAATTAATTACGCTATGGTAGTTAACGCTAAGTTAATAATTGTTATAAATATCAGATTATAGCACTAAAATCTCCGTCTGGCTACAATATGCGGTTGTATCAAATATACACGCTGTATAATAAAGTACATATTTTTAAAGAGCTAGATAAATATCCTTTAAGGTAGTTTTTTCTTTACTTAAAATTCAGGATTTTCAAAGATACTATTAGTGGAGTAAAAAAATTACAAACCAATTTTGATAATGTTCGTCAATATTTTCCTTTTTTTTCTAGTAAACTATACATTAAATGTCTCAAAAATGAATTCTTTATGCCTGTTTTATCAGAAAATGACACCACTCTCGAGGTATTGGGTAAATAGAAGCTGATATGTTCTTTTTCCTGAAGCGCGGCAGCATGTAACTTTGACTGCCCCCCTTCCTACCCGCCAGGGGCTGGTGGCTGGCTACCGGGCTAAATTTGCTTAGTTTTACGTATATTACATATGTGCCAAGTGAATTCATACGATACCAAAATTTGCACCTTGTGACACTAGTATAATAACACTTCTTCAACAATAATGACATTAATTTATTTTTAAAAATGTTTATAGCACCGATTGTTTTAAGCGAAATAGGCAGTTTATTGAAAAAAATGATAGCCTGATACTGAGCGCTGTGACTCAACACTAAGTTTGGGCTGTAGTAGACATTTCAAGTATTTCCTTCTTGTACTTTCCCGTATTTCCTTGTCTTCGACTGTTTCAATCTTGAACAAATTTCCCACGAGATCCGTAACTAGGACCAAGATGTACAAACAGGGAACAGTAAGTATTTGTAGCCTCTTGAAACACATGATTCAGATTGTGGTATGCGCACTATTATTCTTATTGCACGTTTTTGTACAATACAGGCCCTTTTCATATTATACTCCTATGAGTACCCCAAAATTTAACACTGTAACGAAGCTTAGACGCAACAAGTGCATAGTAAACTAGTTTGAGGTGAGCAACATCTAAGACCTCTCTCAAGCTTCGTAGAGCATAACAGGCCGAGCTGATGCTGTTCTCAATGTGTTCTAACTCGTGCTTCCAATTGAGTAACGAGTCAACATACACCCCAAGGAATTTTACCACCTGCAGACTCTGTATTTCTTGACTATTAAGCGTGGCTTGCAGTGTTTCCTGTGTCTTGGATGTTGATTTGAACAGCATAGTACATGTTTTACTAATGGTAATTTGTAAATGATTCGCTTTAAACCATGTATCGAAAAGATTCAGAACGCTAATAGTTTTTGTTTGTAGTTCTGATATATTACTTGCAGATATGATCGCGTTGGTGTCATCTGCATATACTACCAAATTAACATCAGGCATTACATTATTTACAATATCGATTAAATCATTCAAAAATACGTTAAAGAAAATTGGTCCCAAAATGGATCCCTGCGGCACTCCTCTACGTATTCTGACGAGTTTTGACTTTATGACAGTTTCGCAGTTGTCAACTATGTCTTTTAATTCTACCACTTGAGTTCTATTTTGAAGTAATGATTTAAAGATATCCAGCGCCTCGTCTCTTACGCCACAGAAATACAACTTATTCAATAGAACTGTATCCTCTACTAAGTCAAATGCCGAGCTGAGGTCCAGAAAGATCCCGGCCACCTTCAGCTTTTCATTAAGTCTGTTAGTTACCGCATTGATTAGCTCATCAATGGCTTGAGTAGTACTTTTGTGCCTTTGATACCTAAACTGCTTATCATCCAAAATATTGTGGCAATATTGTTGTGAGCCGTTTTTTAAGCAATTTCTCGAATATTTTGGATAATGTTGGTAACAAAGATATAGGTCTATTTTTACATCTTTATGATCACCTTTTTTATATATTGGTACAATCCTTGCAACTTTTAATTGATCCGGAAAACATCACAATTAAATAAAACGGTATTTAGAATAACCACATTTCTGGAATAATGATTTCGTTTCTTAGTCCTCATATAAAATAAAAGTGGTATGATTTATTCACGATACTTTTCTTTTCAATAACGAGTATAAGAATGTACTTTTATTCAAACCGATTTAAATAAGAATAAAAATTCAGTATTTATTCTTATTCCAAGTTAATTTTTGCCCAACTCTGTGTATGAGGCAGAAGACCACAGTCACAGTCCTTCACATATGTGCTTAAGACGTATTAAGTGCTGTAACGAGTCTTTACAGCTCCAATATCTTCAGTCATGTGTTAGGTGTCGAATCATAGGCCTTTTAATCAATCACGGCAGTCGAAACAGTCGTCCGGAGGCAAGAAAGATACTCGTGTTGCCACTGGTAGTCATATAGAGATCGCTGGCTCAATATTTCCATGGTTCTATGTTTCACTTTTCACACGTAAGTTCAAAGTCAAACATTTATTGCACGTACAAATTTGAACATTGTCATACTGACATGAAGGCCGTAAAGTTTAAATTTAAATACTCTGAAAATTTAACATAGAACCCTGTAATATTAGGATAGCGAGATATTGATCAAACGGCAATATACAAATATTTAAATATAGAAAAAGTCGATGTGAAAATGCTTGATAATATATACCTTGAGCTGACCATGTCGGATCGCGCCACATTTGTTCAGGATTCAGCTGCAAAGGAGGAAGGTGCGGTGGACCCTTGCTGTCCCCACCAGCTCCTGGCCCCTTATCCCATAATTTCTTTGCAGCAGGTGCAATCTACGAAGTAAAAAATATATGTATATATGACTTGCGTTTATGCCCGTGACGTCTGTAATTAGATAATATTAATAATTTAATTATTTTACTTTAACCCTTTGACCGCCACAGTCGGCTGTGGCCGTCAACAAAAAATCGTGCCCCTGACGCCACGTCGGCCACAGCCGTCCACATTTCAATGATCAAAAACTTTGTAATTCTAACCGCTACAACTATTTTTCAATCCCTGTTGATTTTGGGGCACATCTTTTTTTTTTACTCTGGCGTCAGTGGCACGGTAAATTGCTAGACCGCTTGGCGGTCAATAGGTTAACGCAAAGTGGGTATTGATGGAATTATAGAGTATCGTCATCTACGTATCGCCAAATCATAATGCGGTTCCGTGTATTTTTAATGAATTTTCATCACATTAGCTCGTAAAAGATGTTATGCAAGTGTACTGAAGGGCAAAGGCCAATATTGTTCCGGCGGGTTAATGGAGGGGAGTTATGGTTTTAGTTTAATAGTATATTGTGTCATAAGTCATAAGGGTAGTAAGTAGGGGATTACTAACGAAGGTCTATTAGAAGCCCGACGCCGAAGGCGGAGGTCTTTTAATGTCCTAAGTTTGTAATCCCCTTACTACCCGCCTTACACACAATATTTTTCATCACATTTTGGAGTAAATAACAAATACATAAGCAAAAAATAAACATTAAACGATAACGATTGACAACCAACTTTTTTCTGTATACATTTTTTTAATTTACTATAAGCACTGGCAAAACGGCGATCAGCTTAAAATAGAAAAAAAATATACACAGTATCTTACCATCTATTATTAAACAAATAACATTTAACAATATTATGCAGCAATAATTAACCGCGTAATATTATAAAACTTAAATATGAACAGTAAGTTTGTTACAAAACTAAATAGTTTCTAACCAATAATTTTATAACTTTTTTTCCTTTTTTTGTGTCGTCTACCACAGATAATGCTAAGAACTGCGTTTCGTTTAAGTAGAAACTTGACAGGCTATACTGCCAGATAGTACCTAACGATAATTCAAAATTTAATTTAATAAAATTATTGCAAAATACACATAAATAATTGTAAAACATAAATATTAATGCAGTTACATATACCGTATTAATTCAATACACAATAAAATTTGCTGGTAGGCAAGTTTTGTTGATACAACAAAAAACCGTGGCTGGATTGAAACCTCCTTAGTCTGAAGTAATCTGCGAGTGCGTACTATATTTTTAAAACTAAAACCATAACTCCCGAGGGAGTTATGTCAATTTAATTCATAACTCCCGCGGGAACTATATAGGCCTTAGTCCTTCAGTACACCCGCATGTAATACCATCTTTTACGAGCAAATGTGATGAAAAAAATATAATACGCACTCGTACATTACTTCAGACTAAGGTTTCAATCCCGCCCAGTTTTTGTTGTATTAGCAAAACTTTTACTACGGACAAAATGTTATTGTGTGTTGCATCGTTTTAAGATTATTTAAATGTATTTGGGAATTATTTTATTAAATAAAATTTTTACTTATTTTCATAATAATTGTACCTTGGCGTCAAAATGTTTCACCATTGCCTTAAATTGCAAATTGTGGCAGATTTTTTTATTCTTAACATTTTTATTTGCCATAAAGGTTGATTGTGTGCGTGTGAATTGAGTGAGCAATCAATCCTCACACAATCAGCACACTTTCGAAAACCCGATTTCTGATGAAAAAAACTGAAGATTTAAACTGCTATATATGGGTATAGATAAGTAAAATTAATATGAGAGTGTAAAATACAAAACAAACCACTAACGTGGCAGGTGTTTGGATACTTAATTTTTGTAAGTACTCCTCAGTCCACATATAATAAGTAAGTTAAAAATGTAAATATCTTAAGATCTGTAGTCTCACAGAAACTGTAAATTAGTTCAACTTGTAGTAAAATATTTTACTAAATATGCACCATCTAATATTTTATATTCGTTGTCTGTTTTTAAAGATATTCAAATATAATTTGTCTAATGTAAATACACGGTGATCAATCCAAATGGGTCAGTAGGGAGAAAACGAAAACTATAAGAGATAGGGAAATTTGTTCTTAAGAACCATGGCTTCGATTTTAGATTTATTAAAAACTGCATTAATTTAGTTTTTCGTATATCGCATGCATAACCAGGAATCGAACTCGGTTAAAATTGAAAAAGAGGAGAAAAAAATGAAGATGTCAATCGATCCTATTTTTTATTGGCAACAAATTTCTGTATCAGAGTACATACATTTAGAGTGCTCTAAGAGTCAGAAAACGCTCCATACAAATATGCTTGCTGTGTATGGAAATAGTAGTTTTTGATGCAAGTGTGGAAAGTGTGTCATTTTGAACGAGTCCCGAGGAGTCTTGGCCTGAGCCGCAAGGCGAGGGTCAAGACTCGGGACGAGTTAAAATGACACTTCCACACGTGTACCAAACAACGTTTTTGATACATTTGCGAAAAAATGCAATAATACAAATTTAAAACAGTAATTGAAAGGGGCAATCTATATATATATTACGCGAGGCCGATTTTTGTACATACCATCAGATCTACAGTTATGGTCCGATTTTGATAAATGATATGTCATTAGATTCGTCTCATGCTGGAGAGGTGCATAAAACTCGTGGAATTTTAATTTTTTCCTGAAAAGGTACTGAAAAATGGTTTTGAAAAAACTACTGTGCGCTAACCACGTGACTTTGACCACGTGACCTGTGATCCCTATTTTGACATAAGATGACTAAATAATAATAAGCATGATTACGTAACACACCTGTAGTAAGTTGTTCAGCATGATGAAATATTATTTTTGAGTCGGCAACATAATATCCGCAACACTTAAAACATGTACGAATATGCAAAAATAATTTTACAGTTTGTTGACAATGAATGACAGTAACCATATTCTGACAACTTTTAATGTCTTTTTTATTGGGGGCTATTATGTCAATGCTCTAAATTGCCAGGTTGTTTATCGTTTTAAAATGTTGATATGGAAACTTTTTTCGCATACCTGTTAAAAATGTGGAGAAAAAATCCGGTTAAGTGCGAGTTGGACTGGTGCTCAAAAGACTAGAAAAACTGACCGTCATTCAAGAATAGATTATTTCTATAGGCGAGTTTTACTAAATCTAAATCAAAGCAGAAAAAAATTAGTAAAACTAATTTAAACGTCATTCAAATAAGTAAATTTATGGTAGATTATTATAAATATGATTATATAAGTCCAGCAAAAAAATAATTCCAAGGAAAATGGCATGAGTTATGGTAAATTAAATGGTATTTTACAAGAAGAAACTTAGTCCTTCCGCTTGCATGTCGACGGGATGGGAAATGTGGTCGAGTTGAGAATATGGATGACTTATTGACAAGACAATGTAGCTAAGTTGGGAATGTATCTACATTGGTAATATGGATGAGTTGGTAAAATATACAGTAATGGTAATATGTGCAGTGTATTAGCTGTTGGTTCTCCTAAATAAATAAATAAATAAAATGGACGAGTTGGAAATGTGGACGAGTTGGGAATATGGACGAGTTGGGAATGTGGATGAGTTGGCAAAATAAACAAGTTGGGAACATGGACGAGTGGGCAATGTGGACGAGTTGAGAATATGGACGAGTTGGGAATGTGGATGAGTTGGCAAAATGAACAAGTTGGGAACACGGACGAGTGGGCAATGTGGACGAGTTGAGAATATGGACGAGTTGGCAATGAAGACGACTTGGTAATACGGACGAGTTGGTGATATGGAAGATTTGGCAATAAAGACGAGCTGATAATAAGGACAAGTTGGTATTGTAGACGAGTTGGGTGTATGGACGAGTTGGAAATGTGGACGAGTTAGCAATATGGATGAGTTGCCATTGTGGACGAGTTGGGAATATGGATGAGTTGGCAATAAAGACAAGTTGGTAATATGAACGAGGTGGCAATGTAGATGAGGATTTGGCATTGTGTACGAGTTGGGAATGTGGACGAGTTGGGAATGTGGACGAGTTGGGAATATGGACGAGTTGGAAATGTGGACGAGTTGTATTTGTGGACGAGGTGGCATTGTGGACGAATTGGGAATATGGACGAGTTGCCAATGGAGACGAATTGATATCTATAAACGTTTTTTACTCTATATTTCATACAATTGAGTTTTTGTAACATTTTTTATTATCAATATTGTGAAATATTTACGATTATAAATGAATACATAAACAGTTACGCACTCCATGATTTCCTTTTTAAAACCTGCGTAGTGAGAGACCAAATCTGTCGTTTCGATTCATGTGCTATTTCTGGAAATTGATATTAGAAATCGATCAAATCGATAAATTGATGTCCTGAAGAAAGAACAACAAATAAAAATTCACCAATTTTATGTTCGGTCCTATGAAAATATGTCAATTATTTTTTTAAGATATGGGACTATTGTAATGAATTATATTTTTCCATAAATCGAATAATATGCATTTTATTTGTGAAACAGATCAGCAGATCACATGTCATTAATGCACAAGTTATTTTTACAA
The DNA here is from genome assembly GCA_932273695.1 of Apotomis betuletana. Classification (NCBI taxonomy): domain Eukaryota; kingdom Metazoa; phylum Arthropoda; class Insecta; order Lepidoptera; family Tortricidae; genus Apotomis; species Apotomis betuletana. The sequence goes on from OW026298.1 coordinate 36,951,465, forward strand.
AAGAGTTGAAAAAATTGTCACGATGAAGCTGGCAGTTGGCTATCAGGCCTGCCTCTAGCCTGGCATGTTTTAACGTTTTTAGGGTTCCGTACCCAAAGGGTAAAAACGGGACGGGACCGGGACTTCGCTGTCCGTCCGTCCGTCTGTCACCAGGCTGTATCTCAAGAACGGTGATAGCTAGACGGTTGAAATTTTCACAGACGATGTATTTCTATTGCCGCTATAACAACAAATACTAAAAATAAAATAAAATAAATATTTAAGGGGGGCTCCCATACAACAAACAGGATTGGTTGCGTTAACTTTGCACCTCATTTGTATGGGGCGATGTACATACCAGGTGCAAACTTAACCACTTAAGGATGGAAAAAGTTTGTACGGAACCCTCGGTGCGCGAGTCTGACTCGTACTTGACCGGTTTTTTAAAACATCATTTTAATGTGTTTTTTTACAGTATTAATTTATTCTTCGTTCCCCAAAAACTTCTTATCGATAAAGTAGTTATTTTCTGTAACACTACCGGATTTCCATATTCTAGCGGCGGCGGTTCGACGCCGCAACGGGTCTCTAGTTATATTTATTTCTGTCTGATAATAATTAAAAGTACCTACAATTTTTAGAGCAATTGTGAAGGGTCGCATTTAAGGCCTTTGCTGGTAAGTTTAAAGTTTTATTCAAGTTGTTAATAATTCTCTTTTTCTCGTTTCCAGCCAATAAAATGTTCATAGACGGCATCGGTAATGTAATTTTTCTTTCGATTTTGCGGGTAAAATACTCTCACTTGCAATTTTTGCCTTGGCTCGTATATAGGTAAACTTTATTTTATAAATCTTACGTGTGATTTACACATAATTAAAACAATCTTGAATGAAAAAGAAAGTTTTACTTTTAATTGTAATATTTTTTTCAAGATGGCGTCGGCTGTCATCGTTCAGCCAAATCAAAAGAAATAGTTTTAATATTTCAGAAGAGACATGATAATTTTACACAGTAATTTAATTGATTCCAAACAATAAACATCGTGAATCTGTTTTTAGTTCTTTACGTTTCATACAATTGTAAATAAATATAATATTATTTAATACACATTAATAGCGATCATTCATAATTACTATGAATTTATAAAGCAGCGCGTGGGTCACGCTTAATACTGTATTTTCTAATTTGTGACAATACTTTTCTTTTTAATTTTGTTAGGTCACGCATAATACTCATTTGCTCATTAAACAATAGTCACTCAGACAAATTATTATAACCGTTTTTGAATCTTTTTAATAGATAACCCTTTGATTGATCCAATATGCAATTTAAATATTTTAAGCATAATTATAAGATATACACTTGCAATGCTGTATGACGTAATAAATAAAGTCGGAAAGTGGTTGACTTTTGTTTGGATGTATGAGACATGACGTGTTAGTACAACAGAAAATTAAAAAAAAATTGAAAGGTAAAAAGCACTAGTTCGAAATATCCAACTTTTCGCACGATTTGCAGCTACGAAAAGTACCACTTTTTGAGCAACTGTATTAAAAAATAACTTTTTCCTTTTTGACCATGATAATTTCCGTTTAGGTTCATAGTTGTCATACAATTATTGTTTTGTTGAATTATGAGGATATTAGAAACAATTTCATATGTGCTTTTGGATAAAAAAAAAAACATAACATGTTCGTACCTTAAAGGAATGTCACTCTTTAACAACGATTTCTGATTCTTAGAGCACTCTAAATGTATGTAGTCCCATAAAGACATTTGATCTCAATAAAAAAAAATAGGATCGATTGACATCATAATTTTTTAATTTCGTCTATACTGAATTTCGACCGGGTTCGATTCCGGGTTATGCATGAGATATACGAAAACAATTTGAATGCAGCTTTTAATAAATCTAAAATCGAAGCCATGGTTCTTAAGAACAGATTTCCCTATCTCTTATAGTTTTCGTTTTCTCCCTACTGACCCATTTGGATTGATCACCCGGTATATCATTTGGGTTGACCACACTTCATTATATTAGTCAGTCAGTAGTATCGAATCTCACATAGATGATAAAAAGTGTGCTGTGTGTTACTTGGGATGATTATTATTTATACTTTGAATTGTATATTTCCAGGCTAATCAGTAACCTTCGAAACTGGAGGATACTTTTCTAAATACATCGAGGGTTTCATGCTATAGGGGCGTATGCGCAAAAATGCGATTTTTCGTTTTTAAGGGCATCGTATTCATCCTGTAACGATACATCGGGTCAATTTTTTTCATAAATTTTATCGTAATTATAAGTTATTTAAAATAAATAAAGTACGTTTTGGCGTATCATTGTAGGTCATAATTTTTTATCGATCCAAAGAGGCGTACTGTAGGCGTAAGCGCAATAATGTAATGGAATCCCATAATATGATCGGAGTATAATGAAATAATGAACTTTATTCTGCTAAGTAGGCCACAAGGGCACTTTTACATGTCTGAGTCTACCGGCATTTCACAAGAGGAAACCACTGTTGAGAAGAAACGCCGAAAGAAACTCAACAGTATGTAATTTTTTCATAAAGGATAAGTACTTAACTATTACAGTAATATGAACTTAACTATACGTAGTTCTGGAAGAAAACATATTAAAAGTGTATTCTAAGATATAAATGAGGACTAGTGTAAGGATAAAATATAGAAACTACAAGAAAGTATGACGGTTTAACACAATTTATGTACGTTTGATATGTTTTCTTATTAGAACTGTGTCCCTTAAACTAGTCAGGTACAATCAGGCGGGGCGCACTCCGCGATAAACTTTTCCCGCTACAAGTACATGCCGGTGGCCTCATGCATGGGGACTATTCAGTGGCTGCCACGCTGTGTCTCGGAACGCACGTACACGAAATTCGCGCGCACGCTCTTCCGATTTATGTACGTCGCAAGTGAACGTTCCTCATTCATCTGTTGATACCAGTGTTATATTATAATATAAAGTGTTTGAATGAGTAAAAAGACAGCGAAAAGATATTGTATCGCAGCGGGTTGTAGGAACAATGATCCCGCTTCGATTGTAGTAGATCGCATTCAATTTTTCTTTCTTAATTTACCTTTGTGTCATTATTTATAAAAATAAAAAATGTGGTATTACCACATAAAAAAATATGAATCGATAAAAAGATTCTATACAAATATATAATAAGTAGTTACTGAATAATAATAAAAAAACATATTGCAGGTGTATCTACTTCCATATTTAACACTGGTTACTCAGATCAATTTTAATTGTTAAGTACTTATGTAATTTTGAATTGATTATTTACTGATATTTGTCAATTTAAATTCTAGTAAAATAAGTATGTCTACTACTAAATCAACAATCATAGAGGTTTTTATAATAATATTTGATATGAAGTTTGTAAAATTACTAGTAATGAATAAACGATTGAGTGATAGTTTGATAAGTAAGTATATAAAATATATAAATAATGAGTTAAAAGAAATGTATTGGAAGTGATCCCTAATAGGGATAAGTTCGCCTTTGTACATGTTTTATTTGTTACTAGCGACCCGCCCGGCTTCGCACGGCACGGCACGGTGCGTCCGTGCGTATTTTTAAAGATCGAAGCATACATAGGGGCAGACAGACAGACGAGGAAACGACTTTGTTTTATACTAGGTGTGTAGTGATGAATATATATATGAATAAATAAATAAATATCGGACAACTAAGCAAAAACAAAATGAAGCTCAAGAATTTAATTGCATGTTAAGGTAACGCATTCGTTGCATTATTTTATTATATTATACGTATTAAAATGTTTAAAAATAAAGCTAAAATGTTTTGCAGCCTGGTGGTGGATTCAATTCGTCCAAATTCTGAGATTGATTACTTTATAGTTGAATAATGAAATAATTAATATAATGTATGAAGAATATAAATATATTGCTCTCTATATTGAATGCAAGAAATAAATAGGAAATACATTTTTATTTTTAGTCGTTGACAGCCCTCGCTCTCGGCGACGCGGCAAGCGAGCCAATTCATTTTCACCGTTGGCACGCAGCTTTAACGTTCCGTTTGGCTTGCGCTGGGGACGACGACTTTAGAAGGGCCATAAATCATATTTTTTTGGCTAAAAAAAGCGGCTTTTGTAAAGATCAAAGTAGTGTGCCTTCTGTACTTGTACTATTATCTATTCTGTGGTACAATCTAAGGAGTCAGTTACTCGGTGTCTGGTTCAGGCCATGCATTTTTGTCTGTCAGATAGTCCTCTACTGTATAATATGCTTTTGACAATAGAGATTTTTTTAAATTATGTTTTGAGATGGAAACGCTAATTTTAAAATATGATCAGGTAACTTGTTATAAAAATGAATACATTGTCCTAAAAATGATTTATATACTTTACGAACACGAAACTTTCTAATAGCAATTTTATTTTTATTTCTAGTATTAAAATTGTGGACATCGGAATTTTTGTAAATGAATCTAGGTTCTTAATAACATACATAATACTCTCATAAATATATTGGGACGCTACAGTTAAGATGTTTATATAAAGGCGTATATGTTCATAAGTCTATTACCCGATTGTGTGATTTACCAAAAATTGTCGCACAGGCCTCATATACCGTCGCACCATATGGGCGCAAAGTCCTTGAACGTCACACCTTTCTCCGAAAAACATCTCTAACTGGTAGGTTTCTAAGGAACCATCCTGCTCGTATCCCAGGTGGATTCGATTCAATATCCAAATCATAAATGCTCGATGTCATCCAAAGGACGAACCCACTTAGCATGAATCGCACTATCGCACATAATATGCGACTAGACTAGGTCCAACTTAGTTAAAAACAGAGGTTCCCAAGAAATATGGGGCAGGGGGGCGCTGAAGAAATAGATAAACAGGCGTCTTTACATATACCATTATGGATTGCTACCATCAGGCATAATTATCCATCTCAGACAGCTGCGGGGACAAAGCTAACTAGTCAAGCTGGAGAAGTTTAGGATAAGCAGAAAAAAGACGAGGAAACTCAATACAACAATGAACATTGAGCACGGGCACAAATTAGTCAAGTCCAAACTAAGTCTCCTCTACAAACAGGTAACTGCAGTTTTAGGATCCCTACACAAGCCAGATAATACCTTCACCAGCTCAGCGGCGGAAGAAACAACCCTCGTACAGACTCACTTCTCGGGCTGGGTGGATAAGGAGAATACTCCAACGGAGAGAGAATGGCGACAAAAAATACAGAGGGCTTTCAACTGCTTGACTCATACAAATCACCAGAACCGAACGGAATAGAAGGGAAGAGAGATAATTATCAAGATATTTACTATTGTTTTGGCTGCCTGCGTACTGCGTAGACAAGTCAAAGTAATTGTCATACAAAACCAGGCAGAAACCTTCTACTCAGGCGTTAGATTCTTCAGTGAAAATTAATCAGTTTTTTGCTTAAGCACTTGCAACATAAAGTATTCTGCAAAATACTAAAAACAAGCCTGTGCCTTACACTTAGGCACATTCATAGACATTGAGGGACGTCGACGCCAACGACAGGATAAAATTCACCAGCATAAAAGCGGCACTGGTAGGAGCCGGAATGAAAGAGATTAATCGGCATCGAAACTGGTGAAGCCAAAACTGGTGCACTCAAAAAGGCAGTGGTAGCAAAGTAAGAACCCTCGAAGCTAGCTCACCACTTTTGTGGAATCATCGCCACACTAAACGAACATCACTATTACACAGTCATCATATCCTGCGACATAGTAATACTAACGAGCGGTAATCACAAGGGTATGTGAATGTGACTTCACCCGCTCTACACTGGCTGTCTAACAAACTGACAGTTTATTCGAAAACACTTAACTGGTAATGTTCGCTAACAGATGCTTTGTGGTAACTTACCTAAAATGATCAATACAGAGCTCTAATTTGTCGAGCAAGGTAAATAAAAAAAACGTAGCATGCCCGGCATAATAAGTTTTAATTAAGAACAAAACTATTCACCGTTGAAGCTAAACTACAATCACTTCAGAGGTTGATTTGCTTGACAGCCACGGGAAAACAGAACCTCAGGAGAGCAGCTAAGGTATCCTCGAGTGAACAAATAGTGGGCAAAACATCAACCGATTTCCGTAGTCTATCTATAAGATAGAATACGGAAATCGGTTGATGTTTTACCTCGTCAGCAACATCAAGGGTCTCCTAGAATTGGGCTTTCTGATGGAGTTGGGTTTGCAAAAGTAGTGTCATCAACTCGCCACGGCGTACGGTTTTTAGAAGTATGCTTTGTTTTTGTAGAAGACTGTCATGTTATCACATTACAAACTAGTTACTAGAACCTATTAAGATTTCGTAAACTCCGAGTGGGCACCTCAACTGCTTGGAGTTCGCAAGAAGTCACCTTTAACGACTTTATGACTGCTGCTCTAGGCAAAGACCGACGGGTAGACAGAGAGACTTTATTTAGTACTGAAGTGCTCAGTTAATAATCGTTCGAGATGGTCAGCCGACTGGAGATCGACATCTGCCGTCATTACTTAACATCCCAGAATGTCGCCGATTCAAGAGCGGCGCTGGGTCATAAGTTCTTCTAAAAAGTTATAATCAAGGAAACGAATAATTTAATCAGTGAAATGTATATTCTTTCTTTACTAAATGCTTGAATTTGTCTTAGATCACCACTATACGACCACACTCAAAAGCACTGTTTTTAGTCGGGCGAAACAGGCGTAAAAAAATCAGAAAAAATTGAAGGGGATTCGTAGTCCTATTTGTTATGAAAAAAAGCTGCACTCTGTGATGGAAGCAAGCCGTTTTGCACAGTGATAATATAGACCAAAATAAATGATTTCACTCGAGGCGAAATTAGTTTCACCCCTTAGGAACACAGATGGCGCCACTTATTCAAAAAATGTTTAAAAAATTCTAAATCCTGAACGGATACTCCGATTTTGACGTAAGAGGTGCCAATCGGCAGATAATAACCCAATTTAACATGAAAAAAATTAAAATCACGTAGAAAATAATTTTGGATACCTAAGAAATAATGTTTTCTGAAAAAAATATTTAATATTTGTGATTTTTGGAATTTTACTCGTAAAAATGTATGTACATGGTACTTTTTTTATTTATTTATATTAATACACAACTAATTTTACATTTACGAAAAAAACCGCATATCATTAGCTCGTATAGTTCCAAAGTTATTGAAGAATACAGACATGGCGCCGCTGGGTCGAAAAATCTTATAAAAAATCTAAAACCTCAACGGATTTTCCGATTTTGATAATTAAGGTGCTAATCAACAGATAATTACTTAAATTAGTTTCAAAAAATAAAATAAACATTCAAATAGGCAAAAAGTAATAATATTTCCAAAAAAACATACATTTTGATAAAATGTATATTTTTTTGGGGGCTTTTATGTAATTTCAAATAAAAAAATCTATGAATATGGCTTTATTTTACTTATGTATATTATAACACTATTAGGTAATTGATCGTTTAATAAAAAACCGCATATCGAGAACTTGTACAGTTCCAAAGGTATTGAAGATTTTACTATAGGGTGCCGGTGCGATGTTGCCGCCGCACGTGCAACTTATATGTACATGTATCTAGAAAAGTATTCTCCCGTTTCGAAGGTACTGATTACCCTGAAAATATAACCACAATTGAAAGTACAAATAATAATCATCCCAAGTAGCACACAACACACTTATATCCCTTGTACAGCTTAAATTAGAGTTTCAACGGGTGAATAGGCTCCTATACAACCTGTTTGCTAATATCACAAGTATATTAGATGCTAAATAGCATTTCTGAATCAATATTTTACTTACTTTACGTTTTATTTTCACTTTCTTTGCAGGCTTTGCATTGTAACGTGCAAGTTAGGCCGTCGCATCATAAAAAAACAACAACGCATTATGCCACAGCCCAATTTGTATCCATAATGTTCAAGGAGTTTCCAAATTGAACTAACCTTCAACTATTGTGGACCCCACCTACCTTTGATGCCGTTTCATTCCCAAAAAGAAGGACTTGGGACTCGATATTTCCAAATTAAAACGTGAACCCAAATTTGGTTTGCATGAAACGGTATTCAATGGCAGCTGAAATAGATGGAAGGTATCTCACAAGCTTGTTTAGTTTAGTGTTTTTTAGTTTAAACAGATCTTTTCGAATCGCATTAACAGTAATAATATATGCTCTGTTGGAGCATCGTATAGCCTGCATGTGAATCTGGGACCAACAACGTTACGATTAATTGAGTTGAGAACCAATTAATGACATTAATATAGTGATTGAATCTTACACGATTTTCACACATTATATTAAAATAATAAAACGGGACTGAATTGCGGTAAATAAACATTTTTGAACTCGGTTAAATCCCGTTTTGTTATAATAATGAATGACATTAATTATGTAAACACACCCTAAAATAAAGAAACAAAAATGGCCCTAAGTAATCGTTTCACATGAGCCGTTACGTATCGAGAGAGAATTTCTATAGATAGATGTACTTGCAAAAGCAGTAGTTATTTTAGGGTATAACATGCAAGTTTTAAAACAGGTCTCGTTTCTTATTGTATTAAAATTAGACGTCTTGTCATACTCTGTGAAAGCCTTGAAGTGCAGTCATCATTTCATTACTTAAAGTAACTACTTCAGCTGCCATTGAACAACATGTTCTGCGTGTAGCGTTTCAAGCGAGCCAAATGTGAAATAAACGTCTTAATTTGGATATATCCTGTCCCAAGTCCTTTCTTTTTGGGAATGGAATGGCGTTGGAAGCAGGTTGCAGGTGCGATCCACAATAGAACAGTTAGTATGGGTGCAAATCGAACTATAGAAAAATGCGTTGTTGCAGCCGATGCAACGGCCTAACATGCACGTTACAATGCACAGTTTAGTGAAAATAGGCAGAATATACTTGTGATATTAGCAAACTGGTTGTATAAGAGCCTATTCACCCGTTAAAACTCTAATGTAAGCTGTACAAGGTATATAAGTGTGTTGTGTGCTACTTGGGATGATTATTATTTGTACTTTCAATTGTGGTTATATTTTCAGGGTAAGCAGTACCTTCGAAACGGGAGAATACTTTTCTAGATACATGTTCATAAGTTGCACGTGTGGCGGCAACATCGCACCGGCACCCTATAGTAAAATCTTCAATACCGTTGGAACTGTACAAGTTCTCGATATGCGGTTTTTTATTAAACGATCAATTACCTAATAGTGTTATAATATACATAAGTAAAATAAAGCCATATTCATAGATTTTTTTATTTGAAATTACATAAAAGCCCCCAAAAAAATATACATTTTATCAAAATGTATGTTTTTTTGGAAATATTATTACTTTTTGCCTATTTGAATGTTTATTTTATTTTTTGAAACTAATTTAAGTAATTATCTGTTGATTAGCACCTTAATTATCAAAATCGGAAAATCCGTTGAGGTTTTAGATTTTTTATAAGATTTTTCGACCCAGCGGCGCCATGTCTGTATTCTTCAATAACTTTGGAACTATACGAGCTAATGATATGCGGTTTTTTTCGTAAATGTAAAATTAGTTGTGTATTAATATAAATAAATAAAAAAGTACCATGTACATACATTTTTACGAGTAACATTCCAAAAATCACAAATTTTAAATATTTTTTTCAGAAAATATTATTTCTTAGGTATCCAAAATTATTTTCTACGTGATTTTAATTTTTTCATGTTAAATTGGGTAATTATCTGCCGATTGGCACCTCTTACGTCAAAATCGGAATATCCGTTCAGGATTTAGAATTTTTTAAACTTTTTTTGAATAAGTGGCGCCATCTCTGTTCCTAAGGGGTGAAACTAATTTCGCCTCGAGTGAAATCGTTTATTTTGGTCTAAATTATCACTGTGCAAAACGGCTTGCTTCCATCCCAAAGTGCAGCTTCCAGGCCAAAACCGTCCATAACAAGTAAGACTATCGTAACAATGTGAAAATTACTGTAAAAAGAAAGTATTTCGATATAAAAAAAGAACTCAGACCAATTGTCATTAAATAATTGAATAGGAAAAGATTTAATTTATACGCCCCTCAATTTCAAGTATTTTTCAAGGAAAATCGACAGTCATTTCGAATATTTGCGCCGCAGTAAAGAAGCGTAAGCGCATAATTACTAGTTTTTAGAATACTTTCCGTAAGATTGATCATACTAGATATAAATACTCTGACAATATAAATACTCCATGCAAATTTGCAAAAAGATCCGTCGAAGGGACAAAAAGTTATTAAGTTTTTTGCCTCTCCTGAAAAGTAGGGGTTTTGCGCATACGCCCCTATAGCATGAAGCCCTCGACATGTACATAGTTGCACGTGTGACGGCAACAACGGACCGGCACCCTATGGTAAAATCTTCAATAACCTTCAACTGATAGTGTAATAATGTACAAAAGTAAAATAAAGCCATATTCATACCTTTCTTTTGTATGAAATTATATAAAACCACCAAAAAAAAAGTATTTTTTTTTAAATGTATGTCTTTTTTGTTATTTATTATTACTTGTTGCGTATTATAATTAAATTTAAGTTATTATTCGCCGAATCAAAATCGGAATATCCGTTCAGGTTTTAGTTTTTTGTTTAAGATTTTCTGGCCCAGCAGCGCCATCTGTGTATTTTTCAATAACTTTCGAACTGTACAAGCTAATGATATGCGGTTTTTTTTTTTAAACGTAGAATTGGTTGTATATTCATATCAATAAATAATTAAAGTACCATGAAGATACATTTTTATGTGTAAAATGCTAAAATATTAGATTATGTGTTCAAAAATCTAACATTTAAAAAATAAAAATATTTTTAAGGTTCCGTACCCAATCTTCAATAAGTTTCGAACTGTACAAGCTAATGATATGCGGTTTTTTTCTTAAACGTAGAATTGGTTGTACATTAATATAAATAAATAAGAAAAGTACCATGAAGATACATTTTTAAGTGTAAAATGCTTAAATATTAGATTATTGTTCAAAAATCTAATATTTAAAAAATAAAAAAAATTTTTAGGGTTCCGTACCCAAAGGGTAAAACGGGACCCTATTACTGAGACTTCGCTGTCCGTCCGTCCGTCTGTCTGTCACCAGGCTGTATCTCGAGAACGGTGATAGCTAGACAGTTGAAATTCTCACAGATGATGTATTTCTATTGCCGCTATAACAACAAATACTAAAAATAAAATAAAATAAATATTTAAGGGGGGCTCCCATACAACAAACTTGTTGTAGATTACTAGCTGTGCCCATCATCATCATCATCATCATCTTCACCATCACCATCATATTCATCATCATCATCACCATCATCGTCATCATCATCACCATCATCATCATCACCATCATCGTCATCATCATCGTCATCATCATCATCGTCATCATCACTGACATTCGAAACTCAGTTTTTAGAAGGCAGTATCCGCCCTGTGGCTCAGGTAGTATAATAAACGAGGGATTAGCAAAAGGCTCCTTAAGCCAGGGTAAATCTAACTTATACTTCGTTTTACTAGGGCCACAGAATTATTCGTGACAATTCATTCGACGAATAAATTATTCGCGATAAATTATTCGTCGAATAAATCATTCGCGAATAAAATCATCCGCGAATAAATTATTCGCGAATGAAAAAAACGCGAATAATTTTTTATTCGAATGTTTATTCGAATAATGCCCATCTCTGCTTGATACTGGTGTATTGTACAAACAAGGATACTTCTCAACTTCCAACACCAATTGAATGTTTTTATTTTCGTCGTCAGCCATTTTGGTACCAAAAAGTCGCGAAATCCACAACGAACGCAAACACGAGTTTCCTGCACGCCGGTTTCATAGAAACTGATTTGCAACGCGTTTCAAACCGGTTTAAAAATGGTTGCGTCATGTGCGCGGTCTCTTGGCATAAACTCAAATGAAACTCAAAAGTAACTAGAAGTTGCAGTTTCGTTGCAGTTGCGTTTCACCGTGTGTGCTGGGCCTAAGAGAAACTATATTTTCCCAGAATGTTGCGCGGGAAACCCTGGACCTCGAACGGTGTAAAACAAAAATAGTCTTCAATTAGTATATGTAGTCTTCGTTTTAATAGTATATTACTGCCGAGGCCGGGAAAAGTCAGTTCGTGGACGAGTATGATTTTGAAGGACGAGGCGTAGCCGAGTCCTTCAATAATACGAATCTGCGAACTGACATTCCCGCCGAGGCTTGTATAGTGCTTTTCTCCAAATATGCTTGGAAATAATCACCAATCTACATTTTAATTTAATGTATCAGTACCATGAAGTTCATTTGGTACTTATTTTTTTTAGAAATAGGAATAAAATTTCGGGTCCGAATCATATGTTTGATTTAAAACAAAATATATTAATAAGAATTAAATATATATGAAAACACAATAACAAAAAATATGCACATAGGTAATTATAAATTTTAGTTAAATGAACAACTTCTAAACACACTGTTTTTTTTTTAGAAACCATTCCATATTTATCATTCGGAGAAGATCATAAGTTCAAAAAACTTTTATATTGATTTGGACACAATCATTTCTGTTTTATTTTTTATTTGTTTACGTTTGGTACACTTATTAATTTTCAAATCACTCATTAAATATCATCATATTATTAAAATTAAAACTGTCGTGAGAAATCTCTAATAAATAACTAAGAATCATGAAAGTAAATTAACCGCATATAAGATTATTATTCAAATTGTTTGTCCGTTATTCGAAATTTGTCGACATTTCAAATACATTGACAGTAGCAGAGCAAAAAAATGTTCAGTGCAAGAACTAAACGCAGAGAACAATTAAAAAGTTTATTATAGTTTTTATTTTTTAAATTTAGTGGACAATTGGCTGTATGGTGAATTATCAGTCTTTGAAAAAATTAAAAGTAAAAATGCAGTAACCGGCCAAATTAAGATTACCCTCATTTGTATGAGACGTTATAAACGGAAGGTGTGTTTTTTACTTAATCGTCTTATTTAAATAATATTGACTTCCCGGCTAAGGCCAATAATATATATTTTTTTTAATTTTCATTAACGCCTTCTAAATATAACGAACGATTTCGCGGTCCAGTTTTACTATATTAATGGCAACATTTCCAAGCAAGTTGGAGAAAAAGTATATTCTCGGTCAACGCGGTCGTGACTCACGAGGCCCTGGCAGACCTCCCGTCGGGCCATCGCCCGGTCCTCATGACTATACAGGACATGCCAGCTACGACGCCGATCCCGGCCCTAAGGCGACGCATCTTCTGGGAGACCTTCTCGGTGGCTATGGAGAAAAAATCCCACACCATGCCGGTCTCCACAGCAGAGGAGGCGGAAGAAGCAAACAGATCACCGAGTCCATCCAGCAGTCGCTGAACACCGCAGAGCGCATACCGTCCCGGCCAGCTCCAGGTGCAAGCCTTTGCCGGTCCGGATCCAGGCCTACATAGCGCAGAAGTGACGAACACGGATGGAATGGCAGCTTACGGCGCCCCGCTCTCAAAACGTCGCTGAATGCACGGCGGAGAGAGTGAAGGAAGAACTGAGAAGCCACGCAGCGGAATCGTGGGAGGAGCACTTGACGTCCATCGACGGCGAAATGCCCACGGTGCACCGTCTCTGCCGAAGTCTCTGCCAAGCCAAGAAAGGCACCGGGCGCCGATGCGATCCCGAACAAGGCGCTCCACCACCTACCCCCGCGCGCAATCGCGGCGGTAACGCGCTTGTTCACTGGCATCCTGCGCTTGGGACACTTCCCCACACCGTAGACGCTTGGCCGGGTAATAATGCTTCACAAACCAAGGAAGAATATGAAGAAGCCGGAGAGTTATCGCCCGATCACCCTCCTCAGCAACATCTCTAAGGTGTTCGAATGTCTCTTGCTAAACCAGCTCCAGCACCACATCGAGCCCAGGCCTGAACAATTAGGTTTCCGCGCTGGGCACTCCACAACACTACAACTATCCAGGGTGCTGCACCACTTGGCGATGGCCATGAACAACAAGTCGGTCGCGGTTACAGCATTCCTGGATATGGAAAAGGCATTTGACAGGGTGTGGCTCGAGGGCCTACTCTTTAAATTGTCAATATCTCCTGCTCCCCGACGCGTGGTACGCGTCATCGCGTCCTTCCTGGACGGAAGAACCTTCCAGGTGGCGGTGGAAAACGCCACCTCTACGGAGCGCCCGATCCTTGCCGGCGTCCCACAAGGAAGCTGCCTATCTCCGACCTGCTATGCCCACTACACCGACGACATACCGGTGGAGGGCGACGTCAAGCTGGGGCTATACGCAGATGACGCGGCGATCTTCGCGACGTCCGTCAACACAAACTACTTATGCAGCGAAAAAACTCTAGCGACAGCTTGACGTCCTACCAGAATGGATCGCGCCGCTTCACGCTCGTCCACCAGACGGTTGGGGCAGGGCTCTGCCGAGAGAGCTTGTGCACCCCGATTGAGTCCCCTGGCATCATCACCAGGTCACCACCATACCGCAGAATGGCCAACATTTCACCTAAGGCGCTGAAAGGCCATCGCGTCTCCATCGCCTGAAGAGGAAGATGAAGACCACTAGAACCCGAAGACTCCGAACGAACGGACAAATAGCCACAGTTCCCGTCCGTAGTCGCGGACGGAGTAAGATGCCACCACAGAGGACTTAGCCCTGAAATGGCTACCCCACATGCCCGTGAGGGTGTGTGTGAGCGTCCCGTTGGAAGTATATTCTAGTAATATGAGCTTTCTTTCGGTGGTTCCACCGCGTTGGCGGTCGGCGGTGGTCAGTGGGACATCAACACACAGTCAGTATATTTTTCAGAAAGGACAATTAACTATTACAGTGATATGAACTTATTATGATCACTGACCTCTATTCTATGTCTACTACTAACCAAGCTAGTCGCTAGGAGGATTTTTAACTATGTTGTTGGTAAGATTTTCTTATAAAAATAGTAAAACAGGTGTTATTTTATACTTAATCCTGCTTGCTACGGATTTTGTCACGCCGCCGCCGAGTCAATATGAGCCGGCGCGCCGCCGCCGGGTAAAATGTAGTCGGCGCACATGTCTACTTAAGGAATTCAAATTAGTCAAAATCATATATGTAACCTTAGTAGTTTGAATATAACTGTATTCGCTTGTTATAAGACTTATAGGTTCAGTACGTAGTGGTGTGTGAGAGTAGGAATATTTTAAATACATATTAAGGGACAATCTTACACAAATCGACCTAGTCCCAAACTAAGCAAAGCTTGTACTATGGGTACTAGACGACGATAGACGTAATATAGATACCATTCATGACCCAAGCACAAATATTCGAGTTCATCACACATATATTTGCCCTGGCCTGGCTTGCCAGGTCGCCGCGGCTCAGTAGGCAAGTGCTTACAAACTGAGCCAATCGCGTCGTCAAAATACTTATTATAATTATTTACATCTCGTTCAATATAGTCGTAGTAAAGTTGTTTAATTTTTTTGTTTTTTTTCAGCGAAATTCTCGATAAAGTCTATTATCGATAGTTATCCAACCCTACTATTTTTATTTAAATATATTTTTGATGGGTATAAAATAACATTTATACAAATACTAACTCGATAAACATTACAGCTATGTTTTAAAAGCTGATTTTATACTAGTGTTCCAATGAGGTTCCGTCGCGTTACAAATAAAATTGCTGTACTCGCAAATTCATAATTAATTCCGCCCTATTGACGGAATATCCCCGTAATTTGACTCAGATTTATTTGTTATCAGTGTGTAGTATATCGTTAGAAAGGTCATAAACTATAGAACTTTTTTAGAAAAAATGAAGTCCTCTATTGTCTTTAGTTTTATCATAATTGAATTTCGAAGTTGGATCTTTTTCACACAATCAGTATTTTTGTGGAATAAAATACCACGTACGTCCCTCTGAGACCATCAATTAGAATAAAAACTGTTATTATTTGAACAAGTGTGTATTGCCAAGTATTAAATACAAAACAAAACAATTCTACATACATTAACAAAAAAGTTACGAACGTTTAAAGGCGGAATTTCGGGAAATTTGAGAAACACCATTTAAAAAATCATATCTCCAAAACCGTGACCCTTAGGACCCAAGGTCCAAGGGTGAAAAGATAGCAAATAACCCCAACTATATCCCAAAAAAATTTGTCGGTCCATGTGCCGAACACCCTGTATATTAAACCACACATATCATTTGTATTTTTGTATGCTATATTTTTCAGTTCATTTTTTATAAACTTTTTAACATAATAACTAACTAAAGAGATCCATAGAATTATTTCTGTCTTTTTTAGCATGAGAATACATTTATAAATACAACTTTCATGATAAATCGGCGTGTCGTGTAAGAAATACATATTGAAAAAAAAAAAAAACCATATTCACATTAAGATATTTTCATTCAGTTTTTCGGCACAAGCATCCGTAACATTCGACTCATTTGAAATCCTTAAAGTATGGCCATTAAATTGACAGCAACCACTCCATAACTTCAAAGTAAAAGTGTGTTTTTTGCCGTCCCAAACTTTAACCAACGTTTTCTCAGTTGTCACTTCTACACTTGCAAATTTGAATAATTAAAAAAAATTACTATACCCCTAGAGACATTCTTAAACCATAAAAAATAGCTTATGTTCTATAGTATAAGGAACTACTCATAACTCCATATCGACAAAATGGAATGTTCCCTAAAACAGTCACATATGTACTTTAGGAGTGATTTCATACAAGAATTTCATCTATCGATTATAATTTATAATATTTCTTCTTCATATGTTGACAGATGTAATATAAAAACCGGTCAAGTGCGAGTCGGACTCGCGCACCGAGGGTTCCGTACAAACACTTTCCAGCCGTAAGTGGTTAAGTTTGCACCTGGTATGTATAGCACCCCATACAAATGAGGTGCAAAGTTAACGCAACCAATCGCGTTTGTTGTATGGGAACCCCCGTTAAATATTTATTTGATTTTATTTTTAGTATTTGTTGTTATAGCGGCAATAGAAATACATGATCTGTGAAAATTTCAACTGTCTAGCTATCACCGTTCTTGAGATACAGCCTGGTGACAGACGGACGGACGGACGGACTTATTGGGTGTTTTTGACCCGCTTTCCGAACTTTCGCGTACAGAGACCAATCTAGTTTTAAAAGGCATGTATTTAAATCGATATCTGTATATTCCCTTTTTTCGATCAAAATATTTGAAAGTTTCACCAAAAATACTGATTTGCACACTAATTATGCACACTAAATAATGCTAATTCGATATACTATTTAAAGGTATTTGCAAAACTGTTTTACTGGATATTAAAAAAAAAAACTAACCTAACCCGGCCGAGTCGGATCTTAGTGTGCAGTGCGAGGATAATTAGTGTGCAAGTCAGTATTTTTGGTGAAACTTTCAAACATATCCGATGTAAGAACCATATTTTTGGATAGATTTATATGTGTGAATTCGGTTAAAAAGGTCATCTCGTTTTGTATGATGTTTAAGTTTTTTTTGTAGGACATGTTCAGTTAATCAATTGTTTTATTTGCAAAGCATTCGTTTTTCTGGTATGCATTCAGTTAATTAGGGGAGTTACCTAGTGTACTGAAAAATTATACAGATGTGCATTTAAATATATCCCGTTATAAAATAGAGAATTTAATCTCACTTTTCTAAATGTTTTTTTTTTTATGTATCAACCGGCAGAAAAAAGTTATTCAACAGTATGTGTACGATGTTTTACTATTAATTAATGTTTTGCTGCCTTTTTAGACGATTAACAATTGATTTTGATCAAGCAGAATAAAAAATTGTTTTTTTGAACAGGATTTTATTTTTGTTCCTCTTTATATTAAACAATATAACAACAGCAACCCAATATAACAGCAGCTATTCAAAGTATTGTTGAAAAAATCCAAATTCTGACTTAATTCATAGTAAAAATGCTACAATGATAAGAAATGATTTTTTTTTCTCAGTTCTCCCATGGTTTACAAGAATGCGACTCAGACTACTGAGTAGCAGATAAATTTACCTACATACCTAGCCCTATTTCATTTGTGTACAGTACGATTAAAATCAGTTAACGATTCGGCCAACCTCGGTAATTGTCGTGAATCCCTCATCTCTCACATAGAGTTATCAATTTATAGATATGACCGATTTACAAAATTCTTTTTGTATTTGATAGGGTATACTTTCGAGATAGTCCCATGTAAATTTTATCAAAATCGGTCAAGCAGTTTATGAAATATCAACAAAAATCGGTTGAAATCGGGGTTTTAATTTTTTTATTTAGTGATTATTATTATTAATCCGACGTAATATCGTAGGTAGAGTTATCAATTTACAGATATGACCGATTTACAAAATTCTTTTTGTATTTGATAGGGTATACTTTCGAGATAGTCCCATGTAAATTTTATCAAGATCGGTCAAGCAGTTTATGAAATATCAACAAAAATCGGTTGAAATCGGGGTTTTAATTTTTTTATTTAGTGATTATTATTATTAATCCGACGTAATATCGTAGGTACTGTTACTTCCATCAAATATAGCTTTAATAAATAATTAATGTTAAAATTCATGTCGCTTCTGCATAATAAATTTTCCTAGGTCTACCGGTTAGTAATGTCATCTTGGCAGGTGCTATACATTGCGTTTATGATACTTCAAATTGAATGCTACCTAAAAGAAATCGCGGTAATGTATTTCGTGTCATTTCCGTCTCCGGATTGAGGCGATGATACCCGAGAAAAGCCGAATCGTTAACTGATTTTAATCGTATTGTACGGCGTGTCCGAACAAAATGCCCAATGACCTTTTACAGTGTATGTTTTTGTAAAGTATGAAAAATGTGGTTTCTTTTAATCCCTATCAATGTTTCGACTCATTATGTACTAAATAACAATTTATTATTACTTTAATAAGTTCCAATTACCCTCTATCAATTAAAACAATTGACATTAGTTTAAACCTATTATTTGTTAAGCTGGCCAGTTCAATAGAAATAAAACAATAAAATATTAAAAAAAAAAAAGGTTTGCTACTTACTATAATAAAAAAAAAAGTAAGGAATGAAAGATGTTAAATATATAACTAATAGTTTTATTTTATGATTGTAATATTGTTACTTAACAACTGTTAAACGAAAGTAATTTTAAATTAATGATATACAGTGGTCGGACTTTCTTTCGCACGGTAGGACTAATGGAGAGCTATGGAGCCGATATTAACATTAAAATAGTATTCATTCTCAATATACTCAATTACTCATACTCATAAGTGTATTTCATTCGTAATTTTAATTTTATAGTCGAGGACAAAGTCAGAAGAATATACAAAGACCTGATTTGTGTAGGCATTGTTTTTTTCGCCACCATAAAATACGTAAATATTTGCAACTTTATCCATGTTTTCTGGAGTAAATTGGATTCTATATTGATCGAATATCCATTTATAACTAGAAAGTTCATGATATTGACAATAAATTGAGTTATATTAGGAATTTTGAAATATTGTAAAAAAATATATATTCATAATTTTAGTCATTTAATGCTTGGGAATGTTAACCATAATAACCACAAAGGCAGTTTGGAATGAAATAGATGAATGAGTATGAGTAAGAATAGTATTTTAATGTTAATATCGGCTCCATAACTCCATTAGTCCTACCGTGCGAAAGAAAGTCCGACCCCTGATGATATATGAATAACATTTTTGTTACTTTTGCGTTTTGAAGAAAATTTTCGGTGGGAAATACGAGTCGGAGAATCTCAGTCGCGTTATTGTTATCTTAGAATAATAAAAACTATTTATTATTTTATTAAATTTTTCAAAACCTTAAATTAATATTGTTTCAAACATATTATTATCCATGAATTACATTGAGTCTGGGATTTTCAGGAATCTCCAGGGCATATTCATATTAAGTATAGCATTTAAGGTCATTCACCCCAAATGGCACTACCTATTCTGGTGACTGTTTATATATGAAAAACCAGAAAGGTCATTGGGCATTTTGTTGGGACATATTATGACCCACAGCGTACACAAACGAAATAGGGCTAGGTATGTAGGTAAATGTATCTGCTTCTCAGAGGTATGAGTCGCATTCTTGTAAACCATGGGAGAATTGAGAAAAAAAAATTAAAATCATTTCTTATCATTATTGCAATGAATTATATTACAATAGCTGCTGTTATGTTATATTGCGGTGCTGTTGTTATATTGGTTAATATACTAGACTTTTGACTTTTTATAGAGAATTGTGCATGAACAACCTTTGCACAATGATGAAAGTAAAAACGTTAATTAATAGTATCACTACATCGTACACATACTATTGAATAACTATTTTCTGCCAGTTCAAACATAAATAAAAATACATATTTAGAAAAGTGAGATTAAATTCTCTATTTTAAAACTAGTTTGCTCTTTGTACGCGAAAGTTCGGAAAGCGGGTCAAAAACGCCCAATAATCTCTAATAAAATCTTTGTAAATGCCTCACAATATGTGGCCTTATCAGCGGGAAGGGACCTTACTGTCGGTATTGAGTTATGTATAACCCCATAATCTACAATTCTACATACATTGAGCTATCGAACCATGTAAAAAACATGCATGTAGGATTAATAGACATTTTTTTTAAATAATTGAAGCTCCAATGTCAGTAAAGGTGATTTGGAGAAAATTGAATTCAAACTTATACACCCAATTAAAGTATGTTATTGTTGGAAGTTACATAGATAACATGCTATTTGAGGAGTAGATTGTATGGGCTTGCAGGTTTGAAGTACAATTTTGTAATTATGTATCTGTTTTCGTATAGTTTACCTTGCCAAAGTGCATAAAGTAAAAAAAAAGATTGATAGTTTTTTACTTAAATTCCTATTTATAGTGTATTTCCATTAGATATTATAGAAGGAATAAATATTATACGTAATTAGACACTCAATAAGAACTACTTCGATTTGAATCAACGTAGTTTATTGTAAAAAAAAAAAAAATATTTTAACAAATATAGCTTTGTATTTATAAATCTAATTAAACAGTCAAAATCAACCAACATATATCTACTACGCTAAAACATAGCCAAATGAGATCAAATTAAGACAACAAATATTAAAAAGTAGTTTTTTAAGTCTCAGAATTCAAGATAAAGTTAAGTAAAAAGTTGGTACAACCACTTTATATTTTCTAAAAGGGACCTTCTTATCGCGGTGGTAAAATATTTAGTGATATCATCTGATATCAACTATAAATTTATGTTTAATTTTGATAGTCTTCATTTAAGAACACTTTAGTAATAAACTCTTACCAAAAACCTATAATTTTGGTTCGGCAAACACTAAATGATAAACGTATTTGAAAAGGGACCTTAGTGTCAGACGTAAAATGTTTAGTGACATAGTTAAGAATAAGACTTAAAAAATACATTTAATTTGTATTTTGTAGTATCTTATTAATTGTTATTATCATTATTATAAATCAAACATTATTATGACTATAAATCTCTAAGGACACCAATTGGCATAAATTGTCTATAACTAGCTTACTCCTAATGATCAAAAATTTTCTTTTGACACACGCTAACAAGTACCAATACTTCTCTCAAACCGATACCCAGTGCACACTGCACAGAAAGCATACAAGAGGGGCACCGACAGTAGTCCCTTTTTCACTAAACTTTAAGGGCTGTTCTTAGTCTTAAAAAATCAACATTTTACTTTAAACGCGATTATCTCTGAAACGAGAACCGACAATTAGGTCCCTTTCCCCAGATAACGCCACATATGTGTTTTTCTAGGAGTGTTTTGGTAGTCTATTTGTTAATTAACAATTTTTTTACTAAAATGAGTTATTACACATCATTAAGTATTGCAGAAATACTAAGTTTAGTAGTATTTTACTTAAATAATAGTAAAACATAGAATACAATCAATATTCGTCTATTTTATTGGTGTATTTTTCATACATTTGCAAATATTATGGAAATAAATAGATTTTCTTCATATCTTTTTTTTTGGTATTTTGTTCACCATAAACCAATAAATATCTCGTTTTCATTTAAAAAGAAAAAATCATGCATTTAATAAATTGTGGAAAGGCCAAAATGACAACTCTCAAAAATGGTTTGTAGGTGATACACATATATATTTGTAATATATTTTAAAGTGTTTACCCTCCAACACTGTTGACGATAAAAAAGCACATTCTGATTCTATATTTGCCATTGTAGAGGAAATTAAAAATTATTTCAGTATGCAAAATTACAGACAATGCTGTTGTAATAAATGTCATCAAAACGAGTTCAATGGTATTTAGTTTATAGTAACATGAGAAGTTGGTGAATGGAAACATGTTGTTTACATCAACTGATTCATTTAATTACTCTTATAGTATCACGAAAATAATAGCATTTGCTCCTTATTTACATCCAATAAAATCTCAATCACGGCGCTAATTTTCGTCTAGTAACACTGCCTCACGATGGCGACGGAGTCAATCCATAAATTTAGGGATGCCGTGTTTTGTAAAACATGAATGAAGTTATCGATTAAAAAGGACATTAACCGAGTCTGTGTCATTATACTTTAAATATGTGCAAGAAACCTGTCAATAAACATCACTTCAACACTAGTTAACCCAATGTCAAACTAAGAAATGGCCGACGCCGGTTATAAGTAAACAAAACAAAAACTGACCTGTTGCACTAAAATTGTAATAATTTGGATGTGCCATGAATTAAAAATGGGACATAGTATTGTTATTCACCATATACAACACTCAGACCTACCATGTCGGGGCCCATATCCTTAACATCAGCTTCGAAAAAGAAATCACTCAAAGGTTTCATACGAACAGAACTTAAAGCTCGATCATGTACACTACTACAGTTAGAATATATTGAAAGAAACTATCACCATTCACATTTGACGACACTTGATTAACACGATATCAGAGCCGTGAACAACTACCTTGTAGTTATTCCAAACACTTACACTTCCTAATGCACAAAAATCAAACTAGAGATACGAACCAGCGTTCAATGTTGATTTGTTTCGAACAAAGGACGTACGCCGACCACAGCGCCTGCGCTAAAATGGTCCATACACAAACACTCAAATGGTGGACGTCGCAGAGCGTCCAACTAGTAACCTTCGCAATGTTATTCATAGAGGGCACGCGAATCAACAAAGACCATCAAGAAATAATAATAAAATAATAGGGCCCTCTACGTGTTGGATCCATATCCCAAGCCTTCCAAAAGACCGGGACGTATGAGCCCGTGATTCTAAAAATGAGAAACGAATAATGTTTACTAGTTATGTTTTCTAAAATGAAGACAGGTTTCGACAGGGAACGGCACCACACTATTAAATTTTCAGTTGATACAAAACCGCGGTTTCTGTGGGCTAATGACCCAAATTTATGTCGCTGTGGTATCACTAGTCCTTTTTTTCTCACAGTAACTGGGATAATTCACTTGTTTCGTTTCAACTTACGCAAAATAAGTTAAATAACTAATTAGTATTGGTATTTCAAAATTGGTTTATGTAAAAAGAAATATTCATAAAGATATAATTATTCGTATTTATATTGTAGTATAATTAAATCTTTTGTATAATATTCTTACAAATGTCATCTTCAAATTTCCGTATATTTCCGTGAACGTAAAAGTGCTTTCTGTGTTTATTTTCTATTTTTTACGAGGACTTGACTGCACTTGGACTTCTGATTCCTGCTTGTTGCGTTGACCACTTTTTTGTTTCTGGACTCTGATTTGCCCCTGGATTGGATAACTGTCAACCATGACGTCGACAAAAATGTGTGCCGCGTTGTGAAAAACTTGTAAGTATTCATTTACCTCATAAATAAGTTAACACAACAATCTTCAGTAAAACGAAGATCCTAACAGTTCGTCGAAGTTCTCCTTTTAGGTAAAGCAGAAATTTGATAATGTCCGTGTTTGTTTTTTTTTTCTCTTTTAAGATGACTTTTATGCAGCGAACGAATATGGAACGAATAAAACATAGAAGCCTAACTAGCGTCGGTAAATGGCCCCACGGATTTTGTGTCAGTAAAGGCGGGGCGTAAATTTTGTGTCAAATCAAACGGCCATCTAGATTGCACATGGCGACGCAGCCCAGTCGCATTTCGTGAAATGGATCAAGTTGCTAAGTAACTAAATATGGTCTACTGTTCGGTGAAATGGTGTATTGATCACTAGAAAATACATACAAAAATATGGTATTAGTTTTCATAATATTTATTTAATTTATTTTACGGATCAGATTTTGTATAGGGATGGTGTTACGCCACATGACTAATGAACATACTATGTTCGAAAAAGGTAATACATTTTTCACGGTGTTTACAAGTTTTAACACAGTTTTGGAATATGAATGAATGAACGACACAAAATGGACAACACATATTAGAAACAAAATAAAATCATATAATAGTATTTTATGCAACAGTTGTATAAGAGGGGGCAAAAACGCGAGTGGCATGGGTTACGATGTGAGCGTAGCGAACATCGTAAGAAAAATCTCGGCGCCTTGTCCGGAAGGACGAGGCGTGTCAGCTCCAAGACAGGCAAAGGGCCCCAGGGACCCGCAACAAACATATAAAAAAAAAATCAAGAAAGATGCCACGAGCGTTTTTTGACCTACTTATACAACGTTGCATACAGTACTTTTTCTACGACTCGACATTTTAATAAATAAAATGCAAATAATCAACAAAGAAAATAATTACATGTTCCCGCTCGGAACTCGGAACCAACGAAATTAAAAAAAATAGTCTGATTTTTTTTTTATTGACGTCCATCTGTCAAAAAAATATGAACTTATACCTAAAGGTATACGTTCACTATACTATACATCCATGCACAGAGGAGAAAACAATCTTTTTAAGATGGCAGCAATGCATTAGAACAGTAAGTTTTTTTTTTATTGCAAATTGTGTGAATGCAGCTGTTTGTTTTGTAATCTGTGGTAGGTACTACTAAGTAATGCTTTTTTGGCGACATTATGACATCATTTAGCAGTGTTTTTTTGGGCAGTAGAGTATAGACTTTTACAGACTCATATTTGTGAGTGTGTTTAGTAAAACGTCCCACTTTGTCGATTCTAGTTACGGAGTTACGGGCAGTTTAGTGAAATATGGCAAAACCTACAGAAAATCGGTTTTCAATAAAAACTGATGGAATATACTGTAATAAAGCTATGATTTTGATGTCGACGCATAAATGTCCAATTTAAGCATTTTTTTAGGACGTCAAAGTTTAGTGCCTAGAATCCTACTTTGTCGAATATCTAAAAAAATCGTCGATGTCATATTTGTGACCGTTTTAGGGAAAACTTCCTACTTTGTCGATATAGAGTTATAAATAGTTCCTAATACTACAGAACATAAGCTATCTTTTGGTGAAAGAGTTATGTCTCTAGGTGCTATAGTAATTTTTTAAAAATTCTTCAAATTGGCAAAAGTGAAAAAGCGACAACTGAGAAAACGTTGGTTAAAGTTTGGGACGGCAAAAAACACACTTGTAGCTTGAAGTTATGGAGTGGTTGGTATCAAATTATTTGCCATACTTTAAGGATTTGAAATTAGTCAAAATCATAATATGTAACCTTAGTAGTTTGAATGTTACGGAGGCTTGAACATAAAAACAAAACGAAAATATCTCAATGTGAATATGGTTTTATTTTTTATGTTTATAACACGACGCAGATTTATCATTATTTTAGTAGTTTGAATATACATGTATTCTTAACCTTTAACTGACGACCTATACGTCTCACAGACGTCATTACTTTTATTTTGAAGTTATTATTTTAACTACGCCACTCGCGGTGCTGCTCCTCCCGCTACCTTCCCCGTTCCGCGTCTGCTCGCCACAGGCAACGCCGCGAGCCCGGCCAGTGCGTATGTGACCGTAGCGGAGCAATCGGCGACTGAGAGACGTAAGTACGGCGTTAATGTACAAAAAATATGCACGTCTGTTAATCGTCACCTCGGTGTTTTAGTGTTCAAACTCATACTGTCCTATAGACGTGACGTCGGTTTTAAAGGTATATTTTTCTTTGCAGAATGCCTAGAAGAAAGCAAAGCATTTCTAGGAAATTAAAAGTAGCTCCAGTACCTCCCAGGTATCCAAACCGAGTAAGGCCTTTAATAGATCAAGAGATATATTGATGTCGAAACCGGCAAATCAGTCATGATTATTGACTACAATAATACCAAAGGAGGTGTTGATGAAGTGGACAAGAAATGATCTACGTGTATCTATTCATGCTCTCGAAGGACACGACGTAGTCCTTTGGTATTATTTTATAAATTGCTAGATGTGAGCCTCGTTATTGTTTAAATTTTGTATAATAAATTCTCCGATCAAAATAAGTAGGATAGAACCCGCGGTCAGTTCCTTCTCGCACTTGCACGAGTATTGGTCCTACCCGTAATGAAATTACGGGTTTATAATGACAGACTGCCCCTCGAGTTACGACTAACTATGGAGCGAGTCATTGGTTCCGCCGATATGCCCGAAATCCAACCGCAATCGCCATAAATACGGAATCAGGGGTCGCAATACCTGTGCTATCAGTCCGAGCCGCCTAAAAAGACGTTACGCAGTACTCTTGTTGCAAATGCAACAAACCTATGTGCCTTACGTGCTGCCTTCAGATATGCATTGACTGCAAATTGGGCCATTAAATGTGCCATGTCTGACTAGTGTCATTTTTTTTATGTTTCAATTTAGAAGTGATTTTATTTTTTCAATTTGTTAATTAGTTCCAGAAGTATGAACATTTTATGTTTAATTGTTATATTTTCGCTAATTATAAAAAATATGGAGATCGATTAATGTTCCTAAAATGTAGTACTAAGATTTTGTGATCTCTTTAATAAATGCTGTTAATTTTCATAATAAAGCTGGTATTATTTTTATTATCATTTAAATAATTACCCTTAACAAGTGTTTATGCAATAAGCAAACTAAAAAAAAACTAGCATGTTAATTGTATTATTAATAATGAAGTTTAAAATTTACGTCTCTCAGACAGCACATCGGTGTAAGTGCTACGTAAAAACCAGGTCGTCAGTCAAAGGTTAAGCTAAAACAGACAGAAATAGTTATATAGATCCCTTTAGTTAGTTAAAAATATAGGTAGATACCTCTATCTGGTATAAGTAGGGTTGGGTAACCATCGATGATAGATTTTGTTATCAATGATTTTGCTGAATAAAAAAGAGTATTTATTGAAAAAAATATAATTTCAAAACGACTGTATTTTTTAGTATTGTTTAAAACATCACTTTTAAACTCTTTTAAATTATAAATATCTCGTGCTCATACAATTAGTAGGTATTTTTGTAACATTGACGATCATAATTATTATTATTTCATTTTGAAAAACATTACAGCTATGTTTTGAAAGCTGATTTTATACTTGTAGTAAATTTTTAGCGTATGGACCACTTAACCGTTAAAGTGGGACACTAAGTTTGAGTCGGAAATAAATTCCGTTCAAAATTCGTAAAAAAAGATCAAACAAACGATATAAGTATCAATGACTATTATATTAACAATTACAAACCTTTATCTCATACATAAAATGGGATTAATATACCAAACACATACATTTTACTGAAGAAGCACTAAAGTTTAGTAAATCGACAAAGTGGGACGGGACGCTCCTTAAAGAAAATCACTAAACTTTATTTGCATAAAAAAGTACTTAATATTTGATATTTACATACTTTTTATGCTTGATAAGTGTGTTTTTTAAGTAATCGTATGTTATATATTAAAACACAAATGTCATTTGTATTTATTATGTTATTTTTTTCAGTAGATTTTTTATTAACTTTTTAACATAATGACTAACTAAAGGGATCAATAGAATTATTTCTGTCTTTTTTAGCATAAACATACATTTATAAATACAACTTTAATGATAAATCTGCGTGTCGTGTTATAAATATAGAAAAAAAAACATATTCATATTGATATATTTTCGTTCCGTTTTTATGTTCAAGCCTCCGTAACATTCAAACTTATAAGGTTACATATATGATTTTGACTAATTTCAAATCCTTAAAGTATGGCAATTAATTTGATACCAACCACTCCATAACTTCAAAGTACAAGTGTGTTTTTTGCCGTCCCAAACTTTAACCAACGTTTTCTCAGTTGTCGCTTTTTCACTTTTGCAAATTCGAAGAATTAAAAAAAAATAACTATAGCACCTAGAGACATAATTCTTTCACCAAAAGATAGCTTATAATCTGTAGTATTAGGAACTACTCATAACTCCATATCGACAAAGTGTGGGACCTTATCCCTAAAACAGTCACAATTTATGTCTTTATAATTAGAGTTTGTAACAATATAAACGACAGAAACAAGTACTGGAGTAGAAAAAATCGTTTATGTGTATGTCACGAAAAGGTCACACCACAGCATAAATGCTGGCTCGGGAACCAGCGCTGGTCTTCCGGTGAAACCTATAGGTGACGCCATGGTGAACCGCATACATACGGTTGCACTCCTAGACTGAACGCAACGTAAGCGCTTTCAGTGATAAGACAATGACATTGACAATTGAAAGTGCTGTCAACGTCACTACTGACTGTTAGCGAAGAAAGAGAAAAGAAAATCTATGAATGCACTGCCGAAATGTATACGGCTCATTAACATATAACAAATTATATTTTACAACTTATAAAAGTTAAAGAGTTACTAAAATTACACTAAATGTGGATGTATAAGCAAATAATGTGCCGCCTCGCGTTTCGGAATGTTTTCGTTTCGAAATTAAAATAAAATCATCTCTACGCGAATAGATAGTCTGTGCAGAAAGAGAATATTGTGGCAGAAACGGGCAGCGTTGCCAGACGTACGATAATTATCGTACATGTACGATAATTTCGTCTCCGGTACGATGTACGATACAATGAGTACTATCGTACGCAAATGTACGATAATTTGCATGTCGTTGTCATCATGAGTTTCTGGAGCGAAATGTCTCCCATACTTTCATATTCGCCCAACCTTGGTTGGTCAACCTCGCGAGTAGTGTAAAACCGGGGTCAGAAAAATCTGAAAAAAAAACTAACATCTTCATTTGATTGGCCCTTTTTGTCACAACGTCATAGGAATTACCTACGTGATAGGAATTACCTACGTGATGTCAAAATAGGACCACCTATTTTGACATCACGTAGAGAAATGTCAACATGAACGTCAATCTTATGTCAAAATGGACCAATCACGCCACGCATGACGTATCTGTCAACATCAATGAATGTCACAATTTAGATTTGGCGCACAATTTTTCTGTTTATGTTGTGTTTACATTTACAAACTAATCATAACTCTATATCGACAAAGTAGGAAGTTTTCCCTAATAGAGTCACAAATTGATATCGACGTTTTTTTTAGGTAATCGACAAAGTGGGAACTAAACTGTAGGCCCTAAAAAGGTGCTTAAATTGGACATTTATGCGTCAATATCAAAATCATGGCTTTATTACAGTATGTTCCATCAGTTTTCATTGAAAGCCAATTTTCGGTAGGTTTTGCCATATTTCACTAAACTGCCCGTAACTCCGTAACTAGAATCGACAAAGTGGGACGTTTAACTAAACACACTCACAAATAGTATATTTTGAGTTCATAATATTTATTTTTTAACTTGGCTGAAAAAACCATGCCTCCATTGCGTGAATGCGCGCATGCGCTACCTACGGGGCAGCCGGCGATATAAAAAAAACCGGCCAAGAGCATGTCGGGCCACGCTCAGTGTAGGGTTCCGTAGATGCTTATCCTTCACTATAGACTTAAGTTACGAGAAAGATTTCAAGCTCTATAAAAAGGTCGTAAACGCCAAAGTAACTGTAATTACTTATTACCTTCTGGAAGTCATATTACGTCCTTTTAAGAAAATCATGAAATTTTGCGATAACTCAAAAACGGCTCGACCCTTTTTATTCAATAATTTTCATTGAAAGTAAATATAAGGCCTCATTTTCATGAATTTTTCCATAATTTTTGGGGGGGTTTTTTTTTATTTTCGGAGCGAATATTTAGAAAATTGCTTACTTTATCAAAAAATAATGTTTGGAGACCCCTATTATTTTTAAAAGACCTATTCTACGACACCCGACACACTAGTGTTGAAACGAAAAAGAAATCACCCCCACTTTAGGTGTTCGAGAGTTTTAGTTTTTATTTTACCGTTTTGTCGGCGTGATACGTACACATACTCATACCAAATTTCAGCTTTGTAGAACTCATGATCACGGAGCTAAGCCGCGGACGGACAGATGGACAGACGGACATGGCGAAACTATAAGGGTTCCTAGTTGACTACGGAACCCTAAAAATGTAGAGTACCTAAATATTAAATATTGGTTTTGTGATGTGATTAATTTAATAATGTTGACATTGACTCACGACGTTATTTCTTTATAACTGGGTTGAAAATCGTCGTTACGTCGTAGGAATCTGGGAGGAAAATCAGCTTTGTGTATAATAGCCCTCATTTTTACAACAATGAGGCTGCAACAAGGCGCCGAGTTTAATGACCAATATAAAAAAAAATAACAAAAACAAGAACCGACTTCAGTAAAACTAAAAAGCCAAAAATAACCCGTTCAAGTACAGATTACATTTGACTCACCCTTCGAAGTCGATCCCAAATCACTCAGTTCTTATATTTATATATTATAGTTTACGCGAGGTTTGGCGCCGACTTCGAAGGGTGAGTCAAATGTAATCGGTACTTGAACGGGTTATTTTTGGCTTTTTAGTTTTACTGAAGTCGGTTCTTTTTTTGTAAATTTTTTTTTTTGTTGCTTTTTAGTGATTCATATAAAAGTTCTAGTGGCCATCTGTGGTGTTCATCATCAGTTTCCTTACACCAAATCCTATTTACTGAATGTAAATTCTTGACTTTATCAATAAATTACCGAAAGCGCCGTACATGTCCCTATAACATTTGAAGAGTTCCCTCGATTTCTCCAAGATTCCATCATCAGATCCCGACTTAGTGACAACGAGAACAACTCGGAGTTATACCCTTTCGATAAAAAAAAATTGATAATCGGTTCACGGTTCTCGGAGATATCGAGTAACCTACATACAAAAAAAAATAGTTCGAATTGAGAACCTCCTCCTTTTTTGAAGTCGGTTAAAAATACTCGTATTTTAATGTATTGCGTCGCGTTAGTCGTGAAAAGCACTCTGTTCAGTCTCGGCTGAAAGTGCAATAGATGAATACGTATTACCAAATTAAGTATTCTGTGCCTGCGGGTCGGCCTTCAAAATTTACTCATTCATCTATTGCTTACCTTATAGCCTTTACAACAGTGTAGTATTTATAGTGGTTGTTCCACCTTTAACCCTTAAATGCATGATAATGTATATTTACACGTTACTGAAATGACACAAGTAAAAATTTTAATATTGTCAATAAAGACTTTGTCAAGATTATCCCGAAATCTCAAACTGACGTTGATTTCATTGCTAATTACGTCATTTCAGAAATAAAATAAGTGCAATTTTACGCATTTAAGGGTTTAAATCATTAAAATAACATCAATAATCAATTAATCAACTATACATAAGATTAAAATTAGGACTTTGAGGGTCTTCGAAATAAAAAAAATTACGCTTACCTGATTCCGAATGGCAGCAACAGGTGTTAGGCCAAGTTGGTTTTGTCCTTGTTGAAGAAACTGATTAGTACCTGGTGCCAACATTCCTGCCTGACTCAAATACATAAGATGTTCTGCATTTTTACCCATACCATTCATGGCTTGCATTGGGTTACCATGATGTTGATGAATGTCATATAAGCCTTGTTGGCCCAATTGGGGTGCATTTTGTATGCCCTGAAGAGGTGGCAGCATCATCGCATTGTTTTGTATAGTTAAATTAGTCCCCATATTGTGGTTCTGTATAGGAGCCAGTTGTGTGTGAACCATGTTCGATGTCAGGTGTGGAGGATGACTACCGATAACTGACGGGTTAATAGCCAAATTTCCAACGGAGGAAGCAATAGCCTGATTTATAAATTGCTGCTGGTTTGTATGAGTATTTTTCAACGGTAACACCGGGCCTTGGTGATGCATGTTAGTCATGGGCACGGGAATGGGATTCTTCCACTTGTCTTGATTCTGAAAAAGAAATAATAATTAACTCTTCTCGATCAATATCTTGCGAAATATTTACCTATCCAAGTACTTGACTCTAGCAAAAATAACTATTAAATTTACACCATCGTCAATATTGTACCAAAATCCAAACCGACAAAAGGATCTTCACCTTTTTTTTAAATGACTTGAACTGTATCAGAGCTGTTTAGCCCTCGATACCAAGTCCGGCGACTTGGTGTGCGTGTTTAACCCACTAATGGCCTGGATCTTCACATGTGTGGAGGTTCCTAATGGTAAATTAAGCATTTTATATAAAGTCCGGTGTGAAAAATGTCCCCGTCTATCACTATGTAGACAATAAAAAAAGAATGGCTCTTCAAATATAATATATTTTTCCTGAAGTTGTTAATTTCAAGTTATGCTTCCTTCCGGATCAAAATATATAGGAAACCACTCATCATATCATATGGCAAAAGATATTAGAATTAAAATTGTAGCACACTTAATTTGCTTTCATTGATGCGTAAATTGAAGTCTGTGAGACTAATTATTCACTTATAGTCTCGAAAAAACGGAAAGAAGGTAAAAATAAATTGTTAGCATAAGACAAAAAGAACAGTAAAATCAGGTAAGAAGTCTAATTATCTTTTAATTTAGAAGGTAACGTCACTGTTTTGAAAAAAATACTTGATCTGGTGTTTGTATGATTTCATTATTTACACATTAAAGTTATAAAAATACATCTCGTATGCTACACAAACTATGCATTAGATACTTATATGCGGTGATCTTAATGGACACGTGGATCACAAGGTAGATGGATACGATGGGACCCATGTTGGGTTCGGCTACAGAAGCCGGAATGTTGAGGGAGAAAGTATCCTTAAGGCTAGGGCTGCCATCTCTAAATTCGCCGAACCCGGACAAAGGCTTGAAAAACCCCGGACATTTAGTGTAAATTCTAAAAAAACTAAATAGACAGACGAGCGCATTATTTTTCATTCACAAAGTGTCCGGGTATTCCCCGTACACTTACTGAAAACCCCCCCGGACGACCTCCAAACTAGGACAAATCCGGGTAAACCCGAACGGATGGCAGCCCTACTTAAGGCGCTCTTTTCCCAGTAGACGCCGAACTCACTCATTTTTGAATGAGTCGTAAATAGTTATTTACGCTACAAGTGTGGAAGGTAGGTGATTTCAGACGAGTGTGATTTTTAGTCACGAGCGAGGTACGACCGAGTGATTAAACAAACACGAGTCGGAAATCATCTTACACACGAGTTCCGTACAAAACTTTACTATGCATGTACGAGAAAAAAGAAAATACTTTAATCCTCACAAAGACTGTTTACATTGGAAAAAAAATAGTTTTCATTTGATTTATCCAACAAGAAGCCGTCGTTCACATTTTTTACTTCTTCAATAACATTTTACGGGTTTAAATTCATGATTCGTCCCTTTATCTCGCCATTATTTCAGCAGATTTGCACAAAACAACTTCAAAACAAACTAGACATCAATAAAAAATGGCGGAGTTATTTGAAAACCGCGCTCGACATATCTACTACTGCGCATGTGCAAAAGTATTTTTTTTTATATTCGTCTTATGTCAAAATGGCACAAGCGCGTGTACATTCAGCCAAATTTATTTAATGAATAACGATTTAAAGTTCGTTTATTAATCAAATTTTATATCTAATGTAATTAATGACGTGTTAAATGAATTAATTAATGAAATATTGGTTTTATTGTACTTTTATACGTGATAAATATTTGACTTATTTATCAAACTTTTTGTAAATAATAAAACATCTTTGTGTCAGGCTGTCAGATACGGCTAGAAATTAAAAAAAAAATTAAAAAGTAAAAAGCACTAGTGTGGAAAAGTAGTACTTTCCGCACAGTTTGAATGCCTATAGAATACGCTCTTTTCGAGCACATGCATTGTAAAATATTAAGCAGTGTTTGATGATTATGAAAAAAATATATGTCATACTTAAGTATCTTGCGATTACAAAATCGTTTTTAACAACTTGATTGGAAAAACTTCGCTCAATAGGAAAAAAATCCCACTGTTACCTCTATATCTATATGTAATATTTTTTGAGTGGTATGGGCTTAATACGAACTTTTTATAGGTACTAATATTATTTAGTATGACCAAAAAATTGCCTAATGAGTAATGAGTCATCGCAAGCGGTGAGTATCGACGTATCTTATCTGTACGACCTAGTGCAGTGCAGGGTCTTTGAGCGCCGATGAGGTTGTTATCAGTGAGGTAATGGACACGTTGATGTCTGCTATTTTACTGCCATGAATCCGGTAAGATCCAACCATCTTTACATTTCATATTTTGATCCAGTTTTGAGGTGAATCATGTTCAAAAAATCAACCATCATCCCGATCGTGAGTGTTTAGCACGAATAGGAATTGTTTGAAAGGTGACGCACGCGTCCAAATGACCGGACCTGGTGAAATTTTAAGGGCCATGCGCCAGTTTGAGTATCTGTGTCCCTGGAGGATTGATATTGCAACCATTTTCTTAGATGTTATGAAAATCGATTTTAACAATTACCCTACACTTGCAAAATATGTTTGACGTTCGTTGTTCCCGCTGCACATTATTAATGGATTGTTATTGTTAGTGGTATAAACAACAGACCCGCAAAAACGTGCAGCAGCAACGATCGCCAAACTGCTCCCAAACAATTTAGTTAGCCTTTTTCAGATGAATCGCAAATAAAACCTGTTCACAATAATAATCGACTGTCAACAAACCGTCGCCAAGTCCCTTTAACGATAACATGGTTATACCAGAACGAAGTGTTCATTGTGTGAGGATTTTGAACGTAAACAGGCTGAATTTTCCTAATTCCTAAGCGTGCGAAGTCTAATGGTAACCGCTTTATCTCGAAAATCGTATCCTTGTTATTATTATTATTATTTAAGAGTTTCACTCTTGTCGGTGCAGTTCTCTCCAGTCCGTTCTACTTAACGCCAGTTCTTTGACTTCCCGATACGACCCGACGTCTGCCTTTTTCTTGATCTGGTCCAAATAGCTAATCCTCGGCCTTCCTCTTCCTCTCCTTCCTTCAATTTTCCCTTCCATTATCTTTTGTATTAGATCGTCGTGTCGTATCAAATGACCCATCATTTTCCCTCTTCGAGTTTCTATTGTATGAAGTATATGTCTCTTCTCTTTCTCTTCCCTTTCCAATACTTCCTCATTGGTGACTCTTTCTGTCCAGCTTATTCCCTCCATCCTTCGCCAGCACCACATCTCGAACGCCTCAAGCTTTTCTCTGTCCCGTTGTGTCATGGTCCATGTCTCGCAGCCATTAAGTGCAATGCTCCAAATATAAGTTTTAATAAAACGTTTTCTTATAGATTTGGCCATTTTTGACTTAAAAATATGTTTTTTACTGTGAAAAGCGTTTTTAGCTATTGCTATTCTGGTTTTAAATAGTCTAAGATCCCTTTAAGAACGACCTTCACCGAGATGTTTATTTGATGAAATGTATTTTATATTTAATTTAATATGTCAATAAATATATTGCATATGGGTTGCCTAACAAATTTTAGTCCAGGGTATGTTTAATTAATGATTAAAAAAAATTTTTTTTTAAACATTTGATTATTAGATAAATTCTATACCAATCGAAAGTATGAAGCCCATAGAATATGCAAACGTTAGGTTGCCTATTCTTTTCCCGTCACAACTATCGGGTAGCCAGGTTTAAACTGGTAAATCTATACTAGCATTTTGCAACGGTCTGATTATTGAATTGAAATTAAATAACATTAAAGATTATTTTATTATGAACACAGTGGTATAGGGTTGCCTGCGAAAAATCTGTCCAGAATTCCGGTTGTCGAATTTTGAAAAGTAAAATATTGCAGCGAGTGAATGTGTGCGTCTGAGAGGTCCCAACCAAAACCATCCCATACGATAGAAGAGGACACAGCATAGCAGCTGTTTGAAGTCCGCCCATTTAAAAAAAGAGAGTGCGCATGCTATTTGTGCTTGAAAATGAAAAGGATAGCGATAGACTCGTATATGCTGTGCATTATTTTGGAGTAGATTGTCGCTATAGATACAATAAAATGCATGGTATAATAATATACTCCGCCTGGTACTCTCTTCCGAGACTCGCGAACCACGTGACTGACACAAGCCTACGTCATCATGGTGTTCAGAGATTCTCATACTTTTAAACGTTGGAGAATTTTAACCAACGGTGAAAAGTGTTTAAACGGCATTAATTTTAAGTGATTCAAGTAGAAACATAGGTAGTAGAATAAAACAAATGTAATGTATCTAATCTTTCGGAGTTTCTTCTCAACAGTGGTCACCTCTTGTGAAATGTCGATAGACTCAGACATGTAAAAGTGCCCTTGTGGCCTACTTGCAGAATAAAGTTCATTATTTCATTAATTAATTGATTAAAAAAAAAAGTTAAATAACTATTTCTCTATTTTAATAATAAACTACTCCAAAATAATGTACAGCATATACGAGTCTATCGCTATCCTTTTCATTTTCAAGCACAAATAGCATGCGCACTCTCTTTTTTTAAATGGGCGGACTTCAAACAGCTGCTATGCTGTGTCCTCTTCTATCGTATGGGATGGTTTTGGTTGGGACCTCTCAGACGCACACATTCACTCGCTGCAATATTTTACTTTTCAAAATTCGACAACCGGAATTCTGGACAGATTTTTCGCAGGCAACCCTATACCACTGTGTTCATAATAAAATAATCTTTAATGTTATTTAATTTCAATTCAATAATCAGACCGTTGCAAAATGCTAGTATAAATTTACCAGTTTAAACCTGGCTACCCGATAGTTGTGACGGGAAAAGAATAGGCAACCTAACGTTTGCATATTCTATGGGCTTCATACTTTCGATTGGTATAGAATTTATCTAATAATCAAATGTTTAAAAAAAAATTTTTTTTAATCATTAATTAAACATACCCTGGACTAAAATTTGTTAGGCAACCCATATGCAATATATTTATTGACATATTAAATTAAATATAAAATACATTTAATCAAATAAACATCTCGGTGAAGGTCGTTCTTAAAGGGATCCTCTACTAAAAATCTGTAGTGCATCTTGAGTCTTCTGTTATTATACTACCTAAATATTGAAATTGTTGGACTTGCTGTAGTACTGTATTATTTATTTTAATTTCATGTATTTCTCTGTGTTTAGATATTATTAGTGTCTTGGTTTTATTGAAATTTATCTTTAAATCGAAGTCTCGGA
The DNA here is from genome assembly GCA_932273695.1 of Apotomis betuletana. Taxonomy (NCBI): domain Eukaryota; kingdom Metazoa; phylum Arthropoda; class Insecta; order Lepidoptera; family Tortricidae; genus Apotomis; species Apotomis betuletana. The sequence goes on from OW026298.1 coordinate 36,988,940, forward strand.
AAGTTGTGTCCGTTACGTTTAAAATTGTTTCCAACTGTGTGCTGTTTCCCGCTAGAACTGCTATATCATCTGCAAATCTAATAAATGTTATTCTATTTCCGTTAAATTTAACACCTTCTGTTGTATTTTCTATAATTTTATCAATTGCACTTTGAATGAATAAATTAAATATGAGCGGCGAGAGTGAACACCCCTGTCTGACTCCTTGTCGGATCTTAGCCTTTCCCTTCTCGTCCCCTACTTGTATGATTGTTTCTTGGTTATGATAAAGTTCATATATTATTCTCCTGTCTCGATAATCAAGTCCTGCATCTTTTAAGGCTTTCATCATTTTCTTCCAGTTTACTATCCTTGTAATGGTTACAAAAATAAAAAATGTGTCACATGGTTAAGGACTGTCACGAGAACTGTTGCAATGAGTCGCGCAGTAAATCAAACGTCAAATATTGACAAATACAGGTGTAACGATATTGCAATTTAAGTGACTCTGGGAGTAGTGAAATGTTTCACTGATAGACACTTTGCGTCCTTTTATCGAATCTGGTATAGTACTTGTCTTTGTTATATTTACAACGTGCTAATTACAAGTCACAGGCCGCTGCTGAATTTATGACACTATGTCACGGAGAAGGGACCCCCCGATGTGTGTAAGATTTTTTTCATCTCTCCTGTTCGGAAAGTGTAATTTTCATGAGTAGATAGCCGGGTGGAAAATAGCTTTTCCATCCCTAGGGTGGAAAGTATTCTTTTTTCATTGCCACGGAGTCAAAGATAATTGCCTTCTAGATGCACGTCGTGACCAACTAAATTAGGTACAATCTAGTCGGCCGTGGTAAGTGGCCATTGAAAAAAGGTCTCCAAAGGTTATATAGGCAAGCTTAATTTATTTATATCCAATTATTAAATATAAAGTTGCCTTATATTCATAATACATACATATAATTCCGTCCCACATTTATTGATAGATCGTACATTTATTTAAAAAATAAAATTGAACCCATTGGATTGTTTTTTTTTTTTTTACTTTTTATATGTTGGCGGTAACGTATCTTAACCTTTTTTTATCTATTTAAAATAAGAAGAATGAAAGTTTGCACTAGAAAAAGCGGGAACACGCGATTAAATATAAATACCGTGTCTTTAAGAGGCCTTATTCCTTTTAAAACATATTTTTTACGTATCATGAGGAATATATTGATAATTTCAACCAACTTTTTGAAGTGAATAATACTTTTTCCAATGAAAACTTCAATGTGTAAGTTTCAAATATATACCAATAAATCCCAATAGCCCTGTTCTAGGTAGTAACATCAATAATATGTTAAGAAACATGTTTGATCATAGAGAAAAATGTCTAAACAATCAGCATTTTAAAAGGAATAAGGCCTCTTAATTGATTATTTGTCAAAAATGACATGGATATTAATTTAACTCACTCATGACATGTGCGTGTAGTATTTTATTTTCTTGGCAGTCGAAATGAAAAGTAGAGTGTTTAACTCGGGTGTAATTACCCATTTCACCCTCGAACTATTGGCGTGCTCAGTTCGTCCGAGCGCCAGCAATATCTCGGGTTCAATGGGTCACTTTCTACCCTTGGTTAACAATCTACTATTTAAGCGAGTGAGTACTTCAGAATAACTTAATCCTGCGCTACCTGACGGCTCTGCATTTCCACGGAAAGAAAAAATGCCAAAAGGATCCCAGAATTATCTTGTAAAATAGATTTCTTGTAACCGATACTACAATCTTGTAAGAAAATCTACTCTATTTTTACGTTTACTATATCTTGAATTAACAGAACTATTCAAACATTAATATGCACTAAACAGTTCTGTTTATATACACGAGAAGTCTAGTATTATTTACAACTCATTTAGTAAAAGTTACAATAATTATATTTACAAGAAGCTACTTGTAATGCTAAAAAAATAAAAATTATCTTTACAATCTTTATGGTAGTGAATACTATTACAGGAAGTTCCTTGAACTTTTTTATGAGTTGACATTACTTTGTAGCTCTTGTAAAGAAACAAAAATAATATTCTTGTAATGTATACTCAACAAATAGTTCTGTTTAAAAATATTGAGTTTGTATAAATATGTGTGCTTAGTACGTAAACACAATGCAGTCGCGGAGCGCTATACTATTTATGTCGTAGTGAATGCTATCGCAGTAAAGTTGATATGACTTTTTCACAAGTTTGTGTTGCTTTGCAGGTCTTGTAAAGAAATGACAATTATATTCTCGTAATGTATACTGGTGAACAATTAGTTCTGTTTAAAAATATTTCGTTTGCATAAATTTGTGTTTTGTTCGTGTTACGAAACGCCATGTCGGAGCGCTGTAAGTACCATTTTGTATCGTAGTGAATGCTATCGCAGTATAGTTTGTAAAGCTGGCGTTACTTTGCGGCTCTTGTAACAGATAACAATTATATTCTCGTATGATATACCGAACAAAAAATTCAAACCAAAAAAATTTAGTTTGTATAAATAAATGTTTCAATGTCACCGCGCGCGGCGTTGCGCCAGTTTAGGTCGGCCATTATATAGCCCAATACGCGAAGAGTATTGAAGTGTGGGCTCTAAACGATTAACACAATATGAATGTTTTTTCTATTGGTGAAGATAACTGTGTGACTAATGCAAACTAACGGTGTTTTAGATTAATTTGATGTTGAGGGTGATGATCATCAACAGAGTGAAGACGGCTCCATCGACCAACCACAGGGACACTAGATTGTATCAACTACAGTAGCGATCAAAAGTATTTTGACAAATCATTTTTTTCAAGATGTTGATGAATTTAATATATATTTAATAATTACGTTACGATAACATCTTATGGCCCTTTTCTTGTTACGTTTCCACTTAGATAACTAAAACTTAACAATGGACTTAGAATAAAAACTGATAATACACGCTTCAGGTACGTCAAAAGTATTTTGACACTAACATAAAATTATTTTGCTGAACTTGCAACAGGGTTAAATAAGACGTTTCATGAATATTTAGTTGCATATCCTCTGCCCTTCCTAACAGCTGTACAAGGAGCCGTCATATAGTCCACTAACTTATACATATATCAGTGTTGGAAAAATCAATTCAAATTGACGATTGACGATTGAGGATTGACCGATCGATGACGATTGACGAAACTAATTCTAAATCTACTGATTGAAGATTGACGATTCATCATTCATCATCATCATTTCAGCCTATTGCAGTCCACTGCTGGACGTAAGCCTCCCCCAGGGTTCGCCACATGGCCCGATCTCCCGTTTTCGCCATCCAGTCACCACCAGCCACTGTTTTCAGGTCGTCGGTCCATCTAGCCGGAGGGCGTCCTACACTACGCTTGCCGAGTCGTGGTCTCCACTCGAGAACCCGTCTACTCCACCGATCATCGGTTCTGCGACAGATGTGACCAGCCCACTGCCACTTCAGTCTGCTACACTTGTGCTACGTCAGTGACTTTGGTTTTTTGTCGGATAATCTCGTTCCGGACTTTGTCCCTTAACGAAATTCCGAGCATACCCCTTTCCATAGCTCGCTGTGTGACGTGTAGTCGGTGGGCTAGTTTCACTGTCAGGTTCCACGTCTCGGCTCCGTATGTCATGACCGGCAGTAGGACGCACTGATTGAATACCTTGGTCTTCAGGCATTGTGGCAAGGGTGACTCGAAGATGTGACGCAGCTTTCCAAATGCTGCCCAGCCAAGCTGCACTCTTCTGGTGATTTCACTCTCAAAGTTGTCTCTACCCAGCTGTAACTTTTGTCCTAGGTAGACGTACTCCTGGACAACTTCAATGGCTACACCTTCGACGGAAACGGGCACAGGGACGATGTGCTCGTTGAACCAGGGATCGATACTGGTATTCATGAAAACGCTCTAATTTCGCGTTTTTTTTCGAATGTGAAAGGCTTGTGTTATGTAGAATTTCGTTATAGATATAGATCCTTGAAATTAGCCCACTAAAATATAAACATGTGTGATAATGAGCGAAAAACCGGAATATAATAACGTTATTTTGTGCTATTTTGTATGGAGCAAAATAACGGTATCGATCCCTGCGTTGAACATGACCTTAGTCTTGTCCAAGTTCATCCCTAGCCCAACGCGTCTCGAGGCAGCATTAAGACCGGACAGCATTTCCTGCAGGTCTTGCAGCGATTCTGCCATTATAACTGTTCCGTACAGGACGGAAGACATCGTTCTTTCTCTTTCTCTCTCTCATGGCGTCCGAGCCGTGAACGTCGCTCCTAAGCATTCATTTATATTTAAAATGTTTAACGTGTGAATACCAATAAATTCAGTGCGTAACTGTCGTGTATGTGATTTCGAACCAGCCCTTCATTAAATATACAACATTTTTGGTCCTTCGTTATCGGTGGCGGGGAAAAAATTGGAAAATTCATTCCAAATTTTCATCAAGAAAAATCGCCACATTTCATCGCATTTACATTGACAGTTTGTACAAAAGACGTGAGTACAAAATCAACGAACATTCCACAGACAAGCATCGAGCTCCCGCAACAGCGGATATATCATCACATTATTGCCAACATAAGTGACAAAATCTGGGGAGAGAGCAGCCAAATCGGCCAACAAAATCGGTGCTTCTGAAAACTATTTTACTGCCAGAGACAGTATCTGTCAGCCAATGATTTGTCATTCGGCAAAAAAATTACAACAAATCATCAACAAATATAACAAATACAGCGGCGTTTCGTTCAGGAATGGAAGATTTACAAATATTAATCAGACAACGGGGAAGTTTGAAGGGAAAACTAACTCGCATCAATACATATGTTCAAAACTTCAACCCATTGACCGACGATATTACCGACCTAAAGGTACGTTACGATGACTTGACTTCGCTGTTCGAGAAGATCGAAAACATCCAAAATAAAATTGAGGCCCTCAACAGTGACATCGAGAAGAATGAGCGCGAGCGGGATGCCAATGAACAGCACTTCTACCGGACGAAAGCTGCCATGGATCTCACTCATCCCTATCTTGGTTTCACGACTACCTCTTTGGTCGACGCCAGCGGGTTAGGGTCGACGACAAACTGTCGGAATGGCGTGAAATTTCCGCTGGTGTCCCTCAGGGGGGCGTCCTCTCTCCACTTCTCTTCTCAATATTTATTGGTGGGATCACAGAGTGTTTAAGATCCTCGTTCCATCTTTATGCAGATGACCTGCAGATCTATGCAGCGGCTAGTATCGAGGATATGCCGTCGCTTATTAATATGATCAATGCGGATTTGGAGTGTATTTACAGCTGGGCAAATAACTTCGGGTTAAACATAAACGCAAAAAAGTCGCAAGCAATTGTTATTGGTAGTCCTCACTTTGTAAATAAAGTATCTGAAATGGTGGTACCTGATATTCTTTTTGGTGGGATTCCTATCCCCCTTTCCTCTACAGTTAGAAATTTGGGTATCACCATGGACCAGACGCTTTCGTGGGCACCGCACATAGCGCAAGTTAGCCAGAAGCTCTTTGCATCTCTCCACTCTTTAAGGAGCCTGCAGAACTTACTGCCAATTTCCACCAAGATCACTCTTGCCAGATCTCTCTTGCTCCCTCTACTAGACTATGGTGATATTGCTCTACTGGATCTTAAGGAGGAACTACTTGACAAGCTTGAACGCCTACAAAATGTGTGTATCAGGTATATATTTGGATTGCGAAAATATGACCACATCTCTTCCTTTCGAGCGCAGCTGGGTTGGCTACCGATTCGTCGGCGTAGAGACGTGCATGTCCTTTCATTGCTCTTTAATGTCCTGTTTAATCCTACTTCTCCTCCTTACCTTAGTGAAAGATTTTCGTATATGGCTGATGGCAGTGGTCACCGCTTGCGGTCTAGCGCCAATCTCACTCTGGCTGTACCGTCTAATAAGACGCGTACCTATAGCAAGTCTTTCACGGTAAGCGCAGTGAAGTTGTGGAATGGGTTGCCTTTGTCCCTTAGGAAGTCTCCATCTGTTGCATCACTTAAGATTAACTTGAAGAAATTGTGGCTGTCCGATGACGTGTGAATTCATTGAATACTATATTTATTTACGCATTTATATGTATTATATGTAGATATATATATATATAATATATATCTTATAAATAGTATAAGTATATGTGTATTATTACTAACTTAGTTTATGTACTTATTATAGTTTTATTAAGTATAATATAGATATCTCGGTTGTACGCAGTGTAGTTTGCCTATTTTCTTCGAATACCCATTCCTTAAATTGCTCAAAGGTTAACTGGAAGAGATCCCTAATAGGGATAAGTTCGCCTTTGTACATATTTCATTTGTTATCAATGTATTTATAACCAGTTGTTGTGTACAATAAAGCGTTTACATACATTATCACTGTGCAAAACGGCTTGCTTCCATCACAAAGTGCAGCTTTTTTTCATAACAAATAGGACTAATAGTACCATTTATTCCGTTTTTGTTCTGCTAATTTTGAGACCACTCCTGTCAAGGGTGTCACCCTGACGGATCAAGTCCGAAATGAATTTGTTCCCGGTAGTCTGAAAGTGGCCCCATTAGCAGATAAGCTGGAAGAAAATAGGTTAAGGTGGAACGGGCATGTAATCTCGTGAAAACGTGACTTTCCATCGCAACAGGCAAACGTCGAAGAGGTAGACCATAGCTACATGGCTAACGACTGTTCAGAAGGATATGAAACGCATAGATCTACAGGAAAATGATGTCCACAACCGCAGCAAATGACGCGTCGTGGTTAAGAAAGCCGTCATTATTTTAAAAACTTTATTTACTATTTTATAACTTTAACCGCTCACGATGAGCGGTTTTGCCAAAATTTTCATCCGGAACGAAAGCAAAACTTAAAAATTGTCTACTTTAAAAAAAATGCTTCGCATGGTTAAGATTTTTGGCTAAAAGTGAAAAAACTTCATCAAATTGCGCAGCGAGCACAAGTTCGGTCAGCACAGCAACTATCAATACTATCATGTCACTAAGCACTATACTATAAAAGTAACCAAAACACGTTTATAGTGCTATTCTGCAACCTAAACGATTTCATTGTTGTTTGTCGTCCCACTGTTGCTTTTTTGATAAGTCGAGTTCGTTAATAAAATAAATATCGATAAGTTATTCATGCTTTATGATATTCACCTTTGTTACTTAATGTAACGTATATAATCATAAAGATGTAAACACTTGCGAAAATAATTGTATTGATAAAACCATTATGCTGATTTCAAATTTGACAATGCGCCCTCATAATTATCGTGTTGTCTTCCTATTTATTTATTTACATATTTATTTATTATTATTATTTTATTTTGTGTATTTTTAGCATCTAAGTAGTTATAAGCAGGTCCCCACTGAAAACCAGCGCCCCGGCTCGCCGTGGCATCATGCTGCGTGGGGTCCTATTCAACGATGCACTGTGGGCGCGCTCCTAACTAACGGTTGGACATGCGATTTCGCGACAGTAAACTATTTATTACAGACAAACTGTTATGATTATTGCCTCTAAATTAAAACAAAATGCTAGTATAGTGCATTTTTAGCAATATATTAATAGGCTTAAGAGAATAATCTTCCGATTTATAATAAAAAAAAAATAAAAATAAAAAATTGCGCGATTTTTGATAGTACAATGTTATTGCGATCGCATGCAAATATCCCTAGGGAACTTTTTTATTGGTCCTGTGCCTTTTTGAGTGAACCCTAAGGTTCACTCAAAAAGGCATATTTTTATAACGCCTGCAATAAAAATTATATCATCAAAAGAGATTGCTATTAACTTAGACAAGGCACACTGTCGAAATAGTAATATAATATTATTGCTATTTTAAAGAATGAAAAGTCATATTTTTATCGTTTGTCTGTTTTAAGAAAAAGGTTCAGGAAAAAGAAAATTCTAAAGGTTATTCGTACTGTATACTTGGGTCTCGGTTTCACTGATGAGTGGCTGGGCTTCTTTCAACAGTTTCTTTTTTGTTGCCTTTTTTACAGTACTGGAGATGACTGGATCAGACCGTAAAAGTAGCGAATGGATCAAATCACTATGTTAAAACTGAATATTTATACAGAACAAATTGCTATAAACTTTACATAGGCGCTTTCGAAAAATGACCTTAAAATGCAAATATTTCTAAAATTCGGCCAAGTTTAAACTACAGCGCATTAAAGTTAGCTTTAACTTGTAACTTGTAATACTTAGGCCCACTTGCACCAAAACTTCGAGTTAAATATATAACTCAGGGTTTACTAACTCAGGGTTAATATGTTAAACTTTTAACTCATAGTTTTCGTTGCACCAATAGAAATCAAGTCCGAGTTAACTAACCCGAGGTTAATGTAACATTCATTCGCTCTATTCATATCCGACCAAATGTGATAGAATAAATGATGAATGATTTAAGTGTTGTCCTCTCTGTCACTCTACAGTACTTTGCATAAGTCTATTCCACTATGTCAGATTTGGAATGACATTTCGTTTTTTATCGTATTATATATCTGTATTAAATGTCAGTCAGGCGTCATTATTGTTTTTGCGCGAGTTGTGTCTGCTTTCTATATTTTATTATTTTGTTTTAAACTGCTAAAAATGGAAAACAAATCTCGTTTACGTGCCCCAAATTTTACAAATAGCGACAGATTACTGCTTTGTGATTTAGCAGCGAAGTTTAAGCATAAACTTGAAAACAAAAAACCAGTTGAAAAAGCATTGTCTCTTTGCGAGTAAAAATGATCCTTTTCTGCAATTTTTCTATTGTAAAAGTCCGAACTAATGTATTTGATGATCTCTTCATCATGGGTTTCACAACGGTGTCAAGAAAGCGTAAGACACGCAAGAGTCAGTGTGGTACTGCAGAACCGGTTGGTTATGGTCTGCGGGTCTCCACACCGAGCAAGGCGCTGTACGTGTCGCGCCTGCATCACACTGCCAACGCTGACGAAGAAGAAGTGACTCAGTATGTTCGCCAGAAAACCGGCTACTCGCTGAGGGTGTTCCAGTTGCATTCGCGCCACTACGTGCACTTCAGCTCGTTTGTAGTGCGCGTGCCGCGGCCGCTCCAGGACACCATCGCGTGTGCTGATTTCTGGCCGAAAGGTGTCGTGTTTCGTCGGTTCCGGGGCAACCTACTAAATCCAACACCCGAGATGTCGGAACAACGGGGCCACGCCGTTTCGCCGTCAAAATAAACATTGTTCGGTTCATGACGCATTGGTGTAAACTGTAATGTTATGTAGCCTGTTTTTCAATAAATAAATCATCATCAGACAACAACTATTCAATTATCATTATCCTGGACAAAACATAACAACATAACATAACCTAAGCTATACGTCAAGTCGATTTTGATACTTGTTTGACACTACTAACCTAGGGTTAATGACTTTAACCCACACACATCGCCGGGTTAAAAAATTAAATTTTTAACTCAAGGTTTACTTCTAACTCTCGGTGGTGCAAGAAGTACTAATTACTTAACCCTAGAGTAGTATTTAACTCCGAGTTAATTTTGCTAACCCAGCGTGGTGCAAGTGGGCCTTAGTATCTTGGAATTGCTTGGCACATTTTCTATAATCGTGATTTTCTAGTTTGATTATACATGAATGATAAAACGGCAATTATTATTCGTTAAAATACTAAACAGCTACATATTGTTTGTTATGGCTATACTTAAACATATCGTCTTTGTAATAAAGTCTAAAAAAGGACCTCAACTTGTACACAAAAGTTACAATAGGTTGTAAAAGTATGGCCGAGTTTTACGGGTTTACCGGATATAGTACGGCTCTTCCCAGGTGAATTTTTCGCTTCGAGCCCTAATCTTTCAAACAATGGCCATTGTATCTATTATCGCAAAGCCGCTAGCTACCGAGTTTGCCACGTGCCTCTATAACATTCATATGAAAAACAAACGGTATCGTGATAGTATTAAGGTTCAAATTTAATGTCACTGATATTCTAGATATTGCGTTTTGGTAGTGTAGGACAATAGACCACCCCGACGAAATACAGCATTCATATTATTTTGATTTGAACCTTAATACTATGACGATACCGTTTGTTTTTAATATGAATGTTATAGTGGCGCGTGGCAAACTCGAGCTAGCGGCTTTTCGATAATAGATACAATGGCCATTGTTTGAAAGATTAGGGCTCGAAGCGAAAAATTCACCTGGGAAGAGCCGTACTATAGTTATGTTTATCCGATCTCTATTGACCAACAAGGCCAATAGGTGAAAAAATAATAATAAGACATAATGCTCTCTGTGTTATAGTTTACAAAAAAGTAGTTTTACGCCAAGTGAAACTTTTTATTTTTTAGAATGTCCGACCGTTAGTTAGGAGCGCTCCCACAGTGCGATGCTTGTTTATGTTCGTTTCTTTTTCATGTAACTTTGTTTTTTTTATTGAATAAATGTATTTTCTTTCTTTCTTTCTTTTCTTTCTAAATTAAATTAAAATGAATATAATAAAGACTATGGCTGCTCCAGCCGTCTGCTAATATGTGCTATCCCTTTAGTAAACGTAAGTAGTTTCACCAAAGTACCACGGGAATTAAAAAATAAATCATATGAAGATAGGCTGCAGGCGCTGAAGCTAACAACCTTGAAGAGCCGCAGGGAACGTGGAGACCTGATTATGACCTCAAGGACTTTTGCGAAATATTTGTACGCAACAACATTACCCGACTGAGAGGTCATCACCTAAAGCTTGTGCGGTCATGCATGTACAGCGGGGGAAAGTTGTAAATTCCGCGAACTTACAACTTTTTGAGACAATGTCCCTCAGGTCTATCTCCGAAGCTGAAACCTACAAGTACCTTGGTATGTCACAGTCATTGGGTATTGCGGACGGAGACATTAGGCAGGCGTTGAAGGAGCGTTTCTTTTGTCGCTTGACAAAAGTACTTAACAGTCTTTTGTCCGGTGGCAATAAGGCGCGCGCCTTCCACGCTTGGGTGATGCCTCTGCTCACTTACTCCTTTGGCGTACTAAGGTGGACTCAGACTGAGCTGGACGCCCTGGATACCAGGGTCCGTCAACTGCTCACTACACACCGCATGAGACACCCACGCTCGTCAGTTATGAGACTGTACATCCCGCGTAAGTGTGGAGGCCGTGGCTTTTTAAACGCCAAGGACCTCCATAACCGCGAGGTGTGCAGTCTTAGGGAGTATTTCCTAAACAACGAGTGTGGGATTCATCGCGATGTAGTAGTAGCAGTTGACAAAGGCCTCACCTCTCTCTCCTTAGCAAACGAGAACTGGCGCAGACCAAAGGTGCTTAGCACCGATGACCGCAAGGCCGTATGGAAGAGCAAGGAGCTACACGGGCGGTTCTACAAGGCCCTTACAGGGCCCGATGTAGATCTGCTCGCGTCGGTGAACTGGCTACGCTTCGGTGATCTCTTCGGGGAAACCGAAGGTTTTGTCTGTGCAATTGCGGACGAAGTAATGATGACGAACAACTACCGGAGATATATCCTGAAGGACGGTACGGTCGACATTTGTCGGGCATGCCGCCGTCCCGGTGAGTCACTCAGGCATATAATCTCCGGTTTTTCTCATCTTGCTAACGGCGAGTACTTGCACAAACATAACCAAGTAGCCAGGATCATTCACCAGCAACTTTCTCTTCGATACGGTCTTGTGGGGTCTGAGGTGCCGTACTATAAGTACGCACCTATGCCAGTTCTCGAGAATGGTCGTGCCACGCTCTATTGAGATCGATCTATCATCACGGACAGGACTATTGTAGCCAATAAATAAGCCTGATATCGTTTTGGTAGATCGATCCAAGCGCCAGGCAGTGCTCGTCGACATCACCACCATGACGAGAACCTCGTGAAGGCCGAGAAGGACAAACTCAGCAAGTACCTTGACTTGGCTCACGAGGTGACCGCCATGTGGGATGTTGACTCGACGATCATTGTCCCGATAGTCGTTTCGGCGAACGGTCTTATAGCGAAGAGTATCGACAAACATCTTAAGAGACTCTCGCTAGATGGCTGGATCAAGGGCCAGATACAGAAGGCGGTACTACGGGACACGGCGCGCATCGTCAGGAGGTTCCTCTCTCTGCAGCCCTAACCACCGGTAGCCTGGGCCCCGCCCCGCTGCCGGCGGCACCCTAGGTTAGGTGTTTTTATAATGTATTTATATTTTGTAAGTACTTTGTTGTATTTTACTTTTTATATAAATTTATTGTAAAAAAACTTAACCTAAGAAATTAAATGAATATACGAAATAATAATAAACCGCGTATCATACTTCCACTCAAAAATTTATCTGAAAAATGTACTTTTGTGATTATCTTTCTTTACAGAAATATTGCGCATCTTCTCTACTTTCAGTTCTTAGCAGATGTTGACATATAATATTATGATATATTTTTTGTTATAGTGTGTACATACTGAAAGTATACGAAGATCCTGAGTTTCTAGAAATTAATTAGAAGAAGCTTTAATGAAAGTTAAATTTGTTGTATGTTATTGTTTTTTTATGTCTGACAAGTTATTTATTTTATCTACGCACATATCATTAGTGCTCTAAAATGCGTTCAGAAACCGTAGGAAATGCCAGCCATTATTACAACCAATTTTACTATGAGAACTTTTTTGTCTGTAGTAGTAGGTAAAATCTGTACTGTAATGTTATTACAGTACCGATTTTTGTAAGGTTACGAGTTTAAATTAGGAACAGCTGTCAAAACACAAGTTTTGTCTCTATTCTAGTATCCATAGATATTAATATTTTTTATCGATACGAAACGTCAATTTAGTATGTTTTTTTTATAAAAACCGTACGACATTTGATCTCGAGTGACATGAGAATATGGATACATATGATTTAGAAAAAAAAACATTCGTCTTGACGGAGGTTCTTATTTCCGCCATTATTGTTGTCAATTGTTTGTTGGTTCTTTGCTGTTACGAAAGTAGAATTGTGAAGATATTTTTGTAATTTACATTTTAGTTGAAAATATTGTTCCAATGTAAATGTCAATTACAACTATAACAATAAATAATCTGTTTATGTATTTGTTCAGATTTATTGCTTAACTGCATTTTAAGTATAATGTAGTCTTTAGATATTTTACAGGTAGCACTAGTGGTGCCGGTCATTTCCTTATGGCTTCTGAACCCATCTTAGAGTACTTATGATATGTGTATAGATAAAGTAGTGTATACAACTGTACATAATTAGGCCTTAAAACACACGTGTGATCCTATTATGAAACTCGCTGACGCTCGTTTCATAAAACCCCACTCGTGTTTTAAGGCCTCTCATTATGTATCAGTTGCATAAACTACTATTATTTAATAACCCAAATATAGTGAAATCCTTATTTGACTAATGCTCAAGAATTTAAGTATTTGTTACAAATTCTATTATGTTGTGCAGCCTCTAAATAATGGTCAATAAAAAATTATTTTTCTCATATTATGACAAATATACTGATAATTTCAACCAACTTTTTTAAGTGAATGATACTTTTCTCCGAGTTCTAGGTAGTAACATTGCTATTTCATGCTTCCATTGCGTGCAGTCGAAAATTAATTGAAAAAACTAATTTTCCGCGTAATTTTTGTCAATTTCGAGTAGCTTTTGAAACAAAAATTATCAATGAAAAGTTCAAACAGTAGGTTTCAAATATATACCAATAAATCTCAATAGCCCTGTTCTAGGTAGTAACATCCATAATTATGTTAAGAAACATGTTTGATCATAGAGGAAAATGTCCAAAACCATCAGCATTTTAAAAGGAATAAGGCCTCTTAAGCAAAAAATTGGCACACAGGCCGTTTAGGTGAGTGCGATAAATAAAGGATGTGAGCAAAGTGACATGAAATCGAACTATATGAAATATGAAACACCTTACTGCATGTGTAATGCCGCTGACTGATTACCATACATCGGGGTTTTCAGAGCGGGAACGTTTGACATTTGCCAAAGAGTAGGTATTGACTTAAAAAACAGAATGTACTCTAGCAACAACCTCTACAGTTAAGTCCCTACTCATTTATAAGCAAATAGTTCATAGATAATAATAATAATAATAATAAAGCCCATTTATTTCCAATCTACAATTGTTACATGCTTTTTTTTTATATATATATATTTTTTTTTAATAAATAAAATCTTTATTCATGAAATCATAGTAATAACAATTGGCATAAAAGGTCTTAGATCTATACAGAGCATTCGTAATACTGGTGCCTGAACTAGGAGAATCCTGTATCTCAGGCTTTTAGGGTTCAAAATATACTCTAAGTACAAAAATAATAATCATTCACATTCAATACAATACTACTTATTGAATTCATAATATAATATTACTATAAAACTATATAATTAAATTTATTTGATATTGCTTAATTAAGATAATTATGTTCAACTATGTAGGACATTGCATCGTCACAGTTAGCACAAATTGAAACTAGGACAGTTGGATTGCATGAATCGTCAGCTTGTTTACTTTTTGTATTCTTCTTAATTTTAGTACACTTCTCTCCATTGCTTTCTGGGACACTACTAGTTTAGTTTTTGTTTTAGTATTGTATGTCCACGTTTGGCATCCATATGTAAGAGTAGGTAAGATACATGTGTCCAAGACAGTTTTCTTTAGGTGGACAGGATATTTCCCCTTTAAGATTTCCTTCAGGGACCAAAAAAAAAAAAAAAAAATAGTTCATAGATATAGTTCATAGATATCGGGTGACAATATTGACATTATATTAGACACTTATTGCCATACCGTACCCTTGTTTAGTAGATTAATTACTTATATGCAATTGCATTTTAGAAATACTATATAATAATTAATACAGCAAAAAGAGGTTTTGGTAATGCAAATATAAGAAGCAACTTAAACTTTATAGTAAATTGTTTAATGACTATCCCAAATGCTATTAAAAAACCAGCGATAATTTAAAAACAGTTTATAAAACCTATCAAGATGTTCCTAAATTAATTTTGAGAGTAAATATAAAAAGGAAAAATGATTTTTAATAAACTGAAGTTGAAGTTGAATAAAAATTCTGGCTATAGCAGGCTAAAAATTATAAATGAATTGCTGAAAGGCAAAGAAATAGAACTTCAATCGCAAACTTCTCGTGCATCAATTGATTCCTTAAAAAAGTTTAAATATGCACCTATTACAACTGTCAACGTGGAAAGATCGTTCAGTTAATTGAAAAGGATATTTACAGCAAGACGCCGCATATTAACTGTTCCAAATATTGAAAAAATATTAATAGTTTATTCTGAAAATCGTGTCAACTACTAAATTTAGTGCAGGTAATTCATTAAAGTTCTTTTTATTGTTATCTTACGAGGCTTGGTAGTAAAGCTAAATTACTACATGAATTAAAATAAAACTTTCTCATAGAGTGTATACAATTCGCAGAGAGGTAGGTATTCATTAGGCATAACATGATATTTTCTGAGACTAACGTATATGTTTATCTCTACTCTTTTTCAAACCGTTCCCGCTCCGAAAAGCCCGATGTATGCTGATTACTTAATTAATTTGTTTATTCAGAATTTATTGTACAATACAAGTATTTCAAGTGTGGCTGATGATTGTATGCTTATGTAAATATATATTTAACTAGCGACCCGCCCCGGCTACGCACGGGTGCAATGCTGATACTAAATGAAGTGTTCTCTACTCTATTATGCATGTATTAGACATACAAACCTTTCTCTTGAATCACTCTTATCTATTAAGAAAAACGCCTCAAATTCCATTACATAGTTTTTAGATTAGATCTAAGCATACATAGGGGCAGACCGACAGCAGGAAGCGACTTTGTTTTATACTGTTTAGTGATGATGGTATACTTAATGTCTGTTGTGTTCAAATGTATGTCAAATTCTAGTGTAAACATGTCAAATCTTGGCATGGCACTATATAGATAAAATTTACCCTTTAACCATTGTCAAGTGAAGTAATAATTTATATTTGCAAGTTTTATATTTTAATATTACATATTCACTTTCATATATATCAACTGACTAAGCAATAATAAAAGTTTCCAAATAATAAAGTTCGTTTTTGTGATACAATCAACCTATACTCTATCCGGATAGGGCTTTAACTAAATGTAAACAAACCGTGGCTGTCAAAGTTGACATATTCAGGTGTACTCAACATTTTATCAATTGTTAAATTTTAATTCTTAGGTACTTTCGATTATTCTTTTGATAGTCAGACTGATCAAGGTTCGGTAAAGCAGAAAAATAATTAAATGGCCTTTGCCAAGTCATATACGTAAAAGAAATGAATACACAGATATTGTTAAAATAGACATTCAATTTTTTAATTTTTTTTTCTGGACTGTTCACACTAACGTAGGTAGGTATGTAAACTACTCGTTACGTTATTTCTAAAAAAATAGTTCTTTAAAGAGTTACATTTTTTACCTTTGGGACAAACTATTCTTACATAAAAGAGTTCAGTAACTGTAAGTACCTATAGTTTAATTTGAATGATGAGGAAGCATCACCAACATTAATAATGAACCGTTTGAGAAGTGTCATCCATCCGAGCTAGCCCGGCTTGTACCTGGTACAGGTTCATTCATTTTCAGCAGAAAAACAATAACTAACACAATAATAACAACCAATTAATAATACTAATAATGAACAGAACAAATGAAATAACAATATTATGATCAATAAGAAAACAAACTAACAAGAAAACTAATGCAAGCGAAAATCCGGACTACTATATGTAGGTAGTATGCGAAAACGAATACACAAGAAGTGTCATGTTATTTGAAAAAAAGGTTGCAGATTCCTAGGTTTTTAGGTTCTTTGTTGTGCACAATTTGTAAAATATTTGGTGGCATGTTGAAATTATTATCAAGTTAATGTACTTAGGGAATAATAATTACATAGTCTTGATTGGGTATCGTATAGTTTATTCTATAACCTAATATATTAAAGCAAAATAAATATTATATTTTTTATTAAGTAACATTATTAAATACAAAATTTACCAACCAATGTCAGCCTGATAAAGCACCTAATTTATGGTTTGTTTACATTTAGTTAAATACCTATCCGGATAGAGTATAATCATTTTCATTTTTATGACGATCATAGTATATATGCATGTAAATTGACTTAGCATAATTTATACTGACATTTTATATTATGAAATAAATAAATCGAATCTAATCTTATCTAAGATAACACATCTATCATCCAAATTAAATACCAAAATTAAAACAGCTCTGCCTTTTCACTGCTGACAAAACCCCAAACTAATTATTCATTATGTGTTTGGTTGTTCTATATTATAGAAATGTATTGCAATGGTATTAACATGGATAATATTAATACAAACATAAGATATCACTTTTGAGGCTATAGTTAGGACTAACTAATAAATAACCTTAAATTTCAATTCAACAAGTAAACAATTGCTGTGCCCCTATCAATAAGATAGATCATATACTCGTAAGCTAGACTTGCAGTATAAAAGGCGGCGGTGACAGGTGTCTTAAGTACTTGTTTTACATCTAATCAGCATCTTATATGATTTGGCTATTATTTGTTTATTTCAAAATTAAACAGAGATAACAACAAAACGGATCCTACCTCAAGGCATGCGTCGTCCCCGACAGCCCAGCGTTGCTTCGGAGCTAAACAAGGCAACTCCGGGTCGTGGGAGTCACGTTCGCGGTCGCGCTCACGCTGGAACACGTAATGCACGCCGGCATCGTCCTGGGACTGGGAGCGGGCCTGCGCGTTGCGCGCACTCTGCAATCCTGCTTCACCAGCCTCTTCCTCTGCTCCCGACCCCGGCCACTTCATTGGGCTACCGTGGGGCTCAAGCATTCAGTTTTACTTCACTTGGAACTTCCACAACCGTAAACACCAATCTTTTGCACAATTTCACCGCTCACAAGAAAACGACGATGTTGCCTGTATTCAACTCGAACAGTATTACACTTCACATGATCTTGAAACACCGCATATGATAAAGGTAGTTCGCACTTAAAACCATTGATTATAGTTTATTAGGTAGCCTTTTTGTCTTTGAGAATGACAGCTAGTAAAATCGAAACGAAACAGCGATGACAGCCGCTGCTGGAGCCAACCAAAATATTGCAGGCGCTTCTGGTCTCACTGACGGAACCAAACACAAAGGTAACCCGAGAAATCGATGATAGGGTGTATTTTTTTTTTAATAACTTAGATCATTACATAAACCCTCGAATACACTAAATCCAAAATTAAGTCGGCATCAAAAAACGGAATCGAATAAACACTCAAAATAAATACACTATTCACACAAATTTTAACAAAAGGATCACAAATATAATAACTATATATACACAGGACTATTTACAATCTTCAATTTAAAAAAATATTGAACTTATGCCATTGGATAGTATCAATAATTCCCGATTCAGAAAAGACGACCAACATCCTTCCCTTCACTGCCTATCCGCCATATCGGAAGGGTCGGTCGGGCAGGCAGATGCGATGCGCGCGCAACGCGCAAAGCTATATAAACATAACATTGCCATGGCATACACACATGCGTTACGTTCCGTATAACTCAGCATAATCGGGATTTGAGAGTTGATTTCATTACCAACGGAAACGATTGAACCTTATTTTTCGCACATATAAATATTTAATAATATAATAATTAAAGTTAAAGATTTCTTCATCAGTCTACCCATTCGATCGGAGGCCTTGGTGTCCGCCAAATATCTAGTGTTGCCCTGCCCGCTTTTCTGATACCATGGTACGTAACCAATTTATCCATAAATCACGACGCCCAGGTACCCACAATACACGCACATCTAGGAGAGCTATCAAAGAAAATCTTTGATAGCTCCACCAATCACCCCGACAAATTAGTAAAGAAGGCGGCTGCTTACCAGCCCCCTCCCCCTCCAGTAGAAGCGGATTTTCAGGTCCCCATAAGGGATCCTGACCCTCCCCTAAATGCAGACGTAATGACGGGACGTATACGCGACATTGCCCAAACAGAGACAGACTGGAGTCCAGTCTGTCTCTGTTTGGGCAATGTCGCCTCGTTACGGGCACCTTGCTGGTGTGCTTTAAAATTGAGTCGATTATCCATCACGACACCCAGGTACTTGACCTTGGGGGTCCGTGGTATCGGGCTGTCATTAAGGGTGTCCAGTCTGGACAGGTCTGCGACTAGCTAGGCAACTTCTAGTCCGCAGACCAAGACATATACTGACAGACCCAGATGACGTCATCACGGTTACCAACAAAAGATGGTACCCCGATGACGTCATCTCAGACACAGAATCAGAGGGCGACCCTACTGTCAATCACGACGCGGACTACTACCTTGAGAGGGAC
The DNA here is from genome assembly GCA_932273695.1 of Apotomis betuletana. Classification (NCBI taxonomy): domain Eukaryota; kingdom Metazoa; phylum Arthropoda; class Insecta; order Lepidoptera; family Tortricidae; genus Apotomis; species Apotomis betuletana. The sequence continues at coordinate 37,008,314 of OW026298.1, forward strand.
GAGAGAAGACGACAGCGATATGACAGACACACAATACAGAGACGGCGCCTCCGCCAGCACACACTTTGCCTCCCACAAAATGTAAAGCCCAGCTAGATTAAAATTTACAAACTGACAGGACCAGAGACCAGTTGCTTCAGCTAGGTACTCATTCCGCTGTTCCGAGCGCCCGCGCGCGACAGCTTCACACACGTGGTGCCGAAGTTTATGCTGCGGCTAGCCTACCGCCACAAGTCTTGCAAGTCCAAATTTGGATGGGCCGAGTCGGTGCTGACGTTTGGCGTCCAGGTGTTGAAGGAGAGCGCGTTCAATTTTTGTAAACCTTCACTGACAGCAGCTCGCTAGTCCGATCTCTGACTTGCATTGCAGGCTCCACCCACGAGTCGCATGATATGCCGGTGGCCGTTAGGACATCCTTGTAGCGAAGATATTTCCCGCCAGCATTACGTTTGCCAGTGGTAAGCTCAGAGTAAAAAACTACTTTAGGTCACCTTGATCGTGCCATACATACAAAGTTTTAACGACTTATGATTTTTAGTGTATGATTTGAATAATTTTGGTTTTATTTTTGTATGTTGCTATATCGATTTCAAACACAACTCATGTTGTTATCGAATAAAGAATAAAGTGCCGACACCAACGGGTGAATTTCTATGAGCAGAAACTCTATACCCGATATGCCTGTTCGACGCAGAACCTACGTCGGACTACCCGAGGGCTTGTGCAAATGGGTCGCCAGCTTTTTAACCAATAGAAGCATAAAAGCCGTAGTTGACGGCAGCTGCTCTAAACACATGGTTATAAATGCTGGCGTCCCACAAGGCTCCGTGCTAGGCCGGGCTAACATCCCTCGTTCCGTTGTGGAAAAAGCCGCGAGCAACTTGTGTCTAAAATTGAGAGTACTCTATCTAGAGTCTCCGATTGGGGACAGGATAACTCGGTCCGGTTTAACCCCTATAAGACACAAGTTTGCGCGTTCACCGCTAAGAAAACTCCGTTTACTGTGGCCCCGCAATTCCAGAACACATCCCTCAACATCTCAAAGAGTATTGGGATCCTTGGGGTTGACATCACCAGTGACGTTCAGTTCCGAAGTCATTTAGAGGATAAGGCAAAGCTGGCATCTAAAAAGCTTGGTGTACGGCACAGAGCGAGGCGGTACTTCACTCCTGGGCAAAGGCTACTGCTGTACAAAGCGCAAGTCCGACCCCATATGGAGTACTGTAGTCACCTCTGGGCAGGAGCCCCCGCATACCAGCTTAGCCCTTTTGACTCGGTACAAAGACGTGCTGTGCGAATTGTTGACAATCCTAAACTCACAGACGGAATCGAGCCTTTAAGTCTGAGGAGAGACTTTGCCTCCTTGTGTGTGTTCTACCGTCTTTATAATGGGAGGTGTTCTGAGGAATTGTTTGACATGATGCCCACGGCTACCTTCTACCACCGCACTGCTCGCCATCGGCAGGGTGTTCATCTTCACATGCTAGAGCCTAAATGGTCGAAAACTGTCCGGTTCTAGAGGAACTTCCTACCGCGAACGCTTCGCATGTGGAATAAGCTCCCAGCCAAGGTTTTCCACGGGAGCTACAGTATGCGGTTCTTCAAGAGGGGAGTAAATAGGTTCTTAAAGGGTCGGCAACGCGCGTGTGATGCTCCTGGCGTTGCAAGCGTTCATAGGCGGCGGTAAGTGCTTAATATCAGATGGGCCGCATGCTTGTTTGCCACCGTCGTAGTATAAAAAAAAACCTCCGAGTTAGATCCTGCCACCACAAACATAGTATTGCTCGGAGACTTCGTAGATGAACTGTGTCTACACATTTGATGTCACCCTTGTATAGACACCACCACCACCAGGTCTCCGAAGCGAGTTTAGTGTGAACGCTAAGATCATGCGACTTCCAAACTTTAATTATACTTAAATTAAAGTATTTCTCTGAGATATGACGTTCATTGTGAAAATGAAAATGAAAAAAAAAAATGAAAAATGTTTTATTTCTTTCCTAAGATGTACATTATTTTACATGTGCTGGTGTCCCCTTTTTAAGTAAAATAATTGTGACATTTAGTTTATATTAGAATTATGATTTTGGTTTATTTACATCATAGTGTCATTCAGCATCATAACATCACAAGCACAGCAGAAGGATAATTTTATTAATCCTGGCATTTTATGATAATTTTTCGCAAACGTAATTAATTTCACATATATTTCTGCACTATTCGAAATATTCGTTTTATTCGAATATGGAGTGCTGTCGAATTCGAATAATATTTGTGGCGAATAATTCGAATAGACGAATATTCGAATTGCAAACCCTAGCCACAACACAGCGACTTACGATAACAGCCTAAGGGCTAATCGAATCAGCAACAAAAAAAAAAGCGATAGTTCGCGACACAGACATTGTGATGCCGCCCCGCTGCCACTGCGGATACAAGTTGATCGTACGGGGCACCACGGTCTTTCATGCAAAATGAGCGCCGGCATTCGTCGAGTCCTCGTCAGCCAACATTCCGGCCGTTTTTTAGGGTTCCGTACCTCAATCGGAAAAAACGGAACCCTTATAGGATCACGTTGTTGTCCGTCCGTCCGTCTGTCTGTCTGTCAAGTCAAGACCCTTTATCTCGAGAACGAGTTGAGTTGAAATTAACACCATACAGGTCTACACTCTACAGTCCCTTGAAGCTGTGAAAAAAACAAACTTCTTCGTTAACATGAAAAAAAGATACGGCCGTTTATGTCGCCCAGTTTTGGGGATTTTAGACCCGAATAGCATTTACTGGGTTGCGACTCGGATAGTCGGCATGAGACATAGCTGTGGTATTCGAGTGAAAAGGCAACTGCAAATATAGCCACCACCTGGCCACGCGTGAGAGTAAGCCTTTCTTTTTTTGGGTAAGCTTCAAAGCATTAGAGTTGGTAATAACTGTGAAATGTGTGCCGACCAGGTAGTGTCTGAAATGCTGGAGGGCTTTGACCACTGCAAGGGTCTCGAGGTCATAAGAGTGATAGTTTTGTTCAGAGACTTGGGTCAATTTTGAAAAATATGCAATCAACTACACGCTTATGACCAGTCATGATTCTGTATTAAGACCGCGCCGTAGCCTATTGAACTGGCGTCCATTTGGACCTCGATGGGTAGTTTAGGATCATAGATAGCAAGGACAGGCTCACTCGTCAAATGCGCTATGCTTTATTTTCTGGCAGACTCTTGCTCAGAGCCCCATACAAAAGGGACTCCCTTCTTTGTTAATCGCGCAATGCAGGCCACCTTTGACGAGAAATCCGCAATGTATAACTACGAAAGTACCCAGTGAGTCCAAGAAATTGGCGGACTTGTTTAACGTTCTTGGGTACGGGAGACTCGGCGAGAGCTTTAACTTTAATAGCGCTTGGCTGTACCTGACCCTGACTTATTGTTCGGTCCAAATATTCGACTTTTGTTGTCAAAAAGGAGTTTTTTTTTTAGATTTTTAGAAAACCCGGCCTTTGTTAGAATCAAGAGAACCACGCGCAGAGTAGAAATCCCTTCGTCAACGGTCTCACTCTCTCACTAATAATCAACACCTTATCAATATACACCAGGACTTTACCAGATTCAATGAGGTGCTGTAGGGTTTTCGTGATGCTACGTTGGTATACTAGCGGGGCATTCGCAAGACCATACGGCCATTTTTAAATATTCGAGTCTGGCATTACGAAACCCGTCAGTGGTCCCTTTCCAATTGGAATCTGGTGATAACCCTTGGCCATATCGAGACTACTAAAAAAATTAGCGCGTCTCAATCGATCGACGTGGTCATTGTGGACTTAGACTCCTTTTCTAAAAGATCTTTGATGATTTCGCGCTTGCGACAGCCGATATGGCTTATAATGCACTGCCGTGTTGTTGTTAAGCCTGATTGCCATACTTCTGGTATTTACAGTTGAAACAGCTGTACCACTTATGAAATGTGACGAAAATTCCTTGATCAAAGCAAGAAGTTTGCTTAAATCATCTCAAATTAGTTCTGTATTTATCAGAAGCTGTCCATCAGACTCAACCGCCAATATCTACATTTTCCCGATTATCTGCTTTTCGAGTTAGATATTGCCTTTCCCGAGTACGCGTGTAAACAATGCCCTCGCGGTTAAGCACATCAGTTCCCACTATTACCGGTGTACTCATATTCGCGGCATCTACAACAAACATATCTATTTCATATCTATCTATACCTACTTTCAGAAATCCAAAAAAATATCCCCTGTGTGTATCCTTACCTCTGGCAGTGCTACAGGCTACAGCTCGCCTTCACACCTTATGTACAGAGACCACAGCATTCTCTCGTCAGTCGGCTGTCAGCAAGGCGACCCCCTCGGCCTGGCCATTTTTAGCCTAGCAATTCATCCTATAATCTCGACACTAAAATTTAAATTCAATATCTGGTACCTCGATGACGGAACCCTCGCAGGTGAAGCGAATACGGTCCCTTCGGATCTGTCATCCTTAATTTCAAAATTTAAAGCAATTGACCTAGATATAAACATGAGTAAATGCGAACTATACATACGAGTAAGTCCAGACAATAGCAACAGATCTCAAATTGCTCTAGATTTTGTCAATTTATGTCCGGGCATAAAGATCTCAACTGAGAAATCGCTTCACCTCCTAGGTGCCCCTATCTTCGAGGAGTCCTAGTCCTACCCTGATTTCATCGAACAACAGTTACATAGTCTTTCACAACATTCGGACCGGTTGCTCAAAATTTGTTCCCATGTGGCCTTTTTCATCATTCGTTTCTGCCTTTTCACTCCAAAGTTGACATATGCAATTAGATGCAGTCCTTTTTGGAAATTACCTAGCTTATGCGAAAACGTAGATAACACCATCCGTCTTCAATTGGAACACATTTTAAACATCCGCATTGATGATAGGCAGTTCGTGCAAGCTATACCCTCCCAATTCGGTTCGGTGGTGTCGGATCGGAGTTAGGCAAATCTCCAGTCTCGTTCTTCCAGCATTCCTCTCATCTGTTTATAGTACACTACCCCTGACAGGAGGAATTCTCGCACCAGCATTACCTGACCCCGAGATTGCGTACATGTTGGAGGCTGAGGAAGCCTGGCGATCAGCCTGCCCCGGAAAAGACCTCCCAATAAATAGACATATTCAGAGGGTCTGGGGCGAACCAATCTGCTGCCAAGCCCACGATTGGCTCCTGAGCTCATCCACATGCGACTCCGAAAAGGTCCGGCTTTTAGCGTCTTCCCAAAAGGAATCAGGCTACTGGTTTCACGCGTATCCTTCTGCTCATTACGCTGCTTTATTAGACAACTCGCTGCGCTGAGGCTGGCCGTCCGTCTCCGTTTAGGCGCCAAAATTGATGTCCCCCACCGGTGTCCCTGCGGCAGTGCAGTTTTGGCCACCACGGCCTTTCCTGCCGGAAGAGCGCGGGCCACGCTTGTCTCAACGTAATTCGTCGGGCCCTTGCCAGCGTTGACGTGCCAGCTATACTAGAACCACCTGGCCTCGCACGTGACGATGACAAGAGACCCGACGGAATAACCCTCATTCCATGGCAAATGGGACGGCCTCTCATCTGGGACGCTACTTGCGTAGACACCCTAGCTCCGTCCCTTTTGTCTAGTACGTCGCTGAGAGCTGGCGGGGCAGCGGTTTGCGCTGAGGCGGCAAAGCGCGCAAATATGTAGGTCTCTCTAATAACTTCACATTTGCGGCGTTAGTAGTGGAGACCCTCGGACCGGAGTCCGGACGCCCACAGACTTTATCTACTCTAAAATAAAAATAAAAACTTTCAGAATTTTCTTCGGACCAAAGTCAAAGGATTAGCTTGGCTATTCAACGGGGGAATGTAGCCGGCATCATGGGTACCTTGCCGCAGGACACATCTGGGGGACATCGGTTTTAGTTAGTTAATTTTATTTAGGTTAAGTTGATTTCTGTTAATTTTTTACTTGTTATTCGTTATTACAAATTAAATACTTTCTAAGGTGACATCATCAAACTCAATCGGCAAAGTTACGTAATTAGCGGAATCAACTTCTTGACCGCTCTTCGAAAAGCTGGCTTGCGTGGAACGTTAAAGTGCTTTAAGACCTCTGACGAAACAAGTGATATAGTAGACCCGTTATCTATCATCTATGTATGAGGAAATCAACCGGCACACCCTGTATTACAGCGATGACTATATCCGAATTAAGCCTACTATCAATTTCACAGCAAAAATGTAAATTTGACCGGTTGCGCGATTCAGATTTTAGGGTAACAGGGATCCATCTTATGTCCAGGATTTTTGCAAAATGAACATATTTGGGTCTTCGTTGTTGTTGAGGTACCTGAAGTACCACTAGGAGTCCGATTAGAATTGGAAGTATTGCCATCAACTTTAGCTTTTTGTTGCATTGAAGCCTGGACATGACCTGGTAAATCACAAGAGAAGCAATTGGCACTCTCAAAACGCCGCTTTCGAGTAACATCACTAGGACGCTGTAATTTAGAACCATCGCGATTGCTTCGTGATGACGAACCAGGGAGAGAACCCAATTTGGAAGAACTTGGCTTGACATAAATTGACAGAAACATGAGTTTTGCATTTGTTGCGGCCGCTCGAATTTGTGAATCTGCAATACCTGCACGGATCACAATACTAAATGTTAACTCGTCACTCAAGCCAACTACCGCCCGCAGATGGAGCAAAGACCGCCGCGCATAGTCAGCGTATGTAACATACTGGTCAGACGTTGTTTTCATGACATCGAACAAGATATTAGCGGCATTAGGTTTTTTTGGACACAGAGGCTTGAGAACTCTTTCTTAAAATTACTCCAGCTGTGGTCGGATGTAACCCATTCACTGAGCCAAACTCGAGCGTCCCCTTTTAGGCAATTACCAATGCGAGATAAACATTAATCGTCAGTCCAGTTGTTCCTTACCTTAGCTCTGTCGACCTCCTTGCATCAGGCTTCGATGTCATGTATACTGGGGTCAAATTTTAAGATATAATAGGGTGGGTTAGATCTCACCGCGTTGTTAATGGATCGTATCGCGTTCACCAGTGCATCAGTCGAAGCTTGCTCTGAAGTCACCGCGCTGCTTGCTGACCGTCTTGGATTGGACTGGCACCTACCGCCACGTGTTCATCCGTGCGCGGGGCGTAGACCCGCGCTGCGCCGACGCGTGGGCTGCGTGGCTGGTGGGGTGCCTGGCGGCGTGCTCGGGCCTGCAGCGTCCTAGGGCTGGCAGCGACACTGATAGTGGTGACGGCGGTTGCTGTTCTAACGCGCTTAATCGGTCAAAAATACTCCGCATTTGTGTCCCAAGATCAAAGTCAGGGGATCTGCTACCATCGCGGTGACGACTTCTACTGCGATAACGACTACGCAGACGTGACCTTCGTGCGCTCATTGCTAAACTTAAAACTTAGCCGATATCAATTGAAAATCACCAAAACAAAACAATTAACTTGTACATATTAACGTAGGTAATTCATACATCGTTATCGCGAGAGCAATAACGATTTGACAGCTCCCAAAGACTATAAAATAACAGAAGAGACACTATCGACACGCAAGAATTTCGTTTATACCTATCGACGACGAACGATCATTTTGTTAGCCGAAGTGAATATTTCCTGCACGAAGACGCGTCATATGAACGGTCTAAGCTAATTTATTAGCTACTTGTATTAGTTACGTTAAACTTTTATTTCATAATAACAAATATTATATTATGTTAGATAAATATTTATTATCAAATCACAATAGGGTTGAATAGCTCAATTCAAGACCTACATTGTTAAAAATGCACACTTCAACCAACTGTTTATAATTAAATTCAACATTTTCTTACATAAAAATAATAATTTTAAATGGAACAAAAAATAAATTATTAATAATTACCAACTATACATTTTAAAAACAAATTTCGTATAAAATATCAAGAACTTCTCAGAGGTTGCGAACGAGTAGGCATTTAATTCAATTCTACTGAATAGACATTTCATTGCGTTTATTCTTTATGTCAGTTGATTTTGTCCCCGCGATAACCAAAAGGAAAAGAAAACGTTACGACGTACGTTAATAATAATAACCCGAAATCACAAGTAAAACTTTCAAGAAAAGGAACAAAGAAACAACGCGATCGTTCTAAAATATCTACCCGTAATATATATTACAAAAATAAAACGTTACGCGGAACAAAGTAATCGGTAACTAAATGCTTATAGTTAAACGCACTGCACGTAACACTGTAATAAATCACATTTTGCATCAAAATAGCTAAAACGGTTTAAATTTGAAAACAAATCTGTTTTAGGCTTGCGTAAGCCCTCTGGCCACGTGGTTGTAGGTGATTGACGTTGTCTCCATAGAAACAGCGAGATTGACGCCTGAGCGTTTGCTCTGAAAATAGCAGTTTGTATTGTCTCGAAAAAGACAGTTGCATAAATATATCTTCAGTCAACATCATCTTCTATCTTCGATCTTCGTGAATCTGCAACACTTCAAACTTCGAGTCTTCAAGCACAGGAGACGCTGGGACGAGTAAACACGGCGAGAGCTGGCGACCAAAAGGGCTCGCGCTATTGCTCACATTAATTTATAGGCGCGTGATCGCGCGCACACAAGCTCAGAGTGTTACGTAACCGCATCAGTTTACGACACATATACACTCTCTCCATCGAAGCGCCATTTTGTATCCCCACCAAGTAGCATCATGCTGGGTGCTACATAGACTAAATGTATTGTAAATATTGTATATAAAATAAACCAATTTTTTGTAAATAAATTATCTCAAATCTGACATCACAACGGAGTTTCTCTTCTACCAACTCTCTTCCCTAAAGTGGTGACCCGCGACTCGAGAACAAAAAAGAAGATCAAGAAAACATCAACATGAACAACGAAGCACCTGCACCTGCACCTCAAACCGTCGCACCACAGCCTCAGATGCAGCCGCCCGCGCCGTCTGAATTTTCAAGCACCGTCGTCGCACGAAGTCTCCGGCATATCACTGTCACTTCGCGTACCGCCGTTTTGGCGGGATCAACCGCGACTGTGGTTCTGCAGTTTCGAAGCCGCTACTGAAGAGCTCAAACGAAGCCAGGCGCAACTCCCGCAGATGGTTATCGCCCAACTCGAGAAGCAAGACATTCAAAACATCTCCGATCTCATCTACTCGCCGCCGGAAAAAGAGTACTACAAGGCCATCAAAGAGCGTCTGATCTCACTGTACGAGGAGTCCAGCAGCACACAAACCAAGAAGTTGCTGTCGCAAGTCGAGCTAGGCGACCAAAAACCCAGCCAACTCCTACGCCGGATGCAGAATCTCAACAGTGAAAAGTTTCCTGAGAGCACGATACAGATGATGTGGCTGGACCATCTACCGCCCCTACGTCCGCTCCGTGCTCACAGTCAGCGAGGCGTTCCAAATCAAGACCACGCTCGACGATCTGGCTCTCCTCGCCGACAGAATGATGGAGGTGTCGCACACGTCGTCATCGCACATCGCCGCAATAGCGACGCCCGCGCCCACGACCGCGCCCGCCATGCCCGCATCTCTACAACCGCCGCCGCCGCTGCCACAACAACCAACTTACCAACCGCATCCACCATTCGACCCGCAATACTTAATAACCGAAATCAGAAGACTGTCCCTGGAAATCGCCGAACTCCGATCGCGACCATACGAAAATCAGCGAGATAGCCGATCACGCCGCCGTTTCCAATCACGCTCACGAAACGCGTCGCAGAGCCGTAGCCGCAACAGTTCGCCCATGCCGTACTGTTACTACCACCACCGCACGCAAGAGCAACCACTACCGTTTCAACTGTACGCCGCAAACAACACCGTCATACCTACATACGGCGAGAAAACACTAGATCTCGATCTCAACCTCCGACGTTCATTCAAATGGAAATTCATTATCGCAGCCGTATCAAAGCCTATCCTGGGAGCCGATTTTCTGAAGCACCACAATCTCATCGTGGACATCAAAAATCGCAGACTCATCGACGGCAAGACGCTACTCACAACAAATGCACAAATCTGTTCTGCGGACATCCCAACCGTTCGTAGCATAGACGTGCAACAATCATCCCTTATAGTTTCGCCATGTCCGTCTGTCCATCTGTCCGTCCGTCCGTCCACGGCTTAGCTCCGTGATAATTAGTACTAGAAAGCTGAAATTTGGTATGAGTATGTGTATGTATAATGCCGACAGAACGGTAAAACAAAAATTAAAAAAAAAAATTTTTTTCGGGTGCCTCGAACACCTAAAGTGGGGGTGAATTTTTATTTTCTTTTCAACACTGGTGTGTGGGGTGTCGTTGAATAGGTCTTGGAAAAATAATAGGGTCACTTAAAATTATTTTTTGTTAGTCAGCAGTTTTGTAAATATTCGCTCCAAAAACAAAAAAAATAGTGTCCCCCCCTCTAACTTTTCAACCACGGGTCAAAAAATTTCGAAAAAATTCATGTAAATGAGGCCTTATAAGTACTTTCAATGAAAATATTGAACAAAATCGGTGGAGCCGTTTTTGAGTTATCGCCAAATTTCATATTTTTTCTTTAAAACGACGTAAGTTGACTTCCAGAAGGTAATAAGTGATTACAGTTTCTAGGGCGTTTACGACCTTTTTATAGAGCTTAAAATATTTCTTAACTTAAACCTCGGGCTTAAACAGCAGTTTATTGTGAAGGATGAAAAACTACGGAACCCTACACTGAGCGTGGCCTGTTTTTTTTTTCATTTAAAAACACAAATACATATTAATATTTTTGTTCTTCGCCAAAAGGAGACGTAATGCAACTAAGTTGAAAAGGATTGTCAGAGCTGTCATCATCGTATGCTTACTTTTTTTTTTCTGGCTTTACAGTGATTAGCCAATGTCAAGTGTTGAAGTAGAAAGATAGGGAAACTTATCAAATTATAATAAACAAAGGAACGGAAATTTGGAAAAGAAAGGATTGGGATTAGGGATTACAGTCATACATGTTTTATTTAATAAAAATATATAATTTTCTAAATTTTGATATCATTTTTTTCTAAATATAATGATTTTAAATATAATAAGCAGGTTATGATGTTGGAAAAGGAATATTAATACTTTGGAGTTGTAGTAGGAAGTCAGACCGATCGTACAGCGAGCATGAGAAAATAACATGGTTTAGGTCTCCGTATTCGCCACAGGGGCAGGGCTGGGGACGATATATTCAGTTTGTGCAAATGAGCCGGGGTATGTACAGTCGAGTTCATTTACATCTACACGTTTACGAGAACATAAATATCTGAACATAACTTTATGCTCCTGACAAGAGGGTCGTGTTCAGATATTTTTGTTCTCGTAAGTGTGTAGATGTAAATGAACTCGACTTTACTAACATGTCCCAGGCGCATTCTACACAGTACAGAAGTAATTGCTTTTGGGAATGTTAATTTACTAAACCAATGCTTGCTTGGGATCGACGCCTGTATAGATCGGTAATGTTTTCCTTTAGTTGTTGTGTAAGTCCATAGATCATTCCATTTTTCATACAATTCTAATTTTGCTAAGTTAACCAGATCATGACAATAATTCGTATATGGAAAGACATCTCCGCTATGTATGGCCTCATTTGTTGCCAGTTGGTCAGCTTTTTCATTTCCTAAAATACCTTTATGTGATGGGACCCAAACCAATACCACGCTACTACTCTTTTGAGAACATTGTAATAGGAGTTCCTTAATTTGAAAAACAGTCGGAACCTGTTTGTGAGACTTAAACGAAAACCTAGCGATAGCTTCTAAGGAACTACGTGAGTCAGTAAAGATCATTACTTTTGGCAGCTTTAGGAGTAGGACATATTCTAAAGCCTTTAATAGACCAAAACATTCACCGGTAAAGACAGATGTTTCCGGTGGTAATTTAATTTTTTGTACAATTTGGAATTGCGAATGGTATACCCCTACGCCGACGCAACTTCTGTCTGCATGCTTTGAAGCATCCGTAAAAATACAGTGCCAATCTGACCATTCATCGTCAATGAAATTACGGAATGCCACGTTTGCATTAGGGTCATCTTTCGATATTCCTATATCCAATTTTATGTCTGGTTTTAATACGAGGCTTCTGTAGTTGCATTGATTTAAAGGGGAAGAACAGGACTACGACTGGTAGGGGCTTCAAGGCTTAGGTATCTTTTATAAATAAACTATTGATCAAACATGGTGGTTCCCTATGAGCCCAGTAACTGAAGTTGTCAATTTTATTTGAAAGATCTTTAAGTTTGGGTAGCAATTGATGGGAATTGAATTGAAGCATACGGAAAAAGAATTTGTCACAAAGAAACTGTCTTCTTAACTTTAATGGGGGATCACAACATTCTAATTGCAAACAGTTTATTGGGCTAGTTTTCATCGCGCCAGTAATAAGCCTCAAGCCACTAGCCTGGGTAACGTCTAACTTTTTGTACGCACTTACATTAGCCGGGTGCAATAAGAAAGTACCATAGGCTATTACGCTCCTTATTGTAAAGGGATGGGCGCCCCACCAGACACCCGAGAGACATCTCAATATATTTAGATTACGTTCACACCTTAAACGTACATATTCAAGGTGAGGTACACCGGTAAGTTTAGAGTCTAATATAAGCCCTAAAAATTTTGTTTGATGTTTGATTGGGAGAGGTATGTTATTATATATAATATGAATTTTTCTTCTTCTCGAAAATAATACAACAGAGCTTTTTGATGGTGATAAATCTAGGCTATTGTTATCCAACCAAAACTTTAAATCCGTTAACGCAAGTGATAACAAACGACTAATATCATTAATTGATGGGCCAGAGACGTAGAGTAGTAGATCGTCCACGTATTGAAGTATATTAGCATGTCTTTTCACAGAAACTTCCAAGTCGTATGTATATATATTATATAGTATCGGACTTAAGACTGAGCCTTGTGGTAACCCTTTCCATACGGTTCTAGTGATAACTTGGTTTTGATCCACAGAATACTTAATAAATCGTTGACCCCATATTTACTATAAAATTAGTGAGACGGGTTGGAATATTTAATTTCAATAATTTATGTTTTAGGACTGATATGTTTACGTTATCGTAAGCAGCATTTATGTCTAAAAAGGCAGCTATCAACGAGTCATTATTGGAAAAACTTAAACGTATATCTGTGGTAAAAATACTCAAGATGTCAAAAGTACATTTGCCTTTTCTAAATCCAAACTGACTATCTGATAATAACTTGTTAGACTCCAAAAACCATTCCAGTCGAATCTAAACAAGATGTTCTGCAGTTTTGGCTAAGACGGATGATAATGCTATAGGCCTATATTATGCTGGGTCGGAACTTGGTTTATTGGGCTTTTGTATAAGGATTAATGTTTGAGTTCTCCATGTTTGAGGGACGGTACCTGTAATCATAACGCTGTTAATCAGAGAAAGGTAGTAGTTGAGGCTATTGTCATCTAGATTTGAAAGGAAAGAATAAGTGATTCCGTCTTCTCCGGGCGCAGAATCTTTAACAGACGAAAGAATACCTTTCAACTCGTCAAATGTAAAGGGGGCATTCAGGTTTATATTACTATTGTGACTACTAATGGGTGGAGCACTGAACACTTGAGTTTCAATGCTTATTTGTTCAGAGACAAAAGGAGGAGCTAACCGATCCATAACTTTCTCTGCTAAGTCTGGGGAGATTTTGTCTTGAGTAGAATCTTTAAATGCTGATCTGAACCTTCTGATGTTTTGCCATACAATTGACGGTGGAACATTAGGATTTAGAGATTTACAAAATCTGTGCCAACCTTCTAGTTTTTTGTTCTTAAGGAGGTCCTTAGCGAAATTAGCAATTATTAAATAATGGTTAAAATTATCCTCGGTCATATTGTTACAGTATTGTTTTTCAGCTTCCTTTCTCTGTTTAATTGCAGCAGTGCATTCAGAATCCCACCATGGAGGGGATGGAATGTTATTGGGACCACAACTTTTTAAGGGAAAGGTTTCATTTGCAGCTTCAATCATTGCAGTAGCTTGAGAGCAATCCGATACATTAATTTTAGTTGTATTTGGTAAATTATTTACTTTTTTTTCCACTATTTGTTTGTATAGACTCCACTTATCTTCTGTGAGTTTGTGTTTTATGCGTGGTTGTCTTACACAGTCCTGGGGCTTTGGAAATGGGAAACTGATAAATAGAGGGAAATGGTCACTACCATGTGTGGAGTCTGCACGTGTCCAGGTAAGCGAAGGAGCAAGATCAGGGGTACAAATGGCAAGATCTATCGCACTAGGGGTGCGAGCAAGTCGTGTTGGTGATCCAGTATTTAATATGCACAAATTATTGGAGTTAATTATCTTCAACAGTTGTTCCCCATGATAGTTTGTGTTCTCACAACCCCACACTTGATGGTGAGAATTAAAATCACCTAAACATACAAATGGCTTTGGTAAAAACTTTAAAAGTTGATGAATTTCATTAAAAAGATCTTCATTGGGCTTTGGCAAATAGAGTGATATGTAACATATATTGTTAATATTAACAGCAACTACAGATAAGTTATTGCTGTGTGCAGGAAGAGTAATAGTCGAGTAAGTAAGTGGATTTTTTATGAGTATGGCTACTCCACCATACCCATCAACTCTGTCTTCTCTAAGACAGACATACCCAGGAATTTTAAATAACAATTCCTTTTTTAGCCATGTCTCTTGGAGACAGACAACAAAAGGTTTATGTTTGTTAATAAGATGTATTAAAGCTGGTTTCCTAATGGTGGCACTAAGAAAATTCCACTGAATTGCTATGGCTTTGTGATCCATTGTTGTTTGAAATTTTAAGTAAAGCGTTAATAACTGCTGCAACGTTGGACGGTGAAATCGTATTTGACTGTGATAACAATTGAATAAGTAAACTAATGATATCTGTTATATTTAAGTCCTTATTATTATCATTGTTAAAAATTGTTTTTTCTTTAGGTAATGTTGGTGTTCTAACAATATCTGCATGGGAAATGTAGTCATATTCCTTAAGTGATTTCGGTGGAGTCCTTTGGTTTTAAAAAGATAGTCTTTTTGTGTGAACCCATATTTGGTGTTGATGATGGTATAGTGTTTTGCGGTCCCATACTGTGAGCTGAGAAGGATGGTCACTGTGAAATCAATGCCTCAGCATATGATATTTTCGAGACAGGTGGGTGCAATTTAGTTGCCTCCATGTAAGATATGCAGCTTTTACTCATAGTTTCTTTGATGTCTTTTTGTCTACTGTATTCGAGGCATTTCTTACTGGTAGCCTGATGAGCTCCTTTACATAAACAACAAAAATAGCCTTCCTCCTCAACATCACACGAGTCACCAGAGTGGCCTTGGCCACACTTATAACATTTTGGAACCGATCTACACTGACTCTTTACATGCCCAAACCTGCAGAGCAGTTGTAACACTGGATGGTAGGATATATATACAGCTCCACTGGTAAAGCTGTATAGTACATATAAACACGGGATGGAAGAACTTGACCATCAAAAGTTATTATAACTGTACCTGTGTTTACATATTGGGTTGTCTCATTCATAAAAACTTTCCTTTTAAGGCGTCTTACTTTAAGAATAGGTCCGCAGCCGATGGGAACATTTATGCTATTTTGAACATCTTCCTCGGTCCATTCATTTGGGACTCCCTTGACTACTCCCATACGGGTAACATTAAATGTCGGAATGAAAGCTTTATATTTTTCTTTTTTTAAGTTATCATGGCCTAGAAACCAGTTGGCTTCATCATGTGACGAGAATGCTAGGCTGATCCGGTTTCTACCTACTCGCTTTAGACTACCATTTACAATTCCTTTTATGTTGTTAAATTTCAAAAAGCGACCAAAAGTAACAGGGTGTAGAGTAGTGGCGTTGCTGTCAGTTTCCTTTTGGACATGAACTACATAGGGCGCTAAGTCCGACTGTTGATAGCAGGAGCGACCAACAGGCACACGAGGCGCATCCATATTAGCGATATTACTGTGTTGATGTTGACTACTATTAACAGGGGTCGCACCCAAGCCTGCCTGTGTTTGAGTAATGGGCTGTGCTTTCATAGTTGTATTTGTTTCGCATTTACAATCAGTCTGTCTGCCTTCCTGACCCTGTTTCCTCTTTCTTTTGTTGCAGTGAGAACAAACGCGGGGGAGCAATTTTCGTTTTAACTTCGGCTCTACTACATTATGAGTCGATGCATCTGTGTCCATAGATGACTCCAAAGCGGTAACTAATATATCTATTCCTGATGGGGGGGTTTCATTATTTTGTGGCCCTGGAGGAACTGTTCCCCCAGGGTCACGGGGGCGATCCCCCATAAAGATGATATAAGTTTAAATTTTAAGACACTTACCTATTATATACACTGTTAACTACAAATAATAAAGTAAATATGAAAAATATATACAAAGAATACTTAAAAACCAATCCTTTCAATTAATTTTAAAAATAATTCAGAAAACCGCGTCCGCCTCTTACGAAGTTTCCCGCCCTTATTCGTATGCTTACTTGTTTTCTTTTTTTTTTTTTTTTTTCTTTCTGTCTGGCTTTACAGTGATTAGCCAATGTCAAGTGTTGAAGTAGAAAGATAGGGAAACTTATCAAATTATAATAAGCAAAGGAACGGAAATTTGGAAAAGAAAGGATTGGGATTTGGGATTACAGTCATACATGTTTTATTTAATAAAAATATATAATTTTCTAAATTTTGATATCATTTTTTTCTAAATATAATGATATTATTTTATATACATCAAATGATTTTAAATATAACAAACAGGTTATGGATGTTGGAAAAAGAATATTAATACTTTGGAGTTGTAGTAGGAAGTTAGACCGATCGTACAGCGAGCATGAGAAAATAACATGGTTTAGGTCTCCGTATTCGCCACAGGGGCATAGAGGGCTAGGGACGATATTCAGTTTGTGCAAATGAGCCGGGGAACTAACATGTCCCAGGCGCATTCTGCACAGTATAGAAGTAATTGCTTTTGGGAATGTTAATTTACTAAACCAAGGCTTGCTTGGGATCGACGCCTGTATAGATCGGTAATGTTTTCCTTTAGTTGTTGTGTAAGTCCATAGATCATTCCATTTTTCATACAATTCTAATTTTGCTAAGTTAACCAGATCATGACAATAATTCGTATATGGAAAGACATCTCCGCTATGTATGGCCTCATTTGTTGCCAGTTGGTCAGCTTTTTCATTTCCTAAAATACCTTTATGTGATGGGACCCAAACCAATACCACGCCACTACTCTTTTGAGAACATTGTAATAGGATTTCCTTAATCTGAAAAACAGTCGGAACCTGTTTGTGAGACTTAAACGAAAACCTAGCGATAGCTTCTAAGGAACTACGTGAGTCAGTAAAGATCATTACTTTTGGCAGCTTAAGGAGTAGGACATATTCCAAAGCCTTTAATAGACCAAAACATTCACCGGTAAAGACAGATGTTTCCGGTGGTAATTTAATTTTTTGTACAATTTGGAATTGCGAATGGTATACCCCTACGCCGACGCAACTTCTGTCTGCATGCTTTGAAGCATCCGTAAAAATACAGTGCCAATCTGACCATTCATCATTAATGAAATTACGGAATGCCACGTTTGCATTAGGGTCATTTTTCGATATTCCTATATCCAATTTTATGTCTGGTTTTAATACGAGGTGTAGGTGATTGATTGACGTTGTCTCATAGAAACAGCGAGATTGACGCCTGAGCGTTTGCTCTGAAAAGAGCAGGTTGTATTGTCTCGAAAAAGACAGTTGTATAAATATATCTTCAGTCAGCATCATCTTCTTTCTTCGATCTTCAAGTTTCGAGTCTTCGAGCTGAAGCACAGGAGACACGCAGGGACGACTGAACACGACGAGCGCCGGCGACGAAAAGGTGGCGCGCTTTTGCTCACATTAATTTATAGGCGCGCGAGCGCGCGCACACAAGCTCAGAGTGTTACGTAACCGCATCAGTTTACGACACATATACACTCTCTCCATCGAAGCGCCATTTTGTATCCCCACCAAGTAGCATCATGCTGGTTGCTACATAGTCTAAGTCCATTGTAAATATTGTACATATTATAAGCAACTTTTGTAAAAATTATTATCTCAAATCTGACATCACAACGGAGTTTCTCTACAACCAACTCACGTCCCTAAAGTGGTGACCCCCGACTCAAGAACTGCAAAATAAGAAGAAAACAAACATCATGAACAACGAAACTTCTGCACCTGCACCTCAAGCCGTCGCACCACAGCCTCAGATGCAGCCACCCGCGCCGTCTGAATTTCAAACGCCGACGTCACACGAAGTCTCCGGCATATCACTGTCGCTGCGAGTACCGCCGTTTTGGCGGGATCAACCGCGACTGTGGTTCTGCAGTTTCGAAGCCGCTACTGCAGAGCTCAAACGAAGCCAGGCGCAACTCGCGCAGATGGTTATCGCCCAACTCGAGAAGCAAGACATACAGAATATCTCCGATCTCATTTACTCGCCGCCAGAAAAGGACTACTACAAGGCCGTCAAGGAGCGTCTGATATCTCTGTATGAAGAATCAAGCAGCACACAGACGAAGAAGTTGCTGTCGCAAGTCGAGTTAGGCGATCAAAAACCGAGCCAACTCCTACGGCGCATGCAGAATCTCAACCGAGAGAAGTTTCCTGAGAGCACAATACAGATGATGTGGCTGGACCATCTACCGCCCCACGTCCGCTCCGTGCTCACAGTCAGCGAGGCATTCCAAATAAAGACCACGCTCGACGATCTGGGTCTCCTCGCCGACAGGATGATGGAGGTGTCACACACGTCGTCATCGCACATCGCCGCAATAGCGACGCCCGCGCCCACGACCGCGCCCGCCGTGCCCGCACCTCTACAACCGCCGCCGCCGCTGCCGCAACAACCAACATACCAACCACATCCACCATTCGACCCGCAATATCTCATCACCGAAATCAGAAGACTGTCCCTGGAAATCGCCGAACTCCGATCGCGACCGTACGAAAATCAGCGTCCGTACGGAAACCAGCGAGATAGCCGATCACGCCGCCGTTTCCAATCACGCTCACGAAACGCGTCGCAGAGCCGTAGCCGCAACAGTTCGCCCATGCCGTACTGTTATTACCACCAACGTTTCGGCATGGACGCGAAGAAATGCACGCCACCGTGCAGCTTCAAACCCATCACCGCCCCGCAGCCGGAAAACTAAAATTAACGCTAGCTGTGGCGGACGCTGGCGTTTACGAAACCTCTCACCGCCTCTTCGTGACAGACAAGCAAACGAAGCTCACGTTCTTGGTAGACACGGGTGCAAATATTTCCGTACTACCGAGAACGAAAGGCACGCAAGAGCAACCACTACCGTTTCAACTGTACGCCGCAAACAACACCGTCATACCTACATACGGCGAGAAAACACTCGATCTCGATCTCAACCTCCGACGTTCATTCAAATGGAAATTCATCATCGCAGCGGTATCGAAACCTATCCTGGGAACCGATTTTCTGAAGCACCACAACCTCATCGTGGACATCAAAAATCGCAGACTCATCGACGGCAAGACGCTACTCACAACAAACGCACAAATCTGTTCTGTGGACATACCTACCGTTCGTAGCATAGACGTGCAGCAATCATATCACAACATACTCGCCGATTTCCCCGGAATAACAAGAATTACATCAATGAAGCTTAGTCCAAAACACAACGTCGAACATTTCATCGAGACAACCGGACCGCCCCTCCACTGCAGGCCACGCCCCATCGCTCCCCACCGCTACGAGCTTGTGAAGAAAGAATTTTCAAACATGATGGCACAGGGCCTCTGCAGACCAAGTAAAAGTCCTTGGGCATCACCACTACACGTCGTACCTAAGAAGAATGGGGAAATACGAGTATGTGGAGATTACCGAAGGCTTAATGCAATTACCAAGCCCGACCGATACCCCATACCGCGCATGCGCGACTTCACATACCAACTCGCCGGGAAGCAAATATTCTCAACTCTCGACCTAAACCGCGCATACCAGCAGATACCAGTCAGCGAACAAGATGTGGAGAAGACCGCCATCATCACGCCATTCGGTCTGTACGAGTTTCCTCGGATATGCGCGGGACTCAAAAATGGAGGTCAAACATTCCAGAGGTTCATCCACGAAGTTCTACGTGATCTCAACTACGTATTCCCATTCGTCGATGACATCCTCATAGCTTCGACCAACGAAGATGAGCACCAACTACACCTGCGAACCGTACTGCAACGACTGGAAGAATACGGTATCACCATCAACCCATCGAAATGCGTCTTCGGCCAATCATCCGTCAAATTCCTCGGCTACCAAGTCTCGCAACAAGGAATCCAACCACCCGAAGAAAAAGTCGAAGCAATCAACAACTTCCCGAAACCACAAACAGTCGAAGAGTTACGACGTTTTCTCGGCATGCTAAATTTCTACCGAGAAAATATCAAGGACGCCGCAACCATACAAGCACCACTACACGCATACCTACACAACGTCAAGAAGCGAGATAAAACAAAAATCGACTGGACCGCTGAAGCAAACCAAGCATTCGAGGCATGTAAAGTCAGCATCAAAAACGCAGCTTTACTCGCCCATCCTTCGCACCATGCGGCATTGGCGATCTTCAGCGATGCTAGCGACAAAACCGCAGGAGCCGCGCTTAATCAATTCGTCAACAACGCATGGCAACCACTCGGCTACTTCTCAAAGAAATTTACCGACGCACAGACACGCTACTCCACATTCGACCGCGAGTTGACAGCGATATACATGGCAACGAAGCATTTCCGCAAGATGTTCGAGGGAAGAGAAATTATTATCTACACCGATCATCGACCGCTCACGTTCGCATTCACCAAGACGAACACAAGCAACGAATTGCCACGTCGGACACGTCAACTACTCTACATATCCGAATTTACCACGGATATACGACACATCAGTGGATCGCTGAATGCAGCCGCCGACGCTCTATCACGAATAGAGACAATTTCCTGCCCATCACCAATCGACTACGAACAACTCGCCGAAGCACAAGAAAGAGACAGCAACATCATCGAAACACTCGCACAGCAAAGTAATCTATCAATCAAGAAAATAACTTTACCCGGATCAAGCACAAAACTACACTGCGAAACATCAACAGATTACCTACGTCCATACCTACCAGAAGAATATCGCCGTATCGCATTCAACTCCATTCACAACATAAGTCATCCTGGAGTCAAAACTACTCGCAAGCTAATCACGCAGCGATATTTTTGGCCAACGATGAACCGGCAAATCGCGGAGTGGGGGCGAGCGTGCTTACACTGCCAACGTGCGAAAATCGTTCGACACACATCGAGTCCGCTGTCCACTTTCCCGCCAACCGAACGCTTTCAGAACGTTCATTGTGACATCGTCGGCCCACTAAGTACAGCAGCAAGTGGACACAAATACCTACTGACGATGATAGACAGAGCAACCCGATGGCCCGAAGCATTCCCGTTATGCGAAATAACAGCAGAAGACGTCGCCAAGACAGTATACGACGGATGGATTTCGCGTTTCGGATGTCCCGCTACAATCACTACGGATCAAGGAAGGCAATTCGAAAGTCGAGTATTTGCGTCCCTTTCACGCTTACTCGGCATCGAAAGAACCCGGACAACACCGTACCATCCGCAATCTAACGGTATCGTCGAACGCTGGCACAGAACACTCAAGGCCGCACTAAAAGCAAGACTACAAACAACAAGAAGTTGGATCGACGAAATACCTACAGTCTTACTGGGAGTTCGCACCGCGATGAGAAGCGACACAAACGTCAGCGCTGCACAACTAACTTACGGCTGCAGTGTACGACTACCGGGCGAATTCCTAGAATCGACGCCGCGCGGCGACTCCGCCGCTGAATCCAACATGGACGCCGAATTCGTGGAACGATTGCGCGAAGTTATAAACAAATTGAGACCTATGCCGAACCAATCACATAGCAATACAAGACCTATCTTCGTACACCGTGACCTTCAAACATGCGACAACGTTTTTGTACGAGTCGACGTCGTAAAGAAGCCGCTACAAGCACCTTACGACGGACCGTATCGCGTGCTAAAACGAAATGAAAAGGTTTTCACGCTGCAACTACCTAACCGACAAGCCAACATATCAATAGACCGTCTAAAACCCGCATACACTATCGTCGAGCAAGAGTTACAAGAACCTACATCAACGCAGACTACGCAGAGTTCCTGTAACAACGCTACCGCCAAACAAAATACATCAACATCAACGCAGATTACACCGAGTTCCTGTAACAACACTACGACCGAGAAATATACACCGACGCAGAATAATAACACCGTACAAGATACAACGACGCCGAGTGCCTGCAACAAACAGAAGAGCAAGAACGACAAAAGCAACCAATACTCAGACAAAAACAACCTGAAACAAAAAACAGAAAAGAACCTGAAACAACAAACAGAAACCAACTCAACACCTACCAACGAAAACCAAACAACCCGCCGTGGACGTACTATCCGCCTGCCGGTACGTTTTCACTAGGAGGGGAAGCATGTAGGTGATTGATTGACGTTGTCTCATAGAAACAGCGAGATTGACGCCTGAGCGTTTGCTCTGAAAAGAGCAGGTTGTATTGTCTCGAAAAAGACAGTTGTATAAATATATCTTCAGTCAGCATCATCTTCTTTCTTCGATCTTCAAGTTTCGAGTCTTCGAGCTGAAGCACAGGAGACACGCAGGGACGACTGAACACGACGAGCGCCGGCGACGAAAAGGTGGCGCGCTTTTGCTCACATTAATTTATAGGCGCGCGAGCGCGCGCACACAAGCTCAGAGTGTTACGTAACCGCATCAGTTTACGACACATATACACTCTCTCCATCGAAGCGCCATTTTGTATCCCCACCAAGTAGCATCATGCTGGTTGCTACATAGTCTAAGTCCATTGTAAATATTGTACATATTATAAGCAACTTTTGTAAAAATTATTATCTCAAATCTGACATCACAACGGAGTTTCTCTACTATCAACTCTCTACCCTAAAGAGGCTTCCGTAGTTGCATTGATAAAGGGGAAGAACAGGACTACGACTGGTAGGGGCTTCAAGGCTTAGATATCTTTTATAACTATTGACCAAACATGGTGGTTCCCTATGAGCCCAGTAACTGAAGTTGTCAATTTTATTTGAAAGGTCTTTAAGTTTGGGTAGCAATTGATGGGAATTTAATTGAAGCATACGGAAAAAGAATTTGTCACAAAGAAACTGTCTTCTTAACTTTAATGGGGGATCACAACATTCTAATTGCAAACAGTTTATTGGGCTAGTTTTCATCGCGCCAGTAATAAGCCTCAAGCCACTAGCCTGGATAACGTCTAACTTTTTATACGCACTTACATTAGCCGGGTGCAATAAGAAAGTACCATAGTCTATTACACTCCTTATCAAAGCATTATAAAGTAGTCTCATTGTAAAGGGATGGGCGCCCCACCAGACACCCGAGAGACATCTCAATATATTTAGATTACGTTCGCACCTTAAACGTACATATTCAAGATGAGGTACACCGGTAAGTTTAGAGTCTAATATAAGCCCTAAAATTTTTGTTTGATCTTTGATTGGGAGAGGTATGTTATTATATATAATATGAATAGGTGGCAATATTCTTCTTCTCGAAAATAGTACAACAGAGCTTTTTGATGGTGATAAATCTAGGCTATTGTTATCCAACCAAAACTTTAAATCCGTTAACGCAAGTGATAACAATCGACTAATATCATTAATTGATGGGCCAGAGACGTAGAGTAGTAGATCGTCCGCGTATTGAAGTATATTAGCATGTCTTTTCACAGAAACTTCCAAGTCGTATGTATATATATTATATAGTATCGGACTTAAGACTGAGCCTTGTGGTAACCCTTTCCATACGGTTCTAGTGATAACTTGGTTTTGATCCACAGAATACTTAATAAATCGTTGACCCAACATATTTACTATAAAATTAGTGAGACGGGTTGGAATATTTAATTTCAATAATTTATGTTTTAGGACTGATATGTTTACGTTATCGTAAGCAGCATTTATGTCTAAAAAGGCAGCTATCAACGAGTCATTATTGGAAAAACTTAAACGTATATCTGTGGTAAAAAAACTCAAGCTGTCAAAAGTACATTTGCCTTTTCTAAATCCAAACTGACTATCTGATAATAACTTGTTAGACTCCAAAAACCATTCCAGGCGAATCTTAACAAGATGTTCTGCAGTTTTGGCTAAGACGGATGATAATGCTATAGGCCTATATGATGCTGGGTCGGAACTTGGTTTATTGGGCTTTTGTATAAGGATTAATGTTTGAGTTCTCCAGGATTGAGGGACGGTACCTGTAATCATAACGCTGTTAATCAGAGAAAGGTAGTAGTTGAGGCTATTGTCATCTAGATTTGAAAGGAAAGAATAAGTGATCCCGTCTTCTCCGGGCGCAGAATCTTTAACAGACGAAAGAATACCTTTCAACTCGTCAAAAGTAAAGGGGGCATTCAGGTTTATATTACTATTGTGACTACTTATGGGTGGAGCACTGAACACTTGAGTTTCAATGCTTATTTGTTCAGAGACAAAAGGAGGAGCTAACCGATCCATAACTTTCTCTGCTAAGTCTGGGGAGATTTTGTCTTGAGTAGAATCTTTAAATGCTGATCTGAACCTTCTGATATTTTGCCATACAATTGACGGTGGAACATTAGGATTTAGAGATTTACAAAATCTGTGCCAACCTTCTAGTTTTTTGTTCTTAAGGAGGTCCTTAGTGGAATTAGCAATTAGTAAATAATGGTTAAAATTATCCTCGGTCATGTTGTTACAGTATTGTTTTTCAGCTGCCTTTCTCTGTTTAATTGCATCAGTGCATTCAGAATCCCACCATGGAGGGGATGGAATGTTATTGGGACCACAACTTTTTAAGGGAAAGGTTTCATTTGCAGCTTCAATCATTGCAGTAGCTTGAGAGCAATCTGATACATTAATTTTAGTTGTATTTGGTAAATTATTTACTTTTTTTTCCACTATTTGTTTGTATAGACTCCACTTATCTTCTGTGAGTTTGTGTTTTATGCGTGGTTGTCTTACACAGTCCTGGGGCTTTGGAAATGGGAAACTGATAAATAGAGGGAAATGGTCACTACCATGTGTGGAGTCTGCACGTGTCCAGGTAAGCGAAGGAGCAAGATCAGGGGTACAAATGGCAAGATCTATCGCACTAGGGGTGCGAGCAAGTCGTGTTGGTGATCCAGTATTTAATATGCACAAATTATTGGAGTTAATTATCTTCAACAGTTGTTCCCCATGATAGTTTGTGTTCTCACAGCCCCACACTTGATGGTGAGAATTAAAATCACCTAAACATACAAATGGCTTTGGTAAAATCTTTAAAAGTTGATTAATTTCATTAACCTATTGACCGCCAAGCGGTCTAGGAATTTACCGTGCCACTGACGCCAGAGTAAAAAAAAAAAGATGTGCCCCAAAATCAACAGGGATTGAAAAATACTTGTAGCGGTTAGAATTACAAAGTTTTTGATCATTGAAAATTGGACGGCTGTGGCCGACGTGGCGTCAGGGGCACGATTTTTTGTTGACGGCCACAGCCGACTGTGGCGTTCAAAAGGTTAAAAAGATCTTCATTGGGCTTTGGCAAATAGAGTGATATGTAACATATATTGTTTATATTAACAGCAACTACAGATAAGTTATTGCTGTGTGCAGGAAGAGTAATAGATGAGTAAGTAAGTGAATTTTTTATGAGTATGGCTACTCCACCATACCCATCAACTCTGTCTTCTCTAAGACAGACATATCCAGGAATTTTAAATAACAATTCCTTTTTTAGCCATGTCTCTTGGAGACAGACAAGAAAAGGTTTATGTTTGTTAATAAGATGTATTAAAGCTGGTTTCCTAATGGTGGCACTAAGACAATTCCACTGAATTGCTCTGGCTTTGTGATCCATTGTTGTTTGAAATTTTAAGTAAAGCATTAATAACTGCTGCAACGTTGGACGGTGAAATCGTATTTGACTGTGATAACAATTGAATAAGTAAGCTAATGATATCTGTTATATTTAAGTCCTTATTATTATCATTGTTAAAAATTGGTTTTTCTTTAGGTAATGTTGGTGTTCTAACAATATCTGCATGGGAAATGTAGTCATATCCCTTAGGTGATTTGGGAGGAGTCCTTGGTTTTAAAAATATAGTCTTTTTGTGTGAACCCATATTTGGTGTTGATGATGGTATAATGTTTTGCGGTCCCATACTGTGAGCTGAGAAGGATGGTGACTGTGAAATCAATGCCTCAGCATATGATATTTTTGAGACAGGTGGGTGCAATTTAGTTGCCTCCATGTAAGATATGCAGCTTTTACTCATAGTTTCTTTGATGTCTTTTTGTCTACTGTATTCGAGGCATTTCTTACTGGTAGCCTGATGAGCTCCTTTACATAAACAACAAAAATAGCCTTCCTCCTCAACATCACACGAGTCACCAGAGTGGCCTTGGCCACACTTATAACATTTTGGAACCGATCTACACTGACTCTTTACATGCCCAAACCTGCAGAGCAGTTGTAACACTGGATGGTAGGATATATATACAGCTCCACTGGTAAAGCTGTATAGTACATATAAACACGGGATGGAAGAACTTGACCATCAAAAGTTATTATAACTGTACCTGTGTTTACATATTGGGTTGTCTCATTCATAAAAACTTTCCTTTTAAGGCGTCTTACTTTAAGAATAGGTCCGCAGCCGATGGGAACATTTATGCTATTTTGAACATCTTCCTCGGTCCATTCATTTGGGACTCCCTTGACTACTCCCATACGGGTAACATTAAATGTCGGAATGAAAGCTTTATATTTTTCTTTTTTTAAGTTATCATGGCCTAGAAACCAGTTGGCTTCATCATGTGACGAGAATGCTAGGCTGATCCGGTTTCTACCTACTCGCTTTAGACTACCATTTACAATTCCTTTTATGTTGTTAAATTTCAAAAAGCGACCAAAAGTAACAGGGTGTAGAGTAGTGGCGTTGCTGTCAGTTTCCTTTTGGACATGAACTACATAGGGCGCTAAGTCCGACTGTTGATAGCAGGAGCGACCAACAGGCACACGAGGCGCATCCATATTAGCGATATTACTGTGTTGATGTTGACTACTATTAACAGGGGTCGCACCCAAGCCTGCCTGTGTTTGAGTAATGGGCTGTGCTTTCATAGTTGTATTTGTTTCGCATTTACAATCAGTCTGTCTGCCTTCCTGACCCTGTTTCCTCTTTCTTTTGTTGCAGTGAGAACAAACGCGGGGGAGCAATTTTCGTTTTAACTTCGGCTCTACTACATTATGAGTCGATGCATCTGTGTCCATAGATGACTCCAAAGCGGTAACTAATATATCTATTCCTGATGGGGGGGTTTCATTATTTTGTGGCCCTGGAGGAACTGTTCCCCCAGGGTCACGGGGGCGATCCCCCATAAAGATGATATAAGTTTAAATTTTAAGACACTTACCTATTATATACACTGTTAACTACAAATAATAAAGTAAATATGAAAAATATATACAAAGAATACTTAAAAACCAATCCTTTCAATTAATTTAAATGAAT
The DNA here is from genome assembly GCA_932273695.1 of Apotomis betuletana. Taxonomy (NCBI): domain Eukaryota; kingdom Metazoa; phylum Arthropoda; class Insecta; order Lepidoptera; family Tortricidae; genus Apotomis; species Apotomis betuletana. The sequence goes on from OW026298.1 coordinate 37,036,028, forward strand.
TCAGAAAACCGCGTCCGCCTCTTACGAAGTTTCCCGCCCTTTTTCACTTGTTTTCATAATGACGTTTAAACCCGCTCCAGACCTTCCGATCCGATCCGACTTATCGGAAGAAATTTACTAACAACAGCATTACACATTATCCGATTTCTTCCGATAAATCGGACAACTGCACTACACATTATCCGATTGCTTCCGATCGGTCGGATCGGATCGGAACGCTGGAGTGGGTTTTATGCCCCGAAATTTGCGGCTGGTCACACTTTGTGTAGTAGGAATTATAGTTTTGATACTAGAAATTATTTTTGATTTTCTATGCACACGTAAGGCACCCAAGGAAATAAGTTTAATACATGTATACATGTTGACGTGTACGCAGTCAGCTCACATAATTTAATTCATCCTAATTAATGAATAGCCCTAATTTCAGGTATCCGAATTTTCGTAATGCCTAATTACTTAATACCGAATTCTCACTAGCCCTAATTTGCACTAAGCCGTATTTTTTAGACTACTAATATTATAATACCTAATAATGCTAAAACCTAAATATACGGTGTCAGGATTGCCATAGACTGGATGGACATGGGAATCTTTTGACGCTTCGCTCGCTCCGCTACCTATACGTGGTCACAATACAAACCTAACCTAACCTACAGTTTTCGGGGTTCAGCCAATTTGATATTTGTCCAAATCCGGTTTTCTATTTTTGTTTTAAACGTAAAAAATTGGTTTATTAATCTTTAGTACTCTTGAAATTTAGTGTCAGTAATGATTAGGTTTAATAACTATTAGCTGTGTGGTAATTATTGGGTTATTTCATTTTAGTATATTGTTGACAATTAGTACAAATCATATGATTTGGATTGGATTATTAGGTCTAACAACTAATTAGGGTATAAAAATTAGGTAAAATGACATTAGGGCTAGTGAAAATTAGAGCTAACGTTGATAGGTGTAATAATATTAGCACTTGCGTTATTAGGTCAAGTAAGGGAGTACCTGTTAGAAAATGTTAAAATCATAGACAATTGGTGATGCCACAAGGAAATATCTGGCAATAATAAGCTGACAATATTATTTTGCTAGGGGTAGCCAGACTAGCAGCTTATCAGTATAAAACCCGTTCCAAACCTTCCGATCCGATCCTACTTATCGGATTAAATCGAATAATGTGTAGTGTAATTGTTAGTATTTGTTAGGATCTATATCACTACATATTATCCGATAAATCGGATCGGATCGGGTAGGATCGGAATGCCTGGAACGGGTTTTATCGATAAATCGGATCGGATCGGATCGGAACCAGGTCTGGAACAGGTTTTAAATTAGGATCTATTTAAGCTCCGTCCACACTTGTATCATTTCGCCGATCCGATCCCCGTCGCGTATCCTCACCGCGTATCGTCCTGTTTGGACGCTCACTGCGGGCACTTCGTATCATTTGCACCGTCGCGCGAAGAAACGCGTCCACACTTGCCGTATCGTATCCTCGTCGCGTATCACCGCACCGATCATTTCGGCGTGCAGCAGTTTGGACGCTATCCGTATCGTAGCACCGTATCACTGCCCCGATCATTTTGGCATTTCGTTTTCGCCGAACATTTCATTTCGTTTGTGATCGTTGTTCTGTGTGGAGTTGCGTCCCATTTAAAAATGTCGCCCGCTGAGATCGCTCACTGAAACTTGGGACAGAAATATTCTTGAGTGGGGGCCGTGTACCGGAAGTCGCAGCGAGGAAGGCCTTCATTTTTGTCATCTGCTCATGGAGATTTAGTACATGACTGTGCTCGTTTTATAATACATAATGCGGCAGAAAGGTGCTCGAGTGGAAACCGCGTGCTGGAAGACGCCGCGTGGGGAGGTCTTCGATTAAGGCACCCGCTCACGGAGACATGGCCTTCGTATGGCTGTGTTTGTTTTATGGCATGTGGCAGAAAGGTTCTCGAGTGGAAACCGCGTGCCGGAAGACGCCGCATGGAAAGGCCTAACAAAGTAGACAGTCCATCAGTGGTATGGTATTTTTTCATTATCGTAAAGATTAAGGATTAAAAACCAATGACCGCAGCGTGGATCGATGACTCAAATAGCGCCTTTGATGATCGGGCAAAAACCCACTGGAGATGGATCACGGCCGATCCTCACCCCGTATCCTCACCGCGTGTCATGAACGGAAGTGTGGACGTCACGCCGTCGCGATCATGCAATGCTTTCGTGACCGCGAGTGTGCGGGGTATTGAAGATACGCGTATCAACATGGATTTCGCGCGAGCGTTGCATGATCGCGACGGCGCGACGTCCACACTTACCGTTCATGATACGCGGTGAGATTACGCGACGGGGATCGGATCGGCGAAATGATACAAGTGTGGACGGAGCCTTTTTACATTAAATCCGTTCCACACCTTCCGATCTTATCTGATCCGATCGTAATTATAGCAGGATTCGGATAAATGTGTAGCGTATCGGATAGGATCGGAAGGTGTAGAACGGCTTTTACACTCACAAAGTTTTTCGGACCGCATGCTTTGTCGTAGCGACACGATACGATTTTATCGGACCCGGGGACCGAAATTTATGAAATTGTATGCTGTCGCTTTTTAAATATTTTGCACGAAGACGAATGCATACAGAACTTTGTCGTATCCTCTACCGATGAAAATAAGTGATTTTTGTAATTTAAATTATAAAGGTGGCTGATTGTTGAATTGTTTAATAAAAAAAGTATGTATATATCAAATATCCAGTAGTAGCTGCCAATAAAAAGTAATATATTCAAATTTTGAAAGCTTGTCACAAATTTCTAACATTCAATTATCTTTTTCTTTATGAGCAAACAACTGCTTCACAAGTGTACTAGGTCACAATTTCATCATTTCTTTTCTTTATTACAGTTAATTCGTAGTGAGTGTGAATGTTGTGATTGCCGTAATTTAGATAAATTATGTTTTCTTTCAGAGTAAGCAAAAGTTAGGCTTAAGTGAAAGTATCGTAATTGAAGAGGGCGCCTTTTTTGCGGTCCTTACAGAGTTCCCTGGAAACGATTAATTAATGTCTTTGAAAGATTACTTATTTATTACAATATATTATAAGAACTGCCGAAAAAAAGTACATTATTCGTACTGCGATTCAATAATAGAGTGCATAAAGAAGCCTGTGTGAGAACGGCTTTAGAAAAATATACCATAGACCACAGACTCGAGTAGTAGAGCTGAGCTGGTTCTGTCAAACTTCCTACATATCCTTTCTTTCGCGATCCAGCAAAGATGGGTGAGTGGCTTCGTGGTTTGCTAAATTAAATCTTAGAAAATCTCGTAATTACTTGATTTATTTTGGTTATTTAAGTGGAGTCCGTTGTGAAACTTATAATATTGCGAGGTTGAGCGTAATTATTTTTGGTAGCATTACTTGAATCGTGAGATTAATTCGAACCCGGAGGTTGCACCTTTTCTGCCTAGTCTTAGGGAAAAGCACTTTAAATTAGCGTCTGGCTTGTTTGTACAGGTATCAGTCGTGATCACTGGCATAAACGAAGGGCCACTGGCGGCAAACGTGCGCCCATTCGCAAGAAGAGGAAATATGAGTTGGGTCGCCCGGCAGCCAATACCAAGGTAAGGGTTTAAAGTAATTTGAACTGTGTCGTATAGATAGATATTGGAATAACATTACTTAGTAGTTACGTTTTTACTTGATAGGTAGTGTGTTCTCATAACCTCTATTGATCAGTACATGTGACATGATTGTCGTGTCAGTCTAGCGTCCTCTTTATCTAAGTGTATAAATATTTTTTAATTAATTGCAGCTTGGGTCTCAGCGCATTCATCCTGTGCGCTCGCGTGGTGGCAACGTGAAATACCGCGCCCTGCGCCTGGACACTGGGAACTTCTCATGGGGCTCTGAGTGTGAGTGCTAATTGACTATTCTTGGCAGTCCTAGCGTAATTCTAGTTTAAGTGCTTATACTTGCTGCGCTATTACTTATCATTTAATATCAGTTAGATAATAGACAATTTTTTACCAAGAACATAGGTTATGATTTTGACAACATTGCAAATGATGCTTCGTGTCACATGGAAATATTTCAAGTCCTTTCCTTGACAATGTGCCACTTGAGGCTGGCTCATAGTGACACAATTGATCATGTCATCAAATTAATATTAAATGGACGATATGAACATCATATTACTAAGTACGCCGGTTTGAATTTTTTCTTTGAATTGTTATTCTAGAAATTCTCTGTCTTCATCACTCTCGAAGTGGTGTGCCCTTATATTGCTGTCATATCATCTAATCCTTAGGCATTGAAGTCCTAACTTAGGAACTCTTCATAATTAATTTGTTAGATGAAGGTCAGATGAACAATAATGATAGTAGCCTCAATGTTTATCATATTGAAAGGCCACAGTAATTATTGAATATCCTTATCTACAACCTGTACCAGGTTAGAAGTAAGTTTGTACCTCATTTGTATGTAATGCCATGGATACCGGGCTTAAACTTAATGTAAATGTGTTGTAATCATTATTATAATAACAGATTTGTGGATATGGACTACTCATTTACATATATATTTTTAGTTTGACACTACTGTCTGATATTGTTCCGTGTGTTTGTTTAACCCCTCATCGATGTAAAAAATTTACTAATTAAAGCAACTGATATTTTTAAAGTAAAGCTGATATGTCCTGCGCGTATCCGTGTTTAGGTATACGAGGGGTTAAAGTACAACATCTTTTGCCCTAGCTTTGTCTGATCTTTTAGTGATGTGACTTAAGAAGCTACATGCGAATGTTTAAATGCTGTTGATAATTGATGAAGACTTCCGTTATATGTTTTGTCTAAATTCATGAATTGCATTAAAATATAACCTCATAAGGACCAAGGCAGTTTTTGTGTTACCAAAATTAGACCCTTACTGTAATTTTAAGAATGTTTTAAAATGGCTTTGGAATTTGTACATTGTAGTATACAGTTTGTGTTTGATGTGTTAGCCTAGGCTAATACATCAATACCTTAGTTCAGACTTGTACTAAATTTTCAGAAAAAGTTGTTGCAATTAGGATGTTAGTGCACAACTCTGTGCTTTAATATACAATATAGGGACAACTGCTTGTTTCGAATTAAAACTTTGAAAGTAGCTTAATTGATTTAATATATTTGTGTTGCAGGCTCAACTCGTAAGACTCGCATCATTGATGTGGTCTACAATGCCTCTAACAATGAGTTGGTCCGTACTAAGACTCTGGTGAAAAATGCCATTGTCGTGGTTGACGCTACACCGTTCCGCCAATGGTTTGAGTCACACTACTTGTTGCCGCTAGGCAGGAAGAAGGGTGCTAAACTAGTGAGTATAATATAATCTTATTTTTATTACAATTTAATTTACTACTACAAAATTTAACATTAATGCTTGTTTCACTTTATTTGTTGACTAATGAACAAACTTCAGTAGTAAGTAGTGATCATATGGGGGATTCTACAGGCGTTTCAACTGCTGTCATAAATAACAAAGCAACGGGCCATAATATGCTTTCAATTAGATTAAGTATGGTAAGAAGTATGTTTACAGTATATCACTGTAGGAAAGTTAGCAGCTTGGTGTAGCTCATACTTTCAATATTTTTGACAGCAGACTGACGGCGTTTGAAACGCCTGTAGAATCACCCATATTTTTACTTTATTACGTAGAGACAAACACTACAATGCAGCTTTTTCTCACGAGACACAGTAAATTATAATTGGTATTTTGATATTAAAATACGTTACATATTCATTTTTTAGTTCGTTTTTGTGAAACCATTATATCACTTGTCAACAGGTGTGATTTATTAGATTTTAAATGAAAAGTAAATGTTTGGTCCTAAAATGGATTTTATATTTTATTTCTTCAAGAATAGTGTATTGTTAGTCTGTTCGGCAGCAAGACTAAAAAGCAATAAAACTTTAATTTTATTTCATAAGGTGTTAAGTCGTAATAAGAAGTGAATATCTACACCTAAACACAGTTCCATTATAGCTATAAATCTGTTTTATGTCAATCAAACAGTAGATATCTTCACACTTCAGACTAATAAGTGAGTAAAATAATACAACTTAAATAATTCAATGATAAATTACATCAAAAAACATAATCGTATATTATATTCAATAAATTTATAATACTACACGCAATTATTAATTGTAAGAGCTTTCTGTCACATTAATTATGATTTGCGATTTTTTTATCGCAAAAAGTGGTGTCAAAACTAATTACGCGGAAAACGTTTACGCTTGAAATCATTAACTGAACGTTTAAAGGTGGGTACGCATTTGAGGCAGCCTCGGGTTGAGGCACGCACGGCTCGCCCATTTGCTCAAATGCGTACGCGGCACGCGCCGCGCGCGGGCAGCGAGAGAGCAGCTCGCGGCGAGCCGGCCGGCGGCGGTCTTTTGACCGTGCTCAAAGGCGCCTCAGTGTGCGTGCCTCGTGTAATGTGGACGTGTATCCGAGCGTGCCCGCGAGCGGCGCGCGCGAACAAGTTTTGACTTGTCAATTGTCATTGCGTACGGCGCCTAGGTTTGCTGGTATTTACTTATAATTTACAATTAATACGTCTTCTTTTAATAATGGTGTGGGATAATGAAAAGTGTATTCTGTTAATACAACTATACGAAAAACAAAATAGGTAAATGATTAGAGGAAAGTGCCGAAATAGTGGTAACTTTTTCTATGTTATGAATATTTGATGTCAAAATACGATCCGGAAGTGTTGGTGATAGCTAATGTTATAGCTTGTTAAATAGTATTCTACGATGTTTGTTACTTTTTCGCCCATACCAGTAGGGATGAAGGTTTAAAATCCGTGCTTGACATGCGATGAAAGTTGATTCTGTCTTGAGCTTGATTTTCAAATGTAATTTGTTTAAGTAAATGTATACCACACGAATCACGATTTTTATATAACTGTTTCATCCACCACAGAGGACATTTTATTCTTCTTTTTATTAATAATTCTATGAATTACTATAAACGCAGCAACAGCTGTTATTGCGTCCGACGCCATTTTGTGCGACGCGCAAAGTCGGCTCACCGCGAGCGCGTTGCCTCACCCGAGCATAGAATGTGCTAAGGTTTTGCTCGCGAGCAGCTCGCCGCTCGGGGTGAGCGTGCCTCAGGCCGAGCCGCTCAAATGCGTACCCACCTTAACACGTCATACTTCACAAGAGATACTTTAATATAATTATTTTCCGTAGTCTCTTCCACACGTAACTCAATCAGTTCCAACGGAATACTATTTATTTGTTAACCCTTAAATGCATGAATAAAAAAAAACATAAAATATTATTTTGTTTCAAATAAATGTTTCCAGTTTTCAACAAGTAATTCATTTTTGTTTATGTAAGCTGCATCCTTACACCATGCATTTAAGGGTTAATTCCCGATTGTCGCAACCCTAGCCTACAATTTTTTACTTTCTATTTTCAATTTTAATGATGTTATTTTTGTGTAGGTACGAGATCACTTACGATCTTTTTACTGTATATATTATTTTTATGGCTTAGTCTAACGCTGCTGGATAAACTATACTTAGGATATGATAATTATTTTAATTACACTGGGTTGCACTGAATGATGATTTGCGTGTCGGTTGAAAAATGTCCTGTGATAAATATGCAAAACTGAACATATATGCAATCCCCAAAATGTTTTAATACCTATGAAATGTGAACGCAACAATCCCTCATACTGCCCTAACTTAAAATATTCAAGCATTAAATATTTAATTTGCATAAAACCAGATTTAAGCTACTTTAGGCCATATATAGTACTAGCCCCCCATTTTCAGTAAGTTTTTTTTGCTAAGATTAGCTGCCCCTTATATCTAACCTTATGGGAAATCCTCTTCTGGGTAATTCCATGGTCACTTACATTACGTGTTGACTCAATAATCACAACAGAAATCTACCAATGTTCGAAAAAAGGAAGTAAATATTGTTAATATTATTTAATCTAATTAGAACTCATAACTAAGGAGTATGTTTTTTAAAGAAAAATTGCCATATGAGCAAATATACTTCATTTTGTAAGAAATAATTTCTGGTCATTTGCATTACAAAAAAAGTAACCTGATTTTAGCATTGCTATTTTATCACAGTAACATAATCTGCTAATATGATGCATTTTATGAAAAGGTCATTATACTGTTATAATAATGTAAGTATGAATAAATAATCCACTGAGTGTCGGCAAATAACTAAGTCATGTAAAAAATACTTGCTTAAGGTCACTTACGTTACAAAATATTAGTCACTTACATTACCTTCCGAGAAATACAACTAAATGCAGTATAATATTACGTGCACACTATTGTTTATGAAATTTGTCCCTATCCAGTACCCCAACCTTCTCAAGGTACACAAAAAAATGGTACTTCCATAGTAACAAAAAATGATAATAATGAAATATTTAGTAGGACAGTCTAAAATTGATACCGTTTGGTGTAGCATGTGAAAAATTAAGCATACCACAACATAATGAAGTTATGAAGCTTTGATGCTTTTATTCATATTTTTTGAAATGAAAGAGGTGGTTCATTTCATTTGAAAACTTCCTAAATATTCATAATATACCAGCTAGGTTCCAGAAGGGAGTCAACTGCTGTTGATAATACATTACTTTAATACTTCATTGCACACCAAAATAGTTTCCAAAAGAAAAACAAATCCAAAAATAAGGAAACGGTAGATAACAGGCGGTCTTATTGTTAAAGTGATCTATTCCTGGCAACTGTTGGTTAATTAAATTTATCAAATGGAGCAAAGTAGTGAAAAAGTTAAAAGGAACAAATAATAATACCAACCGAAAGCAAATTCGTATAAAGGTAGATATCCACAATACATAAACAGATATACATAATCATAATAGACATTGTTTTATTTTATAGACTGAAGCAGAGGATGCCATCATCAATAAGAAGCGTAGCAAGAAGACTGCTAAGAAGTACATTTCAAGGCAGCGTCTCTCCAAAGTAGAAGCCGCTCTCGAAGAACAATTCCACACTGGCAGATTACTGGGTAAGATAATACACACCTTTTTATATTAATTTAATCTTAGTATTTTTTCTTATTTTTGTTTGGTAGGTTTATTTGGGCACCTCCAGATGATGCCACGGCGTGTAGTGAAAGTACATGAATCCAAAATGAAACAAGATCCAAAATGTAAATACAATTGTAACCAGACAATTCTTCAAAACCGTTATTAAATTCTATGTATATTTTTTTCCATAGTTGACAATAGCGTTGGCTGAAAGGATAGGGAAGGGAAATAGAATTGTTAATGGCCGGCACTTCTCAATGTCATAGCATTGCAATTTTGACGCGACTGTGTCTAATTGCGGCTCCACACTACACGTGAAGTTGACCGATGTTGGGTGAATATAATTGTTTGGAGAAACTTCGCTGCGGAAACCCATACTTTGAGCAATAATTAATCATTAAAATTCTAATTCTGACACATGTTATACCGTTGAAATTACGACATTGACAAGTGTCAACCATCGACTAGTTTCTATATTGGGTTTCGAACATAGATATAGTATAGTAGTTATAGATTTGCCACAGAGCGACCAGGCGTAAGAGAAAGACATATAATGACTTCAAAATGTGGGGTTGCCATGGTCGCAAAAAAAAACCCCATAAAAGTGGTTAGAGAGAAACGTTCCAAGTACATTTAATTTTTATTACTCATTTTCCGATAACATCAAATAAAGGATAAAAAAATTATGTAGGTATTCCCTTTTTTATATTTTTGAAAATATTCCAATTAACGATAACAATTTATTTGTTCCTCATTTTAAAAGACCATAGGCGACAGGTGACCATAGGTCACAGCGCAGTAAATCATACAGTCGGACTATTACTAAGGTGGATTTAGTCTGAAAATTGTAGCGCTGTTCTTTTATAGGCTACGACTGTCAATTTTCCACAATGCGTCATTTGAGTGCTGATTGATTTGAGTGTTAGACGACACTGCTTTCACCTTTATCTTTAGTATTTTCAAAACTAGTCCGTATAATCAAATAAAAATAATACACTTGGGTCCTCTGATAATAAAAATAATGAAATTAGTTTAAACTTTAAATAATATGTATTTACAACACTTGCTTCTAAACAAAATTTTTGATTTAATCATGAATAGGTACTGTAGAACTTTTCTGGCCAGTACTAAAAAAATAGGGTGAAACTTCTTCTTTTTCTTCTATTCTACTCAGGATACTTTTAATCCATTGTGACAGTCCACGTTCATGGACGTTCCGCCTTATTGGGACATTCTGTAACAAAGTAAAATTAAATAGTAAAATTTTAAACGACATAAGTAGATGGATATCACCAATACCAGTTGCGAAAATCTAATTTTTCGAATATCAATTTGCTATAGATTCCCCAAATATGGGGGGTAATTTTTATTTTATATCTAGGCATCCCCAAATTGGATTATAAACCGAATGATTTATTTAGACGTCTTTGTTAGCTGGCTTCTATCGTAGATTTATGCTACGCAATTTGACCGATTTGCAATATTTACATGTCAAAATGCTTTGAGTTATTTTGAAAATAATTTACAGATTTTTCCTATTTTATCAAGTTTTTTCATGATATAACTAATGATTTAACTTTGTAACTTGATTCTTGTGAGATTTGAGAAAGAAATAGGTGTAGCTGGGTTGATAATGCACGCTGTTGTATGGGAACCTTGCACTTTGTGACTATGCGCTGAAACTTGGCACAGTTGATCCTTAGGTGGTCTTGAGTGAATTCAGACCGGTAGACGTCGAGAAACATCGCGCGTTTAGTGGGGGGGAGGGGGGGAAGTTCGACGCTGCCGCGCTTTAATTAATGCAATATTTCTCTAAAACTATACATAATATGGCATGTGATATATCGTTTTCGGATAAATTAAGGATGAGGAATCTATTTTTTGGACAAAAATAATGCACTTTCTAACTAAAAAAAAATTCAAAAGTAGAAAAAACTGAAAAACGTCATATGTGTTTTTTTATATAGTTGCCAATTATTTTAAAAGTATAACAGTAATCTCAAAACAAAAAATATAGTCGTAAAGCTAAACTTATGTAGTTTCTAAAAATATATAGTTTATTATATATATCTGTTGATACATGGGAGATAATAAATAATATCAAGCGTAAGTCAGGGCGATCTCAATGCATGATCGTCCGTGAAGTAGGGTTTAGGTACTGTGTTAAGCAACATTTCTCTAAAACTATACATAATAGGGCATGTGATTTATAATTTTCGGTTAAATGAAGGATGAGAAATCTATTTTTTTATCAAAAATAATGCACTTTTTTAACAAAAAAGGTATTAAAAAGTGGGTTAAACTGAAAAATTAAATTTGTGTTTTTTACATAATTTCCAATCATTTTAAAAGTATAACAGAAATCTCAAAACAAAAAATATAACCATAAAGCTAAACTTATGTAGTTTCTAAAAATATATAGTTTATTATATATATCTGTTGATACATGATACACATAAATAATATTGAGCGTAGGTCAGTGTGATCACAATGCATGATCGTCCGTGACGCAGGGTTTAATTAATGTTTTAAACACACAAAAAGTGCATATATTTTATTGTTTATGTCTCTTAGTATTTTAAATGAAACTACGCAATTGAAATTAATTTAGTGCAAGTCTGTCCATGTAGGCTTCCAGTTGTTTTTGACCTTCGTCCAACCCCAAGTAGTTACCCCAAGTGCGTGATAACTGACCCCCAAACGCCCACCTCTTGATAAATGCTGATACAAAGTGGCTTTGGTCGGTGGGAGGTGTTCTATCTGCTGGTCTATCTTGGTAAAAAAATATATATGGGGCTCATCACTGAAGTACATGAAGCTGATCTGAAATAATAATTATGATATACAATATTATTTTTTAAGTTTTGAGATCCTATTATTCTATTATATCAGTTTTAAAATCAGAAAAACTGACCTATCATATGATGTTAAGACCTATTTTTCGATGGAAGACATTATCTCCTCAATGCGTCGCTTGATCGCTAACTCGAAACCTACAATAGGTCAGGAAAGGCTTCCATGCTTGAAAAGCACTTCTCTTTCCTTTACCATTGAACCAAGATACCGTATCACATCCTGTGAATGCGTGAAAGAGGGTATCTGAATACTCTTGCTCTCTGTGGCCCTGTAAATAAACAAATATGTATGAAACACCCGTTCTTAATTTACTATGATCGAGGCTTCACGACTCATGATACTGTGGATACTGATGTGTTGGTACTGACAGTTACACATAATATGCAAGCTTTACCTCAGCTTGAGGAACTTTGGGTGCATATAGGAACAAGATAACATCACCAATATCTGTGCTATCATGATATCGCCACCACGATAGGTAAAAATGGTATATCTGGTCATAGTAAATTAAGAAAATACAGGTGTTTTATACAGATTTGTTTATTTACAGGGCCACAGAGAGCAAAATTATTACCCCTCTTTCTCGCATTCACAGGATGTGACACGGTATCTTCGTTCAATGGTAAAGGAAAGAGAAGTGCTTTTGAAGCTTGGGAAACCTTTCCTCCATGACCTCTTCTTCTTCGTTGGTTTCACTCTCGGCAGAGTGGTCGTGGTCATCATTTCAGATATTGGTGATAGGCTTCACAACACGCCGCCATTCTTACCTGATAGCCGCCTTCTTCGTGCATTCGTGTAGTAACGATGATGCATTTATTGCAGCTTTTATTTAGTTTGTCCATTACATAGGTGATCTTCTTCGTGGCCTGGTACCTTCAACCTTTCCGTGGACCAGAAGCGCTCAATAGCCTCCGCCCCCCGGCGGCATACGTGGCCAAAGAAGGTGAAGGTACGAGACTGTACTAAAGACGATAAACGCTGCTTGATGCCAAGTTTTCGAAGTACAGAATCGTTGGTACGGAATTCAGTCCATAATACTCCAAGCATTCTCGTCCAACACCACATCTCTAGGGCGTCTATCTTCTTCTCCTCAACTTCCTGCAGGGTCGACGTTTCTGCGGCGTACAGAAATAGCTGTTATCAAAAAATATGTCGTAACATTATATGATAGGTCAGTTTTTCTGCTTTTGAAAATAATATAATAGGATCTCAAAACTTAAACCAGAATATTGTATATCATAATTATTATTTCAGATCAGCTTCGCGTACTTCAGTGAATGAGAGCCGAATAGCCCAATTTTAATATCTTTTTTGTAAAAAAAAGTGCATTATTTTTGTTCAAAAAATAGATTCATCATCCTTCATTTAACCGAAAATTATAAATCACATGCCCTATTATGTATAGTTTTAGAGAAGTGTTGCTTAACACAGTACCTAAACCCTACTTCACGGACGATCATGCATTGAGATGACACTGACCTACGCTCAATATTATTTATTATCTCCCATGTATCAACAGATATATATAATAAACTATATATTTTTAGAAACTACATAAGTTTAGCTTTATGTTTATATTTTTGTTTTGAGATTTCTGTTATAATTTTAAAATGATTGGAAATTATGTAATAAACACAAATTTCATTTTTCAGTTTAACCCACTTTTTAATACCTTTTTTGTTAAAAAAGTGCAATATTTTTGATAAAAAAATAGATTTCTCATCTTTCATTAAACCGAAAATTATAAATCACATGCCCTATTATGTATAGTTTTAGAGAAATGTTGCTTAACACAGTACCTAAACCCTACTTCACGGACGATCATGCATTGAGATGACACTGACCTACGCTCAATATTATTTATTATCTCCCATGTATCAACAGATATATATAATAAACTATATATTTTTAGAAACTACATAAGTTTAGCTTTATGTTTATATTTTTGTTTTGAGATTTCTGTTATAATTTTAAAATGATTGGAAATTATGTAATAAACACAAATTTCATTTTTCAGTTTAACCCACTTTTTAATACCTTTTTTGTTAAAAAAGTGCAATATTTTTGATAAAAAAATAGATTTCTCATCTTTCATTAAACCGAAAATTATAAATCACATGCCCTATTATGTATAGTTTTAGAGAAATGTTGCTTAACACAGTACCTAAACCCTACTTCACGGACGATCATGCATTGAGATCGCCCTGACTTACGCTTGATATTATTTATGATCTCCCATGTATCAACAGATATATATAATAAACTATATATTTTTAGAAACTACATAAGTTTAACTTTACATCTATATTTTTTGTTTTGAGATTACTGTTATACTTTTAAAATAATTGGGGTATCCCAAAAAAAATTACCCCCCCTTTTTATATTTTTAGTCGATGAAATAGGCCATTTTATAATACCAATTTCATTAACTCTTCATTAGAATAAGTATTTATTTTTTTATTAATTATTTTAAGAAGCTCACAAGATGACGTCATGATTTCCGCGTGTGTTTGAGGATAGTAAAAAAACGCTATTCAGCGCACTCTTATTTGTATTTTTTACTATTTCACTAGTAAACCTACGCATTTCTGAAGTTGTGAAACTGGCCATGAAAATCACAAAAAAAATATATTCGATATCTTGTCAAAGAACTGTCACGTGACAGTTTGTAAATAACCAACAAAAAATGTAATCGTTTTCAAGTTTGTTTTCATTATTTTACTACAAGTTATATGTGCTGCTTTTCGATAGCTCTGTCTTAATTTTGGACTTATTTTTCAAACCCAAATATTTGACTTGGAATACGATAAAAGTATTTGTGTGATACTAGATAAAATGGAAATAACAGTCCTAAAACCTAAAAATTCAACATCCCAACAAGCTTCATGGAGCAGATTATTGTTACTACTTTAAAACAGTCAAAGGATTCACTATGCAGAATTATGTTTAAGGACGAAAATATTGCTGTCAAGATTCCTAGGAAAATCTCATCACGTCTAACAACATTAAAGATAGAAAATTTGCTAGTAAATGGATCCGGAAGATTAAATTGACAAAAATGTACAAACTACTAAGTGTGAATTACATCATAGTTCTATTTCATTCCTATATATTATGAAGTAAAGTTTTTGGATGATGTATATGCTGTGTCATAACTTTAATGAATAGATAATGTAGCAGAAAAAATTAAATTCATGTTATTATAACAGTTTTTTCATTGAAAGTAAATAATATTTGTGACATTTTCAAGAAAAAATTCCTCGATCGAACCTTCCTTGTGTACTTGTAGTGGATCTGATCGAGATTCATGTCTCTGAAAGTATCGAAGGTGTCGAAGGGCACGTTTAAGATTTTCTTGGGATCCAACATACCATCAAAGTTTTGGTTTTGGTCATACGCCTAAAAGTAAAACACACGTAAGTGTCTAATTTTTAGATACAAATATAAAACAAACCTCAAATGTTTTGAGATGATTACCTTCTTATTAAATCAGCATTTTTAATAACCACCGATGCATTTCTCCTTCAAAGCTCGGTTTGGTGCATTCACGCAGTCTTTGTTAATCGCAGTTAATTGACAAGAAATATAAACAATATAGGTAAAATCGCTTGAACTATTTCTCGAGATATTAGTCTGCATCCTAATTTTTTATAACCGATGTTATTTTTATTTCCACTCATCGTCTCGTAAGTGTTTAATAAAACTCTTTTTCTTGTTGAACGTAAGTTACACGAGTTAAGAGACGATGTAAATATATACATATATATTAATCCTGGAATGGCAGCTCCTGGTTTTTGCAAATGTGAGTTTTTAATAAATAATCTGATTCACTTTATAAAGAATAATAAACCATGCTTGTATATGTTCAATACCATTTCTAGAAAATCCCGATGTAAATATTGAAAATGTAAATAAATAGTTGTCATTGTTACTGTCAGACGAAATATTTACCGGTCCAAACATAAAATCTGTGATAATTTGTGTTCAATTTAGTTTCAATTGCCAGCGCAATCAAGTATTTAAAATATTCTTGAATGTTTGATTCACAACTTCAACATTATAATATTAAAGAATTATCATAATTATTGAAGGAAAGGGCAGTATAATAGCAGTAAGATAATAATTATAAGAACCGTTAGTATAATTTGGACCGAGCATTGGGGTAACCACAGATAACACCACCTGTACCTTTCCAAACTACTGTGACGTAGTAAAACCCCGGTTACTGAAGGTCAAGTGAAAAATTGGGTAGTATCTTTTTTACGAAATTTTTGTAATTTTTTTCAATAACTAGAAATGGTTCAGAAAGAACCCAGCTCGTCAGTCATAATCGAATTAACGGTTTTGAAAAAAAACGGTACACCCCAATTGGCAACTATATAAAAAAACACATGTGACGTTTTTCAGTTTTTTCTACTTTTTAATTTTTTTTTAGTTAGAAAGTGCATTATTTTTGTCCAAAAAATAGATTTCTCATCCTTAATTTATCCGAAAATGATATATCACATGCCATATTATGTATAGTTTTAGAGAAATGTTGCATTAATTAAAGCGCGGCAGCGTCGAACTCCCCCCCCTCCCCCCCACTAAACGCGCGGTGTCTATCGACGTCTACCGGTCTGAATTCACTCGAGACAACCTAAGGATCAACTGTGCCAAGTTTCAGCGTATAGTCACAAAATGCAAGGTGTCGTGCACTAACACCCCAGCTAGGTGATCAAAACACAAAAAACTTGTACTTACGCATGAAATGTAACATTCACTTCTTTTCGTAAGCTGTTGCTTTTACAGCCAAGCACTGAACATCCCACCATTTTTGATGCTACGCGTAAACACTCCACATCCGTTAGTATGTAAATTATGTGGTAATTATAATAATTTAATACAGAAAACCTTCCATTTCTTTAGCAGTTACACTAGCTGATTGTTTTGCTTCGAATTTGAATTGTGCCAATAACCCGACCATGAAAAAATGCTCGGTCGCTGATAAAGACAAAACATGGCACACTTTTCTATTTCTCCTTTTAGGAATCTGAATAAGGCTATCTTTCTCTATCAAAGCGTGTCAGACCCTTGGTTTCGAAGGCAAACGTCCCTTCAGCCAACACTCGCGAACTGTCAAATTGTCCTTTAAAAAATCAATTTTGGTAAAAAAAACCATGGTAAAGAAAAATTAATGATCGAAAAAAAAATCGTGGTCGAAAAAAAAAACCAAGCAAAGTAACAATTTAATCTATATTAATAAATGCAAGTGTCCTGACTGGTAGCCAATTACTTGCTAAACAACGTTTCATAAATGTTCATTTTACAAACAACGTTAGACAAATTAACGATTCCCGAATTAGACGTCGCATAAAATACCTATAGTTTTACAAATAGATCATGATACAAATTATTTATTGGATAAAACATCATGTCACAAAACATTATTTAACAACTTGTTCATTTATTATTCTAGTCAATAAACAAAATAACGAATGATAAAACAACGTTAGTAAAATGCATTGTTTGGTAAACTGGGTAAACATTTCGTTTAATAAATCGTCATGGTGTGAACGCCATTCATATGTGTAGTTTTCTACGAGTACAAATATTAATATACTTAATTGTTAACAAAGTATTATGTAATTTAATGTAGTAAAAATAGACCGCGAAATCCTTCGTCATAGCCATTACTAGCGACCCGCCCTGGATTCGCACGGGTGCAATGCTGATATATTGCATGTATTATACATATAAACCTTCCTCTTTAATCGCTATGTATTAAAAAAAACCGTTGCGTTTTTAACCTTTAGAACGCTTTCCCTCCCATGTCAAAATGTGGCTTATACGCCAACAGTTGAAAAAAGAAAGAGCGAAAATATACCTTGTCTGCGAAAATTGCTTTGACAGCGTCCGCCATTACCCCTTTATGTACGATTCCCACAGACCGGGCGGAGTCGGCGCGCGCTCAAGCGCATCTAAATAGTTGCCAAATGAATGTAGAGCTTCTTTACGACAGTCAGATCCCATATTCGAATGTTATTGGCGCCGCTGCCGGCTGATCGGGCGCTTGCGGACGCGGACGGAGGTGCTCGGCTGTCGTCGCGCGTAAGCGGCTCCGTTCAGTTACCGCCGCGCGCCATCGGCTACGTTCAGTTACCGCCGCGCGCCATCGGCTCCGTTCGGCTACCGCCGCACGCCATCGGCTCCGCTCGCACTTCCGTCGCCCTAGAATTTAATAGCCCGGACGGACGCAGTCGGCTGCCGCCGGGCGCTCCAGCGTCCGCTGGAACGTGGCGGCAGCCGAACCCGCCCGACCGGGTCACTGGACGCGGTCGGCCGCTGCCGGCTGCCAGAGCGCCCGTTGCGACGCGGCGGCAGCCGACCCGGCCCGGCCCGTTCTATGAGAATCGTACATTAGTGGTCGTTGGCGAGGTAGGCACGACAAGCACACGACCACTCAAAGGGTTAACCCTTTAACCAATATTTTTTAAAGCAATTATTAACAAAAATTGCAAGCACATCGACCACAGCACGATCTCAGTATATTTTTTTAATAATTTTAAGCGAGATTTTTTTTTTCATAGGTTGACATTTCCAAGCTACAAGAAGGCAATATGTTTGCCGTTGTCGGGCAATGAATGTCTTAAAGTACCCATTTTCTTAGTGCGAATTAAACTTTGTAGGGAATTTTAAACTTTTATAAAATAAGTTATTTAAATTTTTAAAAAGCATTAATTAAGCATTTGACGTTTTAAATATTAGAATTATGATTATCAACAAAATTAAACGTAACCAATTTTATTCATAGATATTTTTGTTCAAATGTAGGCAGTATCAAAATATCTCAATGAATTACCATTTGAAAGAGGTGGAGTAACTTTTTAATAGTAAGAGTAATATATTTCGTAGAGTGGTATGACTATATTCACCAATCCGAACTCAAATTTATATTAACCCTTAAACATTTTTTTTTGTTACTACAATCAAATGTATGACGGAAAATATCTTGCCGTTAGCCACTAAAGGGTTAAAGAACTAAACATACATAGGGACAGACAGCAGGAAACGACTTTGTTTTATACTATGTAGTGTGATACATTAATAAAATTAAAACAAAATGTATATTATTGGCTGTGGCCGGGAAATAATACTACACAATTTAGTAAAGAATACTCCTTCCGTATATGAGGTCTCATGCAAATCAGGATCTACATCAATTAAGCTGGCTGCAGGCCAGGTGTTTATTATTTCAGTCATTTTACTTAAATTTTTTCAACGTCATTGAAAATTCACCATACAGCCAATTGTCCAATAGCCAAGTATTCAAAACGGAGTTTAAAGAATAAGAACTAGTAGAAGCTTTTAAATTGTTCGCTGCGTTTAGTTTTTGCACTGAACATTTCTAGGCTCTGCTACTGTCAATGTATGTTAAATGTCGACAAATATCGAATAACGGACACACTATTTTAATAATAATTTTATGTGGTTAATTTATTTTCATGATTCTTAGTTATTTTATTTATTAGAGATTTCTCACGAGTTTTAATTTTATTAATATGATGGTATTTAATGCGGGAATTGAAAGTTAATAAGTAGGCTTGGGACTTTTGGCTGCTCGCCGTGGTTGTCCAATCCATGGAGTCGTCATATAATAAAAAAATATATTCAAAGTCAAAGTCAGTCTAAAAATTAAATGTTTTATTAAATGTCATAATTTATGTTGTTACATTTTTAATGGGCACGTTATAATAGTTTGCAATTAATTTTATCATAAATCTATCGGTAATTTCATATTATACCAAGTGGTCAAAATGTTTCCTAATTTTAAGTTGCGAATATTATAGTTGTCAGTACGGGTAGTCTGTCACAACACAAGTACCTATCAAAAAGGATGCATACAATGTGACCACTAAGGTATAATGGAGCATTCCATGATGTTGTAATCGACATTCGTACTTAATGTTAGGACTTTACAAGTTTGGTACTCTTTATATTCGAGTTATAGTAATTAATAACGAAATTCCAGTAACAAATATATGATGAAATCTAAAAGTTTGAGCCTGCATTTCAGATTGTTACCGTTTTGGGAACAGTCTCGCAGTTTTATGATCTACTTGTCATAGTTACTCTGATATTGTTGTAGTATTATATTATAGCATAATATTGTGGTATGGAAGGGTGTTAAATTTATTTATATTTGTTT